>OX638263.1:4282500-5483009 GCA_951806755.1 Brenthis hecate
ATTCGACTGTTAAAATCGTTTTCAAGTAATGCGATTAAACGGATATACGAAAAGAAACCTTAAAAAGTGTTGTTTCTATATAATAGTCCAAGTTTGGCTTTCCTGTACAGCAATAGTTTTAATACAATAGTGAGTCACGTAAAGATACTTCAATACCTACATATAAGAACTACGTGATCCACATCTCTCGTATAAAACTTCCTGCAATCACTGCCTAGTTTTTTACTAACCGTATTTTCAGCTCTCTAATAAGCTCTTAAAAATATTTCAATATATATGTACTTTAATCCCAATACACGTTTATGTATGTATGTTACGTTTCAATGTTTAGTATAGATTTCTCAGAGATGGGATACTTCCCCGAAGCAAAAAGTATCCTATATATTGACCCGGATAACTAGTTATCATCATACCAAATTTCATCAAGATGTCTAGTGGTTTCTCATGATGCGTTCCCAGACACACAGACAGACAGACATATAGACCGATCAAAATTCTAAAAACTATAGATTCGTCCTCTGTATCGATAATAATGATTATCTCAAAAATATTTAAGGTACAGATTCGACTTAAAATTTCATTATATGTATAGAAATAGATTTATAAATATTAAATATGCAAAGAAAAAACTGTTTACTAACTTTTACTCCTTTGTTTCAACCGGTTTTCTTTTTTTTTTTTGTTTTATAGCTATTGACGACCTTTAGTATTATCAATAAAAATTTATAGAAACAAATATTTTTTTATATAGATAGGTAAATGATATTCATATATTCTTTCCTTAAAGCCATAACGATTATGGTTTTTCGACCATTGGATAAACACTAGTCTTGATAATTTGTCTCCTTTTATCAGTCGTTAATTACAGTATTTTAATTACAAAAGATAATGTCTGTAGCGGCTTCTTAGAACAATTTAATAATGATTAATTGCTTCGATTATGTCTGTTGTAAGGAATATTAGAAAATTATGACAAACTTCCTATATATTTTCCAAACAATCCAACTTCGTTTTTCTCGTACCTCTGCTTATTATAATGTATTAAGATCCCACGGGAAAGACTTAATACATATAGGTATATAATAAAGTATTCCCATTTTTGTCGATCCTTTTAAAATACTCTTATATACTGTCACAACCTATAAAGTGTACAAATATATATATATATATATATATATATATATATATATATATATATTATATATATATATAATATATATATATATTATTTTGTCTTTTTGTTATTAAATACAATTTACCTATTATAATCAAAACGAAATCACTTTAGGTAATATTATGTCTTCAACAGAAAGCCGCTTAACAATGATTACTTTATTCTATTACTATTCTGAAATTGCTTTCATGTTTATGTTTATGTAAATATATTCTAAGCCTGTTATTACAAAAAAAGATATTATACTATTTTTATATAATGAAATGAATGAATATTTATAAGTAGAAGATTAGATAGAGATAATTATACAGGATTCATTTATTGGAAAAATATTACAATTAAAATGTATCTAAAAAAATTTATAGCTATACATTAATTAATAGTGTCCGACCGAAGCTTCGGCTTCGGCTTCGGCTTCGGCCACCTTCGGCCAAAAAATCCACCTTCGGCGAAACATTCGGCTTCGGCCCAAAACCCGGCCGAAGCCGAAGGTTTCGCCGAAGGTCCGAGCGACCGTTGAGATTGAACGAACTGTTACGAAAGTCATGAGGCGGCGGGGAGTCACTGTCAAAATATCACATTGCATGCATCAAAACAAGTTCGTACGTGTATTTAAACGAGTGTTTTTGAGAGAGAAGGTTAAGGACAAATATGCTTAGTAAAATAGAATATTATATTATTCTTATAACTTGTTGTTTGCAAAACAGTCATTACCTCATTAGTTCTATTGTTATTGCTACATTTATTTTGAAATTTCTAATATTTTCTAAACTGTGCATTTAATTGACCAACATTTAATTATTTACTAAGAAGTTAGTGTTTGTTTATTTTATTTATTAGTCTAGTTTTGGTCTAGTCGAGTAAAACAAAGACTGATTGGTCTAATTGTAATTTGTGAATTACATAATAAAGAAATGATTATTTTTTACCAGTAGGTAAATCACAAAATCACAAACTTTTAATTATATCTAAACCAACCATCTCTATGATATATCATCAACTTCTATATGAGACAGTCAATATAAACCTTCAATATTGAGGTTATTTGAGGTATTGATACAAAATTAATTACTGAGTGCTGAGAGAATATAAACCTTCGGCTTCGGCTTCGGCTTCGGCCGAAGGTTGTGGCGATAGCCGATTAATCGGCTTCGGCTTCGGCTTCGGCCAAAAATAGACCTTCGGTCGGACACTATTAATTAATAATAAAAATAACTATTACCCGTTTCGTACACAGTGTATCTAATTTTTAATTTACCTGGTAATTTTGTTTTCACCGACAAAACGTATATCTATTTATGACTAAAACGTAAATTTGGGCCATAAAGTAATCTAAGACTGATATAATCAGACACTATGTCTGTAACAGACCATAATACTAAAAATACCTTAGAATATAGTTTCTCAATTTAAATAAAGCGTGTTAGCACATATCTATATAATACTACTACTCGTACATTGAAACGTGTTAGAGCGCGTTAGAATTGCTTCCTTCATATACTTACATACATGTGCAAAGTATCATAAAGAATATTTGAAAGCTAAAGTTCAGCGTATAAACGTAACGTTCTATTTTATAACTTTTAAATAAGCTATCTTTACTTAAATATAAATATATTTTATTATTTAAATACTAGCAACTCTACCCTCGCTTCGCTCGGGTTCGTCCCTAGGTACGTTTTAATTTTTTTTAGCGGAACCCTAATTCTTTTACTGAAATAAAAGTAGCCTAAGTTACTCTTTATAACATCAATTACCAGTGAAAGTCTCGTCAAAATCGGCCCAGCCGTTTCGGAGATTAGCTGGAACAAACCGACAGACAGACAATTTTTTTAAAAACTGTGTTTTTCTTCTAAATATCTGATATAATTCCATTCCATTCCATTTAAATTTTTTTTAGAAAAAATTTGACAACGTCAAAACAAAATTTATAGTCTAATCAATTTATTTATTTTAAAATATAATAAATAAATTTAAATAAATTTATTTTAAAATATACTCGAAAATAGTATAAAATGTTTTAAAAGACAACAAAATTGAAAGTGTATAATAATTACAAGACTTCCGCAACACCATTCAGACAAAGAGGGACAATAGCATTCCCAAGGAGGGTTGACGTCAGGCAGGCGGCCGGTCGTAAAACTTTTGCCAAATCCTTTCAGCAGTACAGAAGATGTACTGCACCGACCTCAATTGATTGGGAAATGGGCAGGGAGAAGAAGAAGAATTCCATATGCATTTAGTAAAAAGCTGTTATTTTGACATTACAGACACTTTAATTTTATTTTTCTGTATAGATTACTTCCCCCAAATATAATAATTAGTAACATAATAATTCATTGTAGAGAGTATACTACGTTTTAATTTAAACAGTTTTATTTCATCTTTGTTCTTCTAAGTTGGGTACGATTTTGCAATGGATTCTAAGCTTACTTACTATATAAATATGACACAAACTTATTTAATAAAGTTTCGAACAGATTTATAACTTCATTTAGATTCCTTACTTCATGAAGATGGTACTGAAAATTTATGATTTAAATTTTTTAGTAAAATGTCATAGGTATAATACTTTCTTAGATTTACGGTTTTATTTTCTTAGATGCCATTTTTGTAGTTTTTGAATTCATTTTGTTATTTTGTGAGTAGGCTGTCTGTAAAGACGTCTAAAACCTTAGTCTCTCCCGTGACCATGATTGTTGTAAATCATTCGAAACATCGGGAACCAAAAATCAAAATAAATCCGCGAATAAATCCGAAAAGCTGCGGCATCAAAGATACAAGTTGCCTTAATGATCGCCGACCTTCGAAAGAAGATGGCACTTTAAGAAGAAGAAGAAATCCGAAAAGATAGTTTTATTTAGAATATGATAAGTACATTAAATACGTACATATTTTTGTTATAAAATATTATTATATCAAGTTACCTTGGGCGATAAACAAAAACATACAGAATTTTCATCTCATTTTCACTTATTAGACGATATCTTAAATTATAATTTAGTAGTAGTTTTTGGATGCGGCTTCGCTCGTAAGATAAGTAATTCAATTAAAAATAGTTGGGGACTTATCCAAAATATATTCTGATTTCATTCTAAATTGCACCCTAGTTCGTTGAAACCTTAGCAGCAGGTAACTAGCTCACTCATATACATAATAATACACAAAAGAATGTCATTAATTTTACTGTTATTTAACCTTTCACACTTACACCAAGTGAGGAAGATGTTTATCTTTCTCCCTAACTTAATTAACTATACCATTGATAAATATGGAACCTCATCCAATTCTATTATTTATGGTCAATCAGTTATTCGAGCCTGTGATAATAAAAGGGATATAACTGTAATTTCGCAGGTCCAGATGAGGATTACTGACAATGATAGCCACAAAAATGAGTATCGTAAATAATGTGTAGTGTACAGGCTCACCCTTTATGATCGTTGTAAATGACCGTTACGGGGTTGTTTTCGCGTATATCATATCTGTTTACTCATATATCATTATTTATTCATTATTAGCAGAACCCGTGGCATCGCTCTCTCTAAACTACAAAAAAATCTCTAAAAATGTAGATTTCATACAACAAACTTTCATCCCCTATTTTACCCTCTTAAGGGATGATTCAAAAAATGCTAAAACACATATTCATTTAATTGTATTAAAGAGTATTAATACCAAATTTCAAGTAATTCTGATCATACATAATTTTTTGAGTTGTGTTATAACGTCTTTTCCCGTGGGAGTATGATAATCCCCGCGCCAAAAAGTAGCCTATGTCACTTTCCAGCATTCCAACTATCTTCACACAAAAAATCACGCCAATCCGTCACACCGTTTTGACGTGAAAAAAAGACAAACAAATACACTTTCCCATTTATAATATTAGTATGGATTTTATTTGGTCCGTTTATCTATGAATTGTTTAGCAAAATATAACTAGGAAGCTATCTTTGTAGATATAATGATGATGATGATGTTCTCCGAGCCGATTCCGGCTACGGCGGCCAATCTCATTGAGACTAGCCAACTGCGCAGGAGATATTATAGTGCACAAGTGTACGCGCAGACACAACGTGCACTCTCTATTCCTATCATTCTCATACTCCGGTGGGACGACCACTCGACACGACCGGTGAGAGTTAAGGCGCAGGATCGACGGCTTTATGTGCTCTCCGAGGCACGGGGGTGAAACACCGCCAACTTCCCAACTCCGGGCTGTTACTGAGATTTACTATACAGAAATACTCAATAACTAAACTTGGCCCGACCCGGGGCTCGAACCCAGGACCTCCGGGTGTGCAGCCGAACATGCTAGCCACTATACCACCGAGGCAGATATAATAACGTATTAACTACCTATACATGATAAGAAAATGTTCGTTCAAAATTGACAACACAATGCTTGTAATGCTTATATTACACATAGTATACGAGTACGTAGGAAGTTGGCCTCGGCAGCAATGTATGCACGGTTTTTTTTTATTAGAGACCTACTAACTTTGGATGCATTTTTGTTGTTATGATCTGCATTTCTTCAGAAAGATTTCAGTGCATTAAATTTTTTTTGCAGTTATAGGAGCTGAGCATTGACGGCATTGAGTGAGTTGAGTCGTCTACGGTCTACGGTCTAAATCTACAAAAATGTCCAATATACTATAAATCTAAGATATATATTTTAGCAGACCTATTTGCTTTTAAATTTGATTAGAAATATTTTTTGGATAAATGCTTATATGATTATTTGGACTACTACAATTTAATCAGAAAATAAAATCATAAATTACATTGTGCCTGCTGCGTAGAAATAGTTTATAATTTAAATAAATATGCAATTTTCGATTTTATTACAAAATTGTTTATTTTTACGAAAGTTAAAACTACCATACGTTATTCGGAATAATAGTTTAGAGAATACTAACATAAATTACATGCCACGCTAGCTTTACCCTAATTTATTCGAACATATGTAAATAAAATTGCTCTTTAAGTTGTTAAATGTCATTTGCGTACGTTTTTCGAGTATAAGTCCTAAGTAATTAAAAAAAAACTTTTTTGCTGAGTGAATATTAGTATTTGCTTAGTTATTTTTATCGAACATTTAATATTCTATATAATATTGTTATTATTTTTTATTGATATACCTACTAACAACCTACTTTACTAAAAACCTCTACTTGGTTTTACTTGCTAATTCCTTATATTTTTTTTAAATTATTTTCATTTCCTTATATGAATCTTCTGTCTCTTCTGAGGCAGTGGTAGCCCCGCGGTAAGAGCAGTGGTAGCCCAGCCGGTAACGCACTCGTTTGGGAAATCGAGTGAAGTGGGTTCAAATCCCGGGTCTCGTACCTCTGATATTTTCGAGTGCGAATCATTTCCAACTTGATTGCCACTTTTCTTAACGTTGAAGGAAAACATCGTGAGGAAACCTACATGTCTGAGAGAACCTAGCAAGTTTTCAAAAGACATATGAAGACCGTGGTGGACTATAGCCTGATCCCCTTCGTACTGAATTGAGGCCCGTGCCCAGAAGTGGGACATTAAAAAAGGCTGAATACAATACAATATGAATGAATTATTGGAAGATCATATTCACCCCTTTTAGCACTCCACTGCTGTTGATGGGATTCAACTGTAGTCCAGTGCAGTTTAGCGGACTTCACATTTCATTCGAAAACCAGTTTGATTTTCTCAGACATGCAATGTGCATGCAAAAATTAATATTTATGTAAGATTTATTAAAATATCTCAACAAATAAAAAGATATGATTTAAAGTTTCGTTTGTAAGAATAATTTCGTGACATCACATGACCTCAACGAGTGAAAATATTAATTTCTCAGTCATTTATTGATAGATTTAAAAAAAATACTGATTAATTAGTTTTGATCTATATTATAATTCCATTGTGTAAAATATGATATTAAAAACATCATGAAATTTGTAATAATGAATTAATGAATTGGTACCTAGAATAACCTACCTTTCATATAAATAATAAATTTTTCTCTTTGAATGTTGGAAAAAGTACTTTCAAGTGTTTTTGAAATTAGTGTGTCTTTTTAGTTTAAAAGTTATGTATACTGTTAAAAAGCCTGCATATTTTACTTGCTATTTTCTTATAATCTCTCCATACTAAAGATATGCGTCATTATGTAACTGACAGCAAACTGAAGTTATTGATGATGTCTGTAGAGGATATACGGTCGAGCACATCATGCCGTCGATTAAGCGTTGTTACAGATGATCAGGCTCTTCAGGGGAACAAAACGGCATAATTAACTATGTATGTACATTGTAAATATTCAGAAGTATAAATTATTTCTTTAAAGTAGTAAGCTTTTTATTATAATTAAGAAATATTAAGAATTAAAAAAAATATAGCATTACAGTGTTTGTATAATAAGACCTACATATGTTAGCTTATTTTAATAACTGAATATACTATATATGTATTGTGTACTAGCGACTCACCCTATATATTAATAAATATGCTATAAAAAGACATAACACCTCGTATTGTCATTTCTACTGGTTACAAGGGCTGGCTAGTTTTTGCTTAAAGAATCAACAATCGGCATTGCCATTCAACTTAATGCTGCTAGCATTCTTGTCACAATTTTGCTCAAATTCTTGCCACGAGGATATAGTAGTAATTAAGTGTACGTTGGTATATTTAGTTAAATAAATTTATAGTTTTACTGTATTTTCTGTTCGTTTCTAATGTCTACGTTATATATATGCATTGCAATGATTTATAACTTTCAAATAAAAAAAAATAAAAAACAACACAATAACCTATACATTATATACATTATGGTCATTTCAATGAGTTTAAACATGATATCTCTGTATTTTAGTAAAGATTTGAGTATCTTGCAGATCCTAGGTGACGCTGCAGCATTAGATTAATACCATATCGTTGCAAAGTCATTGAAATAACAATAGGTATACCTTGTTTCGAATTAATTAGATCTATGGAAGTTGTTTATATCCCTCTACCGTCTAGAAAAGAGAAAACGACCTGCACATGACTGAACTAATTTTCTTGATTTATAGCTAAGAACTCTCAATCGAGTCAGTCGAGTCCCAGGGTCTCAAACTATCTTCTTATCAAATTTCATCTAAATCGGTTCAGTAGATCCAGAGATTACCCTCTACAACGTCACAAATTCACAAAATCACAACCTCACAAACTCAAAAACTTTACCACTTTATAACATTATTAGTACTAGCATTGCCCGCGGCTCCGCCCACTTCAGATGACCAAAAACCAAATTCTTAAGTTTTACATATTAGTATACTCTTACATTGCAGTTTTTCTATTTTTTCTCAAAAAAGGAGATATTTTCCCGCGGTAAAAAGTATCCTATATGTTGACCCGAATAACCAGCTACCACCATGCCAAATTTCATCAAAATCCCTCCAGTGGTTTTTCTGTGATGCGGTAACAGACAAACAGACAAAAATTCTAAAAACTATAGATTCGGCCTCTATATCGATAATAATGTTTATTTCAATAAGATTTTCCAAAAAATATCTTATGTACAGATTCGGCTAAATTACAATTTTATTATATGTATAGATTAGTGTAGAGTCCTTCTTCTCTGTTAACGCAATAAGGAATTGCATCGTAGCATCGTTGTGTCTACGAGATTGTTTAATTATACCGCACATGAGCATAATATGCGAGAACAAAAGGACGTAGCTCAGCAAAGTGTAAACTAATCAGCCGACGTGCCTCAAAAGCTCGTTGCTTTTATAATCCTCCTAGTTGTAAATTGTTGAAAAAAAAAAGAATTTTTTTTAATTTTTTGATGTGTATTTAACCTATAATATTCTTCCACTATAGTGTGTTTACTATAGTGTTTTTATAATATGTTGTATTAATAAAATCTTCGTACATTATACAAAACTTTCTACCTGACTGTATTCACGCTTTTACTTGAAATAACGAACAAATAGACCGACTTACATGATTCTTTTTTAGCAGGGAAATGAGTGATGAGTGATATCTTTATATATTATCCTCCTGTTAAATAAGGTGATTTCTACAATCGACATGTGTTATAGGATAAAAAATATACATTCAAACTTATTCTACTAATTTAGTTATATCGTTTTTACATATATATATATTTTGCTTTTTATTAGGATATACTTTTACGTTTGGAGATCCAAGACTACAGTATTCGATATACGAGTACATTCGCTACGTTCAAATAGTAAAAATTTAATTTTATGTTCAAAATATTACTCGTACAATGGAGAACGCGCGGATTCCTATAGGTGTTAAGATCGGAGCAAAGCAAAGGCAGGTCGATAGTATCTACTGGTAGATTTTTTATCAACTATTTCTATTTAGAACTAGATCTTTACATTATCTGTGCACATCATCTCTACATAACGCCGTAAAGTTCAAATTTATACACTGATGAAACGTTATAAAAGTTTAATCTAATTCAACTAGGTTAAGCCTCAAACAATAAAAATATATTAAATTTATTTAAAACATTCATTCATATAGCAAATACGCCATTCATACAAGTATTCGTTATAAATATTTAAATTGCGATATTACGAGTATATACCTAACAAAAAAGTTTAATTTTACAAGATTAAGTATAGTTTTGTTTTTAAATTTTAATAAATACGAAAAGATGAGCTAGTATAAAACCGTAATAAAAGATCGTTGTGAAACTTTGGGATCACAAATCTTTACCCTTTACTTACGAATAAATCAAAACTTCTAAATTGTGGTCCGTACCCACTACGACCTAATTAGCATAGAAATAACTAGCATCGTTGGTTATAAAACTTTTTAAAATGTTTTTGAGATATGACGAGAAAATTTTAGCAAAGTTGTCTCTGAAGTAATTTTCAAATTTTAAAATCGGTATATAACTATACTATATTTGCATGTAGATATGTATTTAATCTATCTATCTTACTTCCTTAAACGTCTATCATTTTCTCAATTACTGAGGAGATTAGACTTTTAAATCTTTTCATGGTATACTTAGTTTCTTACGGTATTTCACATGAGCATTTGTTTTAAATTGGCAAACTCACCTTTAGCTTGGCTTCGTATGTCTATTTTTGAATATTTCATAATACATCCAAAACTATTGTTATTACGTTTCCCTCTTTCAGCTTTTCTAATAATCTAACAAACAGACTTAAGTAATTATAACATTAGTATGAAAAATAATTTTTTTCGGACATATATATATTTCAACCAGTGCGCAACTTGATTTGCTTTAACATATTAAATGATGATTTAGTTAGATATAAGTACTATGACGATCATGTGAAAGTGGAAATAATCTGGTAAACAAACAACAACTAAAACATTTAGTTAAAATATGTATATATATATATATATATATATATATAGAATATTATATTAGCGTATGTTTGTTTGTTGTTGTTCTGTCGAAAGTAAGTTTTTAATGGAACAACATTAAACTAGAACAAAATAGGCAGAAAGTAAAGGAGAACCGAAAGTGCTCATAATATCAACCTGCACAAAATGTCCGCTTGATTCTACAACAAAGCAAATAGATTTAAGTTGACTGGGCTTTTATAAAATGAGTAGTTCATTTTGTTGCGAAAATTTTATATTTTTACATTTTCGTGAACGGTGAAATATTAAACACAAAAGGTTCTTTGCCATTTTGCGATAGTGCTTTACGAATATACGTACTCGTACTACGACTCGACCTCGCTTGGCTTCGGCTTAAGTGAACCCCGCGCGTACTTCACCGACAGCTTTTATTCTGCTAACATATTATGAAGTATTTATTTGAATAACATTGTAAGCTGTCTTCACTTTTAATATGAATGTTTCCCAAGGCCCTAGAAATAAGAATAAAGTGGCATATTTACATTCATTGTGTTTTTTCATGTGTAAAATATTAGACGTGTGCAAAAAATTATTATTTGCTATATTAATAAAAACCCACAGATCTTGTGTCTGCCACGACCTTCAACTACATTGAAAACGAATCTGCCACATGAACTGAAAAAATAAAAACTTTTTAAGAAAAAAATAAAAACCGACTTCAAACAAAAGCACTAAAAAGTGAAAAATAACTGATTGGTAGTTTTCATTTACTATACATACCTAATCAAATATTTTCGAAGTCGGTGTGCTTTGACTAAGTAATTAAAGCCTACCTATTAAATACATACCTAATCAAATATTTTTGAAATCGGTCCCAGCCCATACAAAGCAAAGCACACCGACTTCGAAAATATTTGATTAGATATGTATAGTAAATGAAAACTACCAATCAGTTATTTTTCACTTTTTAGTGCTTTTGTTTGAAGTCGGTTTTTATTTTTTTGTTAAAAAGTTTTTATTTTTCCCTTTTTAGTGTAGACAGTAGTAGCAAAGTAAGGATTCTAATGTGTTAGGCTTGTCAAATCAAACAAAATAAGCCCAAACTCAAAGTATCTACTATTAGCCGTTGAAGAGTTCCACCTATCCACCTTCTGGCCTTGCCATCAGATCAGGTCAACAACACCGAACCACTGTACTATCAACGGAAATAGAAATACTTGCAAAGTTTCAAGTCAATATGACAATTAGAAGTAGGTTAAATTCATCATTAGTTGTTTTTCCATCCTTAGGGGTGGTATTTTTTTTTTTGAAATTTAAATGGGACCAATCTGGAAGTATACCCTTTCAAACAAAACAAAAATTGTCCAAATCGGTTAATAAATGACGGAGTTCTGAGGTAACAAACATAAAAAAAAAACATACAGTCGAATTGAGAACCTCCTCCTTTTTGAAGTCGGTTGAAAATGTTTTAACATACTAATTATTAGCAGAAATCACGGTTTCGCCCGCGTTCAGACTACAAAAAGTATTTGGATGCATAAAGATGTTATAACTAATATGTAATTTGACAGAAGAAAGAGAAGAGAAGAGATATAAAAGAAAGACAGAAGGCAGGTGAAGAAGAAAAGTGAACAAGACTCGCGTGTTAACCTAACAGTTAATCAAACTAACAGTTAAAAAAAGCCAAAAGTCTTAGTCTCTCCCGTGAGTATAATTGCTGTAAAGTTTACGAAACGTAGGAAACAAAAATCAGAATAAATCCGCGAGACAATACGAAAAGATAGTTTTATTTAAAATGTCAAATATTTACGATAATATTACTACGGTATTAAATTCATAGCATCGCTATCTCCCAAAAGACAATAAAGCGAATACTCCTAAATATACCTGTTCTTTGCACTCTATTGTGAAACACAATAATGTTAGTGTGGATTGTTACCTTTGAACGTTGCTTTTGGAATTAACATAAGGTATCTACATATTCATGATACGATAGCATTCAAGGGAAAAATTCAATTACCATGTCATTGGACTGTTAATTAATGCTTTTTTCATTCTCTGGATATTTTAAAGGAACTGCCTCAGTGTCTCAGTGACAAGCATGTACGGCTGCAAATTTGGAGGTCTTGGATTCTAGTCCCAGGTCGAGACACGTTGAGTTATTAAGTTTATCTATTAAGAAAGTCCTCAGAGTAGGAAAGTTGACGGTGTTTCACTCCCGTACCTTGGAGAGAATTTCGATCCTGCACCTGATCTCTGGTCTGTTTGTGTTCATATGTCGTCCTACCAAAGTAACACTCTTAATGATAGGAATATAGAGTGCACTTGTGTCCGTGTGTACACACGCTGCACTATATCTCGCGTAATTGGCTAGTCTCAGTGAGAATGGTAGCCGTGGCCCAAATCGAAAGTAGGGCATCACATTTATAAGGGTTTTGTATATTTTAATAACAAACACTATTGTTATGGTTTATACGAACATAACTATTAGGTAATATATAATAATATATAACAATAAAACATATCCAACCAGTAACATTAACACGTTTGAACATCAGGAAAAACATATAGAACGGGTATATGAATTTTATACAGTCTGTACATAAATATTCCATATACATATGACAATTATTCGAATGCTGTACGTTTTGAATCCATTTAAGCTGTCAGTTTGTGTCTTAATTGCGCTTTAGTGAAACTGAGAGAGTATGTAGCTCGTTTGAGATTTGCATGTCATGCTTCTAATTGGTTTATACTACACACAAGTAATCATGGTCTGTCTAAACTCTATTAATAGAATATTAGTCAAGTATAAAATTAGTATACTAATTCAGGGTATGTATTTTTTATGAAAAATATGGAGTTAAATTCTCAAACTTCATACAACCTGTTGTTATTTATAGCTTTGAGTAAACTGTTATTAAAAGGAATTAATAAATTGTAATAAGTATCAAACTATATTATACTAGCGTTTTCCTGCGGCTCCGCCCGCATAGTATATTAATCACCAACATATCATATACTAAAGCCTTCTCCGAAATACGCTGCATCTTATGGTATGAGTATTATTGCGATCGGCTCAGTAGTTATTGCAGTATAACCAAACAAAAAAAATCGGCTCTCCATTTATTATTATAGATAATATAACTCTTTCGCAATATTCAAGAACTATATTATTGATAATATATAAATAGTCAGTATATAATAATTATATTATTATTATTGTACAACCTATATTTTATAGAGAAATCCACATTGAAAATAATGTAATTAAGCTATTTCTAACAGCATATTTTACAGTTTGAAACGGATTAATTATGACATATTTCTTTCATAAATCCTTCTTAGGGCTACTTTCCGAACTAATAATAATAATAATAGTTTTAACATCCTAAATGTTTTCTTCTGATTTTTTGACATTATCTTTTTACTACTTTTATTCTATTGCGTGGTCAACTTCAAAATATTATACCTAACAGTAGAAAGGATCTAATATATTCGAGTAACGAATCTTGCGATCTTGTTATGGTTAGCGGTTGAAAGGGCTGACACGTTTAGGGACATCCCAATCCCAAAATTAACAACACACACTGATGTATCAAGTTATATCGTAGAATTTATAATTAAATTACTGCTTCATTTATAACCATTATAAATAAGATAACTAAGTAAGACAGCATTTTATCTCCAACTTGGGATCTCATCAAAATGTGTGTAAATATCCATCCAAAGGACTCAATAAATTTACGTAACGACGCTCGCAATCTTGTTAGTATGGGACGGGTCAGCGGCCGGGATCGCCCTGTCACATCCCTAGCCTTAGCTTAATGATATACGAGTATATATGACCGTTGCATGCGAAAAATATATGAAACTAATTCGCTTTTACTGTAAATAACTGTTTTTCACGAAATATCAGAGTTTGAGACCATGTTAATAAAACTTTAACTTTTCCCTCTTATCTAAGATATGATAAGTATGTATGTATCTATGTACGTATGTATGTATGTTTGTATATGTGTATAATTATATTATATTTGATGTTTGTAGTTTGTACCTACACCGCACCTCCTTATTATTTTTAAATTTTTCGTTTGACGGTTTCTGGTAGAGATCTGTTAAAGAGATAAGTCATCCTTTGTACACATGGTATCTGTTTTCACTTCATGTTTTTTTTTTTCTTTTTTTCTCTGGTACGTAAACAAATAAGTTGACTTAATTGTTGATTGAGAAAACACATTAATTTTATATTATGTATATATATATATATATATATATATATATATATATATATATATATATATATATATATATATATATATATATATATATATATATATATATATACACCCTAATATATATATATTACAAATTTGCCATTTAACATTTTTCTGTAACTCTTACAGTTTAGCTAAAAAATGCAAAAAACCATAAATTTGAACTTTAAAGCTATATAGCAAATAAAATATTGAAGATAGAAATTCGGCTCAATGGAACTTTTTGTAGTAAATTTAATAGTAAAAACGGTCCATTCATTCTTTTTTTTGAAATATATTTTCGTCATAGTTTGCAGGACAAAAAAGTATTAAAAATCATATTTTCCATACAATTTGTATGGGAAAACTTAAAGTTCAATGGAGAACCTCTTAGAGTCGGAATTTTGAGCTCCGCTTATAACATGAGCTTTGTTGGGACATTTTCTAAGATATTTTGGGGTGAGAGCGATGAAAAAAAAATATCGTTATTTTTTGGCACACCCTAATATATATAATATTATTTTAAAATTAGATTGTATATACTTTAACTATATCAATATTATGCTGAATTGAAATACTATTGAAATTGTAAGCATAAATTAAACTTAAAAAAAAAGGTTAATAAAATTCAATGTGATATCGTAACGAAAGGTTTTTCAGCTTATTTAAACCCATAAATTCAGCCCAAAACTGCGTTATTTTTTCTCCAAAATAGCATTACAGTGTAGCGTGCAAGGAAGCAGTTCCCATTACGTTCCCATTATCTCTTTTCCGCCAACATATAAATTTATTTGACTGCTTCGTGCAACAGTACACAGATTTTGTCCATTTTTAATGCTGCTTCTATTAACAATTAAAATGCCAACATTTATGAAATGCTAATTTTCAGGGGCATTTGTTCATATGGCTGCGTGAGCAGCGGAAGCTTGAGATCATAAGCACACATAGATACACATACAGACATAAAAATAATATAATTATGACAAATATAAATCAACACAAAAACTTAAAAACTTCCCCTGGACCTTTATAAGTGAAAATCTACCCATGAACTAAATAATGATGCTAAAATATTAATTTTGAACTTAACAAACAACAAGCTAATGATATATAATGAGGTTAAAATTGATAAATTGCAAAGGTACTTCCTACGTGGTTAGTTATATCATTGCAACCATCCAAAATAAAAATTTCAAAAAAATTGAAATGAATTTTTTTATTCTATGCGTTCCTATATCTAGTCTACATTTAAAACGCACAAGTAAAATGTGATCACCCTAATTTAATTACTGACTACAGCTGCATAAATAAATATTATGTAAATTATTGATTATTTTCATGGAAATAAACTCGATTTTAATTCAAGAAATTTGAATTCCTTGTATTTCTTTTATATTTCATTTTTGCACTAAAAACTAACTAATTAGCAGAAGGAAGCTATTTTCATAAAAAAAAAAAACAGCGCAACTGCTTCAATTTATTTCTTTAGTTCATAGCGCTAACCGGAAGGACTCTCGTGACCTCCTCTAATTACGAGTAGTTCTATCACTATTTCAATATAACTTAGCTTTTAACTTTCTTTTAGATAGAAACTTTCAGTGTACTGCCTTATAATTGTGAATACGGTGAAGGAAAATATCGTCAAGGAACTTGCACGTTTGAATCTAGCAAGTCATATAAAAGCCATTTGACGACATGTTTGGCTCAGTTTGTAGTGACCCTGCTTGCTGTGCCAACGGTCGCGGATTCGAGTCCCGCTGGGGGCATTCATTTGTATGATGAGCATGAATGTTTTTACTCCAGTCATATTTAAAGTTATATACATGTAGTGTATCATCTATCTGGTATCGATAACACAAGCCTCGTAGCTTACCATGGAACTAGATGGTGCTGTGTGTTAATGTCCCAAAATATATATAAAAAAAATATGAAGTTCACCAAGGCCAAGTTGGCCAGCGTAGTGCTACGGCCTCGACCCGGTCGAGTTGAAGGGAAGCCCTTGCCCAGCAGGAGGATGTCTTAAAAGGACTGAATACAATTGCGAATTATTTCGAGTACTTTTTTTAGAGATCTGAAAATTGTTTTAAGCATAATTGTTAAAATCGTGAAAAATTCAACACAACAATACTCGTGTATAAACAAATATAGTGGTGTGAAAAATTCAACGCGCAACATTACACATACATACATACGAGTATATATACAGCCTCAGTGGCGTGAATATTACTTTAAAAAAAAAGGATTTCAAGTATTAATTTTTATATTTATATTATAAAGAAATTATACGGAAAATATAATACTAATCTTTTTTACTATTTTTTCTTGTTAAATAAATTTTAGAATAAATGATGTAGGTACTCATTTTATGAAGTATTAAGTGCATATTAAACATATAAACACATAGTCATAATTAATGTAGATTTTTTAAAGTAACATTACAGCAATAAACAGCGATCAGGACCACACCTAATACCCATAAAATCCCTCTATAACGTAATAAAGCCTTACGAGCATGGCGTAATGAAACTTAAGCTTCTTCTATTAAGGTAATTTATTTTATATTCTATAAAATACGAGTGTAGGTTATCAAGAATATTCAATACTAGCAACTCACCCTCGCTTCGCTTGGATATTATATATATATATATATATATATATATATATATATATATATATATATATATATATATATATATATATATATATATATATAGCCTATATCATTCCCGAATAAGCGCGCTATCTAATGCAAAATTAGTAGTTCCTAATATTGGCGCGTTTAAACCATCAAACAAACAAAGAAACAAGAAAGAAACAAACGAATGAACACAAAAGCAAACAAATAAACAAACAAATAAACTCTTGTCTCTTTATAATATTAGTATAGATTGAAAGGAGGTTTGGTGAAATTTAATGAAAAACTTGGATTCGATTAGAGAGCTTTAAACAAGCGGCTTTGAAATACTTATCTGAATGAAGGCCATTTTGTTAAAACTCGAGCCTTTGAGCGGGTTTCAATGTAAGCCATAGCCGAGCCAAATTAGGCACTTTGTGGCAACCGAGTATACTGAGAAGTGTTAGATGAAAATTAGAAATATTTTGATTTAAAAATTAAATTTACATTTTAATATGCTACGAATAATAATAATTGAAAAGGCAATTTTTGTATATATTTTATGTCCATTTCTACTAAATTTGAATAAAGCAGTACAATATAATCATCATTTTTGTAAAATAGCGGGTAGGCACTGTCTGTTACAAGTATATAGCGCCTTTGAGACGTCTAAAACCTTAGTCTCTCCCATGACCATGACTGCTGTAAATCATTTAAAACGTCGGGAACCAATAATCAAAATGAATCCGCGAAATAATCCGAAAAGATAGTTTTATTTAAAATGTCAAATATTTGCGTAAATCTAAGAAAGTATTATTTTATTTATTGTTTACAATAAGGTTCATTAGTGGAACGGAATATTTTATTATTTTATAACAGAGTAATAATAATTTAGCAACAATTCTTTTCTCTATAATGTCTATTAACAAAAAAAGAAAATCTGTACGTACTTTCTTTCCTTTTTTTCTTTACGCCTTTTTATAACTTATGTTCGTATTTTTCAAGAAAAATATCAACGATTTATATAGTTTTATAAAAGCATTGAAATTATTTATTATCTGTAAGAAATGGAACGGAGATATATTCGTAAATCTGAACAAAACATTTTTCTACCTTTGTTAATATAAATCTGTGTATGTTCGTGTGTATTTTAGTAATGTTACAAAGGAAGATGAAAGGTTCATCATACTTTAGTGTATTTTCAAAGGGGATAAATAAGTATTTTCTCCTAGATTGTATAATTTATCTCATAACTAGAAGTCAATCGTGGAATTTAGGCGATTTAGAAGTAATATTGTAAAGGCAGGCCACTTGTTTTATTTCCGTACGGGGTGAATGTTTACTTAGAATATTATATTTTTATTACAGTTAATAATTTCGTTATTATTAATGACAAAACTTTATTTATACTTAACGTCGATTTTAACCAAATCAACTATATATCTTATAACCGACTTCAAAAAAAAGGAGGATATCAATTGGATACGTATGTATGTATGTACTTTGTAATGTTATTGGAATTGCAAAATATTGACATATGGTAATTTATTAGAGCTTCTAACCAGCTATTTACATTATTTTATTATATTACTAGCAGAACCCGCGGCTTCGCTCGCGCTAAAACTACAAATAAATCGCAAAAAAAATAGTTTCATACAAACTTTCATCCTCTATTTTACCCTCTTATAAGATGAATTTCGAAAAATGCTAAAACGCGTATTTATTTAATTTTAGAGCATTAAATCCAAGTTTCAAGTAATTCTGATCAAAAATATTTTTTTGGATTGTATTATTAAGTGTTTTTCCGTGGTAGAATTAGGTAAACTCTCGCGGTAAAAAGTAGCCTAGGTCACTCTCCAGCCCTCCTACTATCTCCACACAAAAAATCACACCAATCCGTAACTCCGTTTTGATGTGAAAGAAGGACAAACAAACAAACACACTTTCACATTTATAATATTAGTATGGATTTACGTTATTTTACATATCATATATATACGATGTCTTATAACTCACATTTATAAATTCTAAATTACTTTGAAACTTGTACGTTTTCAGCAAGTTTATATAAGCGCATACTGTCTCAGTAATAAGTAGCACATTTATCATACTCTCTACGTGCAATACGGATATAAATCACTGAGTTATTTTTGACTAATAGAGATGAACTTATGTATTTCAATGTCCGTATTAATATTATAAATGTGAAAGTTTGTGAGGATGGATGTTTGTTACTCTTTCACGCCAGAACGGCTGAACGGATCTGGATGAAATTTGGCACAGACATTATAATCTTGAATAATACATAGGCGACTTTTTATCCCAGAAAAATGTACGGTTCCCATGGGATAGGGTTGGGTTAGGTTTTCCTAGAGGCGAACCCAAGCGAAGCGAGGGTGAGTTGAGTTGTGTAGTTACTTATAAAGCGCTTTTAATATACAGATGATTTTTTGTAATGGGCGTGTATGATGAAATCCTGAACTGTAACAATTAACAAAAGTGGTCAATGGCGTCAGATATTTTAATTACCTATTTTTGGTATAATTAATTTTCAAGACGGATATCGAACCTGTTGTTTTTTTTATAAAACTAAGTCTATTTTATTAAACGAGCCGCGAACCTTGCTTAAATACAATTCTTATTAAAGAATACAAACAAACACTCCGAATCCCGTAAGAGCCATAGCACTGTAATTTATGAAACGACCAGCAATAACTTATCTAAAATGAATGTTCAAATAAATATTCAAGTTAAAATATCTATCTAGTATGAAAGCAACGAACTGGTGACCTTTAACTTGCTGATTGTAAAGATTTTTAAAACTTATACATACCTACTATACTAACTTTATATTTTATGAAATATTTTATTAAAACTCGAAATCACTCACTTTTAGATCGGCCCGAATAAATAAACTCAAGCACTTTTAACCTTCATTAACTTTTGAAGGACTCATGAGCAACTTCTTTATTATCAGATATGAAACTTGAAAATGCAAATAAATTATTCTCGTAATAATTTTAGGGATTCGTATCTCAAAAGACTAACGTGGTATACTCCATTTCTCTTATATCGTTGTGTTTCTGTATGTTTGTCTGATACACCCTATTTCTTCAAATCTACTAGAAAATTGAAAATTTAAGTAATTTAATTTTAGTAATTACATTACGTAATATATCTAATGCAATGTCTCATTATAATGACTATAATTTAAATCCGTATTTAGTATTAATATTATTGATGTGATAGTTTGTGAGTATGTATGGATGTTTGTTACTCTTTCACGCCAGAACGGCTGAACGGATCTGGATGAAATTTAGCAAAGAGATAGATTATTGTCTGGAATAACATATAGGCTACTTTTTATGCCGGAAAATATATGGTTCCCATGGGATAGGTTTGTTTATGTTTTCCTAGAGGTGAACCCGAGCGAGAATTTAAATAAAATGTCCACAGGCTTTTCTCTTATCTTATCTCAGTATAGAAAATAAAAGGAGTATTTTTGCTACTATTTATGTAACATCCTTTAAAACTCGACAATGTACGGAACTTAACATGAGTGTGACTTACATTTATATATTTTTTTATACTTTTCGTTTTCTTTATTAAATTCGACCGAAACGTATAGTCCATATTTTAATTTATTTAATTACGATTCGTCTAGAGTTTATTAGTTGGTGAAGAAGAATAAATAAATAGCTTTTTATTCTTCGGCTCATAAACTATCTTTCCTTTATTCTTCTTCGTGTATTACTTTACTTTATTGGGTCTTCCCAAAAACAAAAACATACGCATAGAAGTAATACGCTGGTGTTATCTAAGCACAATAAATAAGCAAGCCGTGAACGGCGGATTGTACGCACGAAATTAAGCTTAGCAGTGCTAGTTGACTGTAATTTCCATGAAATGATGGTACACAAATTCTGCGTAGCGTTTCAAAACGATTTTCATCTGTTTGTTTAGTTCAAATATGCCTACATTTGCTATTATTTTGTGTAAGTGTTTTTAATCCCATTATAATATATCCAATAAATATTATAAATGCGAAAGTTTGAATGGACGTTTGTTACTCAATCACGCTAGAGCGGCTGAACGAATTTGGATGAAAGTTGGCACAGAGATAGGTTATAGTCTGGAATAGCACATAGTTACTTTTATCCCGAAAAAAATTACGATTTCCATGGGGTAGAATTGTTTTTGTTGTTTACTAGGGACGAACCTGAGTTGCTAGTAGTTAATAATTGATTGAATGGCTACCGCGACACAATCTGAAAAATTGCAATGGTAAGAAATATGTAAATAATTCCAGCAACCTTTCTGGCTAGCTGCTTCTTTTAATATTTAATGCAGGAAAAAGTTTGATTCCTTTAAAAACTTACACATCTCTATTTTCCTTTAAAACTTCAAAAAAATCCTTAAAGCAAATATAAATAAGAATAGGTTGTCATAATTTAACCCCTTTAGGTTCTATGCACCATTACGTATTTTTACTCGACTGAGGCGAAGCCCAAAAGAGGGTTATGTGTTTGACCTGTATGTATGTATGTATGCAGCCGGAGACATTTTATTGTACATGTTTTATACTAGCTGCGAGTCTTGCTACGGGTATTGTCTCCGAATGCATAATACTATATTTCTTCGTCAACTTGTTCTCATCGTTTTAGTCCGTTTTTTACGCAGACGGGTTTTTTACTTTTGTTAATATATTTTTTAGTTTGTTATTTCTTGTAACAATGTAGCAGAGATGATTTTTTTGATAGGGAGTGGCCGGGTGACTACTATAAAATGAATTCATACCATAGCTATACTATTTCAAAAATATACGGGACATTTTTTAAACCAGCTCAACTCATTAGTCTCCAACAATATTTTAATATGAAAATATTTATTTATACGTCAGACTTTATTTTTTTTTAAATTATGACGATTGAAATACATGCTTCCAATGTAGTATTAAAGTTATATCTTTCATAGCTATTTTTGACTGACATCGGAGTGTTTGTAGATGAAAATTCGCTCGTAAGCCACATATCCATTTGGCTTAACGATTTG
Source organism: Brenthis hecate (assembly GCA_951806755.1). Lineage (NCBI taxonomy): Eukaryota > Metazoa > Arthropoda > Insecta > Lepidoptera > Nymphalidae > Brenthis > Brenthis hecate. The sequence goes on from OX638263.1 coordinate 4,304,945, forward strand.
TGTGATTTTAATCTTTTTCATCCTGTGTTTGTTGTATTTAAAAAGGATTTTATTATGTTTTATAATCTAAAAATATGTACGTACGTATCTACACTTAAATACTAAACTTAAATTGACAAAATATATAGAAAATATTATATATATATTTATTATATATGTGTAATTGTCGACTATCGAATTTCAACTAATACTCTAAACAAATGTATTACTTGAACGTCGAAAGTGATTTTAAAGAATTTTTTCCGTATATTCCTTAAATTTATACATAACCGTTGAAATAACCTACCGATTAAAGAAAGAATAATGAACATCAATTCATGTAACAATACAGACGAAAAAAAAGTACTTACCCTAAATAATATCCTCCTTTTTAAAGCATTTTAATTAAAATAGTTTGTATATATAAAATGTATTACGAAAAAACTAAATAAACGCATTATTAGAAGCAAATTATAGAACCTTTATTAATGAAAATACCGATACATTATGAGAGCACTTGTGTCACATCTGTAACGATTAATTAAGCAGATGTAACAAATGACTCAATTGAACCAACGATCCGGTCTTGAATTACATTCCAAATATCGTAATGTGACAAGGAAACATTGAAAAACATTGAAAAAAAAAAATTGAAAAAAAAAAAAACATTGAAACAACTTAATTCACTTACAAATCTTAACAACAAAATTCTTGATCTTGTATTGACTGATCAACCGGACAAATTTAATTTAGTTAAAGCTATGCCTATAAGCCGCCTCGATTGTCATCATCCTCCATTTGAAATTATATTTAATTATGGCAAGGTCACCTATCTTCTTGAAAATACTCCAATTACCAAATTGTGTTTTTATAAAACCGATTATATTAACTGTATTAAAGAATTAAAACAAATTGATTGGGAAAGACACGCTAATATACTTAGTTGCGATGAATATGTACAATTTTTTTATAATATTTTATATACAATAATAGAAAAATACACACCAAAATCTAAACAACGCAATAATAGATACCCTTTTTGGTTTTCAAAAAGTTTAATTAAACTTATCAAAAGCAAGAATAAATATCATACACTTTTCAAAATTTACAATAATCCAAGAGACTATGATACTTTTGCTCTCCTAAGAACAAGAGTTAAACAACAAACTGAAATATGTTTTAGGTCTTATATATCAAATATAGAAAATAATTTAATTAAAAATATTAAAACTTTTTATCGTTACACTAAAAATAAGAGAGTAACTAATAATATCCCTAAACAACTGCATTTTAATAATAGAGTAGCTGAATCTGGTATTGATATTACTAATCTTTTTGCTGAATATTTTTCAACTGTTTATGGAAATGTATCATCTATTAATTATAAACCAAAATTCCCTCCATCTATTTTTTCTATAAGTAATTTACAATTTTCCGCAGACGCAGTTGAACTTCAACTCAAATCAATTAATATTTCTAAAGGATCGGGCTCTGATGGTATTCCACCAATTTTTATAAAAATTTGTTCTTCTGCATTATCAAAACCATTAACAATCATTTATAATAAATCAGTTTTAAATGGTATATTTCCATCTTTATGGAAAATTGCTAAAATAACCCCTATTTATAAATCAGGCGATAAGAGTGATGTCAGAAATTATCGACCAATTTCTATCTTAAACTGCTTTGCTAAAATTTTTGAAACCATGATCTATAAACAACTGTACAGTCATATAAAACCACATCTTAACATTAAACAACATGGTTTCGTATCTGGTTGCTCCACAACTTCCAATTTATTAGTTTATACCACTTTTTTAAGTGAATCATTTGATACAAAGACTCAAGTAGATTCAATATATCTTGATTTCTCCAAGGCGTTTGATCGAGTAAATCACACAATACTATTATCTAAGGCTAGCCATCTGGGCATACATGGTAATCTTTATCGTTGGCTATGCTCTTATCTGGATAGCCGTTCTCAATTAGTAGCTCTATACGGGTATGAATCATTTCCATTTCTAGCCACCTCTGGTGTACCACAAGGATCTATTTTAGGCCCTTTGTTATTTTTGATATTTATCAATGACCTACTGTCTTTGATAAATAGTGAATGCCTCGCATATGCTGATGATATAAAAATCTTTTTGCAAGTCACTAAAAGAGAAGATTGTAAAATTCTTCAGCATGATCTCGACTCTATCCGAATGTGGTGTGATGAAAATTTGATGGAGCTTAATAAAAATAAATGTTATATCATTTCATTTACAAAAAATAAAGTTCCAATATCGTTCGACTACAACATAGCAGGTACCGTTATTTCTAGAGTCAAAGTAATACGAGACCTAGGTGTTATATTTGATTCAACATTATCTTTTAGGCCTCATATCGATTACATTACAAGTAAAGCAAATAGATCGCTCGGTTTTATCATCCGAACTGCCCAACCTTTCAAAAATTCAATCTCGTGGATAGTTTTGTATGTTACTATAGTAAGAAGCATACATGAATACTGCTCTTCAGTATGGAAACCAATATATGATATTCATATTAACAGAATCGAGGCTATACAACGTAAATTTCTAAAAATATTAAGCAGGCGGCAAGGTCTCAGGCGTGAATTACCAACTTATACTGACAGACTTCATAAATACAAACTAAAAAGCTTGGAAGATCGGCGTGTTATATCAGATTTATGTATCCTCTATAAAATAGCCAATGGCGATTTCAACAGTAAATTACTAGAAAAACTGGAATTTAAAATTCATACTCACTCGATTCGTCAGCCACAACTTTTTAATATACCTTCGGCAACTAATAACGTTTCCCAAAACAACCCTTTACACAGAATGTGTAAAACATACAATAATTTAAATGATGAATACGACATTTTTAATAATAGTTTATTATCGTTCAAGAAAAAATTAAATAAATTATAGTTCTTGCTTTACATTTTCGATAATAAAGATATGTTTTCTCTCTGTTTCTTCTCCTTTATCTTTTTTTTCTTTTCTTTGTCTTTTTTTCCATATGAAATATAAATATTATTTTCTTTTTGTTTTTTTAATATTTCTTATATACTCGTTACTTTAAATGCACAGACTCATACTGTATTAATTCACCTTTTGGTTAAGTTTGTTTATATAATTATTATATGTTTTTTTTTATTTAAATGTTGTGTACAGATATAATTGGAGGACAAATTTAATATGATATTTTTTGTTTTTAATACGAGGATGTAATTTTTTTAATTTGTTTTCTGTTTCTGTACCTAAATAAAATAAAAAATAAAAAAAAACATATAAAGTAACCTTAGTAAACAATTTCGATTAAGATTCCTGCCTTCAATGCCAGTTCAAATTCCACTTACTTAGCAAACTTAAATTATTACTGCCTAAGTGTAAAGGTTTTTACCAGAAATAATTAATTTAGTTAAAATTCAGATTTTTTATTAAAAATCTTTAAATTAAATGCTTGTAATCTGCCCTTGTTTTACATAGGGTTTTAGGTCAGTGTTTGCAATGGATAAATATGCCAAATGCCAAACACTTGTCGGAATAAATCTTATGATTAACATCAAGTTTATCTATTGCCACGTTGGTACATTTTGAAAAGACATACCAATATTGATATTCTCTTATTAATAAATAGCGACCACCCTCGCTTCGCTTGTGTTCTTCCCTAGGTTGATTCCCCATACAACTTTCATCTCCATTTTCATCCCATTAAGGGATGATTTCCGGGATAAAAAATATTCTATGTCCTTTCCAGAGTCCCAAACTATCTTCTTACCAAATTTCATCTTAATCGATCCCCTAGTTTTTTGATTTGTTCGTTACAAACATACAAAAATACAAATCTTTCCTCTTTATAACAGTAGTGTAGATAGATAAATACATATATATGTATATAGTAGGTATACAACGTGTTTGTGCATAAGCAGTAGATTTGCGAATCCAGTTATAGCTAGCATAGTACGTTTGGGTGAATATCATTTGTTTTGATAAATCATTGTTATTATTCATGGTATATTTCATGTGAATAATATACGTCTTAATAATACGATGTATAGATAAATTCTAGTTATATAACAATATACCGACGTCTTGACATGCCTAAGCAATACCGAGACGGAAATTGGTTATTTACTTGTTCCAATCGAGTTCAGTCTAATCTAGGCTTTGTAAATCACCTTTAACTCATAAAAATGGAATTGAATCAGGCGAAATCAGAAAATGGTAATTAGATATTACTGTTCTCTCTGTCCAGTCCCATGCCATTCTTATCATACATTTTTATTCCCTCAACGACCGCGGACACGCCGGCGTTACAGTTAACAATAGATTTCTCAGAAATTTAATTAATTTCTTAGAAATTTACCTGAAGGTGTTGGAAGGCCTCGTTCGTACAACTTTGTAATGTGGACCGATTTAGTCTTGTAAACAGTCTCTCAGAATTCAAACATTAAGTGTTTGATGTAGGTTAGCGTGTTTTTCGGTAAGTGAAAGCACCGGAGGGTAATTACTTAGCTTCCTGCATTCCTTTGTACCCCACATGTCTTTCTTCTTTTATAATAGCATACTTTGTATCAGCAAAAATATAAAATAACAAATAAGACTTGTATATCTATGTCGTGTTATTCATACTCTAGCGACATCATATTTGGTGGTTACTCATCTTGTTGGCGTTATCAGGGCTCAAATAATAAAGTAGTTAATGCTCAAAAGAATTTAATGACGATAATCACAATGATATAAGCTTGAAACGATAATTCTAATTAATTGAGCAGTGGGTTCTCGACGTCGATCATTTGACTTCCAACTATAATATCGAAACACAACTCTCCATGATCCATCATGTCAACTAACGTAACCATTTCATACAATTTAAACGATAGCGTTTCGACCCCACTTGAGACGTAGCCTCTGCTCTACATTTGAATTTACTTAAAAACCAATAAAAGCTAAACTAAATAACATAGCGACATCAAAGTATAATAAGGTTTTAAACTCTATTAGATGAAGGTAACTACGAGTAAATCCTCCTCCGACATCTATATAAATTTCTCACGCCTTTATGGTTTGTTTTCTTTATCCAACTTTAACGCCAAGCCAAGATGAGAAAGTATAACAATATCTTTACTTATTCATTGAAAGACTTATTTCAACATGAATATTATTTTAGTATAAAGAACAACTCAAAGCTCAAATTTAAAACTTTTATTTTGTTAGTCGAACAACTGTAGATATTTAATTACTTGTAAGTTTTCTTTATAATAAAATAAAATTATGAAATCCTCTACTAAAGTACTATGAATAATTTTGTGGAATATTTTTACGTATTTTAATTTTTTTAATTTGACTTTCTCTCTGTAAGAATCATAGAAATCTTAATAATTTTAGATTTTTTTTTATAATATGTACTAGGTACATACAATAGGTATATATAATAAAATAGTAACTTAGTGAAATCTATACATGAAATATCGTTTAAAATAATGACTGTAACGTATTGTGTACAGAATATGGACCCCAAAACAATAGTTATTAAATTTTTTGTCTGTTGTTTGTGTGTGTGCGTTCCACGCAAAAGGGCTGAAGCGATTTTAACTAAATTTTGTGTAGTGATAACTTATTACTAGGGTCCACATTTGGGATACCTTTTCCTACAGGAAAATCTTTCATTTCCTCGGGAAAAATTATAACTGATTCTGTCGAGTCGTCCTTAGTTTACATGGCTAACGCTGGCTAAACCTTAAGAGGTACTTCAAAACAATGTACTAGAAAATTGTAGCTCTTAAAAAGGCCTATACAAAAGTCCGCAATAGCATATATCTATCTCTAAGGTACACTCGCGATAACTATTTACATCCATTATAAACGTACGGACGCACCCGAGCGAAACAAGGGTACGTCGCCATTCAATAATTATTAGTGTACATATTTTGTAATTGAAATGTACAAATTGAACAAATTAACACTAAATTGGCAAAAGTTGAAATCAAAGAACTCGTATTATATGAAATTATACTCAATTACTTTAATTATTAAGGGATTCTTCAATAAGGATATTTTAGATTAAATTATTTTCAATGAAATTGTTCTCTTTAATTAAAACGGAACTGAACTGGAGTAACAAAACTTTCGTTGTTGTTTATGATGTTTATATGAATTTCAAACTGTTATTAGGTATATTATCAAATATATTTAAACGAGAAATTCTTGTATATATTGGAAATGATTGATGATGGATGATTTTCATGAAATTTAGTGTACCCGCCTGTACACTGCTCGGGGGTTTCGGGGGCGATAAATCGATCTAGATTAGTCTTACGTCTGGGAAAACGCGTGCTTTCGATTTTTCATGTGGTTTTCTTTCGCATTATTTCACGCAAAATATGGTCGATAATTTCGCACGCTCAGGCATAAGCATCATGGTCAAGTATATAGCCAAGGTGCAAGATTGACAATCATAGGTGTCCGGGTTCGAATTCTGGTCAGATACAAAGGTATAATTTATTTCTATTTTTTTTTGTATTTATTCAAGTTTTTTGTTTTTTTTTTACAGAAAATTGTACTTTCTACTTGCTTGGTGGCCCAGATACTATTATAATAATATGCGATAGTCCTTACTAATATCTATTATTATTGCAAAACATTGTTGGATTGTTTGTATAAATATTTCAGGTAGACGTACTTCATGCAAGTGATTGATGTGATTTCTTTTACATGGAACTTAATATAAGTACATTTTAATATAAGTACATTTTTTTACGTTGTTAAAATCATTTTGGGATTTTGGGATTTAGCTTAATAAAGCGGCCGACCTCATATACATATTATAAATGTGAAAAAGTGAAAGAAACTCTATGTGTCTGTTTGTTACGTTAGTTTTTGAGCATCGACGACTAAAGAGATTTCTATGACCTACCTTTTATGACCCCGCCCATCATGTGAGCAAAATCTCAGGCAAAAACTAGTTGATATACTAAAGCTCAAAATATTAAAAAAAAGCTTGGAGGAATAAAGGTTTTAAGTATAAATTCACTCGATTCAGACTTCAAAGTTCGTTTGTATTATACAAGTCGATACTAAGTTTTACGTTATACACTCTCCAAGTGTATTTTCGCGTAAAGATATGCATCGGATACGTGCTTGAATTGAATAGATATTTAAAGTAGTCAGCAAATAAATTTCTATAAACTAAATTTTAGACCTAGCAAATTCTTTATACTTAAATTTGTTTTCGTGTATGTAAATTGTGCACTCAGCAGCACAATTTACCGCCTACCATTAAATTTATCTAAAATTTCGAGATAATATCTCACAGTAAAGATGAAACATGTACGTACGGGTACGTCTCCCGACTGCATATTACTATTTTTCTTGATGAACATATTTTCTCCTCTTTAGTTCGCTTTTTACGCAAAATAAAAAAAAAACAAATATAAACTATTTAAAATAATATTAACAGCAGACAGGCATTAATTATTTTAAAAATCTACTACGTGGTCTCCCTGTAGTGCTCTACATTGGTATTTTTCTGATAGCGGAGTGGACCGCGGGTGCAACTCTTTGGTTTTTGTGGTCTGCCATGCCTTCCTTAGGTTTCAGTGAATGGTATTGGATTTTCTAGCCGGTTAGTCCCATTGCATGTATACCTAAAAGCGTTTATCAACGTTTCAAATCTTTACAGAATGGCTTATACGTACGTGATTGAGCCACAAGCAACCAAATATTTTCACAAACTCTCATTGCAAATATTAATGGTATACTAAAGCATACTTATCTAGTAAGCCTCCCACTAAACCTTAAGCTACGATTATTCATAGCCTTCTACATCAGCATTACGCTGTGAATATGGCAAGGTTTATGCGACACTACTAAATCTTGACATATTGCTTTAGGTAGTTTCTACGCTTGCTGTTTTGAACTCTATTAACAAGAAGACAATATACTTACTATACTAATAAATGGAGAGCCGATTTTTTTGTTCGGTTGTACTGCGATAACTACTGAACCGATCGGAATAATACTCATACTATAAGATGCAGCGTGTTTCGGAAAAGGCTTGAGTATATGATGTTGGTGATTGGTGAAAACGCTAGTATTTTCTAAATAATTTTGTCGCTGTCCCTAAGTATTTTTTTGCAAAAGACAGTTATGATTTTCTTAATAGCTTTAAGTTTGCCACTTGATTACATTTTAATTTTCCAATGTTGCAAAAATGGGTACGCACCAGTGAAATAACCCGATAAAATGTGTTTATTACGTTTAATTGACTTTACGTTACCAATCTTATTGTTATTATTTGCATCTGTTTAGAGTTCACGTGTTAAAAAGAGACCTTTGGAAGGAATAAGAAATATAAAAAAAAGATATTTCATGAAATATCTAAAAGCCATATTCAAGCAAGTTTATAATCTAATATTTAAATATTAGATTATAAACTTGCTTGAATATGGCTCTTAGATATTTCATGATATATATATATATATATATATATATATATATATATATATATATATATATATATATATATATATATATATAAATGTTTATATGTTATGTTATGTAATTAAATGTATGCATAATTTAAAATAAGTTATAATTTCGTGTCAAAACAAGTAAATACATATAAATGAATATTTTATTGAAGGGTAGGCTTTATCGAGATAAAACTTTTGAACACCGTTACCGTTGTCAAAGAACTTTTCACAGTCTTCTGATAGGTAAAATTGCTCGACTTTTAAGATGAGATCTTAATTGTATTTGAGAAATTTAGGAAATTCTATATGTACAGAACTGCTAAATGCCTCCAGTAAAAGAAATTAAATGTAAATGTTGGTATTTTAATATTTGACGACTTGAATTTCTCTTGAACAGTTGTTGCTCTTTGTGCTAATTGGACAACGCTGATCTGCGCTTTCATACTTTATAATTAACTTTTAAGTAAAGAGATATCATCATTATTTTAGAAATATTTATTCGGTCTTATATGTGGGATTTTTTTGAAACTTATGTAGGACCATTGTGGTGCAACTCATTCATTAAATAATCATCAACCACCAAAACAAAATAGCGCCCAAAATTAGTAGTGTTTTGTTTTTGAAAACAAAAATAAAATTTATATTATTTAGGTCTTTCCCATATTGAGGGTTTTATGCACGATTTTAAAGCTAAACAGCCATTAAAATTGTCGGCCTATTGTAGGTATTTAGTTGCTAATTCCCGGAACAGCTAAAATGAATTAAACAAGACTTTTAGCTAAATAAATAATCTAACTCAATTTAAATATTTGAAAACAAAAATAGTTTTAAGTTTCCGTTAACCGAAGATAAAATATTTTAATGCTACAGACGACAGTTTTAATTATATTTATCAAGCAATCATTTATCTGCCATTTAGTAACTCAGAATAGGAGGGAATTCCTTTAATTAATTAGTTTTCTTCGGATCATTTCCTGAGAAGGTCGTGGCCTAGTATCAGTACTCCCAACATTTCAAGATTTAATCTTTCAGGTTTTGTGCATTCAAACAATTTAATTAAAACTCTATTTCTTTTGAATTTGAAGAAATGCAGAATAATTAAATTGATGGCACGTAAATATTTAATTTGTATGAAAATGAAAAGTCGACCATCTTCACTTTTTAAGTATAAATGCGAAAATATGTGTTGTTTGCCCATTTATTTCTTTCACGCAATAATAAAGTGACAGAAGAACATTCAACATGACATTTGCTTTGAAGTAGTTTACAAAATTCTCATGAAAATCGAATGAAGCTGGTTCAAATCCAAATCCAAAACTTTTATGTGCGAATGACTCAATATTGTAACCACATATTCATACGGTGAAGGAAAATATAGCTAGCAATCCCGATTGCTTGTGAGAAATTAATTTTAGGAAAACGTGAAAAATTTACCAACCCGCACGTCGGCTGCGGCCTGGTGACGTGTTTCATTGAGGGAAGACCCGAGCTTTGCAGAATGGTATACAAAGGGTTTAGTTATTATTACAATTCAATGAATATAGTCATCTGTTTAAAAATTTTACCAAGCAAGTTGTATAGTTATAATATTTTAGAATTTACGCAGAATTTTAGGCAACTAAAAATGTACTTAAAAGAAAAAATCTTACCAGGCTAATCCGAATTCACATATAACTTCAAATGTAATTGATTTCAGTTCGTTCTGACAATAATAAATGGCTCCAATAAGAGCAAAAAAAAGCTTATTGAAACTAGTCACGATTTGAGACTAGATCGCTTAGGTACATTTATATAATATATTCCAATACACACCAGAATTGCAATAACAAAAAAATATATGATAGTATCAAAATGATAGTTACTTATCTATAAATATACTAAAATTGTAACTAAGCCGAATCTGTATATTAAATAATTTTTTGGAAAATCTTATTGAAATAAACATTATTATTGATACAGAGGCCGAATCTATAGTTTTTTTTTGAATTTTTGTCTATCTGTCTGTCTGTATGTTACCGCATCACAGAAAAACCACTGGAGGGATTTTTATGAAGTTTGGTATGGTGATAGCTATCCTAGTTTGGTATGGTGATGGCTATCCGGGTCAACATATTATAGGATACTTTTTACCGCAGGAAAATATCTCATTTCTGAGAAAAAATGCAAAAGCTGCATTGTAAGAGTATACTAATGTGTAAAACCTAAGAATTTGATTTTTGGTCATCTGAACGCGGGCGGAGCCGCGGGAAATGCTAGTATTTTATAAATATTATATTTGTATTTTTTTTTACCTGCATAATATAGACATTTATAAAAAAATGTACCTATCATTAACGTTGTAAAAAATATTGTATCTCCACAAAAGAATAAAATATAAGCGCTCATTAAATAAAATATGTCTCTCAAAATGAATCGTTGCCAAAAAGAGATAAAAGGTAAAAATTCAAAAACAATTTTTTAGCTCTTTTATTTCCAGAGACTAACAACATTTTAATTGCCTAATTAAGGAGACTAGTGTTCGCTCAGTGGTGGAAATCAGACCATAATAATTTTTTAAGTTATACTTCTTTTGGGATGTTTGGAAAAAAATATGAGAGTAAAATTGTTACGATGCGCGCGCACACTGACAGCCAAAGAGCGACATGATGAAGTTAGCTGATAACTGTTTGTTGCCATGGTAACCATTGTTATTGGCTGACAAATCTATACATATAATAAAATTGTAACTAAGTCGAATCTGTACATTAAATATTTTTTGGAAAATCTAATTGAAATATACATTATTATCGATACAGAGTTCGAATCTATAGTTTTTAGATTTTTTGTCTGTCTGTCTGTCTTTCTGTCTGTCTGTCTGTCTGTCTGTTACCGCATTACGAGAAAACCACTGGACAGATTTTGATGAAATTTGTTATGATGATGGCTGGTTATCCGGGTCAACATATAGGATACTTTTTACCACGGGAAAATATCTCATTTCTGAAAAAAAATACAAAAACTGCAATGTAAGAGTATACTAATATGTAAAACCTAAGGATTTGGTTTTTCATCATCTGAACGCGGGCGGACCCGCGGGCAATGCTAGTGATATATAATATTATATACTTTCTTTAAATGATATTCTATAAACATATGATTGTAATATGCCTAATATGCCTTATTTTTATTAATTTATCATTCCTTTTACAAACGTAGAGTTGTGACGAGATGAAATCTTTAGCTATTTTTGTTCTGTTACGCCACACACGCACACACACACACACACGCACACGCACACGCACACGCACACACACACACACACACACACACACATTTTTTTTTTGATTACAGCTTTTGATAACAGCAACTTTTTATTGATAAAGCTCGTCAATAGCTATACAAATATATATTCTTAAAAATAAAATTTAATCAGTATCAATCGTAAAATAAATTTAAAGAAATTATATTTGATAAATTGAGCATTTAAATTCAAAAAAAAAATATATTTTAACCTCAATGTGAATATAAATTTATAACTACAAGAGAGAAAATAACCATACATTTCTGAAAAGTGCCCGCGCCTGGTAAGCAATAACACTTTGTATGTAACCAAAATGTAAATGCTAAACACGAACTGTTATGTTTGTACCTTTCCTTTTGTATTACCGAAACACTTATCAGTAACATACTTGAGCTTGAGGATTAAAATATTAAAACGACACTTTAGACGACACGTTTGGCTCAGTTTGTAGTGAGCCTACTTGCTGTGCCAGCGGTCGCGGTTTGAGTGCCGCTGGGTGGCATTCATTTGTGTGCTGAGCACGAATATTTGTACTCCAGTTATGAGTGCTTAAAGTTATATATGTGTAGCGTATCAACTGTCTGGTATCCATAACACAAGTCTCGTAGCTTACCATGGAACTAGATGGTGCTGTGACTAAATGTCCTGACATATTTATTTATTTATATTTTTAAACAGCTTTATGAACGGGATCCTACCTTAAGCCAAAGACTTAATAATAAAACGTTACCGTAAATTAATTTCCAAAAAACTAATAAATGATTCTACAATATATTTTTATTAAGAAAATCTTAACGTAACCAGTAACACTGAGATATTCAACTGAAATAAACGTGATACACAAGTCTGTATAGTAAAAATGTTCACTTAGGTTTTTTTAAATTTTGTCAAAAAATAAAAAAATTAATGAACTGAAATTGATTTGAACATATACTACATATACCTACAAATATCAATGCTATCTTTAAAAATAACAACCTATTCTGTATATATATATATATATATATATATATATATATATATATATATATCTGTGTATATATATATATATATATATATATATATATATATATATATATACCTTTTTCTCCTTTGTTTGTCAACCGATTTTCTTTTTAATAAATAGCTATTAACGAGCTTTCGTGTTATCAATAAAAAAAAGGAAACAGATTTTTATACAGATAGATAAATTCTATTTCCATACGTCCTCCTCAAATTTTCAATAATAATATGGTCGAATTCCGTCCACAATGCAAACAGTAGTATTAGTACCTAAATTGTTAACTTTTAGACGTTTTCGTGTCCTACAAAGTAAAAGTATGCTTTGTAACAACCTGACTATAAAGCTCCTACAAACATACAAACATTTAGTAAATATTCAAGCTTTATTTTAAATATCCTTTGTTTTCAAAGTTCGCTGCAAGGCGCAACAGTGCATCGTGAAAGCTATTTATTTTGAAAAAATATATAATTTACAAGCTTTTGTTTACAGTTACGTCCACGTGCAGTTTAGTATAGAAAACATATTATGCTATTTTTTAAAGAAGTATATGGCTTTTTTTTATTATTTTATTTTAATACTAGTACAATAACTTTTGATTTAAAAGCCTCGGTGGTGTAGTGGCTAGCACGTACGGCTCAACTTCCAGAAGTCCTGGGTTCAAGCCCTTGACCCGGGGCTAAGTTTAGTTATTGAGTTTTTCTGTTAAGGATGTCCCAATTAAAGCCCAGAGTTGGGAAGTTTGCAGTGTTTCACCCCCGTGCCTCGACAAGCTTAAGCTGTCGGTCCTGCGCTTTAAGTCTCACTGGTCGTGTCGAGGTGTGATTGCTTACTTGTACACTATAATATATAATATTTTACTAAACTACTTAATGAGATTGGCCGCCGTGGCCGACATCGGTCGAGAGGGCATTAATACTTTTGTAAATAATTTTCATTGGCCATGTGTTTATAAAAACAAAATTATTGAGCGATTACCCTTATAGGTAAAATGGTGTCGCTTTTTAGTTAAACTGTTTTTATTAGCATTAAAGTCTTTGATTCCGAATATCATGTTCACTGAGCAGATGATACTTAAAAAAGCTATCTCCCATATATTTTAGTAGTATATATCACCTCTTCGCACATCTATTTGGTCGGACATAAACCTAGAGTCTTGATAAAGTATCTAGAGAAGGCCCCAATAAATAAAAATTCTAATGGAATCTCGTCGGTAAACTTTCAAAGGACCACAAATCTTATAGTTAATGGTCATTCTGGATATAACTGATATAACTTGTGATAAATATTAAACTTTGTTCTGAAGTAGTAATATAAAAGTTGGTGACCTTCATTATGAAAATTGCAATACGGTTTTTTTTTTCCTTTGAATATCTACGTGTTTACAATCAATATGTATGGCGTCGATCTGTTTCTGGCTATTAAGCAGAAGGTCGTGGATTCAATTTCTACGTACGACGTATGTGTATCATCTTAATATAATATATGGAAAAGTTTGTATGTGTATGAATATTTTTTTAATGATTTGATATGAATATAAAGTAACACAAAAGCTACTCTTATTAATGGAATTTACTAAAAGCTAGTACTGCCTTTGTATGTATGATATTATAAATACAAGTAATCTAGGGACGCACCCAAAACGAAGGTAATTCACTAGTTAAGTATATATATATGGTAAACTCTCCCCATAATTAGGCAAAGAATAGACCGAGCGGAATTTGCACTAAAAACCATCATAATAACATTAAATCGGACTTTTTGTGGTAACAAACAACAAGTTCAACGCTTTATTGTATTACCGCTTTTATATAACATTCAAAACAAAAATGCCTGAAATATATTTATATTTTTCTCATGTCAAGATTTATTCGTTTGAACATTCTGTGTTTTTATTTGATGTGATATTCGCTATAACACAATATACTCTGTAATTTTAACTGAATATCTATTTGATTTAAAACAAAGGTAAAATAAATCATCTTATTTTCTTCTTCTTCCATTTATCTATACAGACTGGCACGTATGCATTCTACAAGGGTTTCTTCAGTTATAAAACCCCTATCAAAATCATTAATTTATTCTATAATGAACCTACAATATATGAAACCTCGTTAATAATTTAAAAATACATTATTATGTTTAACTATGGTTTTTAATTCTATTAAATGATCTACAACTATTTGTAAAAATCAAACATTCAAATTAAAATAAAACACACTGTCGTCTTCATGACAAGAACAGACTAAAGTGTGACCCAAGAATCACTTGAGAGTTTATTTTTCTCTGAGAACTCTGAGATGAAGCTTCGAGGTTAAAAGTAACAATGAACATCTTGCGCAGATTAATTTTCTTTTACTTAAAAGATATGACATTTTTGTGACATTTATTTTTAATTGTAAGACAATTGCACTGAAAATAAGGAGTCTTTGAATGTAGGGTACAATATTACAGTGGAAAAATATTGCATAACAGAACCTAAGAGATGCACTAAACAAAATCACATCAAGTTATTCCATGGCATTACAACAAACCTCTAGGCTAGCATATCATTAATCATAGTATATTTTATTTTATTTTGAAAGTAATATCGAAGTTTCATTTTTTATATATATTTTAAAAAAATCGGTATTAAAAAAATATTTTTAAGGATTAAATAACAAAAACTGAAAATATGTAATTTCACGCAAGAACGGTAAAAAAGAAGTTTTTCTTCAAAGAAAAAGGCAGGTCGAAACAGTTTTAGAAATACCAAACTATTTGGCCACTAAAATAAAATAAAATATTATTTATAAAACGTTTAAAGTGGCCATAAAAATATATAAATAAAAATATATTCGAGTAAATAAAAGAGCATGAAAACACGTTATTTTCTATTAAAATTGTTAAAGCTATATTTGAAGTAACATAAAATTCTAAGCATACACAAGAATGGCCGTAAGTAGGAAATTTTCTCCAGGGACCAGTCAATAGACAACGACTTATTCCCCTATCCCCGAACCTCACAATGTCAGTATGGAGTAACCTCCGATATCGGCTTTGAAATGCTTGCGATTTTTCAAAAACAAGATTAGTCCAAGGAGAATATTGTTATCTTAACGTTAAATATTTTATATCAAACTACTAATAAATGCGAATATTTGTATGTGTGTATGTTTGTTAACCTTTCATGCAGAAATGGATGGACGGATTTCGATGAAATTCTGTATTCAGACAGACATAATATGACCTGGAACAATATAAAGACTGGACTATTATAAGTAACAAAATAAGGGTCACCTGTACCTAAGTAATATTATAAATACAAAAGTTACTATAATATGCAAAATATCATCTCGCTAATACGATTCAGTGTTCATAAAGTTCATTTGCAATTTTATATTTTTCTAAAATACCAAGAATTAATATAAAGTATTTTTATTAAATATTCTTTATACACTCTTTACAAAATAAAACTCATACTGAAATTGTGAGCTCATTTTCATTAAAAGAAATTAAGAACTGACCTCAATGTATTTGAAACGAGTTTAAAGCGGTCGCTTGTTAACAATTTAACATCCTGCTAAAATTTTGTCTAAGGAATTACGTGCGGCAGCCGCCAGCTAACCAAGTTCCTGAGACATGAACTATAACTGCTCTTTTTTCTCTAGCCTCTGCCACTGATTTCGTCTGTCTACCTATTTAACTTATTTTCGAAAAGAAAACATTTTCCTTATCCTATATATTTAAACGAGCAATTCTTGTATATACATATATAATCAGGTTCTCGGAAACGGCTCCAACGATTTTTATGAAATTTAGCATACGAGGGTTTCGGGGGCGATGAATCTATCTAGATTAGTCTTATGTCTGAGAAAACGCGTGTTTTCGAGTTTTCATGCAGTTTTCTTTTGCATTATTCCACGCAATATATGGTCGGTAATTTGCACGCGTGGTCATAAACGTCGTGGTCAAGCGGCCAAGGTGCAATATCAACACTCACAAGTGTTCAGGCTCGAATCTCGGTCGCATAAAAAATTTTTACTTTTTTTTTAATATTTATTCAAGTTTTTAGTTTAAAAAAAGTGAAAATTGTACTTTGGGCAAAAAACCCCGAGCGAAGCTCGGTAGCCCAGGTGCTTTGTGTTAAACCTCATAGCTCAAGTAGTTTAAATGGAAATATTTGGTTTTAATTTTAATCTATCATTTAAATCCCAGCTAATATTATAAATATGAATGTAACTCTGTCTGTTACAGCTTCTTTAACGTTTAAATTGCTGAACATATTTTTATGACAGGCAAGGACTTTGATTACATTGTATTGTAGGGACGGAAATTGAGTAACTTTTATCCACGCTCCGCTTATCATGACGGTGAAATTGTGGACGTTGTAATAATATATAATTATTTATAACAATAATTTGTAGAAAAAGATATATAGGATAAAGAAAAGCTGTATGAAAAAGAGTTAACTCTCTAAAATTTATTAAAATTCTCCCTTTAACTTTTATTGCATTGCAAAGATACAGTTTTGTAAAAATATTCAGGCGCATTCGTTACTTTATAATAATATGCTATATGCATGCACTAGCCATTTACAATAGTAATTAAATTGAATTTAATCCTTAGAGGCAATCTTTAGTACCTATTACAGACGAATAATAAAATTGACCGTAACGCAATAGAAAGGAGTCAACTTTGCTGACACGAATCCCAATCTAAAACTTAAAAGAAACACGTAAATACATTAAAATAATGTTTTAAACATGCTTAGCGTATTTATTACATTTCTTTATATTAGCTTTGAATGAATGCTAAATCAAATGTTTATTTTATCAAGCAAATAGTAATATAATAAAAATTGAAAAAAACCGACTGTGCAACCAAATAACATGATACGACGAAAATTATGTCATGTGTTATATACTAACATATGCATATATATATATATATATATATATATATATATATATATATATATCTATATATATATATATATATATATATATATATATATATATATATATATATATATATATATATATATATATATATATAATCTGAATCCCGGAAACGGCTCCAACGATTTTCATGAAATTTAGTATACAAGGGGTTTCGGGGGCGATAAATCGATCTAGATTAGTCTTATGTCTAGGAAAACACGTGTTTTCGAGTTTTCATGCGGTTTTCTTTCAAATAATTCCAAGCAAAATGAGCATCATGGTCAAGCGGCTAGTGGCAAGATTGATAATTACAGGTGGCTGGGTTCGTATCCCGATCGGATACAAAGTTTTTACTTTTGTTTTTTTTTTGTATTTATTCAAATTTTTATTATTTTTTTAAATGCTTTCATGGCCAAAAACTCCGATCGAAGCTCGGTAGCCCAGGTACTGTATATTATAAAAGGCAAAAGTGATTGACACAGGCCAAACCCTTAAGGCTAGAAAATTGCTAAGTCGCTAGTATCAGATATAAATATATAATAAACTTTACTTCCAATAAAATTATTATAAAATTTCCATATGCATATTTACTCTGCCCTGCTTTTGTGATCAGTAAAACAAAAATTAAAATGCCTATTTAAACCCCGTCTTGCAAAAATAATCATTTTATAAAAAATAATTATGCCACCTAAAGAAAGAATCTCCAAAATTTATGTAGGAACTTAGAATATTTGTTCGGTAAACCTTTTAAGGGAAAATATTGCTTACAGTTGCCCTTTTTTAGGAGTTTTAGCAATTTTTAAAAGGCTTGGAAATGTTGATTTTTAATTATTCGTTTTCTTCGTATTCTTATACAATCCGATCTGCCGTTAATCTTATAAAACCCGAATCGTTGTATCTACCGATATTTTAACTATCTATTTTGGCTTTTTTACATGTTCAGTGAAAAAAATAAACTTAATAAGTTTATTTTGATATACGAGTACATTTTTTTCTAAAGTATCTGTAGTTTCGAGAATTCCAAAGTACTGACTGAACCTAATGTAAAAAGCTTTAATTTATAGAAAGATACTCTATTCCTAAATGATATGAACTATTTTTTTCGATTCTCACGCTCTGAATAATATTGTTACAATAATAATATATGAAATATTCGATCGTGCTAAAATTTTTAAAATAGTTCTTAAATAAATTTAAAAAAAACGTTATGTCCCAAATGGGAGCACTAGAAAATTTTACGCCTTGAAAATTACGAACAAAAGTTGAGTATTATTAACAGAATAAATTATATTAAAGCATTTAAGCAGTTTCCACAATATTTTGTACTAGTATAATGTCCTCCTGACCAATTTTGGTAATAGCAGCCATTAGCCAATCTCAAAATAGTCTGAGAGACTAGCAGAGTGCGCAAGGAATATTGTAGTGCACAAGTATCCGCGCAAATACAAGTACACTCACTATTCGTTTTCCGGTGTGGTGACATATTACACGTGTTCACTGACTCTCCGAATTACGAAGGTGAAACTTCACCAACTGAGATTTTTTTGACAGAAAAACTCAGTAACTAAACTTGACCCGATCCGGCACTTGAACCCAAAACCTCCGAATTTGCAACCATGGTAACCAATAGACCACCTAGGTAGATTATCAAATCCCCCCCAAATGTGCGTTCACCTTGTCGTGGTGGGGGGGGCGCGAAGCCAAGAAACGCACAGGGAGGTGGCCCACTTCGGTGGGCGGTGGGAGGTGGCCCTCTTCGGAGGGCGGTGTACCATGCGGGTTGCTCCTGGTACTTCTCTGATAGCAGAGTGGACCTTGGAGCAACCCCGTGGTTGTTGTGGTCTGCTTCGGCAGACCTGGCGTCGGGGCGTCGTAGTTGAATGCGTAAGCGATCCTGCGACGCCCCATTAAGACGGAGGAAGGCTTTGTTGGGTTTTAGTGGGTAGTTACTGGCTTTGCCGGTGAGTCTCACACCTCGTATGTAAATACATTTCCCAACGTTAAAAAAAAGGTAGATTATGAAATAACAGAAATAGTTTTATTTTTTACTTTGTGTGTGTGTTGAGTACGCTAAGCTCTAGATCTAGGTACAAGTCCGACTTGATTTACGAGTATTGAGGTTCTAGGCTATCAATTATTACGCAATAAATCTTCGCGGAGAATTTATACATAAATGTACTACGCGAGCAGACTCATAGGCAGAAGCTAGTTTAAATGTAAACGCATTTTTTATTTTATGATGATTTCCCACTAACATTGTTTCGTTCACTTAATTCAGCACGCACAGTGCGTTTTCCCGTTTGAATATTTATTGCGTTTAGATACCACAAACGGTTTAAGCCTCGCTTGCCCGTACGAGCCTTTTTTTACTCGTTGCCTTTTCCACTCCGTATATTATTAAATTACGTCAAATAGAGTGGCTTTACTAAATTTATTTTTCATCATGCCTTTTATTAGGAATGTATTATTTATAATGTAGCTATATTTATAATAAAACATCATCGTCTTCTTCAATGTAATTAAGATCCATTTAACGTGATTTTACTATTTTTCTCATATTTTCTATAAAACTAATGTAAAAGTTGACGTTTTGAAAGGTCGACAAACACTAATATTATAAATGTGAAAGTTTAGATGTTTGGATGTTTACTCAATCACGCCAGAACGGCTGAACGGATCTGGATAAATTTGGCACAGAGATAGATTATGGTCTGGAATAGCACATAGACTACTTTTTTCGCGGAAAAACTTATGGTTCCCGTGGGATAGATTTGTGTTGATATATACAAACATATGCCTGTATATAAACAAAGGTACGTATAGTTAAGATATAGGACTCACCGACTAGAAATGCCAGTACGACGCACTAAAACCCAACAAAACCTCCCCCGCCTTAATGGGACGTCGCAGGATCACTTCGGTCACACTTACCTACTACTTTAACTACTTCTAAGTAGCAACAATAAGGTCTTCAAACACTCGTATAAGAAATAGCATTTCCCATATATGTAAGTGGCATCGTTAACAAGATTAATCCAAAAAGCATGTTGGAAACAACTTTATTGGGTGATATGATTTCATCTCGATCTCTCACTCTGACACGATCCAATGCGATCACTTGCCCTCGTTACGTAGATTTATTAGGACCTTTAAGAGAACTTACATTTTTCCAACCACCCACTTATCGCCGTCCCGAGTAACGAACCTTTTTATATGACTACTAACTAGCTGTTCACGAGTGGTTAAGAATTCTGAATAAAAATTTACTCTAGTTTATGTAAATGAATAAATATTTTAAAAATGGAAACATTATGTGCTATGTAATTTTCTTATATAACTAGCCACGTTGACTAAAAGTAAATGAGACAATATATCTAACTGAACTGCCTCGGTGGTGTAGTGGCTAGCATGTACGGCTGCACACCTGGAGGTCCTGGGTTCGAGTCCCGGGTTGGGCCAAGTTTAGTTATTGAGTCTTTCTGTATATTAAGCCTCAGTAACTGCCCGGAGTTAGGAAGTTGGCGGTGTTTCCTGGCGGTCCTGCGCTTTAACTCTCACTGGTCGTGTTGAGTGGTCGTCCCACCAGAGTATGAGGGTGAGAGTGCACTTGTGTCTGCGCGTACACTTGTGCACTATAATATCTCCTGCGTAGTTGGCTAGTCTCAATGAGATTGGCCACCGTGGCCGGAATCGGTCAGGAGAACATCATCATATCTAACTGACATTCATATTTTAAAATTGTCTGGCAAAAAACAGTATCAACTTTCCACCTTGGCTTGCGATGTCCACTCAAATTAGAAGAAATATAAAAGTCAGAAGAAATGTTTATTGGTTACCTCATAAGAATGAAGAAAAATAGATAGTACGGTAAAGTTATTACAAAAACAACTACAGAAATAAAATATCTTTGACCTCTATTAAAGATTTACATGTTTAGTTAAGTTATAGTAAAAAAATAAACACTTAGTTAATAATAATTTGACTATTTAGTAGGGTGTTCAAAATACCAGGTGAAGCCCGAGGTCGCGAGTTCGGAGCATTAGTAACATACGTATATTCGTTGAAATTGGGACGTAATGTGGATCAAATTAATAATAATGAGATGTGTGTCAGAGTGACATTATTCGAGTTATCATCAATGCTCATTTGAAATCGAGTAATATTCGCAATTGACCTATTTATTCGAAGGCAATTGACCATTTTCCCTACAGCAGAAGTAAAAATTCACATTCATGTCACGCAGTCAAAGCTATGCAAAAGCAATATAAGCATTATATAGTTTAGTGTAATGATGCATTCAAAGCTTGCGGCTAAGTTGGGAACTTGTAAAGCTTAACTTAAAGTTAAACTACTTGCTCAGTTAACTTGAACTAACTTTACATACTGTTACTAATATTTCATCTAAAAGTAAAACCAAATCGTCACAGCTTTTCGTCGCAGTTTATAAAACTGTTGGTCATACTTTGAAAAATTTACATAACTAAATATATATTACAGTGTATGTATATATGTAAATATATATATCAACAAATATGTATGCCCTATATCAATAATTGTTACAAATATTCCAAACACTTAGAGCAATTATGAGAATACCAGTACAAAAAGATCTTTGCTATTTTAAATCACTCGGTTAACTTTATTTATCTCTGTTTTATAAAAATGCGTAAATATGTTTATGGGCTCAATTTGATAAACATATAATTTAAAAATAACAATCCGATTACATTTATAAATGAAAAATTTTGTGTGTGTATGTATGTTTACTACTCTTTCACGCTGTAACGCCTGGACTGGCTTAGATAGTTTGGTACACAATATACACTATTATATGTACTATGCAGGTCATAAATAGACAGACTACTGCTTTATACGTAGAGACGTACAAGAGCGAAGTGAGGGTAAATCGCTAGTAAATAATAAATAATATCTTTTGAACTGATTTGAAATAGGAAATGCACGATTGCTTTTATATATATATTTTTATGGAATATGTAATATTTGCGGAAGTTGTGGTTCCTTATTTAATAAATAGGCTATTAGCTTTACGGGAAAGGTTATTTCATAGAAATTTCACGTCACAAAAATCCATATTTTCTCTCTTTTCTGACCTTAAAAAAACCTCTATTAAAAATTCGTATTTTTAATACAGGTAAAATACGTTACATGTTGCTTTTTTCAACCGACTTCAAAAAGGAGGAGGTTCTCAATTCGACTGTATGTTTTTTTTTTTTTTTATGTTTGTTACCTCAGAACTCCGTCATTTATTAACCGATTTGGAAAATTTTTGTTTTGTTTGAAAGGGTATACTTCCAGATTGGTCCCATTTAAATTTCAAAAAAAAATACCACCCCTAAGGGTGGAAAAACAACTAATGGTGAATTTAACCTACTTCTAATTGTCATATTGACTTGAAACTTTGCAAGTATTTCTATTTCCGTTGATAGTACAGTGGTTCGGTGTTGTTGACCTGATCTGATGGCAAGGCCAGAAGGTGGATAGGTCGAACTCTTCAACGGCTAATAGTAGATACTTTGAGTTTGGGCTTATTTTGTTTGATTTGACAAGCCTAACACGTTAGAATTCTTACTTTGCTACTACTGTCTACACTAAAAAGGGAAAAATAAAAACTTTTTAACAAAAAAATAAAAACCGACTTCAAACAAAAGCACTAAAAAGTGAAAAATAACTGATTGGTAGTTTTCATTTACTATACATATCTAATCAAATATTTTCGAAGTCGGTGTGCTTTGCTTTGTATGGGCTGGGACCGATTTCAAAAATATTTGATCAGGTATGTATTTAATAGGTAGGCTTTAATTACTTAGCCAAAGCACACCGACTTCGAAAATATTTGATTAGGTATGTATAGTAAATGAAAACGACCAATCAGTTATTTTTCACTTTTTAGTGCTTTTGTTTGAAGTCGGTTTTTATTTTTTTGTTAAAAAGTTTTTATGTTAGGTAAAATTCCTTTTGATCGCTATTCATTGAAAACTAAAATTTGAAATACTGACATTCTATTTCCATATAATCTCAAGCTTTTTGCTTTACTAATTTTATTTTAACCTTATAAGGTTATTATTACACAAATTGCTAAACATACGTTCTCATAGACATAGCAAACTTGTACTAGATACTCGTACGAGTCCATATATGAAGAAACCACTTTCAATAGGTCTCCTGTGCAATTCCTTTCACTGGATGGTAAAAAGTATTAATAGAAACTTAATAAAAGTCGAGTTTGATTTCTTTCACTATTCGAATAAACAATTACACAATCTGCTTTACACATTTTCAACATTTACTTTTAAACTTACCTGTCCAACATTTTAAGACGCGTATTCCTCACTTCAAGAGTTTCCTGTAGACGAAAACCTGTGGAATTAAGATATATATATATATATATATATATATATATATATATATATATATATATATATATAGACTTGTAAGAGGGATAGCTATTATGTACTATTAAAATACTGTAAATTGATATTAAGCATAATTTTTTAGCCATTTAAAGTACATCCGCCAATCTGAGGCGAATAATGTACATACACATAGTGAATTACACGTATTTACATATATTTTATCGTATTATAAAAACGGTAAATATATTGCCTGCATAGGAGCATCACTTCTACGCTAGTACCTTGGACAATAAGTGTGATGAAGAAGCAAGAGTAGGAAAGGTGTTTATTATATTAACTAATGCGAATAGTGAAGATTCTTTATAAAGTCCACATTTCATAATTATACTTTACAATATTTATTCCACGAGAAAAGAAAGACAAAGCAAGGGTCTGATATAAAACAAAACATTACTTAAAAAAGTTTTCTAACAGTTATAAAATGTATGGTTCAATAGCGACATTGGTTGAGCCAAAACGCAACACTTATATGCGGACTGCTAATTTACATGGTCTTTCATTGAGAAAGTGGTGCTATTCTGGTTGACACATTTATGCTAGCACTAATGAAACTATTTTAGATAAATATACATTTTAGAATAATATTTATAAAGTATATAAAAATATTTTAATGTTAGTTATATCTTACATATATAAGTTAATATTTATTTTGAAATTAAATGGGTAATAACTTTATTACAATATATATTTTATTGTTTATTTATTTTAATACTAGTAACAAATCATCTTTATTGTAATACTAATAACAAATCAGGAACTTATTTCACATATCTGCTTATCCTAATAATCAATATCTATAAATCGTAATCCCAATAAAGAAAGATTTTGCTGTTTCATAACTTGGATCGTTTGTCTTCGATCCGCGCAGTACATATCTGGGAATTGTGTTAAAAGTTTTACTTGCACTGGAAATTTTGTACATCTATTATTTCCAGTTCTCTGTATCCTCTAAGAAAGATTGTACTTGTTCTTGCCGGCGATTTTTCCCATTATATGTTATATAGCTTGTTAGTTTAATGTCTAGCATAGGTTTAGTCTCCCCCAATGTGTGTTCAACTTATCGTGGTTGCTGCATTGGCGTCCGGCAATGCAGCCGGGCGCAAAGCCAAGTAACATACTAGGAATACTCTTGAATTTGCGTATACACATGCTAAGGCTATTTGCTATTTACTACTGCATAGATGTCTAGGTTTAGTTATATCGTGAAGCAGGACATGAGAGCCAATGGAATTACACAGAATGATATTAAAGACCATGCAAAGTGGAGGAGGCTTAGCAGGAAGGCAGACCCCGGCAATAGCCGGGATTATTAGAGCCAGGCAGAATAAGATGTCTAGGTTTAGTTAATGAAATTGAAAAAGACAAGTAAATCATTGGATCTTCGTTACAAATAAGCTCTACTTAAAAAAAAGTTTAAATTAAATATGTCTGTAAGAAGTTTCCTATTCAAAAGCGCAAAAAGCATAGTAACAAAAAATTTGTAGAAAGTACAAAATTTACCATCTACAACCTCCCTTGCTTTCTATCACAAAACATTTAGCAATTTTTAAGTCCTACGACTTAAGTATTAATTATACAACAATATATAGGTAATATTGATGAAATTATTTCTTAAATGCAATTTAATTCTAATCTATATCATTAAAATTCTAAAGTATAACTATAAAGTTATCGTAATAGGAGTAATTTCATTATTTCGCTTTACTTATTTCTTAGCTATTTTAGATTCTTATTTACATTTTCAAGATTGGGTGGATTTCTACAATTTCGCGTCGTAATCCGATAAATCCGCCGGCTTTTACAATTTAACAAGATTTCATGGAATATTACTGGAAAATAACATGAACGGTTAGTCGTAGGATTAAAAAAAATGCGTTTGAGTTTTTATTCTTTTTTGTATTATAATTTAAAAGTGTTACATTATTTTGTCTCTGTTAGTCAGAGGAACTATACTTTCCATACCTATTATTATAAAGTGAAAGTGTGTTTGTTTGTGTGTTTGTTTGTCTTTCTTTCACGTCGAAACGGAGTGACGGATTGGCGTGATTTTTTAAGTATTTTCAAAAGTATTGTTATAGTACAACCCAAAAAAATATTTATGATGAGAATTACGTGATAATTAATGCTCTTCAATACAATTAAATAGATACGTGTTTTAGCATCTTTCGAAATTCATCCTATAAGGGGGTAAAATAGGGGATCAAAGTCTATATGAAACCTACTTTTTATAGAGATTTTTTTGTAGCTTTAGCGCTTTTATTTCTACATATAAAGTGAGGTTTAGTATATATGAATGAAAAGTGCTTTCTAGTTTAGTAACATTTAATAAGCAGATACATGTAACTATTTTTTTCAAAAATAATGTTATAAATAGAAAAAATTAATTTTAAAGCACATGTAAATACGTGTCCAATTTTTCTCTGCAAATCAATACAAATACAATGTATGTCAAATAAAGCATCTTAGCAAAATATCTAGTATGATGTTAAACTTACCAAAAACATATAGATAAGTCATCCCCTTAACATACGCTTAAAACTTTCAAATCCATAGTCAATTACTCACAAGTTCATATACTTCTCTTCAGAACAAAAAATCACAACACCATCATGTCATCTGGAACATCGCGATCTCAACCAATATTTTGACAGCCACCGTAAGAGCGTGGTCACCTTGGACACAGTACGGCTTTACTAGATTCATCTAGGTTTCACCATTTTAGCCTCCATCATGCACAGCTTCAAAACTTCATTAATTCCATCCTTGAATTTCAGCGCTATACATTGCCTCTTTCCTACAAGAAATGATGAATGAACTTACTTGTTAAGTCCCAATGGATTTTCAATAGAAAAATAGTCGTATATATTGAAATAAACAGTAAAATTCCTAGTGCAAGCAGACTTGTACCGTCAGCTGTAACTCATACATATCGGAAAGTTCTCTGTGGTCATTTGGTTGTCAAATTTGTGCTAATGACGAGGAACTGTAGACGGTTCTGAATTTCAATGTACTTTTATCTCGCTTCCAGTAGTTTTCTCTTTGAAATATGTTTTAGAGTGTAGTAAAATATTTTTGACAAACTTATTTGTAACAGGATTTTTTGTACAGCACATATATTTAATAATGTCTTTTGTATCATGAAGCTTGTTGGTTCAGTGGTTAGCATGTAATATGTACGACTGCAGATCGAGATTGGAGTCCCGGTTATGGTTATTACCATAACCGGGACCATACCAAGTAATAGTAATAATAATAGTTACTAATTTTTCTGTTAGGAAAACTTAATAGCAACTTGGAGTTGGGAAGACCTTTTTTCGAATTGTAATCGTAATGTGCGTGCAATTAAACAACTAGAAAATGTTTTATATTTAAAAATTTATATTATCGAACGTTTTTCAATTTAATGTTACCTTCCGTAAAGGCTTTTGTGACAAAAAATTTTAATATTTTTTTATATTTAATTTCTTTGATGTCATAACTTGCTCTGAGCCACAATCATTTTAAAACAATCCTGTTCAGAACAGCCCTAAAGATTTTTTATGCATATTTTAAAACGTTTGCCTTAAGAATCTTGAAACAGGAATTTGCCCTCTTTCATCTGATTATAATTAATTATGTATTATTTTACACAAAACCTTAAAGTGCCTAATTAATGTGTAGCTGACGTAATTTATCAAAATCTGAAACTAGAACACATAAAACAGTCTCATTTTGCATATCATTATCCTTGATAAGTTATGATATAGTTACTAAAGTTACTACTTGTTTTTTTCCATCCTAGCCTTTTTAAATTTCTAAAAATAGACTAAGTTATAAATTGCTAATAAAATTTTTTTTTCTTTGCTTGTGGAAATTAAACATGACAAATATCTGATCTGTGTACTTTACATTATCAGAAATCGGACAAAATCCAGCCAAATTGTTCACCCCTTTGAGACTCTTTAATATAACATCACGCTCTGTAACATTCTAAGTCTTAATCGGTTTCATTCCAGCTATAAAAATTTCATCTTGTATCTCTGCTGAATTAACTACACAATCATTTTGTAACTCAGTATGAACGTAATGAATGGATTCATATTAGATGGTATTTCAACATTTCTTATTTGATAATTATTTTAAAGAGATATGTAAAGTTTTTTGTTTAACTCTAGTTTTAAACTTAAAATATTTCTATCAAAGTCTAAACCAACAAACTTTTTGTATATACAATTTTCATCAATACAAATAAAAGAATAGTCTTAATTTTTTCCTAGCGAATTGCTTTTTCTAACAATTTTAATCAATTAAGCATATCAAGAAATAATGCTTGCACATATTATTAGCTCCATTTCATTTTATCTCTAAAATGTATGCTTGACATCATTTTGGTTCAATGATATGCACCCCAACCTTTACGCGGCTAAAAATGTACATATAATAATTTATTTTTTATTTTAATATAAAAACTACATTTTACTTCCCAGGTAGGTGGTACGTTTTAATTTTTTTGAGCGGAACCCTAATTCTTTTTCTAAAATTAAATTTGCCTAAGTTACTCCTTATAATATCAGCTATCTGAAATTTACTCCTCCTCCTCAAGGTTGCCTGGAAGAGATCGCTTCCAGCGATAAGGTCGCCTGCTGTGCATCTTTTCTTTGTTTTTTTTTTGTATTTTAGTTTTCGGTGTGCAATAAAGAGTATTATTATTATTATCTGGCAATGAAAAACCCATCAAAATCGGTCCAGCCATTGCGGAGATTAACAGGCATAAATAGACAGACAAACAAAATTAAAAAAAAATCGCTAACATGGATTGCACTAATAAGAGAATTATGTTCAACCATCTAAAACGACAAAATTAAATTTATGAAAAGAAAATTTATAAAATAATATCACTTCTTGGGCACTACTGCGACAAACAGATAAATATTTAGTGCGATACATAAATTTGTCTTGTGTCAAAGAAATAAAAATACTGTGTAAACATATCTAAAACACCTTTTTTATTTTGAACTTACTGATTTCCTGCGGTATCTGTGACTTAGTAAATTTCAAAAATGAATTTTAATCTATAAATTGTTAATCCATCAAATCAAAAAATATTACTACTTTTATGTACAAAAAAGGTTTTTGTTTATCTTTTCAATATAGTTTAGCCCAGCTTTTGAAAATATATATTTTACAAATTAATTACTAGTTTTAACACAATTTTTTTTTAAAAATTCGCAAATTGTTTAAATTGTTTTGGACAATTTCATAAAACTTTCGGATCTTTCACACCCCTCATATGAAATTGGAAGTAAAGTCACCGAGTGCGCGAGGGTTAAAATGTGTAATTTATTGAAGTTTTACCTAAATTATCTTTCTTGAATAATAAATATTTAATTACTGCAAATTATATATTCGTCTACCTCACAAACCTTGACAAGTATAAGTTTATACGACTTCATATAGAATAAACTCAGTGAGCCTTCAGACAGGCAACATAATAAACGCTGAAGAGGCTAGTAATATACAAAACTAGAAGTAAGTAGCAACGTAATTGAAGGTGGTTGGGTAATTCAATAATCTCGTATTATTAAGAATGTTATGCCATAAATATGCAAAAAAAGCAATTGTAATTCAAATTCGAAAGAAAGATGATATTATTTATAGTAGGTATAAAGTGTTAATTAAATTTTTTTAATTTCTTTATTTATTCTTGTTTTTTGTTATTGAATATATGTATATTTTACTGTTTTGATAATTTTGTGCCTACACGAGAAAATAATTTCGCAGAAAATGACAAATGTAAACTCAATCAATGACCAAGTGTTGGTCTTAAATGGTAACACCCCCGAAGACGTCGCTAAGGCACTAATAAAAGGCGGTCGTCAAAAGGAACCGTTTTATATATTCGACTTGGACGAAGCTTTCCGCCGCATCGAGCACTTTCAGAAAATGATGCCTAGAGTGCAAATATTTTATGGTAATGTGTGTTTGTTATATGTTTCTTCTTAGTTCTTATCTCTTGAAATATAAAGACTTAATACAAAGTATTCGAAACATCGGAAACCAAAAATCAAAATAAGTCCGCGAAAAATCCGAAAAGATCGTTCTATTTAAAATGTTAAATATTCGCGTAAATCTAAGAAAGTGTTAAGTCCCAAATTATTAAATGATCCTTTTAATCGTTTTCGTATTATAAGTGAATAAACAAACATACATGCTATTTTTAAAAAGTAACCATCGTATTTGCTTCTATTAAATCCGATATGTTGCACAAATAAAATGTACAGCTTCGAATCCAATTTCATTAAATGCTTACACAATGTTTACTACATGCAATTGTAAAACAATATTCAACTCGAGTTTTCGTATACTTTTTATTTCATTAGTTAATTATTATTATTTTAATTTTCTTATACTTTTATGACAGATTCTTATTACGCTATGAATATAAAATTATTTCAGCGATGAAATCAAATGACAGTGACAAGATGATAAAACTGGCAGCTGCGTTAGGACTAGGCTTCGACTGCGCCTCTCCGGGGGAAATTAACAAAATACTAAAATTAAATGTATCTCCACAGTAAGAAATTATATAGAGACTCGATTATCCGGCCCTCAGTTATACGGATTCCCGATTATCCGGACTACCCATGGCGACGTACCCACCCTCGCCCTGCGCGTTCGCTGTCGCATCGTTACTTGTAACGTTTGTGCTGAAAAATGTCAAAGCGTAAGAGAGTGGTGTTATCGTTTAAAGATAAAATAAATGTTGATTTGTCTTTAGTTGATTTTAATTAAACACCAACATTAGGTATTACGTAATAAGTAATATGTACGAAAATCGTTTTTTTTTTCATACATTCGATTATGCGGATTTTCGATTATCCATGTCTACCGACAACAATTAGTCCGGATAATCGAGTTTCTACTTTTGCATTTTACATAAAACAGAAATCACTCTTATATGTTGCTTTTGTACCAAACAGTTTATAAGATATTTCTTTAATATATATTTTTATTTATGAACCGATTGAAATTAAACAAGTACTTCATGTTAAGTGAAGCTTTACACATTTACATTAGTGGAAACCACAACCAAATCGGTTAATCCGTTTGTGATATTAACGCGCACAAACGCACAGACTAACAGATAAAAAGTCTAAAAATCATTGTTTTGGGTTCTATCACTTCTATTGCGCTAACAAAGACCAAAAAAATAATAACGTTTCACAAACATATTCCCTGTACAGACAGCGATCAGTTACATTTTTACCTGACTGCGCGACACAAAGGAGGGTAATATGTTTATCAACCTATGTATGTATGTATGTGGGTTTGTACCTTTGTGGTACTATTTAGACCAAACGCGTGGGCTGATTTTGATAAATGAAAATCGACGAATTATATCAAATGTTATCGTTAAACAGGTATTTAAAAATCATTTTTTAAGTTTCTTTCATAATTTTTCATTCTAAATAACAGTTTAGGATATTAAATGATTTAAAGTTAGTTAGCAACCATTGTCGCTAATTTTCCTACTTAAAAGTACTTAAATTAAAAAAAAATATTATAAAAATAAAAAAACCCTACTGCATAAAAGTTAACTAAAAAGATGAAAACAAGTTCACGAAGGAATATAGTAGCAGTCAGCGACATCTTTTTAATTAGCTCTTATGCAGTCCGGTTTTTTTTTTTTATAATATATTTATTTTATTTTTACATCTATTATATTTGGTTAGTAACACAATCTATGTTTATTAGCTTCATTGAATATTTAAGTTTTTTAATAACAAGCTTATAAAGAAACTTATTACAGGAGCATCATATTTGCCGTACCAACCAAGACTACGGATTGGATGACATATGCTCGAGAAGTTGGAGTTCGTCATACAACATTCGACACTTCATATGAATTGAAGAAAATTAAACAATATTGGCCAAATGCAAGGTAATGGAAACTAATGCTACGTTTCTAACAATCTCTCGGGGTACAAGATCTATCACGGGTTCGATTCTTATACACAACATGTTTTTAGTAATATTATAAGACTTTGTACCGACATAGGTACATTAAAAATTATGACGTAATTTGTTACAATTGATAAGACCATTTTAATTAAACGTTTGTGTAACGAGTTAAATATTATGTCAAAGTGATACATAATATTTAACTTGCCAAAAAAACTGATAGGATAGATACCTACTACAGTTGCATTAATTATTATTATATAAATTATTTCATTTCATTATTTAATTTTGCTTTTTTTACATTTATTTTCAGCTTATTACTCCGAATCAAAGTGGAAAGTGATTGCTTATATAAATTAGGAGATAAGTTCGGTTGTGATTTTGAAACGGAGGCCATTGACCTTCTTGAAGAAGCTGCTGCGCTTCGTTTGAAGGTAGTTTTGTTTTATTACATTTTTTATATCTTTTTTTCTAAATATTTGAATTAATCTCGTAAATTCTCAAATCAAATGCTTGTTTATATAACGCGTGTTACAATATTGTGATAAAAAAATTAAATTAAAACATACGATATAAAATTTTAGGTAGTCGGGGTTGCATTCCACGTAGGCAGCGCTTGCTCATCAATAGACAGCCACGAAAATGGAATAAGACAAGCTAGAGCTCTTTTTGATCATGAAGCAAAAGCTGGCAGGAAAATGTCCATTGTAGACATAGGAGGAGGGTTTATGAGTGACCATATTTCTAAAATTGATGAGGTATGGATACGTTTACTACATTTATTTATCCTGTAACTTCTTACTATCGCCATACTTTTTAAAATACCATAGTAAAGTTAAATCGAAAGAAAGAAGTAACTTAACTTGATTAAATGCTGTCAATCGAAATATATTATTCATGCAGTAGATTCCGCGTAATCCTGAAAATACAAACTTCTTTCTACACGATAACATAAAAAACTCTTTGTGGGAAACATTTTCATTTTCCTGAAAAAAGTACCCTTTGATATTAAAATTAAGGGAATACTTATATTCCAGATTTTTAATTAATTTCATCCGTCATTTCAAAGTTGATAGCAACTACTGATAATACTCGTATATTACTAAAATATGTAAATAATTGATCGCTGGTAACCGTGATCGTAGCCGCCTCTAATACGCGAAGGGTGTACTACATCTTACATTTCCGATAGTACGCGAAAGTTTACTTTCTTAAGTTTGACATTTCTTGATTCGTTTAATTTTTTATACAGGTTTCCAAAATAATAAACCGTACGTTAGATGAAGTATTTCCGGAACCAGACATTCAAATAATAGCAGAACCTGGAAGATATATTTGTGATTCGTCTATGAACATGTACTGTAGCATCAACAACATACGACGGGTAACTATGATATGTTTTAATCATTCATTTTTGTTAACTATTACATTGAAGTACTGATTTCTTTAGTTGCTTATTTATATTTTAGAAATACTCTCTGAAATTACTGACTGATTTTAAAGTAATGAAAAGCTCATAAAAATCACCACTGCAAAAAATGTGACCAGTTAGAAAAAAAACATTTATGATTAACAAGAAAATTTATTTAAACATTTATAACCGTATGGTTAACCACCATAACCATATATATGTTACCAGTTGACCAGTTATGTAGTCAATAAGTAATTAATTAATTTTCAATCTATTTAGCCTTTACAAAAAAAAAATACGCATATATTTTAATAAGTTCTATAAATCTAGGAAATTGCTAAACCTATTTCGAAAGAACTACATATATAATGAAAAGTATGTAGAAATGCGTCTATAATATGATACATAATTTGATATTTAATTTACAATTTAGTTTTAGCTTTAACACAATGAATACAGTAATATCTCAATTTAATACAGCACAAAAATTAAGATAACTAAATCATTGTAGCAGGTGACAACAAAAGGTGAGACAGTAAATATGGTCTACATTAACGATGGAATCTACGGTACGTTGAGATTCATTGAGCCGTGGCATAAAGTGAAGATATTTGGGGTAAGTCTTTGAAGTGTCAAAAAATTATAAATAAATAAATATGTTGGGGCATTAACACAAGGCACTATCTAATTCCATGGTAAGCTACGAGGCTTGTGTTATGTATACCAGATAGTTAATACACTACAAATACTATATAGCTTAAATACATATGTACATTTTATAAATATGTTTATATTGACCCATGACTGGAGTACAAACATTCGTGCTCATCACACAAAAAATAATTGCCCCCAGCGGGACTTGAACACTCAATCGCTGGTACAGCAAGAAGGATCACTACAGACTGAGCCAAAGTTTGTAGAATTTTGCTATTCGCCCTTTTTTGACCTACTTCCAAAAAGGAGGAGGTTCTCAATTCGTCAGTATCTTTTTTTTATGTATGTTCACCGATTA
Organism: Brenthis hecate; assembly: GCA_951806755.1. NCBI lineage: Eukaryota > Metazoa > Arthropoda > Insecta > Lepidoptera > Nymphalidae > Brenthis > Brenthis hecate. Next base: position 4,339,412 of record OX638263.1, read on the forward strand.
CTCGAAAACGCCTGAACCGATATGGATTTGTTTTTTGTTTCAAAGGGTATAAATTATTGTAGATAAGTATGTATGTATATGTAAGTATATATGTTTGTATGTATGTATGTGTGTATATATATATATTTGTATAATCATAATATTTAGTTAATATATGTATTTTAATATTAAGTCAATTCCATTTAATGCTGTACTGTACCTACACCGCACTATATTAACTTATTTTCTCACTTCTGAAGGGTTTCTGGAAGAAATCTCTTAAAGAGATAAGTTATCCTTTGTCAACATTTTGTTACTTTATTTTGTATAACATATATTTGATGGTACATAAATAAATAAATAAATATAATTCCCAGGTGGTCTCATATAATTTTTTTCGAAATCTACAAATAAATTATTTTTTTAAATAAATGGCTTAATCGAACATGTTATTAAACAACTTTTTTTCTAACAAATTACCTGCTTATTACGTCTACGCTAAAAATGGGCAGATAAAAACTAAAAAAACCGACTTCCAGGGACCAAAATGTAATAAATAACTAAACGGGGGTTTTCATTTAGAATAGATACCTAATCAGATATTTTCGAAGTCGGTGCCAGCCGACAATATTTAAAGATATGAATATCTAATAAGTAAATATGGTGTACATATATATATACACACACAATTTATTAAATTTGACTGATGACGAAAGTAAACATTAAGTAACAAGTAAATATTATTACAGAGGCAATCAGACATTATAACTGAAAAACTCGAGAAGACCACCTTATGGGGACCGAGTGGCGACTCAACTGACCAACTTATGAAAAATTTGAATATCTTTTTACCTTGTTGTACGCCAGCAGATTGGCTCGTTTTTGATTTGCAGGGGGCGTATACTTTTGTATTCAGTACCCGATTTTCCTGTTTACAAATACCTCTCATTCGGTCGGTTGTATCACAAAAACTATGGTAAGCATTTTTTATCATGATATTACATTTATTTCTTTTATCATATTTCAATACTATCGGCTTATCCTCGCTTTGCTCGGGTTCGCCTCTGGAAAAACAAAAAAAAATACATTTTTTCAGAATAAAAACTATATACTATTCCAGACTATATTTATGTCTGTGCTAAATTTCATCCAGATCCGTTCAGCTGTTCTGGCGTGATTGAATAGCAAACAGCCATCCAAACGTTCAAACATCTAAATTTTCACTTTTATAATATTAGTAAGATAACACTATGCAATAATAAGATATTAATATGACGAATTAACTTGCATTTTGTTGCATTTTTAAATCGTTCGAAGAAAACAAGGAGCACAAATTATAAACATTTTTTTACTAACATTATTATGGCAACTCATATTTTATGATAATGACTTAAGTTATTTAATAAATATTTTTGTATATAAATAATAGGCAAAGGCTCAGTGGTAGTTAAAGTAAATATTTCAGGTTTTACTAAGAGTCTGAGCAGATGTTGCCTGGACTTTACTGGCAGGTAGTTGACTTTATATGGCATAATACGCATTACTTATGAGAACATTTTATTTTATATTGATTTTAAGAGTTCAGATATGGACCAAATTACTTTGAATATTTTATAAGAGTGTAGGTTCAAGATAATAGTAAGTTTTTTAATTGGTTGTTTGCGAAAAAATTCTTTAATTAAATAGATAAAGACAACTCTTAATTAAAGATTCAATTTAAATATCGCGTTAACACAAATATTTTGAAATTGTTTCAGGAATAATTTAAAATCAAACAAAGCATTTGACCCCGAAGATTTTGTATCAAATCAAGATCTGTCAACGCCGCTTCCGTCTACATTACCACCATTAATTAATAACGAAAATCCTTTAAAATTAAATCATACTTTAAAGTTGTAATAAATTACTAAAGACAAAGTTGTAAAAGATATATAAAGTCAAATACGTATGATCATAAAATTATGTAACGTTCATTGTATATGAAGGTAGTACATACATACAGATGAAACAAGTCGATATGATATGGAAGAAAAGTACCTTAAATATCAAGATTTACTCAAAGAAAATATTTCTTTGTTTTTAAAAATAATAATAACTGCATTTAATTTTTTTAAAACAAGCTTACCTGACCCGGGAATCGAACCAAATAAAAATGCAAAAAAGGACACCGTCACTATTTTATTGAATTAATCGATAGGCTCTATGGGAAGGATAAAATCTCTCAAACAAAGATTGCGTCTTAGAATTGTAGAAAACGATGAAATCTTACAAATTATACATATCGACTCTAACATCGTATAACAAAGGCATAGGACATGGAAAAAAAGTGTCTTAAACACTGAAAATATTAAGTTTCACTCAAAGGAAACTTTATTTTATTTTTAAAAATAAGTTAGGATTGATATGTGCTATTTGTAAGATGGCATCGTTTCCATTAATTGAAACTTACAATTTTCATTCAAGACATTTCATCCTTACCATAGACTCTATCCAATATCCATTAATTCGATAAAATAGTGACGCATACCTTTTTGCATTTTTATTTGGTTCGATTCATTTTATATTTTCAGTTAATATTTTTTTCAATGAAAACACGTAAACAAACAAGGCTTTTCTGAAAAGGTTACTCATTTTAAAGGTTCGTAGCAAGGTTACAGGTGTTATTTTCAATATTTTATTTGCATTATAAAGTGTCGATAATCGCACTTATTGTAATAATTATAACATACCATGATAACTTATTCGATTCGATTCGATTACCGGTTCAGGTCACCTCTTTTTTTTTAAATGCAGTTACTCTTATTTTTCACTGGTTACACTTTCACTATAACTTCACTCCACTTTTCTTCACTTTTCACTTTTTCGTACATCTTCTCAGTTTACACTTAGCTTCGAAATTCAACTGATCTCTTGACACACTGCCGGCCTTTTTATATGCATAAACAAATAACATTCTAATATTAGAAAATTCGAAACCATTCTAGTAATTTCGAATGTTTTGTTACACACGGCAGTTTACGATTAACTGTGCTGCCTAAATCTCGAACCTTCTAGTAATTTCGATGCCTCTCTGGAAATGTTTTGACAACTGTCATAGGATGTGTAGTGCATGCTTCAGACGTGTCTTTTTAATTATTATTTTTGGTGTAATAACGTTACACACTCTCCATTACGCGAACTATCCCCTCCTAAGACATTATAAACAAACTTGTTTAGGCTTACAATAAAGTGAATATCATCGATATCCATCCTGCTGCTGCTGTTTATTTTAGTTTACGTACCAATATATGTATGTCAAAACATAGTAAAATATTGTCTCATTCGAATACAAAATTTCATGAAATCATCGGTGTACGAGTCAGACTAGCATTTGCCCAATTTTTTGGGACCATTGTTTATATTTGTTCCTACACATCCAGTAAATTCAAGACCTAAGAAAGAAATTCTCTTTCAAACTCCTCAAATTCTACGTAATCATAATCAACGAGAGCCCCGCCCTCGCTTTGCTGAAGCCTTCACGACGTCTCCCATAGTATATTTTTATCTTTAATTTTACCTCCAACGCGCCTAACGATTGATGATTGTAGGCAGTCGAGCTGAGCTGTTTTATTTTTAACAATTTACATTTTACATGCCTCCTGAAATGTTGCAGCTTAAAATTCTTTACTTCGTTCTGCAGCTACTTCTGTTCGTGCTCCATACCTTAGGATAAAATTATCAACAAAACTTCTTCCTACTTCCTCAGCTATTTCTGAAATTAAGGGATAGACATCAACGTGTTTTGTGAGCTACCATCGTAAAGTTAAAATATAAGAATAATTATAATTGTCTGTCTGTACCAAAGGGTCTAATCAAATCTAAATATTATACTTCATCGAAAGATACATTAGCCGTTGTTGTCATTTGCATAGGTTCTTTTATCGGTGTCGAATATTTTTTTACGTTGATATTTAACACAACGACGCATATAATCTTTTACAATACTAATAGACCAATCGGAATCCGTTTATTTTTAAAGGTGCGAGATTGACAATCACGGGTGTCGGGGTTCGAATCCCAGTGGGATACAAGGTTTTTACTTTTGTTTTTTTTTTTTGTATTTATTCAAGTTTATAGTTTTTTTTTGTTTTTAAGCCAAATTAAAAAGAAGATACTGATAAATAATAATACAGAATTAGTGTGGCGTGTATTTTTACGTTAATATTATTTTAAAATATTTCCATACTACATTTTATGTAAAAAAATCAATCTTAGGACCGAATTTTTTTAAAAATAATATAGGGCCACTTTTTAATAAGGAGTCATGAAAATCGTAACATGAGTATGAAAAAAATACCTATAAATTGAGCGTTTTCTCCTCTTTTGAAACGCAGTTAAAATTACAAAACAATCAAAACATATGATTTGTAGAAACAATATGTTGAATGAACCCATCGTCTGTGGGTACAAAAGCAACAAGCTTCAACAGCTCGTATTTTGTAGAACGGTCGACGTTCTGTTCCAAGACTCGTTGAACGGCAATAGTGTTGCTTTCAACATGTTGCTTTCCTCAAAATCGCCAGTTGTTGAATAGATGTAAATGCACCTTAACACAATTAAAAAATATCATAAAAATGCACAAATCCTTTATCCTTTTATCTACATTCATTTTAGTCTTATGAACAGTACATTTCACATACAAACTTGCGTCTATTTTATGACTGTTTTATAAAATTTTCAAATAAAATAATGATAAAAAATAATATATGAGTGTTATTCTTTTTCACATTTTATAGAATATTTTATGGATTTAAATCGGAAAGAGTCCTAAAAAAATTGTAAGTATGTAGATACTGAACCTACACAGAACAGACTCATTACCCTCTTTCCGAAGCAGTCGAGCAAAAATGTAATCTCATACGCATGCGAGTTCGAATTTTTTTCTAATAATTACGAGTATATTATATAGGTTTATCAATGAACACTTCCTGTACGAAGTAGGGTATGAAACACCCCAGTCATTGAAAACTTGCTAATTGCTATTGGTTGAAAAATATAAATGCGTTGTTCTCAATTGCTGCAAATTAGATTTTGATATACACCCCCACCTTTGCACGGCTAAATGCATGCATGTTATTCATTTTTATTTTAATGTAAGAACTACATTTTACTTCAAACTAGCGACTTACCCTCGCTTCGCTCGGGTGCATCCCACGTACGTTTTAATTTTTTGAGCGGAACCCTAATTTTTTTCTAAAAACAAATTAGCCTAAGTTACTGCCAGTGAAAGTCCCATCAAAATTAGTCCAGCCATTTCGGAAATTAATCGGAAGAAATAGACAGACAGACAAACATTTAAAAAAAATCGCTAACGTAAATTGCACTAATAAGAGAATTATGTTCAACCATCTAAAACGACAAAATTAAATTTATGAAGAGTGAATTTAAATAATATCATTTCTTGTACTTGTTTCGTATACGCTTGTACAACAGGATCCCAGAAAATGTTCAAAAGGCTTCTATCGCCAAATTCAAAAAAATTGTTAAAGAACGTTTGTGCGCTAAAGGCACATTATACAATAAATGATTTTATAGAAGATGGCACACCTTGGGAATGAAACGATCGCCTCCAGGCTACTTGAACGTGATAGAAATATTTTAAATTATAATTTAACTTTATAAAAAAAGATAATGAAATAATATTAGTCCCGCTGAGTTTCTTTCGCCAGTTCTTCTCAGGTCTGAGGCTTCTTCTTTCCGAACTGGTAGTAGACTCATGACGTTCAGTAAAAAAATGTAATAATTTAATGCTGAATAAAATATTTTGAATTTTGAATTTTTTCTTGGGCCACTACTGGGACAAACAGAAAAATACATATTTAGTGCAGTACATATATTTGTCTTGTGTCAAAGAAAGAAACGAAATGAGAAAAATACTGTGTAAAAATATTTAAAACACCATATTTATTTGAAGTTTCTGATTTCCTGCGGCATCTGTAACGTAGTAAATTTCAAAAATAAATTTTAATCTAAGTATAAATTAATAATCTATGAAATCAGGCGATTTTATTATTTTTATGTTCAAAAAAAGGTCTTTGTTTATCTTTTGAATAAAGTTTAGCCTAGCTTTTGAATAAATATAATTTACTATTTTTAACACATTTTTTTTATTCGCAAATTGTTTAAATTCTTTTGGACAATTTCATAAAAAATCGGGTCTTGCACACCCCCGTTCATGTGGAATAAGAAGTAAAGTCACCGAGTACACGCGGGTTAAAATACGTAACCTATTCAAGTTTTACCTGAATTATCTTATCTTGAATAAATAATATGTAATTATTGCAAATTATATATTCGTTTACATTAACTAATTACCTTACAAACATTGACAAGTACAAATATAAGTTTATCCGACTTTATATAGAATAAACTCAGTGAGCCTTCAGATAGGCAACATAATAAACGCTGAAGTAGCTAGTAATATACAAAACTAGAAGTAAGTAGCAACATATGTGAAGGTATATAGAATTATGTGTTATTGGTTAACTCAATAATCTTATATTACTAAGAATGCTATGCCATAATTATGCTAAAAAAAGCAATTGTAATTCAAATGACAGAGTAAGATGATATTATTATATACAGTAGGTATAAAGTGTTAATTAAGTATTTTAATTTCTTTATTTATTCTTGTTTTTTGTTATTGAATATATGTATATTTTACTGTTTGGATAATTTTGTGCCTACACGAGAAAATAATTTCGCAGAAAATGACAAATGTAAACTCAATCAATGACCAAGTGTTGGTCTTAAATGGTAACACCCCCGAAGACGTCGCTAAGGCACTAATAAAAGGCGGTCGTCAAAAGGAACCGTTTTATATATTCGACTTGGACGAAGCTTTCCGCCGCATCGAGCACTTCCAGAAAATGATGCCTAGAGTGCAAATATTTTATGGTAATGTGTGTTTGTTATATGTTTCTTCTTAGTTCTTATCTCTTGAAATATAAAGACTTAATACAAAGTATTCGAAACATCGGAAACCAAAAATCAAAATAAGTCCGCGAAAAATCTAATTTTAAAAAGTAACTATCGTATTTGCGTCTATTAAATCCGATATGTTGCACAAATAAAATGTGCAGCTTCGAATATTTTTTATAATTTCATTAAATGTTTACTACATGCAATTGTAAAACAATATTCATCTCGAGTTTTCGTATACTGTTTATTTCATTAGTTAATTATGATTCCTTTAAATTTTCTTTTACTTTTATGATAGTTTTTTATTACTAGACCAGGGTCGATAATTTTTGAAACAAAAAAATTATAATAGTAGAATAAAACCAGAGGCTATGTGAAAAAAGTGTTATATCTTCATATTTTCAAAAGTTGTAGATCTTTTTATTACCTACAACTTTGCCATTTAACTTTTTCCCATAGAACTTGTGGTTTTGCCGGAAATCGAGATAAATCGTAAAAACTAACCTTACCCTTAAAAACTAACCCCCTCCCACTTCCCGACCTCAAATCGCCCGTAAATTATTTTTCCTTTCATTTTTGTTATATTCTCTTCCTTTTCCAATGGGTTTCATTCTAATATTATTACTTTTTCACTTTTTACCATTTTAAAAGGCTTTATCCCTAGTCTATACGCTATAAATATAAAATTATTTCAGCTATGAAATCAAATGACAGTGATAAGATGATAAAACTGGCAGCTGCGTTAGGACTAGGCTTCGACTGCGCCTCTCCGGGGGAAATTAACAAAATACTGAAATTAAATGTATCTCCACAGTAAGAAATTATAATATTTTCCATTTTACATAAACAGAAATCACTCTCATATGTTGCTTTTGTACCAAACAGTTCATAAGATATTTCTTTAATATATATTTTTATTTATGAACCGATTTAAATAAGACAAATACTAAATGTTAAGTGAAGCTTAGCACAATACATTAGTGGAAACCACAACCAAATCGGTTAATCCGTTTGTGATATTAACGCGCACAAACGCACAGACTAACAGATAAAAATTTTAAAAATCAATGTCTTGGGTTCTATTGCGCTAATAAAGACCCTCAATAATAGGTTTTCTCAAATGTCTTCCATGTACAGGCAGCGATCAGTTACATTTTTATTATGTATTATATTTGGTTAGAAACACAATTTATGTTTATGAGTTTCACTGAATATTTAAATTTTTTAACAAACTTATAAAAAAACTTATTACAGGAGCATCATATTTGCCGTACCAACCAAGACTACGGATTGGATGACATATGCTCGAGAAGTTGGAGTTCGTCATACAACATTCGACACTTCATATGAATTGAAGAAAATTAAACAATATTGGCCAAATGCAAGGTAATGGAAACTAATGCTACGTTTCTAACAATCTCTCGGGGTACAAGATCTATCACGGGTTCGATTCTTATACACAACATGCTTTTAGTAATATTGTAAGACTTTGTACCGACATAGGTAGGTACATTAAAAATTATGCTGAAATTCGTTACAATTGATAATATGTAAATAAACTTTTGTGACGATATGTAAATAAACCATAATTAAACGTTTGTGTGATGACTTAAATATGTCATAGTGATACATATTATTTAACTAGCTTGCAAGCAAAAGAATGATAGATATTGTAATTGCATTATTATACAAATTATTTCAATATTTAATTTTGTTTTACATTTTATTTTCAGCTTATTACTCCGAATAAAAGTGGAAAGTGATTGCTTATATAAATTAGGAGATAAGTTCGGTTGTGATTTTGAAACGGAGGCAATTGACCTTCTTGAAGAAGCTGCTGCGCTTCGTTTGAAGGTAGTTTTGTTTTATTACATGTTTTTATATATTTTTTTCTAAATATCTGAATTAATCTTAAATAATCAAATCAAATGCTTGTTTATATAACATGCTTGGTATATATTAATAATAAATGCTTGTATATATTAATTAAAATATACGATATAAAATTTTAGGTAGTCGGGGTTGCATTCCACGTAGGCAGCGCTTGCTCATCAATAGACAGCCACGAAAATGGAATAAGACAAGCTAGAGCTCTTTTTGATCATGAAGCAAAAGCTGGCAGGAAAATGTCCATTGTAGACATAGGAGGAGGGTTTATGAGTGATCATATTTCTAAAATTGATGAGGTATGGATACGTTTATTACATTTATTTATCCTGTAACTTCTTATTTTTTAAAATACCGTGGTAAAGTTAAATTTAAAGAAAAAAGTAACTTAACTTGATTAAATGGTGCCAATCGAAATACATTATTCATGCAGTAGGTTACGCATAATCATGGAATTTACACAGAACTTCTTTCTACACGATAACATGAAAAAGACTTAGCAAGAAACCTTTTCATTTTCCTGAAAAAAGTAGACTTTGATATTAAAATAAAGGAAATACCTATATATAATATAATTTCCTTGCGTATGTCCAATTTACCGTTTTTTAATAAATTATCAGCCATTATTTCTAACTTTATTGCAACTACTATTAATATATGTAAATAATTGATCGCTGGTAACCGTGATCGTATCCGCCTCAATACGCGAGCAGGTATTACGTCTTACATCTTCGATAGTAACATTTAGAACATTTCTGGATTCGTTTTATTTTTCATACAGGTTTCCAAAATAATAAACCGTACGTTAGATGAAGTATTTCCGGAACCAGACATACAAATAATAGCAGAACCTGGAAGATATATTTGTGATTCGTCTATGAACATGTACTGTAGTATCAACAACATACGACGGGTAATTATGACACATTTTAATCATTAAGATTTTTTTAACTATTACATTGAAATAAGTTTCTTTAGTTTCTTATTTATATTGTAAAAATACTCTGAAATTACTGACCCATTTTAAAGTAATAAAAAGCTCATAAAAATCACCACTGCAATAAATGTGACCAGTTAAAAAAAAAACATTTATGATTAACAAGAAAATTTATTTATACATTTATAATCGTATGATTAACCACCATAACCGTATGTAACCATAGTTGACCAGTCATGTAGGCAATAAGTAATTAATTAATTTTCATTCTATCTAGTTGGCCATTAAAACAAATTTTAATAAGTTCTATAAGTCTTGGAAATTGCTAAATCTATTTCGCAAGTACTACATACACATATAGCGAAAAGTATGTAGAAATTGTTTTATAATATGTCCAGCAGAGCTCGCGGCTTCGCTCACGCTAAAACTACAGAAAAAACTCTCAAAAGGTAGGTTTCATACAAACTTTCATCCCCTATTTTACCCTTTTATGGGATAAATTTCGAAAAATGCTAAAACACGTATTTATTTAATTATATTAGAGAGCATTAATACCAACTTTCAAGTAATTCTGTTCATAAATATTTTTTGGGTTGTATTATAACGTGTTTTCCCGTGGGAATGAGATGATCTCCCGCTATTAAAAGCAGCCTATGTCACTCTCTAGCTCTTTAACTGTCTCCCTCCAAAATCCACGCCAATCCGACACTCCGTTTCGACGTGAAAGAAAGACAAACAAACAATCAAAACACTTTCACATTTATAATATTAGTATTGATACAACATTTAATTTACAATTTAGATTTAGCTTTAACACAATGTATATAGTAATATCTAAATATAACAACATTGTTTAACAGTAATTAAAAGCAAATAAAGATTAAGATAATTAAATCATTGTAGCAGGTGACAAGAAAAGGTGAGACAGTAAATATGGTCTACATTAACGATGGAATCTACGGTACTTTGAGATTCATTGAGCCGTGGCATAAAGTTAAAAGATTTGAGGTAAGTCTGTAAAGTGTTAAAATAATAAATAAATATGTTGGGACATTAAAACACAGCATCATGTAGTTCCATGGTAACTACGAGGCTTGTGTTATAGATACGAGATAGTTAATACATTACACATATATGACTTTAAATACATATACGAATATGGACATATTTTAAATACAAACATCCATCACCGGAGAACAAATATTCATGTTCAAATAAATGCTCCCTACAAATGAATGCTCCCATCGGAACTCAAACCCGCAACCGCTGGCCCAGAAAGTTGGGTGACCACAAACTGAAGGTACACTACAAACTAAGCCAAACTAATTTGTAGAATCTTGCTACTCGCCCTTTTTTGGGCAATTCTTTATATATTAAAATGAAATTATTACTAGCAAGTTATCGTTGCCTGTTCCTAAGTATTTAACATTAGCCTGTGTTACTCCAGGTCATAGTCTATCCATATACTAAATTTCATCTAAACAAACTTGCGCAGTTGTAATTATTCTGCTAATAAGTGATAAATCGCTATTGCCATCTCGCTTAGATATTTTTATGTACGAATCATTTCCGACATGATTACTGCTTGCTTTACGGTAAAGGAACATCGTGAGGAATTCCTGTATGTCTGAGAGAATTTAGCAAGCTTTCGAAAGACATGTGAAGTCCGCCAACCCGTACTTTTCCAGCGTGGTAGACTATGATCTGTTCCCTCTCGTATTAAAGGGAGGCCCGTCCCCAGCAGTGGGACGTGAAAGGCTTAATACAAGAGTCATATAGAGTACCAATATAGTATTATTATAACTGTACGGCTCTGAAACTTGTCCATTTTAATAATGAATCAACTGAAACCTATAATGCAAACTGTTGTTTTGGTAGTAATATTACCATGTGCGATTCCATTTGCAGCAGCGTGATTCAGAGCTGAACGCCTATTACCTACATGACTAATATCCACCATCATTGTGTATCATAAATGTCTCGTGTAAAATAAAAAATATTGATGGTTTCTATTTAGATTTACCATCTCCACTGGAACGTTTTGAAGACATTAACAAGATAATTGAATTGAATTAGATTTACCATTTTAAAGTAGTTTACACATATTATTAAATTTGGAAATATGGCTACCTATCACGTATTAAAAAAAGTAAAACTAACTAAAAACGTCACTGTGCCCTCTGGCATACATTTATACATTTAATATAACATAGTTTATTAAATTATAAAAGTAACATTTTAGAGATTACTTTTGACTAGAGATTCTAATATAAAATTAATGATTTTAAAAGTGTAAGCTAAAATGTATATAAAGTTGATATTAACTAACAAGTATTATTACAGAGGCAATCAGACGTTATAACTGAAAAACTCGAGAAGACCATCTTATGGGGACCGAGTTGCGATTCAACTGACCAAGTTATGAAAAAAATTAATATCTTTCTACCTCGTTGTACGCCATTAGATTGGCTCGTTTTTACTCTACAAGGGGCGTATACTTTTGGATTTAGTAGCCACTTTTCTTGTTTAAAAATGCCTCTCATCCGGTCGGTTGTATCAGAAAAACTATGGTAAGCATTTTTTTCATTATATGAGTTTTTTTAATCATATTTCAATATAATATGATGAATTAATTCGAGTATCCAGGCGGCCGAGTTCTTTTTGGTTATATCGTATTTTTTTAGAGAAAAGAGAACTAAAAACCGACTGAGATTCGAACCCAGACACTTGTGATTATCAATCTTGCCCCTTGGCCGCTTGACCACGATGCATATGAACGAGCGTGCGAAATTAGCGACCACATTTTGCGTGGAATAATTCTAAAGTAAGCCGCATGAAAACTCGAAAACACGCGTTCTCCCAGACGTAAGACTAATCTAGATTGTTTTTTCGCCCCCGAAAACTCCCACATACCAAATTCCAGCGAAATCGTTAGAGCCGTTTCCGAGTTTGCCGGTATATATAAATAAATAAATAAATATACAAGAATTATTCGTTTAAAAGTATTAGATAGATTAGGTAACATTTTATTGTATTTTTAAATCATTTGAAGAAAAGAAGCAGTGCAAATTACAAACATTCTTTTTTCACGACCATTATTAGGGTCACTCATATTTTATTAGAATGACTTAGTTATTTAAAAATATTTTTCTATTTAAATAATAGACAAGGGTTTTACTAGAGACTGATATTGACTGGACTTTACTGGCAGGTAGTTGACTCTATCAATCTATATGATATGCATTACTTATGAGAACATTGTATTTTATATTGATTTAAAGAATTCAGATATGAGCTAAAGTAATATTTGAATATTCTATAAGAGTGCAGGTGCAAGATAATAACAAGAAATGGGGTGTTCGCGTAAGTTTTGTTTAAATAAATGGATAAAGACACCTTTTAATCAAAGATTTGATTTGAATACCGCGCTAACACAAATATTTTGAAATTGTTTCAGGAATAATTTAAAATCAAACAAAGCATTTGACCCCGAAGACTTTGTAACAGATCAAGATCTGTCAACGCCGCTTCCGTCTACATTACCACCATTAATTAATAATAAAAATCCTTTAAAATTAAATCACACTTTGAAGTTGTAAATAAAATAAAGACAAAGTTGTAAAAGATATATTTAAAGTCATTTGACTACGTTTCACGATTTTATGATCATACGAATACGTATGATGATAAAATTATGAAACCTTTATTGTATATGAAGGTGGAATATAAGTTAGGTAAACCCAAGAATTTGAGATAACAATAATTATTATATATTTTGCTATTATTTAATTTTATCTTAGTGTCGTATAATTTTATATGTATTTAAATATTTGAATCATACTGACTTTAAAGATATTGTAATATTAAAACTTACAAAAAAACATAAAAAACCAACTTCAAAAAAATACTAAAAAGTACCTAACAAATAAAAAATTGGTAGTTTTAATTGACTATAGATACCTATTACATAATCAGATATTTTCGAAGTCGGTGTGCTTTATGTATCGACTGGTACCGACAATTTTACAACAGTTGGACTTTAGAACAGGCAAAATTTCGTCTCTGAGCTAAGAGCTATTAAACCGTTCAGGAGTTACGTTCTGGAGCCAATCCTAGATGGGGAATCAGGTCATAATTATCATACAAAGTCATTGTCACCGGAACTGAATCAACATGTAAAAGAGGAAGTGGTTCTAATTCAGCTTGCAAAATTTGACCTAAACAAACATACCAACTAACAAACATTGCAAGTTAAAAAAAAAGTCATGCCTTCATTACAGTGCATACTCATACAGGATTGCAGTCCAACTCATCCGCTTATACTGCTGCTATTGATTGCAGATAATAATGTGCATCGAGAAAAAACTTTCATAAAAGTTTCAATACCTTCCTTTTATATAATAAAAAATATTCTTTTTACTTAAATAAGAACCTATTTTATTTAACAGATATTAAATTAATAGCTACATGTTCAATTACAAGAGGTTTGGTACTAATCAAAGGCAATTGCGAACTTACCATATTAATTTAAGCCGTTACATATTCCCTGCATGACTATAAAGGAGTTCTCCGAACATTTTAGTCTGGAATTATTCACTTATGGAAAGGCTTTTCACATTACATTGTTCCAAGGGAAATATTGTACAAGGGCAATTTACCTTAAATGTTGGGTGCCGGGTCGAAGCAATAAATGTAGAGATAGTAGAGCAAGTATGCGTAAAGGACGCTGACTCATCCTAATTTATAAACAGTTTAGCTCGACTTTGGCCAATAAACCGTTTAAGCCCTTTCCAATAATCGTGATACGCTCGTTGATTAGACTGAAAGCTGTTTCGATTTGATCAAGAAATAGAAAAGTTGCTCAGTACCGATATCTTTCTAGTGTTAGGTATAGTTACTTTTAAGTAACCTTTAGATTTGCTTGAAATGAGTTTAATAAAAATGAATTGAATTATATAAAAATGTTTAAAATTAAAATTAATATTGTAAGGTACTTGATGCCATTTTTGAATTTTTCGAATTCATTTTGTTATTTTGTGGGTGGGCTGTCTGTAACAACTATATAATGCCTTTGAGACATCTTAAATCTTAGTCTCTCCCGTGACCATGATGGCTGTAAAGCATTCGAAATGTCGGGAACAAAAATCACAACAAATCCGCGAAATAATCCGAAAATATAGTTTTATTTAAAATGTCAAATGTTCGCGTAAATCTAAGAAATTATTATGAAATGAATTTATTAACTTTGTTTTTGCATGATATATGTACATATATCTGATAACACATCTCAATTATATCAAATATTTGTATGTATATTTAAGCATTTAGTATAAACAATAAACATATGTATATGTACATACTAGCGACTCTCGCTTGGCACGGGTTCGTCCCTAGATTACTTCCCAATGCAAACTTTCGTCCCCATTTTCAACCCCTTAAGGGATGATTTCCTATGTCCTTCCCAGGGTCTCAAGCTATATTCTTACCAAATTTCATCTAAATCGGTTCAGTAGATCCAGATATTACCCCCTCCAACTTCACAAATTCAAACTTTATAATATTAGTAAAGATATTCTAAGAAACGTGTCTGCTTGCTAAGCTAATGATCATGACTTCCTAATCTGATAAGTAAAATAAATAAAATGTTAGGATTATATGTTTATACAAGTTTCAATTTCAAATTAAAAAAAAGAAAGGTTTATTTTTCTTTCAGCCTTTATCATTCTCATTATATCAGATTATATTATTATTTACTGGTGGCTTTCCTTTGATCTGACTTTTAATCTAGGTACGTGGAAACAGCGTTGCTACAGTTTAGTAGGAAGATCTTTTAAGAGAAATAATTCTGTAATACATTGTTTTCATATAACTTTATTAGTTTACGCGGCGCACGCCCATAAAGCTCCCAGTCGGCATGATTTTTCCTACATCTTTAACAATCATCGTCATATGTCACTTAATTTACACAAAACGATAATAAATTATATACTTAAACCTTTCTAATGAATTACTCCATCTATTAATGAAAACGCTATGAAAATCTGTTTGGTAGTTTTTGAGTTTTTCGCGTTCAGACAGACAGACAAGGACTGTATTTTATAATGTCTGTAAATCTAGAGGATGATTGTGGGGCTTTGTTATACAGGCTTTTCTGGTACAAGCTCCTTAGCACTTTTTTTAGATTATTAATATGTTTTAGGTTTATTGTAAGGAGTACTATTCAATTTCTAAATAAACGATTATTATTATTAAACGCAGAATGAAGATTTGCAAAAAATATTTATTTAAGTTTTTTATTAAAACATCAGTTAAGAACAATAGGCGAATGATTTATATTTAATTATAAAAATTAACAGTTATAAATGATACTATATTTGTACGATATAAAGTTCTTTAAATTCGCGAACATGAATCGTGATGCGAATATGATCTTGATGACATGACCCGTGACAAAATGAGCTCCCTTAGATGCTCCTGGTGACAATTTATCCTTAAGCTGGAATAATAGAAATTAATATTTTAGTTTTTAATAGTAAAATATGATTAGACTTTACACAAAATGTCAACAAAATTGAAACCAATTTGGAAATTTAATAATTTTAAATAAAAAAAACGGTACTCAATTTGGGTGTATTTGTGCGTGTTATGCAATATTTGCTAATTGTGATCTATATTTTTCATTTAGTTGGTAAAAAACACGATATTTTATATACTATTATTTACGTATTGTTACAAAATAACGTACCTTTTGCTGGTGCCGCTGGTGCTGTGAAAAAAAAAGTATACATTTACAATGTAATCTGCATTTATTACCACTTAAGTATAATTCATTAGTAGAAATGGAAAATTACACTTATATTATGCAAAAAATTATTTGCTTATATTTTCGTAAAGCAGGTTAATCAAATTATACACATTTTGTAACTGAAAATTATGTTCCAGATGCCACATGCTATAAGCAATTGAATAAAATCTGACAAGTGCGAGACTTGGACACAGAGTTCCGTACCACTTAAAAATTATTTTTTTCCGAGGTCACGAGAGTAACGGGAGAAACAAACTGTCTTTTCCGTGACAATGTAAAGTATTCGAAACGTGGAGAACAAAAAAATATCCGTTAGTGAAAATCCGTCCAATCCGTGAAAAAATCCGATATAGATAGTTTTATTCTAAATATCAAATATTCGCGTAAATCTAAGAAAGTATTATTACTATACTAGATATATGTAAAATATTTACCGGGTGTTGCTGGTGTTTCAGGCTCCTGTAAAATAAAAAAGTAATAAAATTAATAAAAATAAATACTATAGATATAGAGATTAGTAGAAACCAGCTATTCAAATAATAGGTAAGCGTGAAATGCGTATAAAATATATCTATAAATATTCATCATAAAGCATTAAAGCATCAGTTAAATTAAAGGTAAATAAATTGAATTGTGTGTCGTAAATTACTTAATTTGTTATTAATGTTTATCCATGTCGTTGTAGTGCAGTGGCAGCATTAAGCTCATTTGTGAAATATTTTTATAGGTACAGGTTTATTACATATAAACACCTTAAACAGTTTTAATACAGATAAAAGTACTTGTTAAAACCTTATCAATTAATGTAAAACAGTTATTGGTATACAAATTTATTGTCGAAGAAAATAGTATAATTTAACCCTTTTAACGTCTCACTGCCACGTACTGGAATAAAATTCGGGTTGATGAATTTTATATGTATTGTGACTAGTTACCTTCTCTCAGATATGCAGGTTTCCCCTCAGGATGTTTTCCTTCCTCGTATACCGTGTTACAAATGACAATAATCTTGAAAATGATATTCGCACATAACAATTTCAAACGTATGAGGCACAGGATTTGAAACCGTTTCACTTGTTCCAAGAGTGATATCAACTTTTACTGCTATCATTCATTAAGTCAAAATTATTTTTTATTAACATAGATATATTTTATTGCACTCCGTTGCCAGTATTATCCAAATTCTATCAGCATTATTTTAAATTTTTATATTGACTTAATGGCTTAATATTTTAGAGTCATAAAACGTTACTATTATTTTAAACTAAATATTATTTTGTGATATGTGCAAAAAAATCACAAATAAATTGCTTTTATAACTACCTTCCTGTAATATATACATTGGTTTAATAATATGATAATAAAATACAATTAAATATATAGAAGTCCATGCAATTATGTCGTTATGCATTTTAATATATTCATGAATAAACAGTTACTCCAGAGTGATTAATTGTTCATTATTTCGCAGAACTTAATGATGGCAATGCTTTAACTTCGAAATTTATATTATGAAAAACGTTCTTATAGAACTTTACATTACAACTACGTTCTATGCCAATAAATAAAATATTAGCCAAAAACTATTATAGTAATGTTCTGACGAAAACAAATTTGCAGTAATTTTTAGTAAGTAAGATTACACTATGCACACGTATAAGGCAGTGATAGCCCAGTGATAACACGCTCGCCTGGGAAACAAAATGAAGCGGATTCAAATCCCGGTTTTCGCACCTCTTATATAAAAGGAAATAAAGAAATGAATAGGAAACCTGCATGTTCGAGAGAACCTAGGAAGTTTTCGAAAGACATGTGAAGTACGCCAACTCGCACTTGACCAGCGTGGTGGACTATCGCCAGATCTCCCTTATAGTAAAGAGAAGCTCGTGCCCAGCAATGGGACGTTAAAAAGGGGGTGAATAAAATTAAGATTAAGGACTACTAAGTAAAATTCATCACGCATGTATCATATAAGAACAGTATTGTGCCATGCCACTTATCTCTGCTAAGAGTTCACCATAGTTTAATTTATATTTATTTAAGGCCAATCTAGTTGATCCACTTATGATAAAAGATATCTATCCTAGTCCATCCATATATTTTTATTTATTGATATCTATCCTTAACTGTCCAAGATATAACAGGTTAAAAAACCTACAACCATGATCATATCGTGCATGATCCATAAGAAATAAAAAGAATAATGAGGCTTTAAATCTTTTATATCGAACTCTTACGGATGGAAAATGTTATTTACACATTGTAAATACTGATATTTTATTTCTTTTTTCTCTTTTTACTAGATTCATTCATTTTTAGGGTACCTTAAAATGTAAAAAAAGAAGCCCTTATAAGATCGTTCTCTTGTCCGTCTGTCTGTCCGTGTGTCACCACCGATTTTCTCCGGAAAGGATGGACCTAACAATTTTAAATTTGTAACAAATACTAAGGTCTATAGTCCCTATTAAGTGTATAAAAATCAAGGTCCTTAGTCAACACGATAAATGGATATGGGCAAATTTAGATTTTCGCGAAAACTTGTAAGTACCATTTACCTTAATTTTGAACATTTTTTATTTTTCAGAATTTTCCCTTTTTTTATACGTATACATATGATTAACGTTATCTAGTAGGTATGCATGGGATACTAGTTAGTGGCATTCAGACAAATACTCCGTTGTAGTCTAATTATTATGCATATTATCATTAACAAAATCTATTAAGTCAAAACAGTTCAGTACCTTTCTCCTCTATTTTTCAATCGATTTTCTGTTTTTGTTTAGCACCTATTGACGAGCTTATGTGTTATTAATAAAGAAATGATTATGATCAAATTTTGACCACTGAGCGAATAGATATTAGTATTACCACGGTAATATTACATATGCATTACCGTGGTGGTACCCTATCAATAAAGCTATACTTATATCAATTTTAGAGAATTTACGTGAGGCAATGTTTTTTTGTACCTTGATTACCTGATACCTGGAAATTGACCGTCTAACCAAGCTAGCAGGTAGGCATGCGAACTTAGTATGTATATTAGCACTATTCAATCGTCCACATTTCGTTCGTCAGAAAATACGTGACGTCTGGTGACCGTGGGATCTTGCTCTATTAATATACTATGTAATCTGCTATCGCTAATGCAGTAACAAAACATTAAATGCAACATATAAGCCCTTAGATAATAATTAGCGAAGGCATATCGTGTTTTTCATTACTTACCTTAGTCGTAAGGTTATTCGTGTTTGTTCTTGATAAGTATCTTGTTCTTACGTACATTTTATCATAATAATAAATTGATAATATAAGTATATAATTTAATTTTTTAGTAAATATTAGTTAAATTGTTGCGTAAATAAGATTTTGGATATTCGACAATACTTTTTAGAGAATATAATAATATATTTACAGTTGACACGTCTTAAGTTTTTATTTTATTTTTTTTTTGCGAAGAAAAATTGTGTATGTTCCAAAACTTAGTGCTGTGTATTTAAACCACAATGTTGTAGACTGTTTCTGTATGCTAAGTAAATTCCGTTTAATATTTATGTTGCTGAAGGTAAAATAAAAATATGCAAATGTATAAAAGGGTATTTCATAAACAAATTATTGAAGGACTGAAGAAATATGAGATTATAAATCAAAACCACAGGGGTCACACACAAATCTTGCAGATAATGGTTCGAGGATTTTAATAGAATGTAAACAGTTAGAGGTTCTGATATACTTTAAAGTAATTATAATTGGGATTTTATATATATAATATTTATAGCATAACAGGTAAAATGGCAAACGGTAAGGAATAAAGGGACAAATAACATCACAGCAAATGTAATATAATACAGAAATTATTTTATTAAACGTATTATTAACTTACAAAACATTATTTATAAATAAATAATTATTAAACTGATTTTGATGTTCGAAGTGTTCATAGAAAATATATATGGAGGAATTAACTTTGTGATACCCGGAATAGGGTGTAAGGAGGGTATCGTGCTTGAAATGCATTTTTTGGTCGGATAAAAAGGTCACATATAGTTTATTTTGGGGTGACAACACTTCATGCCTCGACTTCCTCTTCTTTTACCTTCTGGTCGCCTGGCTTGCCCTTGGACCAGTCGGGCTTTTTCTGTAAAACAATCGTTATTCATTAAAATAGGCCTCAATATTTGTGAAACCTCGACAGCGTAAAGCTAAAATCAAACTCAAAAGACGCCATCGATGAAATCCGTACATATTCCGACAAAGCAAAAATTGCGATCTTCAGACATTGTCATACAATCTAAATATGCCATATAATCGATACGATACATAAAAGGTATTCAATTTGTCTTATTTCCAAGCAATGGGAAAATTTAGATTATATGAGCAAATCTTTATATACAAAATTTTACAGCGTAACGCAATCAGCGCAGATGAATGGAACGCTTTATTCAATTTCGTAAAAGCCAGTTCGCTGTCTGTGTTACAAACTAAACGCTAGAGTGCTCAAAATTCTCGAAACAAACGACTTTGTGATAAATGGTAAAAAGGTAAAGTCTCTTTAGAATGAATTGTTCATATCGGTTTGTTTCAAGCATCTAATAAGCGAAAACTTAATGCCGAAGTAGGAAGTAATATTTGCTAATTATTTGGAATTACGTGACTATGATACGTGTCACAATTTTTTGATAATTTTATTATGTTATCCTCAAAAACAGCTCAAATAGTGAACGAATCCAAATGAAATATAATTCAATGTTTGGTAAACTATAATCTTGAAAAACATCGGAAGTTGCTATGTTATATAAATGTGGATTAACTTACGACAGTATTTAAATTGATAAAATTTATACAATATGAAGGAATTTGTTTCCTAAATAAATGCTTAAAAAGATAGTAGCAACTAGGTGCAGCATAATCAAAAAGCAGTGGATTTTTATAAGCGTAATATAAAAGATGGGATCTACGTTATAGAATTACGTGCTTGTGGTAACGTCTTGTATAAAACTATAAACTTTCTGTTTTAAGTTATCATCACTTATGAAATAGTAATGTGTATACACAGAAAGTGAATAGTTAAAAAAATATATGTTATTATATAAGCTGAGGAATCAAATAACGATGAAGTATCGGAACATAACCGAATTTTCAAACACTCAAATCCTTAAATTCAACCCAATAAATTCATAAATCTTCTTTCTGTAGAAAAGTTTATTATAATATATGTACAAAGATCATTTGTCAATTAGTTTTATATATGATCAAAGATTCCAAGAAGAGAGAAATTCACCAAAAATGTCATCCTACAAGTGAGCTACGGTTCTAATTCGTATGCATTCTACATGATTCCAAAAAAAGTGCTTTGTCGCTTAGTCGACTTATTTACCTTAGCACCAGCACCACCCTGTAAATATCGTATTTATTGAAAGAAATAAAAATCATATTAGAAAGCTGTAATTATAGTGCTGCATTAAAAGCTTACTTAGTACTTATATTCTAAGTTTTCAGTAGTATATTCTAAGTTTTTAGAAAATTTTATAAAATTAAATAGAATAAGCGGTGTGTTAATAATAATGAATTTGTAGTGCATGATGTTAATGATGGAGAACTTAATTGAATTTTCCAAACACTTAAATCCTAAAACACATGTAAAAATCATAGTTCTTATTTCGATAGAGAAATCTATAACAATATAAAAGATCATTTGACTATTTGTTGTAATTGCTGTCAAAGATCACAAAAAGAGAGGAAATTTCGAAAAATAACTTCCTAAAATGAGCTACAGATCTAAGTCTTTCGCATTCTACTTGACTAAGTATAAGTGCTTGTCACTAATGGGTCTAATTATTTACCTTAGCACCAGCACCACCCTGTAAATATCGCATTTAATGTAAGAAATAAACAACATATTAGAAAGCTGAAGGTTCAGTGCCGCATTAAAAGCTTAAACTTAACATCTTAATATTTGGAAATAATCATAAAATCAAAATTTTGTAAGTAGTGTGTTATAATGGATTTTGTAGTATGAGATGTTAATAATGGAAAGTATATTTGTACTGAAAAAAAAACCTGAATCAACCCTGGCATTTCAATAAATCAAGATTTGCAAAGCTGGAGGTAATCGCTTGATATTAAAATAAACTTCTTTAAAATTCATAACTTTGGCTTAAGCTCTAGTGGGATTTTCATAAAACAAATGTTATTGACAGTTTTCACAGGCGAGCAAGGGAAGCTTATGTACGCGCGCTCCAAACATTTCTCACCTTATTTCTCTTTGGGGTTTGGATATAATTAATATAAAAATTTTGACAAACTAACAATACATAAAGTTTATTTATAAAATTAATTTATAATTAAAGTAAATAATTCGTCAGGGATCGATGTGATGGAAATAAATGTTTGAACAGAATTCATGCGTGAAACTAAATCACTTCTTTCCGATAGCCCAATCAGCTTTCTCTGCTTTCTTAGCCTGTAGGGACACGATGTACAAATGTACTAAGCTATTACACTATTATCTAATGCCGTTTACCTTTAAATAGGTAAATTGGAATGATTCTACTGGTTCTTTAGATATATTAGTCAACATTTGCCACTATTTAGACATTTTTAATGTAATAAAGAAAATGTACAATAACAAATTAACATACAAACATAGATGTTTTGTTTCTAGGATGGTGAATGAAGTTATTAGAACAGACATTAATAATCATTACAATAGTATTGTAATAGAATATTTAGAACAGTTAATTTTGATGATGTTAGATTTTCATATTTAATTGATTTTAATATATTAAATTTTGAAAAAAGCTTATTGAATTACAAATTTATCATTAGGAAGAATACCAATTAATTCATATTAAATAAACATTTTGTAAGCTTCATTAATAGATAAGTAATTTTGTATTGTGTATTACGAGTATATAGACGCATACCTCTTTGTCTTCTTCTTCAAGGGTGAATTCCTTCTTTTTGACGACCTTCAATTGGTTACGGAAGTTGAATTCGGCTGCCTTCTTTTGGAGCTTGGCGAATTTGTTCTCATATTTGGACACCTTCTTGAGTGTTGGTTTAACGCTGAAAATGATATAATTACTAATAAAGTAACGACCAAAAACTCATCTAGTGGCACCCCCAATTTGATGTACATAACTAAATTTCCTCGCAAACTGTTTATTGAATTCATTTCCATATATGACTTGTTTATTTCTCTAATCTATCAAATTATGTATGTTAACATAAATTTAATATTATTTATTCATAATGCTTTATTCAGTCATACTATTCCGCATAGCCGTAATGAGAAACTCAATATTGCTCCCCTTGAATTGATTTAATGTGTTTTTACGAATGTATCCATTCATTCTTAAACAAATTACATTTGATTTTGATTTAACTAATATTTTAGCTGATTTTTTATAAAAATATGCACAATACTTACAATTTGCCTCTGAGGTCATTGACTTGAGAGTTCAGGTCAGCGATCTGATAAAATAAATGGTGTGAGAATAGAATATTTATGTTGTGTCCAAGAACATCACATTTCTAAAGCTCTATGCAAGTTTGAAACGAAAAATTACAGTACAAATAAGTATGTAAGGATATAGGATAAGATTTCTTATTAATATAAAATTTTAACAGATAAAGGAGTTTCCACTAGAATTATTATAAAGTGAAGTTAAAAATCTTAAAGTAAAAGCTATAAAATTATATACATGCAATAATAAGAAAGTAAAACACTGAAAGCTTTAAAATATCGATTAAGTAAGCTTTAAAGTAAGCAATTAGTTATCCATTAACCATTGCTTTGAAAGAGATTAATACAAACGAAGCACAGAATAAGATAGATAGAGAGCTGAGTGTAGATTAGGCAGGGTTATTTGCGAGCTGTAGAACAGTTTTGTTAACTGTTTGTCCTTAAGAAACATCTTCAATAACTGCTGAATCCAGGTTGAGTTACATGACTAATTGCTCTTCCTCTAAAAGGTATCTTACATCTGTAACCATTAATGTGTATTTTTGTCCGTGCAAATCTATCTCTGTGCCCCGTGTTGGTTGCTGGTCATTTGCAGCACCTAGTTGCCTACACATACGGAAGTGTGCAGAATATTTTACAAGTGCAAACACATAGCGCTAATATTCTACCTCTTCGATGTCTTAAACGAAAAGATCTCTGAACACAGCTCGAAATAGAAGAATAATCAGGAAATAATAAAAGAATGTAGAAGTTGTTACGAATCACATCAGTTGTATTACAAATTCCTTTGTTTTATTCAAAATTTTGAAAAAGTATTTAATTTTAGTTTGAGATCAAGTTTTCATTTCATTTCGTTTGTTGATCATTTTTGTGTTTTTGTTTGTTTAATAAATATCGACAATCGAAGTTGTAATATATTGAGCGCGAATTGATACTTATTTCTTCGTTATACAATGATCAATTCACCACACATACTACTGAGAACTTCGTCGCTGTGTATATTGCAGAGTGACGGTGCAAAATCGATCGAACTGAACATGTTGTATATGGCTATGTAATATGTGGTGTTTTTGACTAAGTGAAAGAATACTCATTCCACTACGCCATTTCAATGGAGAGCATGTATCCGAGTGAGGGCGCCACTATCTTGGACTCGACAGGATAGGGAAGGATTTCATCGACCACAGCATGGCACTTTCAATTTGAACACTCGATGAGCAATTAATATTCGTATGTCACAAATGGTAAGAAGTCACATATCACTTAACTCGCAAACAGTTCGCGTGGAGTATAACGGCACATACATGAATTGTTGGAGATTTGGAACAAGAAGTTTGACTTACACTATGCACTTGCGTGTGCCAATAAAGGAACCCGTCCATCGTTCCAATTACATTTATCGATTCTCTACTAATTGGTATCATAAAAAGAGAAAATTCAGTAAGGCCACTAAGCTCGCCACACATGAAGCGTCACACGGTAAAATGCAGCGACGGTTGGTAGGTACTCGATCCATCGTTATCGAATATATTAAAGTGCCATACTATAAGGGATTTATTAATTGGGATTTTAAAGCTTTTCGCTAATGATTAATAGTCTATGTCATGCGGTAGCCGAAGCTTACGAGTCTACGCTGTGACCGCGCAACTCTACCAGTAGAAGGTCCTCGCATAAGCTTGTTGCCATAACCGATAAAGCCTATACACCAACGGTATGAGAGACATTTACATGAAACAAGGATATAAAATCGTTAATGTTTCAATGAATATTAAGCAAGCATGCAATTCGAATCCATCAGTGGCATATGGTTGCAGTGTTTGTTACGCCGATGGCTTTACTGGCGTTAGTGTAGTTAATCGTGTAAGCTCCATGTCGGACGACGCCACCTTCGAACGCGGTAGATCGATTTTGCACCGCACGCTAACCGCGGCTGATAGCCCCGGCGAAGTCCGCGCGACAACCCTCTACTACGCACAGGCACACCTGCTCTACGAGTACACCACTAACCCGCGCCTCGACCGTTATTTACAATCCAACAGCAAACAACCGAAAACTTACAAAGCATAATATCAAAGTGTCAACACGAACTGTCACACGCGCACGTTTGTTACAGAATCGATGACTGTGATATTCACAATGGTCATAATGTATTGGTCAATACCTCATAATCTCTTTTCCTGACTTCATGTTCCAAATCCCACTTCTGGCCCTCACACACATACATGCGGTCATAATACTCCTGTATTATTGTCTTGAGCATTGCTATAGAAAAAGGAAAGATAGATTATTTAGCCGGCATAATGAGCATGGGCATCTGTGTGAGTGGCCTGCGTTTGTCGACGGAGCGACGTGTGCATGTGTCTGTGAGCCGTACAACTATCATGTCATGTCGTAACAACTAAATCAGAATCAACTCATATCACGTCATACGCATTCCCAATCCTAATATGCATTTTACCTCCATTTTCCTAATTGAGATAGCTCGTTCTAGTTCATATTTATCCCCTTCTAGGTTGTATATTCTGTGCCAGTACATTTGACAAATCGTCTGCAGTTCCGCTAAAGAAAAACAATCACATTTTAAAGTATAAAAAATTTTGAACGTAGCGCAATCCGCCTCAGACTCGGTGGGTAGTGTGGATTCGTAAGGTATTGAAGCGTAAGCGAAGCTACATGATCATAAAGGTGGACTATTTGCAATCGTTTATGTCATTGTTAACTAAAACTCGATGAAAATATCTACAATTGTCGCAATACTAACGCACGTTGAGATATCGGAACGATGTTATATAGCGAATTAAATTTATTTGTTATCCACATTAGTTAAGGTATTTAGATATTAAATTTATTTTCAGCTCCCTAAATGGTATAATGAGTCTGCTGTGAAAACAAAATATTATCATTTACTAGTCACATTGTTGGCATCAACTACTCAAACGCAGAGCGTAATACAAATTGCTTCGCCCAAACCAGGTCACACCTCGAGCGCTTTGCGGGCCACTTCCATCTCGTGATCGTACTTCTCTTCTTCGAGCTTCGCGATACGCTGATGGTAACCGGTAATGATGCTCGTGAGAGCCGCTATAAAATCAACCAACATTACTCCCACTATCTCGATAAGCTTACCGTGTCCCTACCGCTAACTGTCATCGTCAACACTCGCGCATAAACAATGTAAAAAGTAAGTAAGAGTGTGAGTCTCAGAAAGAAATTTAAAACATTAAATAGGTATGTAAGTATTGGCATGTAAGTTCAACAACTACAGCTTAGAAGAGGAAGACGCGATAGAGAATAGAGACCATTCTAATGAATGGGCGGATTCAGTTACACAAACAAATGTATAAAACACGCACTTCGACATCACAACGTTAAAAAAAAGAAGTTTTGTAAGTTTTGTAAGTTTGTCAAAGTATAGGGCCGCCGTAGTTCGTGTCGCTACCTCCATATCTTTCCTTTTAACGATGTATTCCAGATCGAATTTTTCATCTTCGAGCGTGGCAATGCGGGTGTGGTAGTCTTTGCAAACCCTCTTAAGAACATCTACAATCCGAATATAAAATTTACATGGGTTGCAAAATAATGTTGCATTAATAGTAACCTGTAAATCTCAATGTAGTGAGTGTATGGTATTTTAGGGGCCGATGTTTACATACATTCTGGTGTAATGGGTTGCTGTATTTTTACAATATAATGTTTTGCAACTATTTCGACTAATGTAAACAAATATAAAACTAAATCTAAAATTTACACTAAATAATTACCTTCGTTTGCATCGTCAGTGTTCTTGGGTTTACCGCACCTCTCCTCGATGATGCGCCTCCTCTCAGCTGCTTTACGTTCCTGTTCTTTCTTAAGTTCCTCGGCGGCTTTTTTACGCAGGAGCAACTGTAGTAATCACCTCTTATCAGATGTCGTTTTATTAAAAACTCATAATTTCAAAAACAATTAAAGCCTAAAATCTAAAGTTTAGAATAACTCTTTAAAAAATCATTTTTTTCATATTGAAAGATTGACCAAAAAGAAAAAGATATATTACACATAATAACACTTACCCTAAGTTTCTTCTTTCTCTCGGGGGTCATGAAACCTTTCTTCGCCTTCTTGGCCTTGGAGGCTTCCTCCATGCGCTTGCGCACCTCAGCGCGCTTGCGGTCGATTTCGGCCTGTTTGGCCTTCTTCGCCTGAATACATTGTATAGAATAGTGAAAGTATGTGCCATAATATAATGAACGTATTAAGCTTAAGAGCAATTACAATTATAATCAGAAAATTTAAAATTTAGACTTAAAAAATATAATTTTTATTATCCAACACAAATATCAACAAAAGACAAGTATTTTATTTCAATGAAAGTTAAAATTAACAATGATTTGTTCATTAATTTAATGTTTTGTATTTAAGGTGTAGTGTTAATGTCTTCTATCTTCTCTACTTTACCTCCTCGAGACGCTTTTTCTGTAAAAGATAAACAAAAAAAAGATTAAAAATGAGCCGGCTGTTAAAAAAATACTAGCAGTTAAGGCATTTCAGCCATAATCAAAAATGTGTTAAGTCTTTTATTATCATTAAATATAATCACTAATATTTAATATTGTGAAGTGTTTATTTAATTTGCTAATAAGTATAGCAGAATTAAACAAGTTATATTCATATATTGTAAAGCTGTGTTTGCATTATTTACTTATCATAAAATATGTTATGTTTTAAAATAAGTAATTTTATTAATGTGAGATAAAGTGCAATTACAATAGCAGTGTTCTTAATTAAATTGGTTGTTCAGTTCAGCAAAACTAAATGCAATATTAGCTGTTATTTACGACATATACGTTTAAATATTATTTGTGTACATATTTCAGTTTTTTCTGTAAGCATTAATACGAAGTTTATCGTGTGTAAACTTACGATTGTCAATACAAAGTAAAGGCTCTGTAAAAATTCATTACCGAATTATGTAAACTTTGTAAATCTTCCGCCAAACAGTCGCCAAACGTCGGCTTTTGTTAGACAAATAAAACGATCCTAAAAAGTGACTTTAACAACACGGAATTATTTTTATAATCCCTTTTGAAGTCTTATATTACAAAATTTATTCGTAACTAAAGTTATTGGAATTTCTTTAATAAAGAATAATTGTGTTTTTATTTTCACTCCTTGTTTTTCTCTCGAACAAAATATGTTGTAAACCCTAAATGTGTTTGTAATGTAAGTGAATTAATAAGTTTGTTATTAATATTAGTTCCATACCTGTGTCTCAAGGAGAGAAAAAAATCAATACTGTTGAGTGTTTCCATCGTGCACGTTGAAGATGTCCAGGTGTTCAGACGAAGACGAGCAATGAAACAGAAATAACAAAATATGTTAGAATTAGGTATGAAACAGTGTAAAATCTAATAATTTGACTTAAATCACTTGTTATCATAGTTTAGACTAGTATATGGTGACATCTGATGAAAACGAATGACAAATGAAAGATTTTTAGAAATTATTCACCACTTTTTAATTCAATCGTTTTTTTTTTATATATTATGGTGAAATAACGTTTCATAAAAAGTTTAATGACATGTAATATGTACTTACGTAGGATTATGGGTATTATCAAAATATGCTTGGGAGGAAACATTTATTATAATTACACAAATTCGTACATTATAGCTAAGTTTATCTTTCCTTACCTCACTTCATCATCCGCCATTGTGTATGTGCTGTTTGGGGTGTCCTGCAAATTTAATTTTCTATTAATGTTAATATTTATGTTACTTTTAATTAATTTCCTAATACCAAAAAAAAAATAAACTTAATCAATATTAATATTTGGAATTTCAAATACAATAAATTTAATTTATTGTTATTTAATCATTATTATTATTTATAACAGTGCCATGACTAAAAAATAGGCAATGTACAGCTTAAACAAAAAAAATTTTGGAAAGGATTAACACAGAACCAAAAAATTTTTTTCTAAAGTTAAATCTTATAGTTTATCAAAAGTGTTATATCAAATCATTAAATCTTATGAAATAAAGAGCTTGAAAGCTTAAAATTACACGTTTAAATCTTGATATTAAGAACGATTGCTGGTTTAACAACATTAACACACCTTGTAGCGCTAAATATATTTCTATGCTAAAGCTCGTTCTCGTTCCCAAAATTATTGAATACCATTCTATTACACGAAACTATTTGGACGATCGCCAAACACAACGAAATTGAATACTGATATTCGATATTCTTAAA
This sequence comes from Brenthis hecate, assembly GCA_951806755.1. Lineage (NCBI taxonomy): Eukaryota > Metazoa > Arthropoda > Insecta > Lepidoptera > Nymphalidae > Brenthis > Brenthis hecate. The sequence continues at coordinate 4,369,682 of OX638263.1, forward strand.
AAATGCAGTCTTTCCATGCATCTAATTTTAAATGATCAATATTAATATTGCATTACACAAGTGCGCAAGCCTGTGCAGTCAAAACTAAATTTAGGTCAGGGTGTAGCTATAAGTTATAAATGGATGGTGAAAAGTGTGTTTTTACGTAAACATGTCCGTAATTAGTGGGTGTAGGTTCGCATGTGTTCGGGCGCGTTCGTCGGCGCTCGGAGGACTGAAATAGGCTCGCGCACTCTCGCGCAGCCAAATTTGGTCGCAATCGCCCTCTACTTCGGTTACAGACGTTTCAGGCGTGAAGCTTTGCGCACGTGTAATAGGATATGCTTTTACTGTACTGATTTTAAATAGTAACATAATATAATATTATTTCGATATTATTTTATGAATGGTATTATTAAATATATTCCAGGTGAAAAGTATATTAGAAATATTGAAATAATCTGGATTAAAATAAATGAGAAATTTAAATGAAGTTCGTACAATTAACTTATATGACGTATATAGATTTATGTACATATAAAATTATGATTTATGATCACGTAATTATTATTATATATCAATAAAAATGTTATTAAAGTTTTCATGAAATAATTTTATTTAAGCCATAGATAGTTATTATGTGAAAAACAAAGTCTTCAAATAGTATTTCCAAAAAGTTAAGAAGAATTGTTAAATAAAATTTATTTAAATGTTAAAAAATATTTGAAAGCTATAAGATTATAAAACCAATTTTCATGAGAATATAATAAATATTTTAGTAAAATCAAGTTTCATAAATTTTTAAAACCAAGTACTGGAACATCCGGTTCCAGCTTAGGCTTATATTAGCTCTATAATTGTCTATGACGTCACGCGTATCAATTCTATGTAGATCGACACTAAATCTGGAATGCATTTAGTTGTAGGACACTCCGGAGCGCTACTAACTTTCCTCCTGGGAAAATTCACGAACTTATGGTATCACACACACGGCGATGCATCACGGCGATCCATTATAAAGGACGTTGATATATCACTTCACTGATACTCACAGCGATATCGCGTTGGTTTTAGTTAGTATAAATTTCTCGGACTCACCTACGGCAAAGAAAAAGAAGATGGCCCTATAGATGGTTCAGCCAACACGAGCCACAGTTGCTGACTGGCGGTCGGCGGGCGGCAAGGTGCGGCGGGTAGTGCGTGGGCGCAGACCCCCGCGACCCCCCGACCGCACCCCCCGCGTCTGCCACCCCCCATCCACTCCCCCTCGCATAGACATTTTTAGAGCAGTGTCGTTTTGACACCAACACCGAAATAACACAGTATGTAAGCTCCATATGAAATTGAGATACCGCGTAAACACTATACATACTCGTATATGTCAGGTTACAGGCTACTAATTATTTTTTAATTACTTATGGTAAAATGGGATTTTAAATAAATATATAAAATAAATATGTTGGGACATTAACACACAGCACCATCTAATTCCATGGTAAGCTACGAGGCTTGTATTATGGATACCAGATAGTTGGTAGACTATACATATATAACTTTAAATACAAACATATTATAAATATAAACATCACATACATTAGAGTAACCAGATATTAACACAATACGCGTGAAAAGAGAAGAATGATACTAATAAGTAAAATTTTCAGGTACACCGTAGAAAAAAAGCTCATCAAATACTTTTAACTATAATATAATAAACAATAAAATAAATTTTATAAAAAAAGGTTTAAATTGAAATAACACTCTATTTCCGCAAGCTCTACCGAAATGTAAACGAAACTTCAAATTCAACAAATTGAGCTGAACTCCGAAATTGTCCCTTGAGTGCTAACTGTTACCAAGGAAAGTGTTTACTTAGGACGTATATAATACTTGTGTTACTTGAAATTGTGAAAGCTTTTCTTATTTTATAAGGTCATCCTGCTTAAACATTCCATATCTAACTATAAAATATCTATTTTGTAATTGTAAATAAGTAAAGGCGTTATTTATTTATTTTACAAATTAAAAAAAATATACAGAAAAGACCAATATTTCCATTGTATTCTCTTCCGGCGTATGTATATCAATTTACCGTATTCACTGAATAATGTATGAAACCCAAATCTAAACTGACCAATACATATGTATATTAAAAATAAATCCTATGGCTTGTCCGCTTTTTTTGCACGTAAAAGTATATATACTCTTAATATATTATAAGTTGTAATAAGGAATTGGAGAGGCTTCATTATTTACTGTAATATTAGCTGGGAAAGCAGTAGGTACAAATATGTAAATAGAAAATAAAAATAAAATATTGTTATATGTTCTTTGAAAACATAATATTTACGTTAGTAAAATATTACTAACATAAATATTATATTTTCAAAGAAAATATTTTTTCTGTTGTTTATTTTCTCTTTGAATTACATTATTTAAAGAGAAATCGTAAATATAAATAAAAAAGTATTCTAAAAGTGAAAAACGTTGAATCCATGTGCCATCCTTTTTAAGTTACATGAAAACACATGGTCGTGACAGGTATACGTAGTCACGTACAGCAACATGACTTTACTACTACAGTGCTTCAAATTTACGAGTCAGACGTTTTTATGGAGAACTATAGATACTATTTCTTCAAAGTCAAAGTGTAAATCAAAAGAAAATCTTATATATAAATATGTTTTGAGGGGTAGACAAGGGTGGCGTATCCCCATTCTTATGTTTGTTATTTTATAATAGTATCACAGTCATGATAGCATGATCAAGGACTAGTTGAGGCTTAATGAAACGAAGGTCTACCATATATATATATATATATATATATATATATATATATATATATATATATATATATATATATATATTAAAAACTCTCTTTTGTACGTCCAACATTAGAATATTTGTTTCATTTATTATTTGGTATTTTTAGTGTAATTTGTAAATTTCTTATTTGGAAGATTTTTTTATAAGACATACATGTTTTTCATTATTTTATTATTACCCCTATATTATTATATTACCAGTTTACCGATTATATATTACAATGTAAAACATTAAAGCTAAAACTTGTATAGGTATTATAGGTTTAGATGATCGTTTGGCACAATTTACACTATTCTTACGTATTTGAATTCTTCGGGAAAATAATTGTATTGGCCTTGCAGTTATCTTGGTACTACTTATAAAATAATTTTAGTAAATTTACACATATTTTTTAAAAGCTTATATCGTTATCAATCTTTGTAACTTATAAATAAAAGTAAAATTTTCAATATACTGATTGTACAAAATGATCGCATATTATTATTTACACATTATTATTATTTACAGTCTCTATGACTAACAGTCTTTAAAAAATCTTGTTTGTGGGCTAATAATCTCCAGAAAGCCTGAATAACTTTTAACATAATATAAGCCTTTAAGGTCTTTATATAACACGTAGCATGTTAGGAAGTACGGGAGTGGTAACTAATTAAAACACGAGCAAACATTGAGAAAAATTAAGTGTAACTTCACACAAGTGATGATAGTGGAAAAAGCCAAAAAGATTTTTTAAGTTAATTTGACCATGACCATGATATACATAAATGTAAATAATTTGTAGATCCCTTTAATAACTCGCAAGAAAAATATGTACAGTTCAAGTACAAAACACAGTAATACAGTATTATAAACATGGTTTACATCATTAATATTTTTAATGAATTGGCAATGCTCAATTTAAACTAACAAAACAATACTTACTTATTCATTTATTCTATAGATGAAACTAAATAACAGTTAAGTGAAGATTTTATAATATCTATATAAGTTTTTCTCGCGGCTTACGCTGTTCGTAGTAGCCTGTGTGTAAGTCATGGATACGAGTATATGCTACCTCTCTTGCCATGTTGTAGAAAAAGTAATTAACCCACTCACATCGATCAAAAAAGTACAAGTAAAATACATTTTGATCGACGCTCACAAATTTTCACATATATAACTTTAGTATGATAGAACTACTTATACAGTACAGACCCACGGGAACCGTACATTTTTCCGAGATAAAAGTAACCTATATGCTATTCCAAACTATAATCTATCTCTAATATAATCTAGCTCTGTGTCAAATTTCATCCAGATCCGTTCAGCTGTCCTGTTTATAATATTATAGATGTGAAAGCTTACTATTTATTTTGCTTTCCTAATGTTAGTAAAATTATCCCATGAAGTCAAAAAATTAAAAATTAGTATAAAGCAAAACATCTCTGATCCTCTAAAAGAATCCGTATGCCATTTTGTTATAATTAAGTACATTTGTAATTTCACTACATTTTCTTTTCTAATAGTAGGGACATATATACATACATTATTAAGGGACAGAAATCTACCAAAATATAAAACAATCAATCATCAACTGAAGGCTCTCCCGTGATGAAATTGGATTGAACTGGGGCTGAAAAATCAAGGCGAGTTATAGCGACTCTAATTACAGTGTGAATCAATCTCCACGCGTTCCACGTGTTATTTGATATTTCAACCGTTTCTGTTCATTTAATCATTGAGAATAATTGAAAACAGACGTTTATATTTTCATTACTCAGATATTAAATATAATAAATACACAGTTTAAAAAGTTTATTTTATATAGCAAAGGTAAAATTTCAAAATATAATCTATATATAAATAAATATGTTAGGACATCAACACACAGCACAATCTAGTTGAATATTAAGCTACGAGGCTTGTGTTATGGATACCAGATAGTTGATACACTACACATATATAACGTTAAATACATATATATTATAAAAATAAACACCTATGACTGGAGTACAAACAAGCCTGCTTATCACACAAATGAATGCCTCCAGCTGGACTCGAACCCGTGACCGCTGGCACAATAAGGAAGGTCACTACAAACTGAGCCAAACGTATCGTCATAATGGCCTAATAGGAAAATTAAATGGAATTGAAAATTTAGAAAATAAAAGTGATATTTTTTTACTTAGAAAATACAATATAGATGGATTGGTAGCACGTAGATCCAATAATGCTGTAGAAGGACAGAGTAACAATGAAACTGCAACGAAATTGAAAATACAGGAAATAATAGGTTTGTTCAACGATTTGTGAACGAAATAGCGCCAGTAATCACACCATTTCACAATAACCACTAGCTCTCGGATTGTGACGAATCAGTACTATTAAGTTCTTATCACACAGAATAATGGACAGCTCTTTGTCTACAATCTACTGTCTAGATATTCGTAGCGAAACAAATGCGAAATTATCTGAAAAGGCTTCAAAGCTTTAAACTACCTGAGTAAATTTTCATTTACAATTCACATTTTTTTATAGTTAGAAAATTCCGTTAAAGTCGATTCAGTCACAAATAACGAATTATTTGTGACTGAATCGACTTTAACGGAATTTTTATTGGCGGATAGAGGATTTAGTAAAAGAAAAAATATTCCTGCTGAGTATAGGATAAAATAAAAATAGCTACCAATTTCAATGATACTTTCAAGCACGGATAGAAGATTTTTATAAAAACTTTTTAACAAAAAATAAAAACCAACTTCCAGGCACTAAAATGTAATAAATAACTAAACGGAGGTTTTCATTTCGAATAGATACCTAATCAGATATTTGCGAAGTCGGTGTGCTTTGGCTAAGTAATTAAAGCCTACCTATTAAATACATACCTAATCAAATATTTTTGAAATCGGTCCCAGCCCATACAAAGCAAAGCGAAGTCGGTGCCAGCCGACCATATTTTAAGACATGAATATCTAATAGGTAAATATTATGTATTTTACTTATCGAAAATTATATATGGAGCTTAAATATTATGTAACAAATGTCACGGCCAAATTGAGTGCCGTCACACCGCGTAACTTCCCACGAAGTGCTACGCCGTAACTTGCCGGTTTGATTTTCATTTATCAAAGTTTGTATTAATCATACACACAATATGACAATATATGGCCAACATTCAGGCTGTTTAAAATGCTGGCTGATAGTTAAGATATTGACCTAAATTTCCCACACTTTTTAAAATACAATTTGAAATATTTACTAACCCTATTAAAACAGCTCTAAAAGCTCTACAAATAAATAAATTGAAGCAACGTCATCTAACTTCAAAACGAAACCATAAAATGAACAGAAAGCTGTTGAGGTTCTTAAAATGAAAGCATAAAATGCGAAACGACTTTTTAAAGATACATATTTAACGTTCTGTTCATTTTGATAAAATATGAAATTACTATCAAAAATAAACTCAGAATTACCTTTTGTAAGCTTAGCGTAACAATATTTATTTTTGTTCATATCTTTCACTTCCTTAAAGAAATCAGATACTTCTACGATACTGAGAGTATTTTGTGGTAATCATATTGTTAGTTGCTTCGTAGTGAATTACAATCATCGCATACAATTAGATATATGTACGAGTATATTTTAGCTCGGTAACAATGGAAAGCCAAAACAATTTAGATAATAGCTTTTTAATTAAGGGTTCTATAACTATACCCAAGAAAGCTTGAATCAACAATCAAATAACAAGTAAAATGAGATCCGTATATACCCTCCTACTCGTATATACCCTCAATAACATTCTACGTTTCGTGGACCATAAAATTTTATATAAAATCCTCGCTTCTCCTTTTTATTCAATTACGAGAAATAAGTTTAAAAGTGGTAGCTCAGTGATAATGCGCTCGTTTGAGAAACCGAATGGAGCGGGTTCAAATCCAAGGTTTCACACTTCTGATATTTTCATGTGCGAATCATTTCCAACATGATTACCACTTGTCTTACGGTGAAGGAAAAACATTATGAGGAAACCTGCATGTCTGAAAGAACCTAACAAGTTTTTGAAAGATATGTGAAGTCTGCCAATCCGCACTTGGCCAGCGTGGTGGACTATGTCCTGATCCCCCTACAGGACTGAATACATACAAGTTTAAAACTCTAATATATAAAGTAAATACGATTTATAAATAATCATAGATACCTCCTGTTAGGTATATATTACAAAATACATTCAATTATATATTACAGAAAATAGAAATTTTATTAAACACCACAAGTTCATTAGCATTAGTTCATTGCCCGCGGCTCCGCCCGCGTTCACATGACCAAAAACAAATTCTTAAGTTTGACATATTAGAATACTCTTACATTGCAGTTTTTGTATTTTTTCTCAGAAATGAGACATTTTCTCGCGATAAAAATTATCGTAAATGTTGACCCGAATAACCAGCTATTACCATACTAAATTTCATCAAAATCTCTCCAGTGGTTTTTCTGTGATGCGGTAACAGACAGACAGATAGACAAAAAAATTAAAAACTATAGATTCGGCCTCTGTATCGATAATAAGTTTATTTCAATAAGATTTTCCAAAAAATATCTAATGTACAGATTCGGCTTAGTTACAATTTTATTATATGTATAGATTACACCAAACTATGATACATAACAAAATTGAGCAATTTGTACTTTTGCTATTTGATATAATTACGTAGTACTTACTATTATATATCCTATGGTACACCACGATACATTATCTAGAAAAAATAACACCTGAATTCTGATAAAAAAAACTAATAATCTTTAGAATAAAACGCGCAATACACTTATTCGTTTTTGTCCAAAAGTTAAAAAAAAACGATCAAACTTTAACTACAACTACTAATAATAATCTTATAAATTTTTAGATGAAATCTTAGACCGTAATCTTTAAAAATACTACAACAGAACTTCGCTATCTAATTTTAACTATACGAAGCGATCATTCTATTTTTGTTGATGTAGAACTTATATTGACAGATTGTTCTAAAATAAAAGATTGCGTTATTTAATGCACATTTACGATACTGATCCGACTGAATGGTTAAATAAATGAAATCAATGTTTCCGCTGAGTCGGTCTTGTCTTATCCAACTATTTATTAGTTCTTGCTCGCTGAACCGTTATAGAAATTAGAGTTCCTTGTAGAAATTTTAAAATAAATGAGTTTATTTATAGCTTTAAATAGATTCATTTCAGTAAAAATACATTTTTAAGCCTTATATTTAACTAGTCTTTGTTATATGGTACGATGATAAAAAGGATCTAAACTTTCTCCATTTTGCGCGTAGTTACATCGGTTCTGTCGTTAAAGCACATACATTTAAAATTTTCGTGGATTTTTTATTATAATAGTGACCTATTATTGGACTGCTTTCTTGTTGGAGCCAGCATCCCGTGATAGTTAGATATTTTCATGGCCTTGTAAATAGTGTGCTTAACAAAACACTTTTTATTAATATTTGATCTGAATTGAAACTCTGTTTAAGTATGTAGATCCATAAGAAGCGAGATCGAAAAAATAAGGAAGTTGTAAAATAAAATGTAATAAGGAAGCTTGATACTGTAGCATTTTTTATTTCATCCGGGCAAAAAATTCGAATGATATATGTGCCCAAATAATAATGATTGAGTAATAAATTATTACATTTTATCTTTGACTAGCAACTCACCCTAGCTCCGCTTGGGTTCGTCTTTACTAATTCTTTAAAGTTTAGTATAGATTTCTCAGAAATGAGATATTTTGCCGCAGTAAAAAGTATCCCATATGTTGACTGACCCGAATAACCAGCTATCATCATACCACATCAAAATTCCTCCAGTGGTTTTTCCGTGATGGGGTCACAGACAGACAGACAGACAGACAAACAAAAATTCTAAAAACTTTAGATTCGGCCTCTGTATCGATAATTATATCTACGAGTATTTCAATAAGATTTTTCAAAAAATATTTAATGGACAGGTTCGACTTAGTTACAATTTTATTATATGTATAGATCAGGTAAAAGTATTAATAGGTTGGGTCCCAATAAAGCATTTATACTATAATTGAATACCTGTGAAGTGCACTTAATATAAAAATAACAGTGGATAGTGCTTGTTTTATGATGTTAAATAAACTGAATTTCATATAACATAGCGACTTACCGCTCGGGTGCGGGTGCGTACCTAGGTAGGTTTTAAATTATTTTAAGCGGGACCCTAATTCTTTTTCTAAAATAAAAATAGCCTAAGCTACTCCTTGTAACATCAGCTATCTGCCAGTGAAAGCACCATTAAAATCAATCCAGCCATTTTGAAGATTAGCCGGAACAAACAGACAGGCAGACAGACAAAAAAAAAATTCTATTTTCTTATAAGTACCGTATATAGTAAATATGCATTTAGTAAAAAGCCGTTACTTTGCCATTACAAACAGGTATGTACTTCAATTTTATTTATCTGTATAGATTATAAACTGTTTTTTATTGAAACAATATCCATTCATCAAAATTCTATGAAATTTAGCAAACTGAAAATTCGTTCCAACACAACTGATCTTTTTTATATTGTTACTGCATAATATATATAGAAAAATGTTCGTACTCGAAATCCTTCATGTTACCCCATCCGGAAAATAAATTATATTTTGTTAGCGTCAGTTTGAAAGCACTAAAATCGATTAACATTTTAGGTAATTTAATAGCTTTTGGCCATCACATACAGAGCATTGCTGAAACTATCAATTTTTCCAAACTTGCTTTGGACTAAAAATGAAATATTCACAAAAAAATCACCTTTGAAAACTATTATTAAAATTTTCCTTAACATACATACTTTGGTAACCGAATTTTTATCCCATCTGTGAACACCGATTTTTGATTGGCATATTTATGTAGATTATAAACTAACGATTGATATCTTCAATGTCAAACTATATCGTTAAGTATAAAAACTGCACAGTATAATTACGAAATAATCATATCTAGAAAGCACAGGGATTGTTGGCTACAGAACAAATGAAAATACGTTTCACTCTACATTTGGATCTATTTGGATTCTAAATTGAAACAGTCGAGCCCCGGGACATTAAAATTATAAATTACGTATAAATACATACTCGCTTAGGTATTATTTGTCGTAACTGTTCAAATAAAGCTGTAATTAACATAGTGTTTTGATGAAGATGAGGCCAAATTTTCATAGACGTTCATAATTGAGGTTGTTAATGCAAAAGTTACCCAGTTCCAAGGTAATTTCATGGCATATTTACATACTCGTACATAGACTTATGTAAATATAAAATAAAAGTATCCGTATTTATTAAGCTTATATTATGGTTATTTGCATCATAATAAACGAAATAAAACATATTAAACGAATATATAAATAAATAATCCATGAACCAATTCAAATTATATCTACTTTTGAAAACTGATAGTAGAATTGGAAAAGAAAATGCTTGGTCTTGTTAAGGAATGGAAGAACTACAACAACAACAGACAAACAGAATTTCGCACTCGCTTTTATAAATAATACTAGAAGAACCCGCAGCTTTGCTCGCGTTAAAACTACAAAAAAAAACAATTCTTTGGCTTTATGTTGTAATTTGATGGCTGTAATGATATTTCATATATATGATTTTGACTCGTGCATCGAGGGTTCCGTACCACTGAATATTTTGTTATTTTTACTAACATATTTACACTCTAAAATATTTATTTACGTTTTCGTAATACATAATTTAATGTTCGCAAAAATAAGTTCTCGGAGAAAGAGAAAGTTATGGAAAACAAATTTGATGCTTGTGTTTGTGTGTGAAGTGATCGAATTTAAAATATCCAGTATCTAAAAAAATATTCAACGTATATTCTGTAAATTAATTTTTGTTTACAGTATTTAGTAAGCTCCACTACCTCTATTTATTGTACATTTTCTACTTCATTATGCTAATGTTAGAGGAAGAGAGTAGCTACAATGATAAAACTCTCATTACAATATTTACGACTTACGAATTATGTAACTCGTCTAATTTAGGCTTTTAATTAACATACTAACACGCTAACATCAACATTATTTTTAAAGAACCAATGCTATATACACCTAAAACTTACAGTCTTCCTTCTTCCCTTGCTTTTTTACGTTACATATATAGGTGCCATTCTTGTTTTGTTTCAGTATACTAACAAATTTACATTTATATTTCTAATATCGAATTTGTAATATTATGTAATCACTCTAAATTCACTTAGCTTAGTCTACGCTAGAAAGTCGCGCACAGGAAATTCGAATTAATTAAGAACTTTGTATACCACCAGTGCCGGATTCAACCTTAGCACCGCCCCTGGGCATAGTAAAAAAAAGGCCTCCCTTTTGTCGAAATTTTGCATAAAATGGGTAGTTTCGATGAAGTTTTAATTTTTTTAAATCTATTTTTATGAAAAATGCAAAAAAAAATTAAAAATATTTTTCATTTTTTAGAAAATAAAAAAAAGCACTTTCGATAAGGCGAAGAGTTTTTTTCCCCGCCCCCCGAATTTTGACGCCCTGGGCACTAGCCCCGAGTGCCCCTAGCGTAAATCCAGCGCTGTATACCACAGTGGTGGAGGTTCTGTCTGGTTCTGGGTTCTGCTAAAATATCCACGTAAGAAGCAAAAGTTAAGTTAAGTCTAAGTCTGCTATTTTTAACGATTGGCACAAAGAATTATAATGGTCATTGCAAAGCAAATTTCAAGGATGAATTACAAAACATATAATTCAAATGCGTAGTCTGAGGTTATCAGTGGTATTCAAGGTATGAAGTATTTAGCTACTTTCAGAAATAACACCACCAACCGAGAATGGTGCGGAAGTTAAAAATATTTATATAAAGATTTTCGTAGGACCAAAAAAATGGATGTGAGCCATGTGGTCGGGATCTTAACGAAGTTTATCTTAAATATATTATTCATTATTCTTTCAATCTTCTTTCTAAAAGAGGATAAGGCATATGAAAATTAAATCATTTTAATAAAGCTGATAATCTTTTGCAGTCCATAATTTTTATGATACATTTTTTATTGCTATTTGACTCGCGCAATCTCTACCGGTAGGTAGCAGATACAAACTGGCCCATGACGACCTCATTCTTTCTTTTACTGTCGCTATTTCTGGCGACGCGTCTTACACAGATTAAAATAATCGTATAACGTGCGTGTATCAAACTATAATTAACTAACTTACTTCAAAAATATCATTCTCTACAAAATAAATTCTTAAGCAAGAATCCCCGGGCATTCTATTACGAGTAAATTATATTATAATTTAACACCCCGCCGTTATTTACACAAGGAAATTTATTAGAATCCAAATTGGGTGTAACAAACGAGTTCATATTTCTGTGCGAGTAGCAGCGAGCTTGTTTTGTTAAAACCCACGCGATACTGTAATTCAAACTCACAGCCGTATCTCGTTTAAACGTTCACAAATAAGAGCCTTAAAATCTCCAGAGAAATATCTTTGAAAGGAGACAAAAATCCAACACGATTTAAGGTAAATCCAATCATAATTCCGAATCCATTTGTCATAGCAACGATTACTTCGAGCAAAGGAGCATAAAGAAAAGAATAAGCCTGTAGTCGAACTGGAATGAATTCTGACAATCACATATGTTACTGAAATATTGGGGTATCGAGTGTAATAAATGCGAGTAGGAAAGACAAGTGCGAGAAGCCGATTGACTTTGAACGAAAGCCATTTATTTCTTATTTTCAACCGACTTCAAAAAGGAGGAGGTTCTCAATTCGACTGTATGTTTTTTTTTTATGTTTGTTACCTCAGAACTCCGTCATTTATTAACCGATTTGGACAATTTTTGTTTTGTTTGAAAGGGTATACTTCCATATTGGTCCCATTTAAATTTCAAAAAAAAATACCACCCCTAAGGGTGGAAAAACAACTAATGATGAATTTAACCTACTTCTAATTGTCATATTGACTTGAAACTTTGCAAGTATTTCTATTTCCGTTGACCTGATCTGATGGCAAGGCGAGAAGGTGGATAGGTGGAACTCTTCAACGGCTAATAGTAGATACTTTGAGTTTGGGCTTATTTTGTTTGATTTGACAAGCCTAACACGTTAGAATCCTTACTTTGCTACTACTGTCTACACTAAAAAGGGAAAAATAAAAACTTTTTAACAAAAAAATAAAAATCGACTTCAAACAAAAGCACTAAAAAGTGAAAAATAACTGATTGGTAGTTTTCATTTACTATACATACCTAATCAAATACGAGTATTTTCGAAGTCGGTGTGCTTTGCTTTGTATGGGCTGGGACCGATTTCAAAAATATTTGATTAGGTATGTATTTAATAGGTAGGCTTTAATTACTTAGCCAAAGCACACCGACTTCGAAAATATTTGATTAGGTATGTATAGTAAATGAAAACTACCAATCAGTTATTTTTCACTTTTTAGTGCTTTTGTTTGAAGTCGGTTTTTATTTTTTTGTTAAAAAGTTTTTTGTATTTACAATGCTTTCGGGTAAACGAAATGTATCGAATAACAAACTTTCCTCGTATTTCTTAACATTAAGTACAGAGTATGTAAATTTTATCAGAATGATTAAAATAAAGTATTAAACACTAAAGATGATTTTTTTGCAATAAATATTCCACAGAAAGTACTTGATACGTTATGGTAATCCCGTATTTTATTTTATTTTTCTTTAATTTGTTACTGTCTGTAATTTAAATAAAAATAGACATATTTGTCTTTAATCTAATTAGTCCACGATGTTGTTTAACTTGTATCTCTGGATATAGTTGGGTCGGCGTATTTATATAATACTAGCCGGATCACCCTCGCTTCGCTCGGGTTCGCCTCTAGACAAACAAAAACAAATCTATCCAACGGGAACCGTAGTTTTTTCTGGGGTAAAAAGTAGCTTATTTGTTATACTGATATATGAACTATATATTATTGTAAAGTTTCATTAAAATCCAATCAGTAGTTTTTGTGTAGTAAGCTCTATATGTTACTATAGTTTTTAACTAACCCACGGGAACATTTTAATTTTAAGGATATACAACCAGAGTGGTTACTGAGAATTCCTTGACAGAAAAATCCAATAATTACACTTGAAACGATCCAGGACTCGACCCCAAGACCCTTAAGCTGTCGTTGCACATGCTAGCCACTAAAACAACTAGACAGACAGTTAATTACGACATAAAAAAAAATTAAATATGTAATGGAAAGTATTTATTTATTATAAGTCAAATACTATAAATTTACATTGGTCTATACTTCAACAACTACATAATATGTATATAGAAAATCAATTCTTATTGTGTTTATATACTTATAGTTCGCATGATATTCATATTTATATTTAAAAGATAAATAAACTGTGATTTATAGATATTGCGTGACGCTTCCCAACGCTTCTATCTTAATCAAACCAGCATCAAGATTTATGTATCTAATATATATAATAACTAGCGGACCCGACAGACGTTGTCCTGTCTACACGTCTTTAATTTGAAAATTTCAAACTTTTTGGACAAAATTGTGAATCTAAACCATTCCCAGATCCCCTTGAACACACACAAAAAATTTCATCAAAATCGGTCCAGTCGTTTGAGAGAAGTTCAGTGACATACACACTCACAGAAGAATTATATATATAAAGATAGCTATCAACACTGCGAAAGTCAAACCTGCGACCCAGCACGCCAGACTTTTAAGATTTTATAAAATACCTATAAATAATTAAAAAGACATTAAAATTAATATTATTAAAAAAAATCTATGTTAAAAAGAAACGCTAGGTACAATACTTACTCTTCTTTGTTTTTCAAAGGAAGTTTTGTATGAAAACCGACTTATTGTAAAATTAGTATATTAAAAATATTTCTTCAATCTGAGGCAATAATTGTAGCCCACAGCTACCTAGTAACTAGCGCCATCTATGAATAAATTATTATACTTGTGACAGACGCGACATCTATGTAACGTGTCTGGTACTACAATGCTATGGTTATTCTTCTAAAGAAATAAAACCAGAAAGTAGTTTCAAAATATTTGTGTAATGATATAGATGGCAGATTTTTACAAAATATTGTAGAATGAAATAAAGAAGTTTCGCAAGCTTTTGTTATGAAAATGAAAAGTTAAAAAGTATATAGTCATTTTTATCCCAGTTTAAAATAAATAAAAATTGATAGCAATATACCTAATTATTTATTTCGCGTCTAGGTCTCGAGTTACAAGTGTTTATTACAAACCTGACTTTGTTTTATATATTTATTGATTTACGCGAATATTTGATATTTGTAAAGATTAGATAGAGCTAATATTCATAAAAGAAAGTCTGTATGTAAGATATTTGAGAAAAACTACTGTAAGGGGACTTTATTAACGCAATAGAACCCAAAACAATGATTTTTAGAATTTTCGTCTGTTTGTCGATTTGTCTGCTTGCCTGTGCGTTTGCGCTAATCTCGGAAACGGCTTAACGATTAGAGTGCGATTTTCACTAATTCACTAATGTATTGTGTAAAGCTTCAATGTTAAATTTAGTATTTATTTTATTTCAATCGGTTCATAAATAAAAAAGTTGTCAATTTAAAGAATCACGCTAGTTTTTTTTAATATATGTAATGTTTTTTTATCAAAAACCTATTTTTTCAATTGAAGAAGTAAGAAATTCTAGTGCCATTATTGTAAAAATGACTAGCATCATCTTTTATAGCCCAATAACTTTCCTAATCCAATATTAATGGAGTCGATGACAGGCGACAGCCGACGCAAGGAAATATGAATAGTATATTATTATTAATCATTAATTTAATTATATGGTAGAACCAACCAGATTTGCTTTAACGGAACTTATATTTATCGACACGGCTTGTTTATTTTTTTGTAATCGGTCAATAATTGACAAAGAAAATTACTTAATTTGACTCTTGAGTTATAAAAGTAAACTTCGCTTTATATAAGGTTTAAGTAATTCTCCTGAAATAATGTAGTTTTTTTTATACATAGATATACTATACAGGATGTGCAATTTTATGGTGCAAAGAGTAGGGGAGAGTCCAGAGGGGTCTATGACGTCACAATCCTAGGCTGCGTGTACAGGGCAACGCCTCTATCCGGGTCACCTATTTTAGGATGCATTTAATGTAGGGGCTATCTAAAAATATATTCGATGTTCGGTTTTAATTATGACGGTGGGAGTTTCCGCTAACTTTGTTAACTGTTTAGTTACCCAGTTGTAATATAGATTTTTCAAATATTTTTGAAAAGATTCCTTAAAGAAATCCAAATTAAATCAAAATATACTAACTTTATAGGGGTTTATAGGGGTTTTTTTTAATAGAATTAAATGTTAGTATGTACGTCAATGAAAAATCTACTCATGGTAATTTTGCGAAATAGAGCCGTCGACAAACTCAACAGTTTCTCTTATTAGCAAGCTTCCAAAAAGAAGCAGGTGCTATGTTTGTTTGTATGTACTTTTTTTCATATATGTCGACCGATTTCTTGGAGATGGCTTGATCGACTTTGTCAGTGTAAATTGTAATCTGGTAAGGTAACCGAGTTTCCATTCGAGAAAATCAGAAAAGGCTATAAAATTTCAAGTACATAAACAAATCTAATTAGTCTTTTTACTTACTTCTCATTGGCATATTGACTTAAAACTGAGCAAGTATTTGTATTTCCGATGATCTATATTAATATTATAAAGAAGTAAAGTTTCTGAGATTGTGAGTTTGTGACGTTGTATGGGGTAATCTCTGGCTCTACTTAACCGATTTCAATGAAATTTGGTAAAAAGATAGTTTGAGACCCTAGGAAGGACATAGGATACTATTTATCCCGAAAATCATCCCTTAAAGGGATAAAAATGGGGATGAAAGTTTGTATTGGGAATCAAACTAGGGACGAACCCGAGTGACGCGAGGGTGAGTCGCTAGTTGTACAATAATTTGGTATCTGTGACCTGATCTGATGGTAAAGTCAGAAGGTGGATAGTGGAACTCTACAATAGCTTTATTTGGTTTCATTTGACAAGCCCAATATGTAAGACTCGGATTTACAGACTGTTTTTTTTGCGTTACTCATAAAACCTTTTTTTTTGTTTATTAGTTTTCATATAAAAATTGTAAAGATCAGAATTATATTATAAACACGAATAAATATTTTTAGTTTTAGGTACTATATAAAATATTAAGAATTCACAATTGATGATCGGTTTACTTATGTATATATTTTGATTTTGGTCGACATCAAACTTAACTTATTTGGCGTAAACGAAAATTTTATTAAAATACTTTCTACTTATGCATTTGTTACTATTACCTTTATACTAAAAATGGAAAAATAAAAACTTTAAAAAAATTAAAACCAACTTCCAGGCATTGAAATAAAAACTTTCATTTACTATAGATATAATCAAATATTTTCGAAGTCAGTGCCAATTGCCAGCCGACAATGCTTTAAGATATAAATATCTAATAGGTAAATTGACAAGTACGTATGTATTTCATATCTATTTATCTGGACAAAGAAAAATATTCTTGTGGGAGAAAGAACAAAAGAATGGCTTAATTTTTAGATGACTTTAACAGGGCTTTTATTAGTGGGTAAATGAATTGGTCGAAAATAACATAGACAATGACAGGGGAAAAATTTGGGAATAGGGAACAAAAGTTCTATAGTTTGAGGAAAGTGGTTTGATGAACTACTAACTAAAACACTACACCCTTAATAGTCCCCACCAGGTTACCAAGTGACAGGCGTCAGTACACATATAAACATAACACGAATATACCTAGCCGCAGCAAATATCTGTGAACGAGACTCGAATCTAAAACCCTCAACTGAAAAACAGATACTCGATCGAGCTCAGGCTCACTATAATCACGTACAGAATATTATTATATTTCCAAAATATATAATTTTTTATTTAGCTTAGTAACTATGAATGTAAAACAATATTTTCATTGTCTATGGGATAAAATATCTTAACTTACATCTACCTACCTATGTCTATGACCTGTACCTACCTACTCAATTTATAAATTATATATTATTAACATAATTCAACATCTCTTTAAGAAAAACACATAATTTTAATTATATTTTTCATATTTCTGATGTTTAATTTAACTTTTAAAAACAGCAGAGCCTATAATCGCTTTAATAATTAGTTCCAACTAATTCCCGTTCGAAGGTTCCCCTCCCTCTCACCCCGGCATCGAACCTGTTTCAGAATGAAACTGACCTAATTCCATGGCTGCAGACCCCCTCCGCACTCGCTGACGTCATACCTTAACCCAGAAACGATAAGTGCGTATCCCAGATATAAGAAACCTTCAGTAATGGCGTTAATAGCTTTTAGTACAAGACGGGGTATTCTATGGCGAATTTAAGCCGGTTACGTCGTTTTGGTTTTGAGCCAGCTGGTTATAGAGTCAAAAAGTAGGTCAGGCAGGGTTGCATTCATGAATCGAAACACGCAGGGCGACGCGCGTTCATTCTTGCTCAGTCTTGTTAGTCGAACTCAGTAACTGCCTCGGATGCATGAATCAATTCATACGTAACGTATGGTTGATGAAACATGTCACGTTAAAAATGTTACTTAGACAATATTAATATTAAAACTAGAATTAATGTTGTTTTAGAATAAATGTATATAGAGGTTTTTATTATTTCTGTACCTATAATGTTGAATAGCCGTGTTACCTATTTAATGTTAGAAATAATTGCGTATTTCAGACTTCTGTTAATCCATAATTTTTGGTCATTGACCATATTTGTACAGTAATATTTAAAATCAAGAAAAATATTTTTCCTCTAACAAAGATATTTTAGTTTGCGTCAAAGTTTAAAATAGAACTTCAAGGTGCTAAAAACAACGAAAACGCGATATTATCGTCCGTGAGCTAATAATAGAGTAATTTAAAAGTGAGTTGACATGAAACAAATAGACTAATATGCCTAATGAGAGGTCGAAGGGCCCGTCCTTGACTATGACGCACGACAATGCCTTGAAGTGAATGAAATCTTGCTACATGCACAATACCATAAAATATAATAAGTTACAAACTGACTAAAATTCGATCATTAAAGCCAAAGTTTATGTGTGTTTGTGTGTTAGGTACTTGTTCACGCTGGACGAATTTGAATGAAACTTGGTACACAGACTAAAACCTGAAATAGCTCATAGGCAACTGTAAGGCATCTGAACGAAGCAAGTATAAGTCACTAGTTAAAACATACATTTTGAGAGAAATAAGATATGAATACTGAAGTATTAATGAACAAGAAAACCTTACTAGTATTGTAAATAAAAATGCCTTTGATTTTTCACGCGATAATATAGAATCGATGTGATTTTTGTATATAAATAACTTGTAAATTAGAGCATTTATGATTCTAATAGACTGTATGCTATACATATCCCAATGTAATATATTCCTATTATTTAAAAATTATATCTTAACGTATTTCTAAAATATACGCGTTAAAAGACCTTGGTAACGCTAAAATTAAAGTTAAAAGCGGAGCACTATAACCAGAAATGAAATGAATATAAAGTTATTTCAAAAACTTGGTCTTCCTAAAAGTTAGGTTTTGATATTGATATAACAGTTTTGTTCACCCTAACCTTCCGATGATGGGCGACTTAAAGTATTTTATGTTTCAATTCCAGACAAAATTTATATTTAAAGTTCGTCTTCATTTAGGCTCTTGAAACTATTTTTTTTTTAATTTTTTAGTCGTTTTCTCGTGTAAAATATATATCTATGCAAAAAGTAACATTGTTATGTTTTTCAATAACAGAAATACAATCCTGTAAGCATACTTTCGTGCTTAGTATAATAACTGTAAGAATTAGAAACTGCCTCGGAGATTCAGGTTACTAATTAATGAAAAGAAAAATGTAAAATATATATATATATATATATATATATATATATATATATATATATATATATATATATATATATATATATATATATATATATATATATATATATTTTTAAGAATAACTATTTGATACTATTTTTTTTTGTTATAATATGTTTATGAAGTTTTCAAGTAAATTATACCATACTTGTGTTATAATTTCCTGTAACTGTGAAAGGTCGCGTCCTTGCTGTGACGTGCGCCAGTGCCTTGGCTAACTGGGAAGTGCCCGAAGCTCATTCACGCCCCATCGAATGAATGTACCTATTTTTTCATTGTTCAAGTTAATTTTCTATCCGCTTTACAAACGATATAAGTATTAATTATTAGATTGAATGATTTTTTTTCACACATTGGGTTAGTAAATATTTTAACTTAAAATTTTGATGTAAATGCAAAACGTTACTTACCTCAGAGGAACGCTTTAATAAGAGGTGTATTTAAATTTTTGAAGATATTTTTTTTACATTTATATAGTTTTAAGTTGCAGACTCATTTAGTCTATAATAATTATTTGTTTTTACCAAATTATCTATTAAAATCATCATAAATCCATTATACTTAATAAATACATATCATTAGGTAATAATTAAAAATCTTTTCAATATTTATCTAGCTTTAAGAATACTGTACCTATATTTAAAAATAATATCACAAAAAAATTATAATATGAATATTATCATTGGTTTATTGGTAAATACCAATAATAATGCTTTGCGCACTGGTGTCTTAAAATAATTCATTTGAAATAATATATATTTAACTATGATATTTTAACAAAAATCCGTACGATTACAAATTACAACGATAATTCTTGTTGCAGTTCTAACGTCCGCCACACCATACAACGTTGGAAGGCCGCGTCCTTGGCTGCGACGCACCGCCCCGCTTGAATGGAAAGCCTGGAACTAATTCACGCCCTATAGAATGAATGTGCCGTATTACGCCCGATAAAAGCTTTCTCAACTTAAATATACTTAATTTGGTAAATAACGATAAATTATACAAATGTTATAGCTATTACAATATTAATTATTATATTTAAAAAGTATATATTAGATTATTTGGTAAAAAAAAAATCTTGATGTATTTATTTTATTCACTTTTAAGTTAGCGATAATTAAATTAAATAAAGCAAAATAAACTTTATTTTGGTTTTTTTGATATTTACTTTAAAACTGACGCTGAATATAGTACCTAATTAAAATAAG
This sequence comes from Brenthis hecate, assembly GCA_951806755.1. Lineage (NCBI taxonomy): Eukaryota > Metazoa > Arthropoda > Insecta > Lepidoptera > Nymphalidae > Brenthis > Brenthis hecate. The sequence continues at coordinate 4,390,651 of OX638263.1, forward strand.
TAGTTTTAAATTAAATAATAAATTTAAGCTGATATTAATTATAATAATTTTCTTTATAAATTTTCTTCTTCCTACAAATATTATAGTATATCATTCAATTATATTATCATGGCTGAATAAATATTGCGGAGGTAACAGCGAAATGTCAAAGAGCCATATAACAAAGAAACGAACTGATTGTTAATTACGATTCACACCAAAATATTAAAGTAAAAGCAAGTATAATTAATAAATAATAAATTTATTTATGCAATTCAATGGACTAAAGAGAATTCGAGAATTCGAGGAAAAACACCTTTAAAAAGCGCAGCTTGTTGTTATTTTAATAAAATTATGGTACTATGGATAAGTTATATATAACACATTTAACTATATAACACGAACACGCATTTTCTTAGGTTTTCTATAAAAAAGCTTAAAGCTTTCGTACATTTTATAAAAAAAAAATATGTGTAGAGCTTAATTATTTTATTTTTACTGTATTATACAGATACATATTTCCTTCCCTTTTAATTTTGTTCATTAATTTTATTATGATTTTCGATTTTTTTTTGTTAAAAATTCCATTGTTTATATGCATATTTAAAATTACAAAAAACCTATAAAAATGAAATTTATTAAAAATATCAGTTAATTGAAGGAACTATATAGCAGGTATCCCATGATCATAGGTGCGAACATCTGCGGCGATAGCGTCGGCTAAATGTCAAACGGGTAGAGTCGATACACTTGTTGCTGACCGGGTCACCGGGGCGCGAGGCAGGGGGATGCTGGAGGGAGGGACGGTCAACGACCGATGCAGGCTATTTCAGGAGCCTGCATAGGTAAAGTTCGAAGGTCACGCGGGATAATTTTAGACCTCTTACAGGATTAGCATATAGAGCTTTTGTAAATTATAGACAATATGGATTTTTAAATAATGATTACGTTTAAATTTTGAATTAGCTAACCGAAAATGTTTTTTTTTAAATTGAAGAGTTATCTTTACGTATAGCAATAAAATTATTCTTAAAGAAATATTTTAATACAACATACAAAAATTATTATTGTTCAATAAACGTCTTATTTCAATTATTTCGCTTATTTCATTTCTAATTTCTAAGCTTTAAATTATTATACATTATTAACTTGTAGAAAATCTTACAAATAAAGCTATTATTTGTACCATTAAAGAACAAAGCTCGAGCTTTTAACAAAAACACTTATAACGGAATCTTACAAATATTCACATCCTATTGTCTCTATTTAAAAAAAAAACAATGCTTTTATCTAACGAAAAGCTCCGTCAAAAGTCCATTGTGCAGATATAAGCTCCGCATTAATTCTATATCTAAGACACTACCCTATAAATACTCGAAAAGTTATCTCGTTGCATAATGTGACGTCAGGGGGCACGGCGCGGGCGCGGCCGCCCATTCATGCACACACACACAGCGGCGAGCCCGCGGTGACGTCACGCGCCTCCGCCAATCGCCGCGCAGATCCATTCAAGCCTTACTCCTGAAGGGAAATTCGTCGGATGTGGAACCAGTCGACAAACGGCCGTCGTGGCACAGAGGCTGTTATCAGCCAAAGTTAAAAAAGTTTCTCATTTTTTAAAACATATACTTCATGCCTCAAAGGCGTTATTGGCATGGATGATGTTTTGTTGGACGATCGAGATACATATGCAGTAAGTTTTAGAAATAAGAAGAAAATCAAAAATTTACTTTAGTTGAATTTTAAGTTTAAAAGAACTTAAGTAAGTGACAAACCTTAGTCGTCACGTGGCTACTACGCTACGGCACGCCTACGCGTCTGCCTCGTAGCTCCGTAGACTCGCCCACGCAAAGTCTGTCCTAACTTAGCTTTCAAAGCTCGCATAGTGTAGAATAATTTGTTACTTAATCCTTATGTTATTTATAAAAGTAACCTAGTCACTATTTTTCAATAATATTCAAATTTAATGTATATTTGTTATAGATAAGTAATACCATTCGTAGAATTAATTTAGTAACAGATTCATATTCACTAAATTATATTTTACATTTAAAAAGTTATCTATCCTTTCATTATCAAAGTTGTCAAAAATAACGATTTTTATTCCTAGGAAATACTTCAAATTATATCCATAATACGTCCAATTATATCAGAATTTTCATGTATGTTCATTAAAAATAACATGAAAACTAAAAAAAGAGAAAAATAATATTTATTTTTAACATACAAAAGTAATACAGTAGAACAAGCGTTGACCTTGCGACTATTAACTCTCACAAGGCGCACCCTGAGCTTGATAAGGGCAGGCTTACACAACGCGAACTTTTCATCACGTAGACTTTCTTTATTTAAAAATCTATGAGCAAATATTATATTTTGTTATTTATCAGCGCTCGTATATAAAAGAAAATTATCTCTAGTTTTATCTTAAATTTCATGTAACAAAGGAAGCATTAAATAAAGCAAAATAATAAATTTGATTTTAATAGTACTACTTAAACTAAAGTAGTTGTTTAGTTAAATAGTAAGGCAGTGGTAGCCCAGTGGTAACGCGCTCGCTTGGGAAACCGAGTGAAGCGGGTTCAAATCCCGGGTCTCGCACCTCTGATATTTTCATGTGCGAATAATTTCTAACATGATTACCACTTGCGTTACGATGAAGGAAAACATCGTGAGGAAACCTTCATGTCTGAGAGAACCTAGCAAGTTTTCGACAGACATGTGAAATCCGTCAACCCGCAGTTGGCCAGCGTGGTGGACTATGGCTTGATCCCCCTCATATTGAAGGGAGGCCCTCGCCCAACAGTGGGACGTTAAAAAGGGCTGAATACATACATACGAATACAATAAATTTTGAAGTATATTTAATACGTTAAAATCTACAGAAATACACTAACTTATTACTTATAGCTATATTCAACATTTCACTGATTTGCTAACTGTTAAAGTATAGTATATATAGTACGGAAGTGTCTAAACGTGATAGCCGCGTGACATGTAAGCCAAGCGTAATCAAAGCTATGACAGCGCCACTTGAATAGTTTGTTTAAAATAACACAAATATCTAGTTTATATATTAATATCGATGTATTTTCACTAAATTATAAATATATTAGGTATTTCTGTACCCGTAAAATAAATTTGACTGGAATAATAAGATAAGATTTGAGATTTCATACCCATTGTAAAAAAAACCTAATGATTTAAATTTTAAATTTATTTTCTTTACAATTTAAATCTGAAGGTTGGCTATACGACATATTGAAACATATGATTTTGTAATACGTTACACTGTCAACCATAACATACACAAGCCCAAACCTATTTCTATACTTCTGTTAATTATTAATCAATACCTTCAAATTACCATATATTTTAAACTCATCACAGATCCTTGATCCATAAGCAAATATATGGATTTTATGAATATATGTATATGAATTAAGCAGTTTCATAAATTCTTGCAAAAGCAGAAAATGTTGTCGGATAAAAAAAGGAAAAATAGTTGAAACTACAATATCTAATTTTCTACCGTTTTTATACTTCTAAAAGCTTTTCTATTGAAAAATGACTATAAAAATATCTTAAAATAATAAAAAAAGTAAACATATAATAGAATAATCCATAAATTTCGCTTAAACTTAAAGTTGAGCTTATTTTGCATTTGTGTTTAATCCGGAAGACTACAAAGAAACAATATCCATAAAACTGTGAGATCCATTCGTATGCCAGGGGTATGACCAGAGAGGAGGGGAGGGGTGTTTGACGTCAGAACTCTCCTGTGACGTCATGGGACCAAGCCACACCCTCCTTTGACGTCATCACAAAAGGTACCTAGATCGAACTAAGCACATTGTATAGCATATGGTATATGCAATAGTTTATTATCATATGTATTTTGATTAATCATTTTTTTTATAATTAGTATCAACATTAGTCTAATCTGGATTTCGTAAGTTCAAAAAAATAGCTTTTTATAATCATAAAGAAAAGGTATGACAACGAAAAGCGCGCGAAAACCTCAAGTTAGAGCATTGTAGATTTATTTTACCAATAACATCAATTGACAGATCTCTGACATTTGGGAACCATAGATAAAAAATCAAAAGTACTGAATGCACCAAGCGATTTGCTTGTATCTATAAAATTCAATGAACGAACTTCGCGACGTCACGGGTTTTGCAGGCGTCATGCCATCTTTGTCTGACCTATGCGTTTCAGCTGGTGCGAGGGAGAGGAGGCACCTACTGACCCAGTTTCTCGACCTCGCTCGGGAGGGATCCGTCTATTTTTAATCTGAAGGTCGATTTATTTATAGAGCTGGGCGTGCGGCGGGAACTCTCTCCTATCGTAATTAATTGTTGCCGCCTTCTAATTACAAAATATAATAATATAAATTATTATATTTTGAAAATATATATAATATGTGGTATAATTTTTATATTTATATATATATATATATATATATATATATATATATATATATAGCTTGCTTGTCATTTCTCACAAACATATTGTATTAAAATTTTTGTTTTATAAAAAATTGAAAAGGAATAATACTATTTAACACTTATGTCTTTTGAATCATTATACCTGAACTCTTGTTATCAACAATGTACGGAAAATTAATTTAAGTATAATTATTTATTTTTTCTTTAACATCTAGAGATTTAAAATAGAGTTTAATTCTTATAAGCTAATATAAAAAGTTCCTTTTCCCTAATTGAAAATAGAGACTAGTTTCCCACATGTTTACTCTAAAATAGTGTAACCATGATCATGTCAAATATTATATACAACTTTTTAATTTTTTTTGTTGCTATAATATCACCTCCAGGTAAATTTCTAAGAAATTAATTACATTTCCAAGAAATCTATTGTTAAATGTAACGCCGGCGTTTCCGTGGTCGTGGAGATAATATTTTACTATACTGACTAATATTTAATTTATTTTTCTATAAATACAGATTTTAGATACAAATTCAATTTTATTTATAAAATATAAACATACTATAGGTACATATTAATATTATTAAATATTTATTTATAATAATATCTTTCATAAAAACTACAAGTTTTCCTTGTGTTTGATCGGCATTTTTTTAATTTAATACAAGAAAAATATTGTTTTTACAAACTTTGCCATCGGTTATTACTTTTTATGGTAATTTTTAGTGATTACGTATATCATTATGGGAATATGCTGTCAAAAGTCAAAACTTCAGACCTTTAGGTCTTTGTCACTTTGGTCTGGATGATGATTATTCAGTCATAACAATACAACTTTGTATATTGTGCACTTTGAAATTAACATAAACATTCAAGTAAAATTGAAATTGGCTTAAAAGATAAACTATAAATTTTTAAATTAGTTCAAATATTACTGTTAACACTTGCATATTCAAAATATTTCGATTTCATATCCCAAACAATCCGTACTAATATTATAAATTCAAAAGTAGCTCTGTCTATCTGCCAGTCTGTTATGTTTTTACGCCTAAATCGATGAACCAATTTTGATAAAGTTTGGTATAGAGAGAGAGATTGAAGCTTGGAAAAAAATAGTAGGTATACTTTTTTTTACTTTTTAGTATTCATTTCAAAAATGTAACTTGAAAGGGGTGAAATACGGGTTGAAATTTTGTATAGAGAACAAATCATTTCTCAAGAACAAAAACATAATGTTGGTAAAAAAAAGAATATTTCGGCGTTTTAACTAATCAAGATAATATAGGGGATGATTTCAAGTTTTTTTAAAGTACTTATATATTTCTACACCTATCTATATAATTATCCATTCCACATAAACCGTTAAAACGTACCTAGTATAATATAACGTACAATTTCTTTGATTCATTCTGCTCAGAACTGTGTCTTTTCCATACTGGTAATAAATTAAATTGTATTCAGCCCTTTTTAACGTCCCACTTCTGGGCACGGGCCTCCCTTCAATACGAGGGAATCAGGCCATAGTCCACCACGCTGGCCAAGTGCGGGTTGGCAAAAATAAATAAACCTATATTACGCTGAATTTGAACTTTACTTACATAAAGATAAAATACTCCAAAATCACTAAAAATACAAAGTAACAGAATAAATATCGGATTTTGTCCCAAAATGCTATTTGATATGTTAACACTAGCCAACGAGCCATAGATATCATTACGCTTGGGCAGACGGTGTCGGATGGCCGGACACAACTTCCGCGGGGCTTCGGGCTCGGGTATCTAATCTATTACCTGTGCTACACCCCGTCCCCGTTAGCGTATATGCTTTTTATAAAAAATTAATAAAATATTATATTGATCTTAATAAAATTATAATATGTTAACTTTTTGTTTACGTAAGCCTGAAATAATGCTAATTCAGTGCGTTTTTTCAAATTTGTTAAATAAAAAAAAATGTTGTATTACCTTTGACAGCACCCGTCCCGCTAATAAAATTAAAATATGCTGTTTTTACGTTTACATATCTATATATAAATAGGCAAAGACAAAACAATTCAGTGCCTTTTTCTTCATTGTTTGTCACCCGATTTTATTTTTCTATTTAGTAGCTATTAACAAGCTTGAGTGTTATCAATAAAAAAAATTAGAAACAGTTCTTTAATATATATAGATAGGTAAATTCTATAAATATATGTTTTCTTTATGGTCTTATGTCAACCACTGGACGAACACTAGTTATAATTTAATCTAATATTTGATTAACATTCTAAATCATTGAAATAGATTTTTTATTAATGTTATGCTTTAAAATTGAAAGGGAATATAATTCATAATAATCTCAATGAAACCTTGCGTTATTATGAATAATCTAACTTAAAAATAACCATATTTTTCAGTAAATAAATATTAAGAGACCTATTTCACATTTATAGTATAAACAAGCAATCTACCTTCGCTTCACTTAGATCGTAATTACATCCCACGATTCTCTAGAAACATTCGAAGTGCAATTTTTCTTCCCACGTACATTTCAATTATTGCTTATACCGTACACTACTTGTAATCTATACATATAATAAAATTCTAACTGATAAGAATCTGTACATTAAATATTTTTTGAAATAGTCATTATTATCAATATCGGGGCCGAATCTATAGTTTTTAGAATTTTTGTCTGTCTGTCTGTCTGGCAACGCATCACGAGAAAACCACTGGACGGAATTTGATGAAATTTGGTATTACGATAGCTGGTTTACCGGGTCAACATTTCGGACTTTTTAGTGCGGGAAAATATCTTATCTCTGAGAAATCTAGGTATACTAACCTCTATAACGTACCTAGAGACGAACTCGAGCGAAGCGAGGGTGAGTCGCTAGAAACCTATATATATCTATATACCTTAAATATTATATACCTATACTTACCTCAAGCCATTGACTCTTATATCTTTCCAGTAACGTATTTTAGTACTAAAATGAATCATATGATTAGGCTAGAGATTCTTGAGATACAAACACAACAACAGACATACTGACGGAGATAATGCAGGACGCTAAATGGTAGGCTAAACTGGTAGTCGCGAGTTATATACTTACACGTATCATTAATGAGATTTACCCCGCTTCTATGGATGAACAGTCATATTAACAAAAAATAACTAATTGCCCTTACGAGATTTATATTTCCAAATTTTCCGGATAACTTTCCTAAAACTTTTTCCCATATTCGGACTATTACGAAATATTTAAAATAAAAAAAAATTCTGAATCAATCCATTCTCAAGTCGCTTACCAATGAACAGCATTTCATGTTTATTAACATATGTATATAAATTAGTGTGGGTTCATGATATCCTAGTTTTCCATGATATTTAATTATGTAGTGTATTCTGATAATAATGAGAATATTATTTACAATAATATTCTTATACTTTCCATATATTTTCTTGCCTTGGATAATTTTCTTTTATTTAAAAACTACGAGTATATGGCAAATACGAACTAATTACATATTAAATAATAATTTTATACTGTGTATATGTTAATGAAAATCCTGTTAATGAAATACGAAAATCTGTTTATAACTATTGTATTGTTTATAATTAATGAGGGCCGCTTTGCTCTGGTTCGTCAATAGGTTGCTTCCTCATACAAACTTTCACCTCCATTTTCACCCCCTTAAGGGATGATTTTCGGAATAAAAACTATCCTATGTCCTTCTCAGGGTCTCAAACTATCTTCTCACCAAATTTCATCTAAATCGGCTTAGTAGTTTCGGAGCCTATTCGATACAAACAAACAAACAAAATAACATTTTTTTCCTCTTTATGATATTAGAATAGACAAAGCATGGTAATATTCTAATGGTCTAGAAAAATAAAATCTCTCTAGAAAAATAAAATCGATCACGTTCTATTTTTATAGCAACCCTATAAGCCGTAGAGCGGGGATCTAATCTTGTTATGCAATTACTCTCCAGATTTGCATTGTTTTACCCCATAACTTATTTATCGATAAAACTGTTAGACTATTTTCGTTTTAGTTTATTTCACTAAATATAGAGAAACTATTTGAATATAACATTAACACACAGCACCATCTAGTTCCATGGTAAGCTACGAGGCTTGTGTTATGGATACCAGATAGTTGATACACTACACATATATAATTTTAAATACATATTATAAATATAAGCACCCATGACTGTAGGGACAAACATTCGCGCTCATCACACAAATGAATGTCCCCGCGGGACTCGAAACCGCGACCGCTGATACAGCAAGTAGGGTCACTACTAACTGAGCCAAACGTGTCGTCAATATATTCTTTCTTATATCCATTTTTATGATGCGAATGGAGGTTTTGACATCCAAATCCAACCACAGTTAAAGTTTTACAATTTCAATAAACATCCATGAAAAAATATTATTTGGCAAAACGATTTTATATGAAATAGTACATTTTCTGAAAGACAATAAAATCAATGTAAAGACAATATTCATAGCGTAATTGATCATTAAAAGTACATCAAATGCAGTGGTAGTCCAGTGGTAACGCGATCGCTTAGGAAACCGAGTGAAGCGGGTTCAAATTCTCCAAAGTCTCGCAACTCTGACATTTTCATTTGCGAATCATTTGCAAAATGATTACTACTTGTCTCACAGTGAAGGAAAACATCTTGAGGAAACCTGCTTACCTGAGAGAACTTAAAAACTTTTCGAAAGAGATGTGAAATCAGCCAACCTGAACTTGGCTGGCGTGGTGGCCGTCCCTCTCGTATTGGAGGCCCGTGCCCAGCAGTGAGATGTTAAAATGGGCTGAATACAATTGATCATTATGATATCTTTATATATAAAATATGATTTTGATATATTTTTTGTGTACTTCTAGGACAACATAGATTGTCCTTAGCTATAGTTGGACCCGGTAGGTAGGTGGTGTCATTGAAATCTAGATAGTTATTTTTTTTTAAAATCCAACAAACGGGGCCTCTAACAGGTCCGCTAGTTAGCAATGAATAAAATCTCTATTATGTTAATTAGTTAATAACATAACCTTATATGTATAATAAAATAATTTAGTGCTGTTGCTTAAAAATGGCAGCAAACGAAGTCCTAATCCTATAAACTAGACATAGAGATAGCTTTATATTGTCAACTTTAAGTATATAGATAAAGTATTTTAATTAATATAAAATATTAAAAAATTATCATCGCAACTTCATGAACTTCTATTTAATTAATATTTAATACTGAAAGTATAATTATTTTAAAAAGGACTGGTTCATAAAATCGTAATTGGTTACGCTTAAATGTTCAAAATATGTATTAACAATGCTTATTTCATAACTTAGTTAATAAACATAAAAATATTGCCTTGGCTATTACATCTATCTATACATATAATAAAATTCTGAGTCGAATATGTACCTACATTAAATATTTTTTTAAAAATCTTATTGAAACAGTCATTATCATCGATACAGAGACCGAATCTATAGTTTTTAGAATTTTTGCCTGTCTGTCGGTCTGTCTGGGAACACATCATAAGAAAACCACTGGACCGATTTTGATGAAATTTGGTATGATGATAGCTAGTTATACGGGTCAACATATAGGATACTTTTTACTGCGGAAAAATATCTCATCTCTGAGAAATCTATACTAAGCGTTAAAACGTAACGAGGGGCAAACCCAAGCGGAGCGAGGGTGAGTCGCTAGTTATAATATAAAAAGAAACGCTTATGCGAAAGCGAATACTTTTTTTGTTACTTTTTTACGCTATAATAATTCATTGGAAAATAAATGAAATTCTAAAAATATCACGTATAATCTTGAATTTCAAATAAGCTTCTTTTTATCGAAATGACTACCACGCGGGTGTAACCACGTACATAAACTAGTATTCACTATTATGACCACATTGATTAATTATAATTATCGATTGTGACCCCTTGCGCAATTTTGACTCACAAATTACCAATTTTTATTATTTACTATTTATTATACATATAGGTAATACTTATATCAAGCTGACTTATGAGCTTGTAAGCGCCGCGCAAATTAAAAATATCTTTTGAAAAAAAAAAAACATAAGTAACATTATTTGTAAAAAGAATTAAACAAAAATACTTCTTCTTAATCTTAAAATTTAATTAAAAAAACTACAAATTCATTTCTTAGCAACCGATTAATTGTAACTTACATAAATCATAATTATACTAAATAATAGGTTTTCGGCAATTGTTTTAATTGCGTAATATTAATAGAATTATAATTAACCTTGTCGCAAATACTATTATCAGCAGGATTTGAGCGTAACGGCACGGATAGCAGGTTTAAATCTTGGTACGTAATCCTGTAAGGGGCGGCGCCGACCTCCTTACTACGGCTTCAGACTTCTTTCTACATTCCAGCCTGTTCTGCTATTTTATAAATATTTATCTATTTCATTTTTTAAATTATTTTTTACTATATACATAAATATTCTAATTTTTTTGGATTTAAAAAAAAATTCTTTAAAGATTAAATTGGCCAAATTACACGTAATTTATAAAAACAATTCAACTCAAATTTTATTTTTGTTACCTATATCAGCTGAAACTTATATTTTTATCTAATATATTTGAAAATGAGAGTATTTATTTATTTTATAATAAAATGCAAAGATTTCCTAATTTCTAAGGAATTATTAAGTTAAATCACGTCCTTAATATTTAGCTTACAATATTTATAATACACGTAAATATGTATGTATATCGCAAATTCATTTTATGTTACATTTCTAAGCCCTCAATACCATTATAATATTTAATAATAATATAAAATAAATATACATATACTGTAAGCGAGTAAAAAAAAGAATAAGGTTATATAATGTAAAATCGCCTTTAATCCTCCCCGCTGTTCGCGCATGCCTTAAAACAAATTAAGGGTGACGGACACATGTCCGTTTAGTTAGTTATAAGGTAGCTGAGGAGTGCTGCCTCGGTTAGTCATTCCCACCCCGGCTCTACCCCGGTACAGACGTTCCTTGTTTTACTTATACTATAAACTATAATAGACTAGTGACAACTCTACATTTCGAGCAGTTTTGTTTTTCTTAAAAAATTTTTTTTGTGTTGTTTTTTTTTCACGAGTGAGTATTTTTTTTATATATTTAAATAGAATATCGTATCGTTCTTTATTCAGTAACTATTTGTAAGGTTCTTTTTTTAATTTAAAATCTTCCTACATCAATCTTACTACGAAATAAACTTTACGGCATAATATACGTAAATAAATACGTTTATAAGGTAAAAATATAAAATTAAATATATGTAATTACATTTCATATTTTTGAACAAATATAGAAATAAAAAAAAATATAACTTTTTTTATCATTTATTATATGAAAACTATTTATTGAACGTATTTTAAAACAATAATAATAAAGTCTAAGTAAATAACTATTGCTACGTTATAAAATATCAGCCCTAAAGTGTTCCTTTTTAGTGTTTAATCAAAAAAAATTCCAATATAAAACATATAACGATGTATCGATAGTTAATTAGCAATAAACAATGTTCGCATTACGGTGTATCGGCTTAAGCCGGTAGTATGGTTTCCTAGTGATGCAGGGCTTCCCGCCATCCGACACCGCGCTTTTTTACCCTACCATCCGTTCAGCCCTTATTTATAATATTAATATTATATGTATCGATTTCAACAGCGGACACAAATTAGTAACAATATGTTGACTGACTCAACTGTTTAGTAAAAAAAAATCGATTTATCTTTCTCAATTTGTTATCAAATACCTTTAGTGCCTATACAAAAAAAAAACCTCTTATTTTTTTAATTGATCTCAGCGCCATTTATATTTTTAACCTCAAAAGCCTTAGCTTACTATTTTTATTTAACTTATGATCTTGTAAGGATAATTTAGTTTGTGGTAAGCAACATGGCGGAAGAAGGCCAATGAAGTCCAAAGCAGCTGCTGGCCACTGCAAAAGATTAGTATATTATACTCTTGTGCGTGTGACAGCGGCTATTGCGGACCTTTCATTACCAACGTTTGAAGACACGACGATTTTTGGAACAACTAACATTAGTGATTTAACCGCTTACTTTAAATATTACTAACTTTATTTGAAAATTCATTGCAATATTTCAGTAACAAAGAAATACAGAAGATTATCAACATATATCGGATTTCTCATTAATTAAACTATACCTACGTCTACGGTGCTTATAAATTCTATATACAATTATTATTATACATCTAAAAGAATAGTTATTTTTTATCCTAGTGTTAAATCGCTAAGATATCTTCGTTTTCAGTAAGTAGACATTGATATATTAATATTATGTAAGTTTTATATTATGTATTTGTATCTATTTTGTTATCACTGTACTAATTTTCTTTAATAATTACTATATCCAAAGGGACACTGAAAAAATTGTGGAAGCTTAAAACAAGTTTCTTTACATATGTATATCTAAACACGAACAGATCTGTGTTAGAAAATTAATTTATTATGCTAGTTATTTCCCAATACTATTATTTTGTTATTATGTACCTTTGGTACCTTAAAACTCTACAAGTATTTAAATTTTTACTAAATATCAAATAGTGAAAATATACCTAATAATCACTTTAAATAATATCCAAATTTCCTATAACATTAAACAACCATTGTCGATGATTTAGTCTCTACATTTGTTAAATCTAAAAAACTAAAAATGAATTACCCCATGTCGCTTTGCTCAGACTCTTGCATGATGCATCATTCAGTGCTTCAAGCAATAGGCAGGGTCGGTTTTATGGAAATGCAACCGGGGCAACCCCGAAGTTAGCCCACAGTAGACTTTTGTACGAGATTTCGAAATTTGAATAAAAAGTCAGCCAAAAAAGTTCTACTTTGATATATAGTTAAGGGCCCCCACACTTGTTCCGGCCCAGGCAATAGATATAAAAACTCATAAACAACTAAGTATTCTGGGATAACAATACCTACATTATTTTATGACCTATAATATCTATATTAAAAAATCGTAAAGACCAACCCTTTAGCGCATTTTCAGATTATAAAAAAAAGATATAATATTCTAGCGGGGATTATTTTAATAATATTTTCTTATGAGTAAAAGGTATACTTTATCAAGGTGTTTTTCTCAACCTATTTTAATTCTTGTTCATTAGTTTTTAGAATTAATTGAATATTTATTAATACGAGTATTTTATGGGAATATAACTCAGATATGTAATATATTTTTTGTAATTGTTCTTTTCTTATACGAATGTTTTCGAAACTTTTTGCTGTTTGCTGTTTGAATTTTTTTTACTATTTGCTGTTGTGTGTTAGTTTTCGTATCGCTCTGATATATGAATTATTATATCATATAAACATGGACACTGATTCCTACGTCAGAAATTATTTGAAGAGTTCAACTAAAAATATTAATATGATATCTATACTTTGTTTAAAACATACACACATATATTAAAATTTAGGATAATCAAAATGTAGAGCATAGTTAATGAGATCTTTTATGTAAATTATACAAAAATAAATGGGTTTGTCCTCTTACTTATTAATAAAACTATATTTTTGTATAATACTTGTCATCTATACGAATATTATAAAGAGACAGAGTTTTTTTTTTCCACTATGCACTTTTTTCCGTTAGATAACCCGTTTATTGAGGAAAGCTATAGCCCATATATTATATAATAATAGTCCATCTATTCCATACTAACCATTAAATCGTACCTAGGGACGAACCCTAGCGACGCGACGGTGAGTCGCTAGTATTTTTATATAGGTAATTATTTTACTTTGTAACTCTAACAACAACATCGCTCTACATTACGTCACAGAAATTTTAACAAATCAAAATACCTGTCTTTAAATGATTGACTCACATTTTTACATGACATATATAATTTTACTGACTCAATTTTATAAATATAAGTATTTTTAAGTGATTATAATTATATATACTACTACTACTTATATATACTAGTACTTTGTATTAAAGTTTGCGAAAGAATTTATTGAAGAGCAATACGGAAGCTGTATATATGATAATGTAAATATGTTATAAACAATTACACTATAAGTATAACATTATAAGATATGTTTTTTTTGTATATTTTTATATTTTTATTTAGGACATTAAGTCATTTGCATTTATGTACCACGTGTGAATTTGAGCGTAAATCGCCATTACTAAGGCCATTAAGTATTAGCTACATTGCCTTTAAAAAGCAGATCATTTGATGTCTAAAATATTTAATAATTGTTTAATTATAATTTGTAAACGCATATTATGTAACTATTTAAAACTTGTTTGGAATATTTAATAATTTTGTCATATGTAGAGTCCATGTTTCAATGATTTTGTACCTAATGCAAAGTTTTTTTTTCAGTTAGATAAAGTTCTAAAACGGAGACACCGACGACGAGACGAAGCCCAAAACAACTATTGGTCACTGCACAGGACTAGTAAACGTATTATACTCTTGTGCGTGTTCCAATAGTTATTATGGGTGCTTCATAATCTTCAACTAGAGAAGACCTAGCATGGCTGGAAGTATCAACACATGTTTTTTATTGGCTTTTATTTAAATTATTCAAAATCTAAGTCCTCTACTCCGTAAGTATAAGAACTAGATTGTCATGAAACATGTATGTATCTAACATGTGTATTGTGTGGAATTGTCGCCGATATCCCAATAGCCATATCCTACCATTTTGTCATTGTAAACATTTTCTATGTACCTATCGTAGGTAGTTGTGTGTTGTGCGTATCATTGTCATTATTGTATTTTTTATAAGTTTAGTATTTATAAAGTAATCTTAATAATCGTCACGGTAACTTTAAATTCAATTGTGACTATTATTAAGCCGCGTGAGTTTATCTGGAACTAACACGAAAGAGAAGCTACGACATGCGATAGTTGTGTTGTAGATCTTTTTGTACATGTTCACTAGATGGCATTTTAATGTCCACCCTGTATACTGCATAGTGTATAGTTATGGCTCGATCTTAGCGTAATAACGTCAAACAAATGGGAAGAGTTCCGTACGCATACAGTTTTTTTTTTTTCATTTTGTTTTTGCTATGGACGCCAGTAAGCTTCTGCAGGATGGAATTTTTAAATCACATGTTCCGTTTTAAGCACTTCAATTCTTAACACTGCCAACTTATCTAACCTAATCATAATAATTTAACATTTTTAAACTATACTACTAGTGTCTGTAGAGCTCTCCCATTAAGTCTATAACTAAAAGTTAAGCCCTATTTCTTTAACATGATCTTTATAATAAAAACGAAACGCTATTCGTTGACAAACGCGTCACTTCAGAACGGCTCGACCCGTTTATGTATTATTTCAAAATATTCTAAGTGGTCCGAATAAGGTTTTATGGAAAAAAACAATAGGAAAAGTTGCCGGAAAAATCGAGATTTGGTTTTTTCTATACAATCTTAGTATACATAATTGTATGACCTTAAAGATCATAAATAAATAAAATCGGAACAAAACGTATATCGGGTCAACTAGTTACTATATAAATATACAGCAAATTCAAACATTTAATAATATATTTCATAAACTAGCTTTTAATTTACATGGAGCGACACGACACTGTCAGCTCCTACAAATGACTTGTAAGGTTTCTATAGACTTGGTCGATGACTATATTTAGTGTCGATATTTTCGTTAATTCGGTCATGGATCAGAAGCTTATGTATATTATGTTACTGTTCATGTTCAACCATTTTGCTTAAAAATATTCTTAAACTCTAAATAAGCCTCAAGAAGTAAGAACGTACATATCCAACGGTATTTTTCAAATTCCTGCAAAATTGTACTAAATATTTCATTTTTTTGTTACTTTAAAAGCACTTTTTCTTGCTTAGTTGAGAAATTTTAGAAAATAACCTACTTATTGTAAAACTATTTATATATGTTTAATCACTTACGAGGTCCACACTTTATATGGAGTATTTAAAGGCGTTGTTTTTCCTTAACGTTATGGATACTTATTAGCAATTATTATGATTTTTCTTTATTAAAGATTTCGCCCAATAATTTGGAGATGTCATAAGCCAAGAATTTTTTTACTTACATAAAAGTAATTGTATGTATACATATGTTACAAATTTCAACTTTATTCATCTAATACGTTTGGGAAAAATAGGATGTAAACCACGGACAGAGAAATTAGTTATAAGAATTTCAATTTCATATGATGCGGGTATCAAAAAAAAATTCTAAATCAATAAAATGTAGGAGAGTGTTAGAAGTCTAGATAAGATCTAGAAAATAGAGAAAGAGTGTTGTCATTAAATAATTATATTTAAAAACAAACTTACGAAAATAAAACAACGATACAACATTTAAAATCGTATATTTTCAGGGACCTTGTGGTCAATAATAAAAAAAAACAAGTTTGATCAATATCAAGTTGTGCGAATTGGCAAAACAAAAAAAAATATTGTAATTATATTCGTTTAATATATAATCATTGAGGGCAAGCAAACAATTAAATTCAAAATAGTGCAATCTTAATATCTTAATTGTTACTTTTTAAATCAAACGTCCAGCAAATATTTTTGCTATTGGAATGTTCAAAGCAGATCTGGCTCAAGCAACCATTTCATTTAATTAGTCTTAAGATTCTTCATCCTCATTCATAGTAATTTTTAAATATAGATATAAGCAAAACGTAAAAAAGCTTATATCTGTTCATATATAAAGGAACTTTTTCTAGCAATGCAACAAATATAGCACACATAATTAAAAAACCATAATACAGATAATATAAGTCATAAAATATTAAAGTGACATAAGTTATGGTCGGACAACTATTGCCTAATTATTATTTAAAACACTGATTTATTTATTAAACTTCAACTTTAAATCAATGTGAAATGATATCTATTGTTGTAAGATATTAGTGGGCGATGTTATAGAATTTGGCCAATATAAGAGAATTAAATAATAATATCAGTTTTTATCAAATTAGAATATTTAAAAAAAATAACATGATATAAACAGATCTAAGAATAGATAGAGATTAATAGGGAATATGCGTGTTTTTGTTTTTTTTATATATATAAAATAGCTTACATCCTTATATAATTGGAAAGAAACCATCCAGCTTCAAAAAACTAAAATTTAGTATGAAAAATAAATTAAAAGTACCATACAGTAAAGAATACCTTTTAAAGCGCCCACCATTTTGACGCACTTGTCTTGCTCAAGTGAACCGGTGAACCAGTATTTTTGCACTTTTCTATAATTATTTTTTAATCAATAATAAATTACATTAAAAAGTATTAATGTAATTATAAAAAAGATTATAAAAAAATATATTTGACCTTTATTTAAATCACACGCATATTCCCTATTGAAATAGATCATTTCACATTTTTTTAAAGAATGTACACAGATAATAATTACATTTACAAAAAGGTCAATGAAAGATTTAACTACGGAGTTTACATTCATATGTCATAAATATTGTTTTTTTTTTCATAATTTAGATATGTTATATTTCTATGAAGACACACAGCACAACCAAAATCGAATGTAACATTTAAGTAATAAAATTTTTTTCATTATTGGAATGACTAATTCTTGAGGCGGAACTTAAATAACATTTAAACAATAAAATCAAAGACAATATTTAGTATAAAATATAAAAAATACTACAAAAGTTAAACAATATGAAACATTCAAAAATATCTTTCACACGGATACAAATTAACATTTAAGAATATAGTAATGCTATGCACAGCTTGAAAGTAAAATTGTATATAGTAAACGATATTTGCGTATAAGGGCAGTTATATACAGTAGTTGTGAGAATAAGAAAGATTAACACGCAAATACACGATATTTTATAGATGATTTGATGAACCAGTAAATGTTATGGGAATAGCTAAAAACGCTCGGTTGGGTCAGGGTTGATGAATATTTTTAAAAAAATGTGTGTTTTCTATACAGAAATCAAATGAGTGAATGAACAAACTGAAGACTTTATAATAATGCACTGATCTGCACGCTGAAAAATGATCGAACTCTAGAAAGTAATAAAACACAGCATGGGCTTTGTTCAGTAATAAGGAGTTAGTTTATATAAATGTCAATAGATGGCGTTATATGCATTAATTTATAAAAAAAAATAAGAGGAAAATAAAACCTAAAGTCCTAACATCAAATTTTCGTAATTTTCCGAATGGTTGAAAAAAACTTAAAATTAGGTAACGAGTTTTTACTGCGTATTTATAGATTGGAATTACGTATTTTATAACATACATATGTATTGTATTTTACAAAATGAATAATCCTACAGTTGCAAATCAACGCCATCTATTGTCTACATAAGAAAACAAAAATAGTTTAATTTATTTCAAAAATAAATATGTATAGTTATTTTATCTGTATTCAAATAAATCTCATGACTTCTTTAAATAATTTTCAATACACTTTCGCATTTGTCCTATTTTATTAAAGGATAACAGGTAGCATACAATAATTGTATACAAGACAGCTGCATAAAGAAATTATATATAAGATTGATAAAATTATTGCATAGCAGAGATTAGTATATTATACTTGTATACAGGAAAATCTTACACATACATACATGCATACATACATATGTACGTAGATAAAATAATTGTAATTATATAAAACAAGATAGTTTTATACAGACAGATAGATACACTTACACTTAACATTAGTTTTGCCATAGATGACTAGCTATAGCCTGCGATTTCTCTTTGGTATTTGTGATAATTATATCTATTATGAATATTACGAATCTTTTCATTATAAATTGATGATATCGTTATATGAAGTCCAAACGAGATCAAGATACATATATAAAGAATATAATGTACGAT
Organism: Brenthis hecate; assembly: GCA_951806755.1. NCBI lineage: Eukaryota > Metazoa > Arthropoda > Insecta > Lepidoptera > Nymphalidae > Brenthis > Brenthis hecate. Next base: position 4,409,980 of record OX638263.1, read on the forward strand.
TAAATATAACATTATTTAGTAAATATCTTGTTAAGATTCAAATATCTTTTTAATCTATACACTGAATTGATATATACTTATCCTATGTTCACACATATTTTTATGGAGTTTTTATGGTAAGAATTATTTTTATACATTTGTAATGTTTTTCAATATCGAAAATAGATAAAAGATAAAAAATCTACTTTAAATATGACATGTTTAAAAACTTCCTAATTTAAAATCATACTATAATAAAGATTAAGATAATATTTGAGAGTGCCATTTTTTTCTTTAAAAAATTTATATGGCACTTGCTAGCGAATTTTCAAAATGAGTTTCAAAATTTGCCTCTAATAGACTAAATTATAGTAATAGTACATACTGTACTCCTTTTTCCTCTATAGAAATGGTATACTTTTTATATGACATTGAATAGAGAAAAAACACAAAATTTATACCTTGCAAAGTGTACATTGAATGTTTGTCGATTGTCCGTCACTTATTACATATACATAATTTTATTTGTATCGAAATCACATTTTTAATCAAAGCCGTATTTAAAAAAATTACAATGTAAAAAGCAATATTTTCAATAAATATAAAATTATCTTATTCAAAGACACTAAAACAAATGAATTTACTTACTGATACTTCTATTTATTTTTGTTTTGTTTTATGTATGATGTTTGTTTTATTTATAACATAAAGATGCATTACATAATAATATTTAATATTTTTAGTATTGTTCTTTTAGATAAAAATCGATGTATGTTATAAAAATACCTATAGGTATTTTATTATTTTCATGTAATATACATATATAATTTATACACATAATACACAGTATAATAATCCATACAGTAGTTGATCGCCAATCTTAAAGGAAATCCCACCAAATACAAAGGTTGTGAAAATATACCAATTGCCTTGGTTCTGAACTTAAAGCACTGTATGACCATCTCGTGGCATGTTACTTATTCCGTCAATCCTTAAGCAATTTCACGACTGTGATATAAAAATAAGTATGACAGTCGAAAACAACTCATCCGTGTCTCCTTATACCTCAACTAACGATTCACCCTCGCGTCGCTCGGGTTCATCCCTAGCTGGATTCTCCATACAAACGTTCATCCCTATATTCACCCCCTTAAGGCATGATTTACGGAATAAAAAGTATCCTATGTCCTTCCTAGGGTCTCAAACTATCTTCTAGGCAAATTTCATCTAAATCGGATCAGTAGATCCAGAGATTGTCCCTACAACGTCATAAACTCACAAATTTTACCTCTTTATAATATTAGTATAGATGATTTACATTATGTATACGGCTGTATGTATTAGTACACTGTGATATAACTTAAACAGATATCAGATTAATTTTCCAAATACGACTTTGATTTACAAGAGCTGTATTGTTATTTAGTTCTATCCTTTTTCAGTCCTTTTATTCTTCTTTAGTCTTTGTTTTATCGTCGCCGTAGAACATGAGACACATGGTAGCGTGCAGACAGGCCTTGGCTGGTAGGAACTTGTCATCAAAGGAAAGCGCATACCGGTACATCCATATTGCTTGGTCGTATTCCCCCTGTTTTCATTGATATTGTTTATTATTTAAATTATTCGTTTAAAAAAACGGAGGAGTAACTAAAGCAGAGTATGTTTTTTCGTTAATATTCGCTAGTCTTCATTAATAGTTTATTTAAACGAATAGGTGGTTAATAATGGCCTATATAAATTAAAAAAAAATACATCCTTAGGGGTAGAATAACTACTTTCAAAGTGACTTTTGAAGTCATTCTTTTTAGTTAAAAAATAATTTCTATGTATAATTTTCACGAGTCTATAATTATTGGATAACTTAATTAATTCAAACACACAGACAGCAAGAATTATAATATTTTTGTTAATATAATTATACATAATATACATACATAGTAATGTGTATGCTAACTGCAATAATAATAATAAATCAGTAATGATTTTTTTTTTAATTTTATACCTTATAATATATTTTTTATATAATAATTAAGTAGAGATATTTTCTTTTTGAAATTATTAGATTAAATGTAACTTATAAAACTTACGAGATATGTATGAGAGACGGCAACTAAGAACGCTTCGACTTTGCTCTTTGGTGACATGTAAAACGAAAGATATGCCACGTCTTTTGCGTCTTTTTGTTTTGATTGCCTGAAAAAAATGAAAATTTTATTTAAATTCTAACTATACAAAATGCGAGAATGTGTTTTTTATGTGATTGTGTAATTCGTTTTGACCGCCTTGTTTATCTACTAGCTCCGTCAGTAGTCGTTCGTAGTGGCCGTGGGTCAGACACCAGTTCCTGGGTTCGAGTTCCGTGTCGAGCCAAGATAGAAGATTAGTTAGAAATTTAGTGGTGGTACACCCCTTTGTCTAAGATATTATAAATAATGGACGTTGTGTATTCGCGTTCACTTATGCACTATACTACCTTCTAGTTGACTAGTTTCAGTAAGATTGGCCGCCGTGGCCAAAATCAGTCAGGAGGACATATTTTAATTTAGTTAATTATTTATACTTTGGATTAAAATTAAATTCTAACACTCTTTAACCTAATAGTAGACTTACGTTAAAAAATGAATTTTCACATATAGCTATGGAACCAATAAACGGCACAGATTGCTCAGAAAAGACAAGTTAGTTTAAACGAAATTTAGTTTACGTAAGTTCTCGAACCAATAACGCTAACAAGTAGATAAACTTTTGATAAAAGTACCTCAGAAACATGACAATAGATGTGGAGCAATGTACATTGCACATGTTCTCTCATCGGAGCTCATCGGAGAAAGTTCTGCCGAGCGTGCACACGAATTTCTTGCAACATACACTCTTCAACACTTATGATTGCTTGATAATTTTGTCACGAGTACTAAGGTACCACGAACCTCAAGCAGTGCTCATTATATATGTAGCGTCACGTCAGAGTGCATACGACCTCCTTAAAACTTATGCTCGCCTGGTATTTGTGATGACGTCACACGATTTGCTCTTAGTAAATGATGAAGGACAACCTTCTTCATTACGTAACCTTGTTTACTAGAGGCGATCACTAGTAAGTCTAATTGAATAAAGTTCATTTCATTTCAAGGCAGTGGTAGCCCAGTGGTAACGCGCTCGCTTGGGAAATCGAGTGAAGCGGGTCCAAATCCCGGGTCTCGCTAATCTATCTGATATTTTCACTTGCGAATCATTTCTAATATGATTACCACTTGCCTTACGGTGAAAATAAACATCGTGACGAAACCTGCATGTCTGAGAGAACCTAGCATGGTGTGGGGGTTGTTGATAGATGTAAATTGATAGAGTATGTAAATTGATAAGAGTCTACTGAGAATGTTTTAAATACTTGATTTATTAGAAATAAACTGCTATATTAAAATGATTAAAATGATATGATATGATGTGAGCGCGCCCGGGCTTCTTGCTTGCCGAATGCGAACTAGCCTAACTTTTAGAATAATAATTAATATATAATGGAATAAATGACGCGTCATGAGAAAAAAATGATGAATTACAATATGTACGGTTGCACCGTACACATGGTTTCAAAAGACATATGAAGTCCGCCAACCCGCAGTTGGCCAGCGTGGTGGACTATGGCCTGATTCCACTCGTATTGAAGGTAGGTCCGTGCCCAGCAGTGGCACGTTAACAAGGGCTGGAATGCATTTGAAGGTGTACTCACATGTGCAGCAGCGCGGCGAGCGCGCGCATGGCGTAGTGCTGGTGGCGCGGCGGCGCGAGCGCGCGCGCGGCGGCCAGGCAGCGCGTGGCGCAGGCGCCGCGCCCGCCCGCGCCGCACCACCAGCCCGCCGCCAGCGCGCCCGCCCACGACGACGCGCGCTGTCAACACCGACACCTTATACACTCACACTCATCAATACAGATAAATAAAATTCAAGTGTCTGTTTGTAATGTAAATAACAGCGTTTTACTAAAAGCATATGAAAATATGTACATTGTACAGTACTAATAAGAAAAAAATATTTTTTTAATTTTTGTCTGTCATTTTGTTCCCGCTAATCACTGAACGGTTTCACCGGACCGATTTTACTATTTACTATCATTGTCAGATAACTTTTGTTATATGGAATAATTTGAGCTACTTTTATTTTAGAAAAGCAATCATAGTTCCGTGCGATACTGGACGTTCCCGAGCAAAGCAAGTGTAAGTCAATAGTATGTAGGTAATAAATGTTAATAAATCAAAATACCTAACGGATTTTATTATAATAAAAAAATTAACTAATATTATGCTATCCCCCTTCAAGGATAGAGAAGTAATGCTTAAAAATATAAAAGAATTATTTTTGATATTCATGTTTTCGTCACAAAATTATAAATTAACGACTGTATGAAATTTCCCTTATTTTTAAAAAAAAAAGTAAACGGTGTGTATGGCAAAATCGAGAACATAAGCATAAACAGCAAAATCACGCCATTATTTTTGATTATGACATTTTTTTGACGGGCTATATAATTCTTTAGTTCTGAGCTTATGTGTGGGAGACAAAATACATTTTGTTAATTTTTTAGCACTATCTACGTATTTTTTATAGAAATATCATTTGACAGCAATCTCCGACATATAGACGACCGCGCACACCAAACAGTATGGAAGGACTTGACAGCACCACTGCACCAGAGCGTATAACGCAACGTAATTTTAATGTGCATCACAAAATATATGAATGAATAGCCATATTTGTAAAACTTTAAGAACAAGTAAAGCATCCTAATAAACGAATTTATTCTAAGTATCCTAATTAAAAAAGATGTATGTTATGCACGTTCTCATTGAATAACTCGAAACGAATCTCCAAAACTACTTAATCATTTGAAATGAAATTTAACAATGTTTTTAAACAACAAAATATTCTGTATAAATGATAGATATTCTTTTAATTGTATTTAATATTTACAAATATTAGTAAAAAAAAATAATTGACACTTTTTTAACTCAATCACTTCTCACTCAATTCTTATGGATAAATCAATTCTTTTCTACATACAACAAGACAAATGAACCTCAAACAAAGCAAAAAAAACAATTCTAACTTACAGTATCTACATATTTAGCAATCTTAGCACCCAAAGTGGCATAATCAAAGTAATCGAAAATTTCAGCGAACTGGTGCGTGAGGCTCAACACCGGCTTCCAGCCTTCAGTGCTAACGCGAGACAACTTCTCTGCGTAGAAGTCTTCTAACGGGTCTTCTGTTATACGACATTCTGGAACCTTCTTGCTTGACGGCGTCATAGATGTTATTTCAGATGGGAGTCTGTAAAATATTTGCTTTTTTATTAATGTGGTTGTGCTTTATTTTCAACCGACTTCCTCAAAAACAAGGAGGTTCTCAATTCGGCTGTATTTTTTTCTTTATTTAATAATTAATAATATTCACTATTACCCATATATATAAACAATACTAAACTAAAATAAGTTACTTTAACGTGATGACTTTAAAATACACAGTACACACGTAATCGTAGCATTCAAAATTTTGTTTGTGTTTTATTCAATTGCATTGAATCACTTAACTAAAACGCTCAATTTAGAAAGGCCAGCAATTATTTCCATTAGACATATAATAATATCCAAAAGAACCACTTGAAGGGTACAGCCAAAGAACAGGTTATGTCCTAATGAATAGATTAAAAAAAAGCTATTTAAAGTTTAGAAGTATATTATTTTTATTGAGATCAAAATAAGCAATAACTTTTTAGTATGTAGATTTTTAAACAATTCTCCTACTTTTAACAGTATTTCATGGACGTTCCCAGTTCTTTTCGCTTTGGGCATAGATAAAAACGTGTTTTAGCGATGTCGGGTGAGCATTTGTAAAAACCTGTCGATCCATAGATGCAAGAAACTTAATCAAAACAAAAATACATAAAGGCACTCAACCTGGCTTAATTTAAAAAATATTTTGAAATGATACAATAAAGATTTATGGTGTCCCATACATTTATAAAAATATCTATCCATACACAATTGTAGAATACCATCATATCTAAGACCCTAATTTCGCATTTATATAATGCGATCGATTCCCCGATTCCCGATTGGGATGATTTCGAGAATAAAAACTATCCTATGTCCTTTCCAGAGTCTCAAACTATCTTCTTACCAAATTTTATCTAAATCGGTCCAGTACTTACGGAGCTTATTCGATACAAACGAACAAACAAACAAAAAACCTTTTCTCTTTATAATATTAGTATAAGTATAAAGTAGTACGTAGTAGTAGTTAATTATATAACTTACTCAACATTAGAGTCAGTGAGCAGTTGTCGAAAACTAACAATATGCAGCCAATAGCCCAGCTGCAGGTGGTGGTAGTTGCAGTCTTCCTCCTTCATCGCCAGGTCCTCGGGCTTGAGACCTGGTGAGCAGGTCTAACATTATTGTTATGATGGATTGGTGAAAATAAAACATGATAATTTATTCTTTTTCTGAAGTGCATGTTTGCAGGCTATTAATAAGGTTTTATTTTGTACAAAACTAATATCATTAATTGTAAAAAATATATAAAATAAAAATAAGTTTATTATAATAAACAATTGTATAGAACTGTCAACTAGTTTTAGTTAATCAAGACAGACAGGCCATAATTAAATACTTCTTTCACTATCTCCATCTTCAAACACATTTTTAGTATAATAATCACTATATTAATAAGAATGGAAGAATTAATGGAAATAGGCTAATAAAATTAAGAATTAAAAAAACGTGTGTGTAGGTAATTATAGACGCATGTAAGAAGTTATACTTCTTTGGCGTAACAGAGCAAAAATAGCTAAAGATTTCATCCCACATTTCACAACTTTCAGTTAGTAAAAGGAATGCAGCTAACTTCATCATGTCGTTTACAGGTAACCTTATAATATCGCGTTTTAGCTGTCGGTGTGCGCGCGCATCGTAAGAATTTTACTCTCATACTTTTTCCAAACGTGCCAAAAGAAGTACATAACTTCAAAAACATACACCACAACTAAGCACTTCCTTATTTTAAAATCGATCAATTACTTGATATACAAACTCAAACCATTTTATTATATATGTAAACCAATAGCAAAATATGAACCAATCACTCAATAACTAAACACTTACTGTGACAGCCTCCGGATCCACATCCCTTCAACACAGTCTCTATGGTCCGCACCATGTTATCAAAGTTGGCGTGATGCTCGAGTCTATCCGCTTTGTCTGTGGGCGTGTTTTCTATGAACCGGTCAAAGAAAGTCGACTCTGTGCTGTCCACATGAGCTCCGTCCTTCTCTTCTAGAAGACGGACTAGAGCACTTGTGTCTGCTGAAATGAAGTAATGTTTAGAAATAAACGATTTGAATTCTTTACTAATGAAAGTTTTTAGTATTTACATGTCTCAGGAATAATATATACAGAGTATATCACAGAACTAAACTAAAATAGTATACAAATGAGAATTTTATTTATTTAAATGTAAATTTATTTTCAATGTAAATGAATTAAAAAAGCTAACGGATTTTATTATAGTAAAGAAAAAAAAATGAGCTAAGATTATGCTATCTCTTTTTGAAGTGGAAGAGAACTAACGGTTAAAAATACAAAAAATATAGTACCCCTTTTTTATTCCCAAAAATTTACATACATATGTATATTATTTAACTAATACATATGTACATATATAAAATTTCCTTTATTCTTTAAATAAAGTGAACGATCTGTATGGCAAAATCAACAATTATAGCATAGAAAGCCCATCATGCTACTATTTCTGGCTTTGACATTTTTGTTGGTGGGCTCTGTCTATATAATTCTTTAGTCTAAGATAATAACTGACTTTCAAAATCTGTCTGTAAATTCAGTGAACTTAAAAACTTTTTCTTTAAAACTCAATTTTAATAAGTATTTGTTAAGAATTTGTATGTAAAACCTGATTAAATGATTTTACCGAGCATAGACATGGACAAAATGGCTTAATATATTGTACAAGGTAATTTTACTGGCATTTTAAATAGAGAATACTCGTGGAACATAATCTATGAACACGCCTTTATTATTTTTACTTGTAACTATAGGACCAAAAAACGTGTTTTTTTTTAGTTTTTAAAAGCTGAATTGCTTACCCTTGTAGCACCACGCAAAGAGCAGAACCGCGGACATTAGTTAGTATTAAATAAAGACCATCTCATTAAACTGTTTTATTAGAATCGTATATTTGGAAAAAAAACTGGAATTATATGACAAAATTTGCAAAAAAAAACAACTTAAAAAAAATCGAACCTCGTTCATGACTGCTAAAGCATTGTATGTTCGTCATTTGACAATTTTCTCCATCCTTCTCACATACCATGTTTACTAAAGGCTGTACGTGCGTGCAAATGTCGCCTTCTCCAAAATCTGAAATAATTATTACATAAATGTATTTTTTTTAAAGATTAAATTATAATCACGTATAAATAATATAGTAAAACATAATTGCTCTCTTTGAGTGACTTCACAAAATAAGGCGGTATTGTATTTGGTTTTTTATCAGTGTATATATTACGAAATATTTTTGACAGCTGCTAACAACATTTAATAGTTTTGGATTTTTTATTATTTTTATAATGACAAGGGGTTTATTTATATAGGTGTAATCATATAAATTTCTAGTAAAATCCAGATTATTATTCCACTCACGTTACTCCACAACCATTTGAACTTGCTCCCCGCTTTATCGAAAAGTGCTTCAAATAAAGAAACTTAACGAATGGAAAATCTATATTACTCAGACTCATAGTTGCACAACAAAAAGTATTAAGATCCATCTCATGTCTTGCTCGATGGACTTCAATTTTTTCGATCTATTTAAGACATATGTATTTAATTATAAAACTTATTGTTAATCAAAAAATAGACTGCCAAAAAATATTTTAAATTAGATTTAGAAACTTTATCTACATATACTATTATTATAAAAGTTTGTGAGTTTGTGACATTGTAGGGGGTAATTTCTGTATCTACTAAACCGATTTAGATGAAATTTGTTAAGAAGATAGTTTGAGACACTGTGAAGGACAGAGGATACTTTTTATCCCGGAAATCATCCCTTAAAGGGGTGAAAATGGGGATGACAGTTTGTATTGGGAAGCAAGCTAGGGACGAACCCAAGCAAAGCGAGGGTGAGTCGCTAGTTTTACATAAATAATAATTCATCAATTAAAGATTAGTGGTTACACATCAAAAGTAAAACCTGTTTTGAAACTTGTAAAGTATAATAGCAAAAATAGGTAAAATATCCTGAAAATAAAAGCTCATACAAAATAAAAATCTCACCCATTTCACGTAAAGCATTAACTTGTTTCAATATACAGGCCCAGCCGTTCAACAAGTTGCGCGCGAGTCCGTTCATAAAGCCCGCCTCCACTCGCACTACTTGCTTTAGATGGAACATGTGAGTATTTCTGTGCTTCTTTAACATGTTCAGTTCTGCGAGGAGGAAATTTGTCGCCGGCTGAAAAGATATGAAATTTTAATTATTAAACAATCTTTTTAAGAAGAGAAAGAGTAAGAGAAGCAAAGAAAAAAATGAAAGCCCAATGGCCTGACGCGACAACAAAATACCGTTTGTCTTGGCGCAGTAAAATGAGACCCAACCTCAAATAACGGGATTGGGGATGGAAGAAGAACAAACAAATCTATATATATAATTGTTATTTACGTGTGTATTATCACTGAACTCTTCCTAAATGACTAGACCGATTGTGATGATATTTTTTGTTAGTGTTTGAGTGGGTGATGTAAATTCACAATTGGACCCGATAGGTGGCGCTGCAGTCGAGTTCTAGGTTTATATGTACAGACTATGTTGAATACCAAATATGATGAAGACCATATTCAAACAGGACGTCTGCCGGATCTGCTAGTATACATATATCTGTTTCTCAAAAGACTGTTAATTTCCATTGTCCATTGGACTATTATTATAAAAGTTTGTGTGTGTATGTTTGCTACTCCTTCAAATTGAAACGGCTGGAGCGATTTAGATGAAATTTAGTGATAGACTTTGGCGTGGAGTAACACAACGGCTACTGTTAGTAAACTAAGTAAGCACGCGAACGAAGCGAATATGAGACGTTTTTAATCCTGTATAAGTTCAAAACATACAGGAAATATAATTGTAATATACATATATGTCACAGTAAAATTGTAAGTGCCGCTAAATTGTAATCTATCTCGCGAGATTGTAAACTGCCGGAACAAAATCTTTCGACAGTTTACAATCTCGCTAGATAGATTGTAATCTTGCGGTGTTTACAATTTTACGGTGACATATACAAATACAACGACGCCCTGGCACATAATGGATGAATAGTAGTCTGTCCATCTGTCCAGTCATTTTACTCGAAAACAACTAACACTATAATACTAAAATTTGGAGGTATGTAGATTTCTAGTATGCTTGCTTGGTAACTGATAAAATAAGGTGAGCACGTATTCAAGGGATACTCAACGATTCCCACAAGCTCCTTTCATTCACTAAAAAAAAAATGTATTTACAATTTTTTTTCTCAACACTTGTTCAACAATTCTAAATAACAATACAAAAATACAAATACTTGGAATATCTAAAAAAAAGCTTATAATATAATCACATACCTCATATAAACTGATCCTAAACGACTCTTCAGCAACTGCCAAAGCCTCATCAAAATGGCCCATTTCCAAATAAACCGAAGCCAATGATACTAAAACAACATCCCTATATTTTTGCGGCACCCACCGACCGGCCGTAAGGAGGCAGTGAAGGGCGTTGACATTGTTATTGCGGACCCTCCAGTATAGGGACGATAGTGTTAGGAGCATCCATTTTGGTGCTAGTTTCTGTAGAACAATGAAAGAAATTTATATATACTTATACAATAGTATAATATATAACGTCGAAAATATATTAGTCAGGTAAAAAAATCATTCACTCAATTAGCGTTTTTGAGTTTATGCTTCATTGTGTGTATGAAGGTGACACACCATTTTTTTTAATATTTTTCAAACAACTAATGTGAAAGTGTTCACTTTTAAAGTGAAAAATACTTTTATAATATTTAATAAATATATTATTTAATAAATATTTTAATTTCATCTATTAGTAAGTTAGTTTCAGATAGTCATATCTTCAAAATACTCTGAGTTTCATTTCCATCAGCTGAAAAAATATAACCTTTCCTTTACGCGCGTTTATATATTTAAAAGCGGGAATAGTTTTTAACTAACGAGGGATCAAAGTAGAAATAATTACACAACAAGCAAACCTGTAATTAATCTATACTAATAAATGGAGAGCCGATTTTTTTGTTCGGTTATACTGCGATAACTACTGAACCGATCGGAATAATACTCATACCATAAGATGCAGCGTGTTTCGGAGAAGGTTTTAGTATATGATATGTTGGTGATTAATGTACTATGCGGGTCGAGCCGCAGGAAAACTAGCTAGTATCATGTAAATAATAATTTAAATATTTAACCTTTTTCATAGCAGCGTATATCCTTTGACCAATTTCAGCGTCTTGCATGTGTCGCGCCGCCTCCACGTTGCCGTCACTCACGTACTCCAATAACTTTAAACGCAAATAGCCTGTATCTACTACATCTGTAGAGAGCTGTTGCCTGTGGATAAAAAGTGATGATAATTTATACGTAGATGTATATTTGACGGATATTTAAAAATTAAAATGTGATTAATGATTTGTTGTGTAAACTTTTAAAATTCGAATTAATTATATAATATTATTCCTTTTTTAGAAACTTTAACTCTGCGCCATTTTAGTAAAGTTAAGAATTTAATTACTATTAAACGTTATGAAAAAAAAAAGAAAGCACACAGCCTTTAAAGATCAGCGATGCATAAATGCGTGTAAGACAACAAACGTTAACTATGTATTTATTTCGCTACTATAGCTACTCTATAGCCTATGTATTGTTCCAGGTCAGCATATTTGCGTCCTAAATTTCATCAAAATTCGTCCAGCCATTTCAACCTGAAAGAGTAACAAACATACATACTGATTTAGATTATCTTATTTACTAGCTACTCACCCTCGCTTCTCTCGGATAAGTTTTTAGTACAAAACAAATTCAAATCTATCCCACGGGAACAGTAAATTTTTCCGAGATAAAATGTAGCCTATGTGCTATTCCAGACTATAATCTATCTCTGTGCCAAATTTCATGTAGATTCATTCAGCCGTTCTGGCGTGATTGAGTAACAAACATGCATTCAGCAAGTCGCATTTATAATATTATTAATGAGATGGGAATATGAGATTAGAGCATTTAACTGTAGTACAGTGCAGTGCGGACACTGTGCAGTGGTAGCCCAGTGGTAACGCGCTCACTTGGGAAACCGAGTGAAGCGGGTTCAAAATACAGTCTTGCCCTTCTGATATTCTCATGTGTGAAACATTTCCAACATGATTACTACTTGTCTTACAATGAAGAAAAACATCGTGAGGGAACTTCCATGTCTGAGCGAACCTAGTAAATTTCTAAAGACGTGTGAAATCCGCCAACCTGCACTTGGCACTCATGGTGGATTACGGCCTGATCCTTATATGGAAAGGAGGATCGTGCCCAGCAATGGGACTAAAAAGGGATTTTGCAGCCCTTCATAGAACTTCAATTGCACATATGTAGCAATATTAGACTAACTTGGACTTCTTCTGCGTGAAGGCGGCCTCGCGGTCGTGCGGGCACGTGGGCGGGTGCCATGGCAGCTCGAACTCTTCAGACAATGGCACGCCTAACTTCTCAGTCAGCAGGGACTTCATTCTGAAGGAAATTCGATGTTTGGTTGTTTAAATACATTAGTATAATAACGTAAGTAAATACATAGTAGTATCTATATATTAATAATACGTGAAGCAAAAACTTTGTACCCCTTTTTGCGCGGAAAATTGCGCGGACAGAGGAGTATGAAATTTCCCACACTTATAGTTTATATAGAGAAGGATTGCAGATTTTTTTTTTTTATTATACATAAAAAATACATTAAATCAATAAAAAAACATTACACACACTACCATTTAGTTGACACACACACATGCATATATACTCTTTTGTTTATTGTTAAAGTCTGTGGTCAAATTGAGAATTATGTATTAATACGTGAAGCACAAACTTTGTATCCCGTTTTAAGAAAAATCAATAATAATCATGGTCGAAGTTCGACCACTCGGCGAACTCTAGTTTGTATTATATTGTAAAGTTTTTAATATAAACAAATACACAGACCAACGTGAGCAAAGGGCGGCATATCTCTAGAAAAGATCTTTTTCAGCCAAGCCAAGTTTAGCGTACTTTGGTATTTGAGATGAGTGTTGACCGACTTAAAAGAGGGAGGATTTTATGATTTATTTTCGCCAATTGTGAACTGATTAATGAACGTACTAGATGTATATTTTCAGTTAAAATATGATTTTTTGGTATTACCATTCGCAAAATCTTATAGGTGTACACTGACCTAACTTATACATCATTGTTCAAAAACTTAATGAACTGTTTCAACTTCCAAATTAATATCATTTCTTATATAAAATTTACAATTTTTAGTTACCCCGTTTTTAGTTTAGTTGGCAATTGCATGATAAAAGTATATGACATGTATGATTGATAAAAATTATGTTATTATAAAAATATATTTTGCAAGTATCAGTCGAATTTATGTAAGAACTATGAAGCACTTTAGACAGTTTTCTATCAATATTTTACAAATACAAAGATATTTACCATATAAACACAACTATTAACACCTCCAGGTAAATTTCTAAGAAATTAATTAAAATTCTAAGAATCTATTGTTAACTGACACGCCGGCGTGTCCGCGGTCGTAGAGGGATTAAATCGCTTTAGCACAGACATTAAAAAAAATACTCACCTAACACCCTTATTCTCAAAAGGCATAAAAATAGGAAATATCGCCTCTACATTTTCAGGGAAGTCTGGTGCAGTTTCTTTGCAAAGTTTATTAGACGGCCATTCCACTTCCTTATCGAAATCTTCAACATTTCTATTCACCGTCATTGTTGGTGGATACCTGGTAACAAAACATATAATTTGGCTTAAATAAATATTAAAAGACGATATATGTCATTACTAGCGAGTCACCCTCGCTTCGCACGGGAAGGTAGGTACGTTTTAATTTTTTTGAGCGGAACCCTAATTCTTTTTTTAAAATAAAAGTAGCCTATGTTACTCCCTATAACATCAGCTATTTTCCAGTGAAAGTCCCATCAAAATCAGTCCAGCTGTTTCAGAGGTTATCCGGAACAAACAGACAAACACAGAAAAAAAATTAAAAAAATGTGTTTTTCTTATAAGTAACGTATATAATTTCATATGTGTTTAGAGGAACGCTGTTATTTTAACATTACAAACAGACACTTCAATTTTATTTATCTGTATAGTTATAATTAATGATTATATATCATCCCGTCAAAGTAGGCCACAGATTATAAAAGGTCTCTGAATTGATTCCTGTGTCGGACCAAAATCATGGCGTGGCCTATCTTACCTTTTTTTAAATAGTAACACGATTTCCTCTAAGGGCAATAAAGAAGTAAGGAAGTAAGTAATGCACCCATATCTACATTCATTTATAGTATTAAGATGTAAGTAAAGTCTTGGCAAATGTCATAATATCTATCGTTACGTATACGTACCGTAATAAATAATATGTTCCTAAACATTTTCAGCCGGAATAGTCAATCTGATTGAGTTTAACTAACGGTTTTGCAGTGCGTGTGCTAACAAGTGCATTCTCTATTACAGTCACTCTCAAGCTCCGGTTGGACAGCTACTCGACACTCGCGTGAGAGTTGAGAGCAGAGAGAGGAGAGAGAGGGAAGAGAGGCAGAATAAAGAGAGGGGAGAGAGAGAATAAAGAGAGGGGAGACAGAGAATAAAGAGTGGGGAGTGAGATATAAGATAGAGGGGAGAGAGATAGAAGAGAGAGGAGATAGGAGAGAGAGATCAGACGCAGCACCGATGCTACATGTGCTCTCCGAGACACGGAGATGTAACGGCGTCAACCTCTCAAGAATAACTATACTTGACACGACCTAGGAGTCGAACCTAGAACCTCCGTATCTATAGCTCAACCAAGGAGGCAGGTAAAAATGTTTCTTAAGTAAATGGCTGGTCAGGATGAAATTAATTATTATTGTTAAATGTTAATATTATATATGGAATAAAAATATTTGAATCAATAAATGAATATTAATTTCACTTACATAAATATACCAGTCTCATATTCAGTCAACTCGTCGTCTGCAACACTCGCTGGTTGCTGATGTTTCTTATCATTGCCTCTTGCTGCATTTTTACCATCGCGTAGTTTTTCTTTTATTGAAATAACTAAAAATAGATTAGCTTTAAAGTTAAATTAATACTAAAAATACTACTGTACTATATTATATTTAGATCATGATTAGACATATATTAGTTCATTAGAAAAAAATCGATTTTGTGACATTTAATCTTAATGTCTAATCTCTTGCTGCATTTTTACCATCGCGTAGTTTTTCTTTTATTGAAATAACTAAAAATAGATTAGCTTTAAAGTTAAATCGATACTAAAAATACTACTGTACTATATTATATTTAGATCATGAATAGACATATATTAGTTCATTAAAAAAAAATCGATTTTGTGACATTTAATCTTAATGTCTAATCTCTTGCTGCATTTTTACCATCGCGTAGTTTTTCTTTTATTGAAATAACTAAAAATAGATTCGCTTTAAAGTTAAATTAATACTAAAAATACTACTGTACTATATTAATTATATTTAGATCATGAATAGACATATATTAGTTCATTAGAAAAAAATCGATTTTGTGATATTTAACCTTAAAGCACATATTAATCTATACAGATAAATAAAATTGAAGTGTCTGTTTGTAATGTCAAAATAACAGCTTTTTACTAAATGCATATGAAATTATATTACGGTACTTATAAGAAAACACAATTTTTAAAATTTTGTCATATGTATATAAGAAAATAAACATAAGGAAATAAATAGTAATGGCAATGATTTTCAAATTAATTAAAAAGTAAAATTACAAATTAATAATAAAAAAATCACATACGTAACACAGATTTTAAATATTGTATTAACGAAATATATACATAGCTGACTTATTATATATGTAATATTAATAATGAGCAATTCTTGTATATTTATTTCATGTATTCGGAAACGGCTCAAACGATTTTGATTAAATTTTGATTTTGCTTTTCAAGTTTATCTATATTATACGTGTCTTTTCTGAAAAACGCAATTTTTATAACTAATTATTAGAACCTTTTTCTATCTATTCTCATGCTAACAAAGTCATATAGAGCAATCTCGTAAATTTTTATGGTATTTGTATTGTCGCCAATGGATGATAACCTACTGGACGAGTGCCTACGGCGAGCAATGCTCGGTCGCCCCAGTTTAATCAACAATACGACATTCATGTTCGATGCATTTATAAAACGGAGGATAAAATAGACATTTTAAGTTTATCAACGCAATATATTATGTTCATACGACTTACGTTCATGACCATTGAAAAGCGTAGTGTGCATAGGCCCTAATATAAAGCACAAGCAAAACTAACCTGGGATTGAGCCGACTGGTTTATTACGATCTCTTAAATCAAAGAACTTAGGATCATTTCCAGGTTTCTCTTCTTGGAACGTTACATCGGGAATGTTGCCTTTTTTATTCACATGTCGTATGAGTCGTTCTAATCCATATATAACATCTATTACATCAATGCCCGGCTTTGAAAGCTTTTCGTCATTGTGCATAGGAAAGCCGTCAATGAAATATTTTATTAGGGAATTTTTTTCCACTTGCACTCGTAATTCTTTTATATCTAAACCAGTTATAGTGGCCATTCTCTCATTATTCTTGTCCACATTTCTATATTCTGAAATTAATTTGATATGATTATGTTATTTGTTTTTTTTTTTATTTATATTACAGAAATATAAATAAAATCCACATATACTTATATGGGCATACATAATATATGGGTATGAATAAACATATTTCTGGTGGTAGGATTAATTACTTTTAATATTAGATATTTTTCTTGAGCTGTAGTAAAATCTTAAAAACCTTTAAATAGTTTAAAACTCATTATATGATCATACACTAACATTTAAATTTTATTTTATGACATTTCAGTTAATTTTTTTTTTCAATATAACAGATCATTGTTATATTTAAATAACTTATTTTCTGAGACATTTACCAAATTCTTCTGCACTTTTAATAGTCCTTAAGAACTCTGCTTGTATCCGAGGCCAGGCAACTTCTTTAAGATTATACTCATTTAATTCCTCACGAAGCTTCTTTAGTGTCCTAAAGCATATAGAATTTTATAAAAAAATGTTTTAAAGAATCGTATTTGTGTGTGTATGTTTGTGTATATGAGTGTATAGTGTAGTGTAGTGTGTGTATGTGTTTATGTGTGCATGTGTTCATGTATGCGTATGTTCGTGCGTGCATGATGTGCGTGCGTGCGTGCGTGTGTGCGTGAGTGCGTGCGTGCGTGCGTGCGTGCGTGCGTGCGTGCGTGCGTGCGTGCGTGCGTGCGTGTGTGTATGCGCGTATGTCGCGTGTGCATGTATTTAAAGTGAGGAATTTCACAATCAGAAATACTCACTCTCTTATTAGCTTAATCCTAAGAACTAGGTTGGCATGACACAAAACACCATATTTATACTTTTGGGCTAGCTCCATCCTTGGATTCAATTTTAAAGTTTGATCATAATATTTTAGGGACATATTAAAATCTCCAATCACAGTATATGCATTTGCAATCGAAAAATGACTGACATAATTGGTTCTATCATGTTCTACAGCGGCATTAAGTACAATTATTGCATCATTTGTTTTGCTACTGCGGTGCAACACCACTCCAAGACTACCCAGAGCAACATCTTTGTACTCTCTGAAAAGTTAAGAAATGTTACCTCTGTTATGTTTTAATTAACTATACAGCTTATACAGAAATTCTTGAATAGTTATAATAAATATATGTATCTATCTAGAAAGGGTAAAATTATTAATATGTGAATATTGTTATGACATTGTGTCACTGCAATTTTTGATTATACAAGGATATGTCTTAATATTTATTTCAATTCTCTATTAATTTATAATTTGCGATAAATTGTTCATAATCTGGAACGTTTTGAAGTAACTATAAGTGTGTGTTTGTCGAATAATTGTCAAAATTTTGCTTTAAAATTAATTAGAATTTAAGAGACAATAAACACCTTAAGGCAAAAGTTTAAAATTGTAGAGGTAAAACTTCAATTGTGAAACACAGTATCGAACAAATTAACATAGCAAAATTTATTTACCTCGGTGCATAATGCAAGGCTCGCCGCGAACATTCTATAGCCTTTGGCGCACTGCCTCTAACCCTCCAATACAAAGAAGCCATATTATAATGTAACCAAGATGAACTGTTTCGTCGTAGCATGCCAGCAAGCCAGTGCCCATACTGATCTATAGTCATAATTGGAGATATCAGCTCTGGTAAAACAAATTCAGGGTTGGCTGATAGATTTTCTCTTTGGATCATACTCTGAAATAATTAAATCATACATACATATAAAAATATTATTTTTATTTATCTTTATTTTTTATTCATATTTACAACAATCTATATTAAAGTAAATATTACATAAATAACATTTAATCTTTAACTCTATGTATTCACTCCTTTTTAGCAGCAGTGTTGCTGCTGAGGGGGGGCAGGCCACCTATCGGCCAAGTGAAGGTTGCCAACCTTAACATGTTTTCTTAAACTTACTAAGTTCTCTTCCTTCGTTTGTTCTTTCACAATAAGGCAAATTGTAATTATGTTGAAAATGATGTGTACATGAATATCAGTTGAGAGAGACCAAGGATTTGAACTCACTTTACATGTTTTTCCAAGCAAACATGTTAGTACTGTGCTACCACTACCTTCTTAGATAGACTATGACCTGGAGTATATGCTAATATAAGGTACCAATAGGTGCACATAAGCAAGCAGGGGTAAATTGCTAGTAACAAATGAGGGCGCGCTCGTTAAAGTATTCACTATCCTTATCTTAATGCAGAAAAACTTTAATCACTGTAACAGTTATATTTTGCCACTAGTTCAATCCAAGTAACAGTTCACGTATTGTTATTTATTGAAACTTGAATTACGCTTTAGACAAATATTATAAATGGCAGTATATTCTTTCTTTATGTATATATATAAAGTTGATTTAAGGAATTTCACAATTTATTAAAAATCTATGTTGTTGATGTTACCTACCTACTTTTACTTATACAGATTTTAATAGTAAAATTATATCACAAAGGGCAAAGAAGGATGGGATTACTGGATATCCATTTAAAGTCTATTTTAATATTACGCCTCAAATATTACGACTCACCCTCGCTTCAATCGGGTTTGTCCCAAGGTTGATTCCCTATACAAACTTTCATCTGCATTTTTCACCCCCTTAAGGGATGATTTCCAGGATAAAATACTATGTCCTTCCCAGGGTCTCAAACTATTTTCTTACCAAATTTCATTTAAATCGATCCAGTAGTTTCGGAGCTTATTTAGTACAAACAAACAAAAAAAAACTTTTCTCTTTATAACATGAATTTATATTATGAATTAAAGTATTTAATTTAAACACTATCATTAATATATTCTACAATTAATATATTTAAGCTAATTAAATAAATCCACTTACCTCTAAATGTTCAAAAGCAAACATACTAAATGTCAAAGAAGATATCCTCTTACAATCAGGAATATCAATATTTGGGCCATAATATGGATTTGGAAGTTGAAATTCATCTGGATGAATTTTCTTAGATCCATCTTCAAGCAGACCTGCATACCAATCGATTACGTTTAAGTTACCGGCTTTCGCGCAGTCTTCATCCTGGGCGATTTGACGTCCAACATTTGTGTATCGTGTAACATCTGCCCAAAGCTTATCAATGCTTGTTTGTCTCTTAGTAAGATCATTAAAAAGATCAAAAATTCCATCCCATCTCTTTTCTTGATTTAAAAAAGCTAAAAGATCGTAAGGGCGAGCCATGTCGAACGGCGAATCGAGCTGGAAAATAAACATAGATTTATCTAATGTAAATTTTAATAGCTTTAATAACAGGACAAAAACGATAATGGCAATAATATTGTATAATACATAATATCAAGACGGAAATCACTATCATACCCTTGGTTGTATTAAACCACTTTCGGTAACCATCCAATGACTAGAAGCCTGAATCTCCGCAAAATACACTGTGCACATACTGAATAACCACAAGAGTCTAAGTAACGACATGGTGAACTTTTACTAAACTTAACTTAAACTAAAATATAGTAACATTTATTTCAAAACAGAGGAGTTGTTAGTATTCTGATAAAATCCAAACACTGACAAACCGATCACTATGTCGACGCATGACAGACTGAAAAATATAAATGTCAATACTTCTCACACTGACTTTTTACAAGTTGCCATATGCAATATTTATATAAGAATAAAATATGCATAACAGCAAGATATAACATATTATTTCGTTTTTAACATTTTAATAATATCAGAAAATCGCAAATCAGTTAAAAACATCACAATTAAAAAGCATAATATTATTCGTAAACCAATAAAGAATTACATAAAATATATTACGTTAATTAAATTAATCGACAACTCTACATTAGTATTTAAAACTTGCAAAATTCGGATTAGTATGTTTATCCATAAAATCTTATATATGTACAATAAATCCCTTAATGAATAGACACATATTACAAAATGTAGAAAGTCAATTATTCATGTGCAACTTTTTCTCGAGTAGCGGCTCAAGCTTTTAATTGGCCTGGCCTGTTCACTTATTTTTTTACCTTTACACGACTCTTAAGCATAATGGCTACTTATTATGTACCACGCTTAATATTACGATATTTTTAAGCTTACGATAAATTTAATTCTTTTTATGTTAATTTAGGCAACAGTCACATATATAATTTTTTGTATTAAGCATTTTTGTATTATTGATTTTTAATTACGTCCTTAAGAATCTCTAATTGTCTTATTTTGCTTGAAGAAAAGTATAAATTCTACATATTTTATTTTGTTACTTCTGTATGTTTTATCTTATAGATATTTCAAGCGTATTACTTACTATAAAGAAAAGCTTTAAGCTTGAAATGCGCAAGTCCAAATAACTTCATTCAATCCACCCCTCGAGTGATTTCCCTTGTTTTATCTTTATATCTCATATAAAACCGTATATTTTTAGTACAAACAATGAACTGCATAAATTTATTTAGTATTATATACTTACATTCAATTAAATAAATTTGTGATTATAAAGTAATAAGGTAGGAAGTTAGGGTTTTATATTTTTGGTGATAATGAAATTAAATAAAACAATTATTATTGGGTGAAAAGTCTTGATTAATTATGAGATTAATGGTTCACGAAGAGTGAGAAGGAAAATGGGAAATGATTCACAAGTAGAGACATCGAAGAATTCGAGCGATCACGTCGTTGAAAGTACTAATGAATTGAGTATTACGAATAGAACTGTTCAAATTTTACAATATAAGGTTAGTACTCTGTTACATATTCATTTGAAGACCTCACTTTTCACAATAATTATATATTTATTTCTATAGGGACTCCTATGGTCATGTTCTCTAAGAAAAATATGTCTTACTGCTCTTTGGCTTCCACTAGGTGCTTTAGTATTTTGTTACGTATCAGCGTCTATATTTCAAGCAGATGATATACATGAAACACATTGTAGGGTAAGTACTGCAGGCAAATATTTAAAGTTAATATTTAACGAATTGTCTTAATTATAGCTAATCTTATTCTTAGGTTTACAATGTAGTACCATCAATAAGTGCAATTACGGGAATCAGCCCACAAAGATATATATGGAGAATATGCATTGCATACCATCTAGGACCAAGACTGTTAATAGGTTCATTATATTACAACTATCATAGAGAGCGCACTTCGTACATCGTAGATGAAAAGGTATATTATATAATAATATAATCTTATTATTTTTTATCAAAATGTATTACATGACAACCATTTTTTTTCAGATGCGAGATTTTGCGACAAAATTAGGAGAAGCTTGTTACTGGTTAAATTTAATTGAGCTCCTTGCGCTTACAGGCGTTACTTACGTGTCAAATAGAGAGAATTATTGTAAGCTATACAAAAAGTATCTTTAAATATCAAATAATATTATGAAATTTATTTAAATTGATAAATATTCTCCTAACTGGTGCTAACACACTTAAATAAATTGTTTAATTATATTTTTTTCAGTTATACACGAAAAAATTTTCATTATATTTATGGTAGCATCATTACTACATATGTTATGTCGAGCTAGAGTAGGCTGCATAGCAAATGACATCGTAGAGCCAGTCCGTACTAATAAGCTTGTATGGATACTGTTTTATGTTGCGACTGCGGCTACATTGGGCCTTATATATTTTTTTCTAAGACATCGACTATTTTGTCGGCCACTTGGTAAGTCAAGCTGTTTTAAGATACTTTTTAAACACAAATTGATATTATTTATTTAAAATTTAATAGCTTATTAAAACGAATACAAGAAATTCACACTGAAAACACTTTTGATATGGGATAAACGTATAAATAACATATGTTTTCTATTTGCAAGCCAATTTTATCAGATTTAAAATTTATTACAGCATTTACGTGGTTCTCGGTTTGCGAATATATCCTTGCAACAGCAAATATGGCTTTCCACGCTGTTGTCGTACGGGACCTTCCCATACACGAATTGCAGGTAGTATGCCCCAGCCATCAAAAGACCAACTAAGTATAGTTGTTACCTACTTAGTTGTAATAGAATATACCATAATTACCTTACTTAAGTGATAATGAATTCGTATCACTCGTAAAACAAAACACTAACGACTACTTACTGTCTACCAAAATAGCAACATTAAGTGTAATTTCTGAACTGACTAATTAAGGGGCCGGGAGACATATCTTTTACCAATTAATACAATCATTATATATTATGGGACCATCTCAAAAGTATACTGCGGTATATTCCTAATAAAAGATATAAACGTTAAAAGATCTCCTATTCACCATCACAACCACGACGTATGCCATGGATCGATACAGTAAAATCACTTTTTTAATCATAAATAGGTACCTACTTAGTCAGTGTGAAATCATGAGACTTTAAAGTGTTGCTTTGTTCTACGATTGATATGAATATAATATAAACTTTAAAAAGTTAGGTATTATAAGAGTCAATTACTGGCTTTTGTTTTACGAAATGAAATAAAGTACCATAATATATAATACTAGGCACTTTTGACTTTAAAATTATACATAACATAGTATATTCTAAGTTAAATATAAATTAACCTACGTAGTAGATCCATTAGCATTTGTTTTATGGAGTCCTAAAGGATTAATGAACTAAATGATTATACTAAATGCTCAACTTTGGTAACCTACTCTGTAAAAAGTCAAAGCATTTGCCTTTTAATCTTTACAGTTTTCGGGATATTTTAAAACAAGGTACCTACTATAATTTAGATCAAAATATCACACAAAAAGGTCACGAAAGACGCGAAGATCATCAAAGCTCTCAAAAAAATGTAACATATTTTAAATTTATTTGTCGTATGCACTTTATAGTATTATTTTAAGCTTTGAGGGTCGTCTGTCTGTCTGTCTTTTGCAGTGTCTAACAGATACAGCTGACGGCTTTTATGAATATTTTTACCTATAAATACTTGAAATCAGTAACAATACAATATGATTTATGTAGAGAGCCTAAGTTATCAGTGTGCATCGTAAGATTTTAAATTATAATACCTAAGTTTTTTTAAGCTCTAAAGCTTTCAAAAAATAATATTAAACGTCTTAGTATTATATAATTGATATAAGACGAAATTACTTTTTTTTTTGTGTTAAATATTATATTTATTATTTAACGATCATTGAACATTGCTCGAAATATGAAATTGTAGATAATGTTAGCATTATAGGTACGCTAGTGTAGTACCGCAATTTGTTGGCAGTCAAGCTTTAGCTTAATTAATGAATTATTATTTTAAAAATAAAAATAATTTATACTTATCTACAATTACAATTTGAAGTAGGTACCTACTAACCTACCTAAGTATGTGTATTTTTTGCTTCATAGAATCGAAATTCAGAAACGAACACGCACATATTCCAAATTTGGTTTTATGCAAAATATTGAAAAAGTACTCATAATATAATATTATATACATATAACTATATTACTTATGTAAAAATATTGAGATTGATGCCAGTATTTTTCTATCTTGGGTTTCGAAAGGGATTTTTAGATGATTCTTATTTATTATAAGATTAGATAACTATAATATAAGATGTTTTTAAACAAAAGTTTAAGCGACTGCTGGTCATGACAAGCTTAAAACAGCAGTTTTCTCAGCTTGTATCTATAATGTCGTGCCATTTGAATTGTGGAACTACTTCTCATAAACTAAAAGTTTTAATAACTTTAAACGTCTATGGATACTGCAATATACGTATGTATATTTTTATAAGCATTTATGAAACACAGAAAAAATCGGTACAATTTAATTCGAAACAAAAAAAATTAAACACTGTCGATTCGATTTATGCTAAAATATTTTAATATTATTGATCATAACTGTTACTTATTTCAATATTATCGATCATAACTTTACTTGTACAACATAATAATTGAATTCTAGTCTTGTAAAAATCAATTTAAACAACAATGTTTTTCAGCAGGGAATCATAGTATATATAATTATTTTCATTCCGTAAGCAACTCAATAGAAATAGGTACATACCTACAACATGAAGTTATTACGTAGTACGTATGTACATGGATACTAGATGGAGTGGTCAATAAATGTAGATAATATTTAATAGTCAGAACTCAGAAATTTCGTATTATGTCGTTGTGGAGTAAGGTATAATTGAAATATTTTGGAATGATTTTTATTCTTACTTGGTGTATGTGTGATAAGAATATATAGGGAGAGTTTGTGTACAAGAGAACTGTCGTGTCTTCACAAAATATCAAAAGTGCAAAAAACCTTAGAAACAAAACCGTTTACACATTAAGGAATAATTAAAATATACTTAAATAAGAAATTGAGTTGAGAATATGATCGCTCTATATAAAAGTCAATTTCGCGACGGTACAGACGCTACACGCAGTGACTTTACATAGAATTTGACTCTACATTAAAAATAATTCTGATTCAGATATTTGGTTATACTTACATATTTGATTGCTTTATTGTGCTAGTTCTTGGGATTAGACAGCTTGGATAAAATAAATAGAGTACAAGTTTATAGAAATAAGATAAGTATTTTAAAAAGTATTAAACCTTATGAAAAACTTAATAGGATTTCATCAAAAGCGACAAAAGCCACATAGAAACCAATAAATATTTATTGGTTTCTATGTGGCTTTTGTCGCTTTTGATGAGATCCTTTTGGAGTTTTTCAATAGTGAAGTGCGTAACGATAATGTTTAAAAAATACTTTGTTATTTATATTTTTACACAGCACAAATTGATCTGATTCATAACGTATTTAAAAATAATATTATGGTTATTTAATTTTTATTAATAAATACAATTATGTATCATAAAGACTTAATTATTAAAGTTTATAAAAATTTAATAATAATTATTATATTGTATAGTATGTAATTATAGGTATGTATTTAAAATTTGTTCATATATTGTAGTTTTCAATTTTCATATACCTACCTATTTACCTACATACCGACATGTTATCAGTTAAAATGATTTTTTTTTATTATATTGTATTCACTTAGTTAATAATAAGTACCTATTGTAAAATAATTTATAAAATTCTTGACTTTTTTATCTAAATCAAACATATCGAATGAAACTTTTCAGTACCTACTTACCAAAGTTTTTTTAGAGTACCTTACCTTTATAAACGTCTACGTAATTTAAGTTTTATTACTTTTATTCTTGTATTATATTAATATATATAATTTAAGCTTTTCACATACAATCTTATTAAATATAATTTAAGAATTATTATTATATTCATTACATAATTTTAAGAATATTGAGTACCTACCTACATATATTATTAAAGTTTGTTGACGAAATAAATGATTGCTATACATTACTTTCTGTTTTAATATAAATATTTCTCCTTTTATAATCCTTTCTACTAAGGTCTTTTGAAAAGATTAGTCCTAATCATTTAATTTGAAAATAAATTCTTACCTGTACATAATAACTAACATAATAAGTATTTAAAGATTCTAATCTGTAACTTTGCTTTTCTGACGACTATTATACTCGTAAGAATAAATTTTAGAAAAAAATGATAGTGGTGATTTAAAAAATATTTCACCCTAAATTACATCAATATGGTAATATGGTCTAATGCTTGTATTTGAACATATTGAATTAGAGCAAGTTAAATTTGATAGTTATAGTTACATTCTTATTTAGAAAATGCTTATCCCTCCTGTTCCGTTAAAAGTAGAGACTGGAAAATTGAAATTTTCTTATATTTGGTCGTTACTCGTTGTAGTTTCGAGAAACTGAGTGTACTAGTGTTGTTATAAATATAATGTAACGAAATAAAGAGATAATTCAATTTTCATTATCATCATACTTATCATTATTAGAGTTTTATATTTATGACAATAATATCAAATAGAATTATAGTCATCTATCAAAATCAAAATAAAACAAAGACAAAGAGAATGTGTATTGATGTAATTTTTTTAAGGACAATAACTAAATAGGGTGACATCTAGTTACGAGTTATAACTTCGTAATCTTCCCACTGGATGGCGCTAGGAGTATTGACAGATGAAAATAAAAGAACGCTCGCTTTCTGTCGTAACAAAGATGGCGGCCAACGGGAGCTACGCAGGTATAAAACTTTGTTTGTGTGCGTGTATACATGCACAAAATTTCACGTTTGACCACTCTAGACACGCACACAGGCATATTAAACCGGGCGCGCGCGGGGCAAGAGGGGTAACATCCATGAAGTTGTGTCAGCATATGCGCAAACGAGGTGCGCATTCGTCGCGTGCGTTGTCGGGATTCTTTGTGCCATTCTTCGCATACCAATAAGAGTATATTCTTTAAATTCACTCTTAAATTGACATTTTATCAAAATTCGCCCCTTCACTACATCTTCGAAGCTCGAAATAGGTGAGTAAAAAAATTATTACAGTGATTTTCATACAATTTACTCGAGATTTTGGTGATTTTTATTCGGGAATGTCAACAATGCGATCGCGATCCTGCAATATTTTACATAGTTGTCGCGTTTGCTTCGCTTTGACTTCCGGTCGTTCGGGTGTCGGCATTTCGCGATGTAAACATTATCTAGTTATAGGTTTTGGAAGTTTATGAAAGCTAGTAGGGCATGAAGTGTGCTCAAGGTGTTTTTGTGTTGTTAAATTTGCCCGAGTGTGCTTACTGAGATGGCGCAATTTTCGAAAGACGCGGTATGGTATCGTTCGCCCGTGATACACTTCAGTCGCGTTGGTGGCTGTATGCGATTTGACGTATTCCGCGCGCGGGGATGACACTTGTCAGCTTAATTTATGAAATGTCAAACGTTTTACATGTAATGCGCGAGTGAACGGTAAACAAATTAAAGTGAAAATTGATATTGATGCAGTGATTTTTTAAACAGTGATATGGACTGTTATTATTCGAAATTTTATCCAAGGCGTAAGTATTTATCGCACTTTACCAAAGATAAACAAACAAATTCCTTAAATATTTTCGTAAATTCCTAAGTCATGCCGCGTATATCGGTGAACTTTGCGTGATTTACCTGTGAATGAACATTAATAAAATCCTTTTTAATTTTGCTAAATATACTTTAAATTGTAGTTATGTCTTACGTCATTCGGTTTTTTTTTGGTAATTTTAAAATATTAATTCTTATTATAACAATATTTTCCAGTTTAATTATTTTATTAATCAATTTTTATTTTTAAAATAATTATTACTAATATATTAGGAAAAGTGATAGTGTTTAGTTTAGATATTTTTTTTCACATTTATAATTAATTAAATATTCGGGAAAAATTTAAGATAGTTTAATAATTTTCCTACTTTATCGTCAAACACTGATTAAGTATAGGAAAAGGCCTAGTAGGATATTAAATTCCAGTTAAAACTAAAATTAAGCGTTACGCACATTCGTGCGATGCACGAAGATAATATAAATAATTACTTTATAAAAATAATTATTTGAAGTTTCTACTGTAAGAAAAAAAATATATGTGCGGATTTTTAAAGGGATGAAATATTATGGACTCAGACCAAGGAATCTTTAGTCCGAGTGTTTTAAACTTACAATTTAAAATGCGCGCTGTAAGTTTGCTTAATATTTACTTTAAAGTTTAAACACCCTTAATTGATTAACATTAATTAATAGGTACTTTTTTAATTATTGGATTTTAACGGAAAGTTGAAATGGCGATTACTGATTACTCAGCGAATTTTTTTTAATATCATAAACTTTGAACATAAAGGGTTCCCGAAGGATATTGGAGAAACTTTAATGAGTCTAATAATAATGACTAGATATTATTGTAATTTGATATATTTAATTTTTAAATGATCCTGCAATACAGACGGAAGTCTGTATAAAAATATATTTAATATGTTTTGAAAATTACTGCAAATATTTATATAACTTATTTGCAATATATCGATCCAAGAAACAATAGTAGCGCCAAAATTTTCTTCATTAAACCTTACACGCATAAAGTCTATTCTAAGAATAAAATTTAAAAAGTAAATATTATATAATAAAACTTTCGATAACTCAAGACAGCTATGTACATATATTTTTTAAGTTAATTCTTCATCCGTGATTTCCGGATACAAGTAAAACTAAAGTAATCCCGATTTCTAGCTATAGTAAAGTGCGAAACTCAGAGTCAGATCATCACTTTGTGACTTTGTGCTTTCGTATCAGTCGTTCTCATCTGCCAAGTTGGTGCCAAGAGCTATTTTGGTGAACACGCTTGATGTTTTTATTGCGTCGCGACGGAGCGACAAGCAATAAGACGTGTAAACTGCTGACACTCCGGGCCCTCACGCGGCGTCGCACCTAATAGCCGACCTAGCACGATTTATCACGTTCTTCTCGCAGATATATTGAAATTATTTGTATTTATTCTATATTATTCAATAGTAGTATATAAATGTAAAGTGTAGCTATAGCGAATATGACAATAATTCTAATCCTAAAGTAGGTAGACGCTTACATGTAGATTCGTGATAAGCTGTCATTAAAACATCGTGTAGACAGGCCATAAGCGTACTTAATTTATTATATAAATGTGTACAAACAATTGAATTAACAAATCATAAAAAGTAGAAAACAAACCTCATCCGTTATTTTTTTTAGTAAAATATAAGTTTGTCGTCAACGAGCGCTATTTGTTTTTATAACAAACTATACTTATTGTAGACAAGCAGACATTATAATAGAAAGCTAAATAGAGAAATACGAGGAATATTGAAACAGTGAAGCGATCGTGTGTAACGCTACCTGCTCTTATTGACCTGCGACTCCCTAATCCCCGAACAAACTTCCCGACCACGAATCAAAGCCATTATATGTCACGCATTATGAGGTGCCTAATAATAGCTTAGGTTATTGTTATGCTTTTCAATGAAGTAAAAGTAAAATTATCACGTATATTTATTTCTATTCTACTTTTTTAATGTTGAACTAATACGAGCGCTCCTTTTATAAATATTATTTCATCATTCTTAATTTTTACCATTATAAAGTTGTTTTGAAAAGTTTCAAATAATTCTTTGTAATGACAGTTAATACAAAACATCAATAAAGTAAACTAAAAGGAAACATTTATTTATTAAGCTACGTGTTAAAAATTTTGCAGCACTAGCTGGAGATATGATTGCGACGAGTATCCAGTAGCCTCGCTCTATTCTCGGACTCCTATTTGTGGATAAGTATCGCGTGGAACCCTACTCACTTCTATGGAAAATCAACCTTAAAGTTATCTCGCAAACGGTGTATATTCAGTTGTATAAAAGACGCTCGATCTAACCTTTTAGCATGTTTATGATCCGAGCGAAAGGACCCACTCCTTACCTCTTATTTATCTTAATATTACTCCAGAGAAATGACAAATTAAGATTATGATGGCACAAAATTTGTTTCATTTGTTATTGGTTTGAAGCTCATGAATACTTACGTAGTAAATAAAAATAATATTCTAGTAACGGTTTGCGTTCGAGCCAAAAAAGATCAGATACTCATGCGTGTAATTGCAGGCAAGAGTCGAGAAAATATATTATCGTTAGTAGGTATCTTCTGACTTGTAAGACGGTATTGTGGGTATAGGCTATAGCATAAGGAAATTGCTCTCGTATTAACAGCTTTAATTAAATTCTTAATTTCCTTAAAAATTGTACTGGTATTAATAAATTGATACCAGTACAATTTTTAAGGAATGTTATATACATACATATATGTAAATATAATGAATTACATAATAATTAATTAGTTTCTAATAAATAAAAGTAGTAGTAGCAATACGCTATATTGGAATAGTTTTCATTAGTATAGAACGAGTAATTTATTTCGGTGCAGAAACACAGTCATACAAAAGCAAAATTAAAGGAGTTTTGCAATAATTTCCCGGTTGAGCTCGCGTATTGCAGGTAGCTGAGTATTCGATATGAAGCTTACTTTGAGTTCACTTGTTAAACTATCGTTGTAGTTGGAATTGTTCCCCCTCTGTACCGTTCTTGGCGATTTAATTAAACTTGTTTTTTGTGCGTTTTATTTCACAATTGGGTCCGACTCGCTTTGATTGTCCGACGGCTTGTGAGAGAACCTAACCTTTTGTCTTCAACGATGCTCGTTTTCAACTAACTTCCTTTGTATATTATCTATTAAACGTTGTTTATTTGTTTCGTTCGATACTATTTTATCATGGAAAATTTTATCTTAGATTTTTGTAATAAATGTGATTTGCATATGCTTTTTTTATATTCTATATCGTTTGAAATTTTTTGACTTAGCTGTAATCTACTTATTTAAAATTCTAATGTTTCACAAATGATTTATGACAGATATAAATATATATTAAAAACACTATAAACAGTAGGACGTTATTTTATATATACAATGGAGATATTTTATATAGGTACAATGTTAATCAAATTCAATACCAACGCAATACGATGAGCTTAGGTGAAAAGCCGTCGGCTAAATGTAGAAATATCAGATCTGTTAATAAAATTAAATGTAATTATTACTTTATACGTATATACATGATAAAATGCATAAATTTAATAATTTTATTTGCAATGTAATTAAAATTAATATTTTTATACATTAATCTCGTAGTTATTGCTATATACATATATAGCCTAAGTTTATTGATCTAGGTACTAAGTATATAAAAGCTGTCACACCTTTCATAGTTATCTCTAGATATTACCTTCATAATATTAAACTTTAAAAAAAGCTTACTAAAAACTTGCCATAACACAAAAATTAAAAAACATAGTTTAAGTACGTACGAGTAGTTACGAATTCAAAATCGATAATAATAAATACTTTTTAAAAAGTTAAAAAAGTCAAGTTTAAGTTAAAAAGTCGGTTTTTATTTTTTTTTATATTTTTTTTATTTTTCCATTTTTAGTGTGGACGTAGTACGAAGTAGCAAAATAAGAAGAAAGTTTTTAAAATAATTCAGTAGTTGAAATATCAATCATCTCCTATTTTCTACAATTTTTTCATTATGATTTTATTATATTTTATTTAATAATCATTATTTGGCATGTGTATATATATATATATATATATATATATATATATATATATATATATATATATATATACTGTATAATG
Organism: Brenthis hecate; assembly: GCA_951806755.1. Lineage (NCBI taxonomy): Eukaryota > Metazoa > Arthropoda > Insecta > Lepidoptera > Nymphalidae > Brenthis > Brenthis hecate. Next base: position 4,442,007 of record OX638263.1, read on the forward strand.
TCGAATACCAAACCAAGTTGGTATTTAATAACAATTAGTGCATCGCTTTAATTATGAAGATACAAGATTGGTTACCTGTATTTAATTGCAAAAGACCACTACTTCTATCACAATAAATCTGTATTGATTACAATAATAAAAATGGTTGGCAATATGTCTAATATAGCCAGTAATTCTGCGAACAGTAGACCTCGCGAGCACAAACTTTTTTGCAACAAATCTTATACCACTTAAGTTATTTAAAATGGGATATTTACCATGTATTTTGTTTTTAAAAACATGGTAAGTAGTTAAAGGGCTAATTCCACTGGTAGAAATCTAAAAGTGGGCAATTTACTGGATGGAGCAGCTATTCTGCTCATCACGCCGAAGATCTTCATGAGATCTTTAATAACCACCATTCAAATAAAAAAAACCCATCGAAATCAGATCTCATAAGGCGGAGATAACCCACTAGCCCCCTTTTTTGCCCCTTTTTGGAGGAAGTACCACTTCAATCATAAATCCCCGACAAAAAAATCTATAGAGTCGTAAAACTTGTATATACCAAGTTTTGTCCAGATCGGTTATAAAATACGACTTGTAGAAGAGTACCAACAAACTGACAGAAGAAAGCAAATTTTGCTAGACTTGAAGCAGAGACGATCCGTTCGCTTCTTCTACCTTTTAAAATTATAGACTTATCTATCTATCTATATTCTATATATGTCATCTTTTGAAGTAGCACCTGGGTAATATGTAGTATCTATATTTCTTTACCTTTATCTATACATATAATAAAATTGTAACTAAGCCGAATCTGTACATTGAATATTTTTTAGAAAATCTTATTGAAATAGACTTTATTATCGATACAGAAGCCGAATCTATAGTTTTTAGAATTTTTGTCTCTCTGTCTGTCTTTCTGTCTGTCTGTCTGTCTGTCTGTCTGTCTGTCTGTCTGTCTGTCTGTCTGTCTGTCTGTTACCGCATCACGGGAAAACCACTGGATAGATTTTGATGAAATTTGGTATGATGATTGTCAACATATAGGATACTTTTTACTGCGGGAAAATATTTCTGAGAAAAATGTAAAAACTGCAATGTAAGAGTATACTAATATGTAAAACCTAAGAATTTGTTTTTTGGTCATCTGAACGCGGGCGGAGTCGCGGGAAATGCTAATTGTTAATATAAATTTAACAAGCATTGTAAATATCAACACAAAGTTCGGATAAGATTTAGGCACCATTTTTAGTCTCTCAAGATTAATGTTGAAACGCTCTCGGTTACTACGAAGCAGCGCGGCTGTCGCACGATAAATTAAACGCGGCTCATAATAGGAGTTGCATATTAAAACTAACTATTATCCCACTCTAACTATAGAGAAAATCCTTTGAAAGACAAGGACATAAATAGTGGCGTCACCTTCGGACCGCTTTTTTGTTATTCCACGAGACTAACGGTTTGCCATAACTCAGTTACAGTGATGACTATTCCTATTCCTTGAAAAATGTTATAAGCTAAATCTATTGCACAGGATATTAAAATAATAACATACAACTTCTTTTTTTTATACAAGTAAATTTAAGTATATATAAGAATTTCTTGGTTATTTAGGTTAAGTATAATATGTAGCAACCAGTATGCGAGTGAAGCGATCTGACCAGATTACTCGGCCGGCCCTGGCGTACCTATCTGCAATCGGTAAATGGTTACTTTAAGTCTCGATATGCCAACTATTCCCCATGGAATGTCACCGTCAATGCACCATACTTATATGTGCTCGGGCGGACTGAATTTTTTCTTATCGCCATTGCATTTTCTGCAAGTTTTCAATGTGAGCGACACGAACGAGCGGCTACGCAGATCTCTAGTCGAGTTGTCCGCTCGTTTTATGATGCAACTTGAAACGAAACTAAAGTACGCGCCAATTGCCTTATGATATATTAATTAAGTATATTTCATATTTATTTGTATTTTTAGTTTAATATTTTCTTAACAATTTTATGATTTTCACCTCTAAAGGCTTTTATTTTACATTAATATTATAACGTGCTTATAATAACAATTAGTTAAGACGATACCTTATCATCGTTAAAAGTAATAAATATGTATATGAAACATTTTTAAATATATTCGATACTAAGTGGTTTATACTGGCATAAGCTAATTCTTTGCGAAGTGTCTTCGCAGGCCATAAGCTATATAATATTTTAATATAATAAATGTGTAAATTAAATTTACAAGAAAAATGTTCAAGCACTGTATTGTATATGTATACATATAGTGACTTATTGTCTAATAAAGAAAACGATTACCACACACGATTACCCCCCTTTTTTCATTATCCTTTAATTTTCTCCGGTTGTGGATATTAAGCCGGCAGTAATAACCCGCCGACTGCCGTCATCCATCACGGGCAGTGCAATCGTTCCGCTGTCAGTTCTATTCCGAGACACTATATTTTCGCTAATGATTCCCTGGTGTAGTCACATCATGGACAGCTACGTAAACTGATTGATATACCAGCTCTCGCGAAAGTCCAATATTTTTCAAATAATATTGAATTTATCTAAAGTTTCTGCTCTAATTTCAAGATTATTCAAGCATCTCTAGATTCCTCCAAAGCGCAAGTTAAACGTGCACAACTGCAGCGCTGTTTATGAGCTTTGTACAAATAAAATGCCGGATCGCGTTCCACGTGAGAGAGTTTATAATTTATTTGCTCGCAGTTTTCTGGCGACGATTTTCCCACAGGGGCGGCGTCTCAAACGAGCCGCGCCCGCCCTTTATGTGGTTTTTTGTAGCGACACAAAATACCCCGGTGGAAAACATTCAGTGATAACTGGTAACAATCGCTGCCGCCCGGATGCCCCTGCCATTCCACGCATACCTTCCATTGGACCTCGGCTCGCTTTTTCACCTAGCACCGCATCACTGAAAGATCGGACTCGTGACTCGACTAATGAACATTGATTAATTAATTCTATTTAGAGATGATTAAACGAATTTAAAAGTAAGGGACGGGGAAAAATGTTTAAAGCGTTATTATTTTTAATTTACTAACATATTTAGAATGTAAATAATTTAATTAAAAGTACTTATTAGCAAATTAATTGCTCTCAGATTACTTTAAATGTTAGAAAATAGAAAAACATAGTTTCCGTACAGGTATTTCAAACTTTGATCTATTCATACATATTTTAGGGTTTAATACTTTATATAGTATACCTACATACCTACTTTAAAATATTTCTCAATTAACATTATTAAAATACTAGCATTGCCCGCGTCTGCGCTCGCGTTCAGATGACCAAAAAAAATTCTTAGGTTTTACATATTAGTATACTCTTACATTGCAGTTTTTGTATTTTTTTCACAAAAATGAGATATTTTCCCGCGGTAAAAAGTATCCTATATGTTGACCCGGATAACCAGCTATCACCATACCAAACTTCATCAAAATCCCTCCAGTGGTTTTTCTGTGATACGGTAACAGACAGACAGACAAAAATTCTAAAAACTATAGATTCGGCCTCTGTATCGATAATAATGTTTATTTCAATAAGATTTTCCAAAAAATATCTAATGTACACATTCGACTTAGTTACAATTTTATTATATGTATAGAAGAATGTATAAGTTTATATTATAATATCTGTGTGTATGACATGTGAGTGTATATTACACTTTCCAGAATAGCTTAGATGTCGTCTTTAATTCTACAATACATAGGTTAATTCTACGTAATTGTTAAACTTATAATGTCATGGAAACATAAAATAAAAAATTATTGCTGTAACGCCATACTGTAAGCGACAAATTTCAAAGAAACGGAACATTTTCATGCTTCGCACCAGTACAAGTAGCATTTTTATTAATGTTCCATTGTTTCTTAATCGCCGCTCCAGATTTGATATAGCGATAAGTTAAAAGCATAATGTCGGATAAAGCGCCTTGCCTTTTCCAACCGAAAACCGAAAAGTAGCTACAGTAGATCAGATGTCAGATTCCTCATATCTCTAACTTGATCGCTATTTTACTCCTGAGTATTTAGAGTGAACGAGCGTCGATTTTTCAAATCGAAAAATCAGTTAATTGTCGTTTAAAATATTATACTGGGTCGCTGAAACATTAATTAAAATGTCTGGTACATACCTTAATGAAATTAAGTGTACCTATCGGCAATCGGTATGACATTTTCTAAGTTTAACGTTTTCCAAAGTATGCGTTAAGTAGGTCTTAATATTTTAGACTTTATTAAAGGTTTCTAATGGCAGCTACCTAAGTAATATATTCTCTATTTTACGTGCAAGTGAGAGCTTGTTACTTGGATATTGCGCCATAACAAGCTAAAATTAATATCTCTGATCTGATAGGTATATGAAATATATAGAGATATAACGTCCTTTATGTGATAATGTAGAGTAAATTAATAGTTTGACATAAGATGTAAAAACTTAATATTTAGTCAGGGCACAAATTAAAAAAAGAAATTATATAAGTAGGTACTATATCTACTCAAAATCAGTCACGTTATATACCTATAATTTATTTCTATTCAAATAATAAAAAAAACTACATACACTGTGTTAGGCACTCAATAGTGAGGCTTATTAAACTTTTAAAGTGATTCACTTTTAAATTGTTTTCTTTAAAGATTCGAAAGTTTTGCTTTTGTCCACAAGCGACATCTACTGTCAAAATTACGACTATTTATCTTAAGTTTATATTTTGGGCCATTCATAACTTTATGACGTGTGACGTACAAATCTGGCGAGATGTATCACCGTTCTAGTTTACTGACAATAAATCGTATGTTTAACGTCGCGGTGAATTGTTTATATAATTAACAATAGCATTATACACGATTTCCAAACTAAGCGGCGCAACGGTCGTTTGTCACGGAGTAAACTGCTATTTATGAGAAATGAGAAATATCACTACATCGCTTTATAGACACTGAGTATAGGCGTAATGTAATTAGCGTATTTTTATTCAGCCTAATTAATTTATTTTAAGAATAAGGACTTTTTAGATTTTTTTAAGAGTCCACTATCTATATCCATATCGATAAATTCCTTTCCCAGAGCCTCTCACATGCATTGTTCAATAAACAGTCTGCTCATAAATAAGCCGTAGCTATTTAGCCAATCGGGCACCGATGGGCATTTGGTCAGATTCCAAAGCAGGCAGCCATGGAAGCCACGTGTGCTCGCCTCTGCATGCCGAATATGCAACCCTTGCTTGAATGTTGGCCCCTGTGCCGAATATTCCAGTATATCGGACAATGTGAGCGAATAATTCAATGCCGAAATGATATGTCGCTTTGCTTTCTCCGATTGCTATTTCGATGTTGACATTACTGATAACAATTGTAAGCACCTGTCTAGATTTTATAAATGACGTATTATTTTAACTATCGGATTTTTATTTTTTTTATAATTGCTTTTTTATACTTAATATACGTACATATTATATATACCTATGCACACAAAAAAGTCAAAAAAATTAATTAATTATATATGATATAACGAGAGTAACTTCATAATGGAAAGTATTTCAAGGACATTTATCTTGCAAAAGCTTTTTTTTTTAATTTGCTTACAATTCTTATTTTATGTTTTGTTCATTATAGGTAAGTGACAAATGGAAAATTTACTACGGTGATCGTTACACTCATGATGCATCCAGCAGGATACTACGCGAATATCGGTAAGCAAACATGTAGGATTTAAAAACGAACTATACAGCATAATAATTTCATCTTTAACAAGAAATGACATAAATCTTTACGGTTTTTACTGTATTGAGTATTTTAACCGTATTTATATTTGTCGATGAGTATTAGGATGTTATCGTAATGTATTGATAACAATTATCTCTCTGATTTGATTGCTGGTAGCCTTTATCTTATAAATAGAACTATAAGGTATTATGAAAACTTTCCTTTTCAACCGACTTCAAAAAAGGAGGAGGTTCACAATTCGGTTGTATTAATTTATGTTTGTTACCTCAGTACTCCGTCATTTATTAACCAATTTGGAAAAGTTTTTTTTTTGTATAGGTACTTCCAGTTTGGTCCCATTTACATTTAAAGAAAAAATAATCGACCAATGCAAATCAAAGCAAAGTTTACATCACAAATTGATGTATAATTAAAACTATAATTAAACTTTATGCCTTGTCATATTTACCTATTAGATATATCTTAAAGGATTGTCGGCTGGCGCCGACTTCGAAAGTATCTGATTATGTATATGTATCATAGTAAATGAAAACTCCCTTTTGTTAGTTATTTTTTACTTTTTAGTGTTTTGAAGTCGGTTTTTATTTATTTTTTTCATATAATTATTGTAAATTAAGCTAATTCCTATAAAATATTAATTTTTTTTTTCTGTGTACATAATCATTTAGTACCAATATAAAAATAACGCCATGATCTTTGCATTTACGTAAATAACATTAATTAATTATAGTTTTAGTGCGCAGTTAATAATATAGGAAAGTAAACTCTCTTTGAAAAGAAAAATAAATTAGTTTTACATTTAAATAAAAAAGATTTCTTGGTAAGTAATTAACAATTAAGAAATATCAAATTTGAACAAAACTAATGGCTAATTATTATTAATGTCGCCCTTTTGACCAACATAAAATTCACTATGCGTATTAATATTTCATATTTTTAACGCGCGGAATGCCTTGACCAAAGCCAAGGGCCGCTGGTTAAAATAAAATATACTTACCATAATTTTCACACTTTGTTACCATGATTTTGTATAGAAAGTTTTCTTGCAATATTCTATCGAAGTAAACGGGTTTAATTTATAGAAATATAATATAACTTAATATAAAATAAAAAAAAAATAACAAGAAATGCAAACATTCAACATTCAAAACCCGTTTTGCCTGTAATAGCCTTACATATTTTGAATTTTAGTCTATAAACTTTGTATTTGTTGTCGTTTAAAAGTTTTTAAAACTATACCTAATTAGTCCCGCAACGCTTACTCATCTATTAAGGCTATTATCTGTCTTAATTATAATTCCTGTCCAATGCTTATCGCAACTTATCTTTTCCGCGAAATCCAAGATATCATATCGTGACATCACGTCTTTTGTAACTAAAATTTAGCTCTGCAATTATTATATTTCTTAAAATCACGCTTCGATAATAACTTAGAATGTTTGAATAAACGATTAAATTTAAATATATTATTACATATACTTTTTGTATTTAATTAACTGAAAATATGTAGGTAAAAATTTTAAATGTTTATTTTATATTTTTGAATTCTTAGAAACTTCATATATAAATGTCGAGTATATTTTTATTTCAGTACAAAACTACTTATTTGCATTGTTAGAGACAAACTTTATTTAAAATATTAAATATTGATCCACCTTTAATCTAAGGCTCTTACATTATGAATTTTAACATTACAATGTTATATATGTATATTATTTTACGGATATCACGTAAATTAACATTACGCGGAACAACTCAATATAATATATGAATAAGTAATAAATAGAATAATAAAATTTACCTCTTTAAAAAAATGATTTGGATACTTTTCTCCGACGCTTCTTAAAAGAAGGGCAAACAAGAAGCTATTCTCGCATTCTGTAAAAGAAATTTCAACTAACTCGCTATATTTTGCAAACGTAATAAAAGGTCAAGATATATACATATGTACGTATCTTTGTTGCGAACTAATCTAGAACTTACTAAAAAGGTTTATTTGTAAGAGCAGTGAGTTTCAAGTTCCAGGGGCCAGAATCACTTAAGTATACCATTTTTTTTTCTTGGATACCCAAAAAATATCTATAAAGGATTGTATGCTACATAAGTATATATTACCTTAACTGACTTACTTAACTACTTACTTACTTAACTAACTTACTTTTTACCGCAAAAAAATATGTCATTCCTGAGAAAAAATACAAAAACTGTAATGTAAGAGTGTACTAATATGTAAAACCTAAGAATTTGGTTTTTGGTCATCTGAACGCGAGCGGAACCGCGGGCAATGCTAGTTGATGAATAATATTTGTCTCACACTTGGTCAGTTTTTTATATTGTAAGATTAGACATTTAGTTTTGATGCCAAAAAAAAGAATATTTTTGTACAGCATGTTTTTTTTTGTTTTATGTAAATTTTTGCCTATTACATTCAAAAGGAAGATAAGCTCTATAATGTTGAACAGATAGACGAACAGACACATAGCTATGCTCACTAATCGTCTCCCCATCATTTGGATTAGATACCAAATTACTTTAAATAATTGGAATTTGGAAAATATAAGATGTGATTAGTGAAACTAAAAATGAAATAACACTCTGTAATAGCTATTAATAATAAATAATCGTTAAATTGATCAATATAGTTATTCTAAATTAACACACAATTTTTATAAAATAATTACTGTAGTTGTACTAAATTTCACTTTTCAGTTCAATACGAACTCACATTTGATAAGAATAATACCAATCAAGTTCAAGATTACATAAAGATAAAACTATGTTATATAATACAATGATAAATGTAATTAAGTGTACGTACAAATGAAATGGGATTAAAGAGTTCACATATTTGTCTCAAAATGCATAATATGTAGATCACTTCAGATGCATCGTTTAATAATCTTATACTTAATATTACAAAAAGGGAGAGTTTGCTTATTTGTTTGATTGTTTGTTTGAACGCGCTTATCTCAGGAACTACTAATCTGATTTTAAACACTCATTTTGCATTATAGAGCCCGTTTATCGAGGAAGGCTATAGTCTATATATCTGCTACTACCCAAGGGAGCGGAGCAGTGATCATAAATGTCAACAAATCGGGCAGACTTCCATACGTTATTGTAAAACTGATATTTATATGTTTAAGTGATTTAAGATTAGAAACTACTGAGCCCATTTAAAAAATGCCTTTTGCGTAAAGCCAAAGAAATTATTTTTGTAGTTTTAGCGCCAACCGAAACCGCGGGTTCTGCTAGTAGTACCTAATATATGTATATTGGCAATACATAATTCAGCCCATTTAATGTCTAAAAGCTAGTCACGGGATTCCCCTCAACACGAGAGAGGATTTAGCTAAGGTTCGCCACCCTGATAAAATGAGCTCTCTCAGTTATATAGGTTCTTCAGTGTTTTTCTTCACTATATTATTAAGTGCTGAGAATGAGAACATAAGAAGTCCTTGGTAAAACCAACTACATTCTTTTCTGTCCGAAAAGGACACTTATATTTCGTCACAAATAGATGGAGAAACTAAAAGCTGGAAAACTTTTGTAATGAGCGTCAATGTCGGTTTTTCGAAAAATAAATTGTAATACAACTTTCACTTATATCGAAATCAGATCAATACTTTACGATCGATCTTAAATGAAATAACGTAAATTAAATGTTCTTACTGAGAAAACTTAATAAAGTATCTATTTTTCTCAGTCAGTCTTTTTAATTTTTATCTTCAAACAGACAGTCAAAATAATGTTAGTGTAGATCTTTCTTGTGTAAATTAGCTCGCTATTTAGTTTAACTCATCGTGTTATTGTAGGCACTTATCAGGTTACACTTAGAGGTTAGACGGTAATAGTTTCAATATAAAAGTGGCAACCCGTTTAATATGAGTTGGATGAGGATTTCAAAGAGGATTTTATTTTTAAAACAACATTTATAGCATTTTGTTATGTACTTAGTGTTTGTTCGTAACTTCGTCTTATTTACTAAAACTTAGTTTTATGCTACGTAGGTATATACAATATACATACATATGTATAAAGATGGTAGTAGAGTCATGACGGTCAGTATAGAATTGTAATAATTTAATGCTGAATAAAATAATTTGAATTTGATTTTAAAAGACAATTCAGCTAATAATAGTTTATTGAAGACACTTTCAGACGTGATATTTTACTGTAACAAATATATTGTAGTTTACCTACCGAGAAACGGTTTCTTAGTGTTCATAGAGAATTTCAATTTATTAATTTCATGTTTAATTGATTAATTAATTAATTAATGATTCAAAAACTCGAAAGTGGGCTCAATGGAAAAAAACATGAAAGTTACAATTTAAGTTTTTTAATAGCTCTCGTTGTTACATATTATGTATGTATGTATGTTATTATGTATGCACCGCTTACCAGAGGGGTAAGTAAGGCAGTTCTAAAAAGAAATAACTTGTTTTTTGTCACTTACATTTTTAATGTTGTAAGAACAGCAAGTAAATTTTTTACTACAAAATAAGGAGAAAAACCTTTTAGACTTGCAACATTATATTTACAACGAAGAAATACAAAGTAACTTTTCTAATACTATATATGTACTAACTTATAAATAGAAAACATTCTTTCAAATATACTAAAGTAACAAACGAATGTTAATATTTTAAGGTTAGAATAGAGTTTATTTCCTCTTGTAAAGGTTAAAGATAAATTGTCAGCAATTTCGTGCCATTGCATGAATTTAAATGGTTGCCGGTTTGTTTATAGAAAACCAATTGATTGGCCAATTATATACTAACGTCGAAGATTCTTTACACTGTTGGCCTAATCGTCTAATAAGAGCCCGTTTGCTGCTACAATTTTAGTTACTGGTTGTGCAACATTGAAAGACTATGTTAATTTTCATAGAAATATTTCATTTTGCAAATTAAATTATGAAGCAAATCATATAAAATTTAAATTGATTTAACAAGAAAATTTCGTACAGAAAAATCTAATAGCATAAAATCTAGTAAAACTGTGTCAACAATAAGTTAGGGTATACTCCTGGTTTAATTTAGTTTTATTTCATTCAGAGTAGAAATCGAAATAAATGTTTGAAGTATAAGTTATTCTTTCACATTAATTCTCAAACTCAGAATAATCGTCAGTAATTCAATATCATCGCATGAGACTAATTGGTCTTTGGGATGTTTATTGTAACCGATTAGCCAATTATATGTATACCAAACCTACCACCGCGATACTTCTAACTACTGCTTAGCAAATTGATTTTGAATACTTCTGTGAAAGTGTGTACCTGTGCTAAATATTATAATAACAAAGATTTATGTGTAAAGTTAGTTTAAACTTTAAATAAACAACAAAAACAGGTATAAAATATGTTACAATTTATATTTTATTAATTATCACGATATTTTAATACATACAGTTTTTGAAAGACTTATAATTTAAAATAAATATTTAAATGCTACTTATTTATTATATTTGGGTATAAAACTGTTACAGTTTTCGTGTGTTAAATCCAAATATGCCTGTAATTTGCTTTAGGTGCCAGAGTTGCTCTCGACAACGCTAGAAATGTCGGCTTTATCGCGAAATAACCATAAAAGTATGATTTATAAACGTCGCCTCACCAATGCCTCACGTAATAAAATTGACGGCTTGGCACCATAAGCACTCCTATCGTGCGAATTCCATCTACTTCAGAACTACGCATACCTACTTAGCCTGTGCGTATAAACCTAATATTTATAAACGTGGTAAACTGTTACTTTTACGCGTTTAATAAATCTAATACAAAAAAAAAACAAATACAACAAGTGAAAAATATTTGACGAAACATGAAAGACAAGTGTATGTTAAAGCGCGGCTGTTGTTCATCTCACACTAACCTTTGTCTTTACGGACGTTAATAATAAAGAGTCGGGAAGTGCGGATGCAGCGAGTGCAAGCCGCGACTCGCCTCTATCGCCATCGTGACATAACACCGCTCGCCCCGCCCACGCGCTCTCGCTCTCCCGCCCAGGAGTGAGCGAGACAGAGATAAGGGTACGTCGCCGTCAAAGCCTCCGTGCCGATTCTAAGAAAAGCCAACTGTTATTATCTGACGCGGATTGTTCTCGAGACTCGACCTCTCGGCTCTCATGAATGAACAGGCGCCTGCAGGTGCGCACCCTCGAGCGCTAAATTTCGACGATCGCTTCTAAATTCGCTGCAATTTTCGACACGCCACACTAATTTTCAGTGGCCGATGCGCTTTTGATTATTTCAATTGGACAGGAAGTCGATTTTCAGATGTTTTGAGCCAATTTTATTAGCATAAACATTTCATGATACTCTCCTCTGTCGAACTGTTCACGTTCCTGTCAGAATGATCGGGCATCAATCACAATTCTGTTGGCACTCGCAGTTGCGATAATTTGAGCGTGCATATAAAAAGATTCATTGCGCTTTGCCAATGATTGAATAATCAATTACAACTTATACATGAATAAAAATACTTGGAAATTTGTATACATGATATATTGCACTTCTATATAATCTGCTAATTAAAATTTAATTATCAAAAGAAACAATACACAACTATTAATTAATTTAAACAATTAAAAACAAAACAGTATTTCGTCGTTGAAGTTCTAACACCACGTAAGTCATTTTTTGGCGGTTTTGACATTTTGATGCCATTCGCTAGAGAATCGGAACACGCATCGTTTGAGCCAATCAGAAAAAAGTATTGGCCAATAGAAACTCGTGAAATGAAGAAAGTGTAACTACACGGGATCTACCAAATGGCCGTTATATTTGGAAACAGTACGTAAGTCACTTTGTGCCATAGTGTGTTATGTACTGCACGGTTGCTCCTGACGATTAGAGGAAAAAAGGTAAGAAAATATTACTGTGTTATTAAAATCTGTGCATTTTTTATTTTTAAGATATTTTTAGTATTTATATTTGATGTTTTTATATTGTTATAAGCTTAATTTAGTTAGTTAATGCTATTGAAAGTTTGGGTACTGACTTACGTTGTGTTGCTCTAAGGTTCGAAGTTACGTGGTGTTTTAATGTAACGGTTTTATGGTTTACCTAACGATCATATTTTAATTTTTAAGTTAAATAGTAAATTATTGACCAACATAAAAATTTTTGATAGTAATGTAGATGTTTTTTAGGCAGTGAAAGTATATTTATTCATTTAACAGGTATTATAATTGTTTTTGTTTCATTTTCAGAAAAAAGAATCAAAATGAGCAGTGACGAAGATGAAACTATACTTGAACTCTGCAAAGAATTAAAGATAAAAATACCCCCAAAAAAACCAAAATCACTTACCCACAATTCTATACACCCAATTTCAACCTTGAAAATCTAGACCTTAATAATTTACCTAATATATTAATATTAGATAATAATGAAAATACAATAGCTTCTGATTTAGTTGCACAGACTTCACAGCAAATTTTAGCACACGATAATTTAAATATAACTACTGAAAATGTAATTACTACATTAGAAGAAGTTGATCAGTCTGCATTGATAATAACAGAAGAAGTAATAGAAACATCTATGATACAAGAACCAGAAGAAATGCTTGAAAAACAAACACGAGTAGTATCTTTAGAAGAAATGAGCTCCGAGAACGTACCTGATCTAACAACTGTAACGGATGGATTAATTGATAATGAACAGAATTTAATTCAAGATGTTGATAATGTAGAAGTTAATGAAAACGAAAAATCAACTAACAACGAATATTTTGGAGATCTTAATTCTAAGCGTAAAAGAAAATCTAAAGGTCAAGTAAAGTCGGATAACAAAAGGGAGTGGACCAAAAATAAATGCAAAAAAACTAAGATTAGAGGGAGAGTCGTACATGGGATATCGGCGAGATAGCAAGCAAGAGAAGTTTCAAGTATTACATGATGTTATGCGGCCTGCGCGTGAAATAGGACCTCGTTGCTTTTCTGAGTTTTGTAAGAAATCCAAACTTCGTGGATGTAACAACATAGCAGAGACAGAGAGACAAGAAATTTTTATTATTTTTTGGAAACAAATGGACTGGTCTCAGAGGCAGCAGTATGTTGTTTCTAATGTTGAATGTGGAAATAGAAAACAAATAAAGAAGATAGATTCTGCTTCAAGACGAAATTTGAGCAAGCAATATTTTTTAAACACTGAGTCTCAAGGCCGTGTTCAAGTATGTATGAAAACGTTTTTAAGCACTCTAGGTATTACAGAAAATTCTGTGCGTTATTGGATTGAACATTCTGAAAAAGGCATGACAAGAAAACATGGAGGGACACGTCCACTTCAGGAGAAAAGATCAAAAGACTGCATGATCTCTCTAAATAAGTTTTTTGATGATTTACCCAAAATGCCATCCCACTATTGTCGGGCGTCAAGTACAAAACTTTATTTAGAACCAGTTGTACAGAGCAAATTGAAACTTTATAAGTTATACTGTGAGAAATGTAACGAACAGCAGGAAAAACCCGCCTCTCGATGGTTGTTCGATCAAACCTTCAATAAAAAGAATTTAAGCCTATTTTCTCCTAAGAAAGACCAATGTGATTTGTGTTGTTCTCATAATGTAGGGAATATCAGTGAAGCCAACTATCGTGAACATATATTAAAAAAGGATAGAGCTCGACAGGAAAAAGCTCAAGATAAAATAAGAGCAACGAATAAAGAAGTGCATGTCTTTACACACGATCTACAATCCGTACAGCTGTGTCCTAAACTTGAAGCCAGTGCAATATATTATAAGACAAAATTATGTGTACACAACTTCACCATCTACAATCTTTAAAACAAAGACGTTCACTGTTATTGGTTCGATGAGTGTACTGCAGGCCTGGTGGCTTCGGTGTATACTACCTGCATAATAGACTGTTTGAAAAAAACACTGTCTAAGAAGCTGCTACCTATAATTCTGTATTCCGATGGTTGCACAGCACAAAATCGTAATGCTGTTTTATCCAATGCATTGCTTGAATTAGCTATGGACTATAACATTCAGATCGAACAAAAAATCCTAGAAAAGGGTCATACTCAGATGGAGGTAGATTCTTGTCATAGTGCAATAGAATGTCAAATTAAACACAGAGACATCTACCTGCCTTCGCAGTACGCTTCAATTTCTTTCAATTTACAAAGTAAATTTATGAATAATAATAATAAAAGTGCAATTACACTTAAAAGCCTTGTTCAGGGTATATTTTCAAACACTTAAATAATAGGTATATTGTTTAATAATTAAAGAAAATATATTAATTTACATAACATTTTTGTTTTTTAATTCCTAGAAAATGACGTATGTCATGTCAATTTGTGAAATTAAAGTGACAACACAACGTATGTCATTACCTATGGGTTAATAACTGACTTTTTATAAAAAATACTTTTTCGATATTAAATATAACTATAATTAAGTATACACAAACAATAAATTTGTATATTTATAGTATTTATACAAAAATATGCAGTTTTTTCACTCTCCTGAAAAGTTGCTATTTTTGACTTACGTGGTATTAGAACTTCAACGACGATTTGTTATTGTTGTAAATATTTTTATATTATGTAAATATATTATAACGTTTAGTAAAAAAACAATAATAATTCACCGTCAATTGTTTTTGGAAATATGACAGCAAATTCGTATTGCAGGAAGCTTAACGTCTTGGCACGGAACCCGGCGGCAATATTTACGAGTGTACATTAAATTTCTGTATCACTTTAAACGCGATATTTAATACTACGTTGATTCATAAAATAATTTTAACGAAAAATTAAAGCTATCTTATTCTTATAGACCCACTAAATACTAATATCTATTTTGAATGATTGGTATTGTAAGGGTATTAATTAAATATACAATAATTATTATAGATGATATTATATTGTATGTAGAAAGCTATGTTATAAAGTAACTAAGTTTAAGTTATATATCGTTAACTTAACTAAGAATTAAACCAAATCATATAAATTATTTCTATTTAAAAGGACCTCATTATTGGCGGAAAAATGGAATCCGTGGTTGAATGAAGATACTAATCAAAAAACATACATTATCTTTTCAATAACGTTTGAGTGTTAAGAAAATATTATCTGTTTAATATTAAATAGTGTTATCATCTGATAAGAAATTAATAACAATTTAAAAGGCGATCGATAAGGAGAGAAAGCAATATGATCTACAAAGTGTTATAGCGGCCCTTCCGACTATGGCTTTAAAGCTTACTCGGAGTGGTTTAAACAGAAGTGGTATAACCGGTTATCCCGCGCTGTTGTAAGCCATAACAGTAGCCTTAACGATAGTTGGTTCACAATAAAATTATGCCTTGCTCTGTCTTTATTTCTATTCCAGCACGTCTGTCGTGATTAAGTGAATTTACTTCACTTGTACGGTATAAGGTTCCGTGTGAGCTTATTTTGTGAAATTAAATGTTTCTCTGAAATTTTAAGAAATAATATGATTTTTTTTCTATGTTTTTTTTACCTCAACTTTATTATGAAAGTTTGTATGCACAGTATTACAAAGGCATATTTGAGTAAACATTATATTGTGCATAAATATTAATAGATAGTTGGGAAAGCATGTTGAACATGATATGGACAGTGAACTAACTCAAAATTAAACCATCATGTCAGTATTATAATGCCATAGACTTTTCCAATAAAATAATTCGTAACAATATGATTGAGGTATCAATAAAATGATGCGCGCATAATAATAAGATTAAATAATGACCACGAGATTCGAGACGGCGGGCGAAATCAGCCGGCCATGACGAATAATCAATACAACACGACGGTATTCAGATTTACATCCGCTGTTGGCAACTAGGCATGACGTTTTTTCTTTCAATTATTAACTATTATCATCTTAAATAATGGCTCTTCTATAGTGATCAATTAAATCAAATCAAGTTAAAGCTTGCAGTTTCTAACTGGTCGGATTAGTTACTAACACTTTAAATGTATATAAATTATAGTTTCTGAATTATTTACCCAAAGTTTTATACTTTAACGCTACAAGTATACTGTATATAAAACAAAATTTGCATTACTAATGTGGCTAGCGGTCTGCATTAAAGGATCACGAACAAATTTTAAAATAGCCATTTAAATTACCACTTCTGTTCTTTAGTATCAACTCGACCAGCATTTTCTCTACAAGCGGCGAGTTACAAAAACACATAATGATTCACCGCGACGCGATCATTTCCACCGAATCGGAAAATTCCTGTAATCTTTGTAGACTTTCTTTAGCGATTGCAACTCGCCTTGCTAATCTGTACACGCGACACACGTTTCTGTTCGTACGCCTACTTACATCTAATTAATAATGTTCGATAAATTATCGTCCGTTGGGCGACTAATTGACGTTTCACATAATAGACGTCATATTTACAAATAACGTTCTGGCAAGTGTAGCATGTGCTAGCATACAAACGTAACAGAACATTCCTAACTTGGTTTATTATCAGCGACAAGATAAGGGAACTAAAGTAGTGGTGACATCACTGCTCCATAGACTCTAGATAAAGTGCTCTGTAGGTAACCCTTACGGTAGATAAGATATTTAGCATTTAGCTAATTTATTACTTTATCATTCAAAGACTCAAGTGAAAGTACGCGAGCGGGATGTGACTAATTACTGTAATAGCTATATATTATAAGCAATGAAAGATACACCCGAGCAAGCTTTACGGTCGGGCGGAGATAATAAGTAGATACTCATTTATTGGAGTGTTTAACGCGAAAAATAAAAAGCGAAATCTAATTCTCCTCCGTTTTTCGATCAGTAGAGCTGCTCTACTCAAGCAAAGTCGCCTGAGACAGGAGCATATCGGATTGAAACTCGAAATCTTAAACCGGTTTTGTTTTATCTTGCGTCCTGTTCTATCACATGGCTGTGTGTATGTCATATCTCTGTCCATGACTCACCTTTTTTACGTAGAGCGCAAGCGACCGGCCGCTCTACGCACTTCATGGTCACTCGTTCAACTTCGTCACGCTTTGACTGCATTGAGTCGACGTTATGTGACATTATATTAATGTTCAAATTAATAAGCAAACATTATTTTATAGCGAGTATTAACAGACAAAACCAGTTTTAGCGCTCTATTGTAACAATCTATTATTGAATAAATAGTAAGCTATTATACTTTTAGTAGTTCCATGCGTACTTGTTTGGGTCTTTAACTTTCCACTTTATTAAGAATATTTAACATGTAAGTCATTTATGTAAGGTTATTAAACCCAGATGTATTTTGTGTGTTTCTTAATTAATAATAAATAATTTAATATATTGAGTTATAAAAACCGGATTTTATTTGTGTTTTTCAAAAGCGTTTCAGGTGAAAGGACGTTTTACTTGCCGTCGCGAATTTACTGCTTTTTAAACGTTTATGTGCCATTTGGCGTGTTCTCATATAAACAAAGGTCTTTTACGTTTCGACGAAAACCAGTGATATTTTAGAACATGAACTTGTTAGGGCACGTAGAGCTATATTATATCTGAAGTTTTGCAGTCAGATGTTTTGAATATTGCAAAAAAAAACAATTTGTACAAAGTGTAGCTTTATTTATTGAACTTAGCAATAATTTATAAGCATGATTGGTTCTGCTGGTATAATGAATGGCCCCGAAGCGCTCAGTACTCGGAGGTGTAGAAAGAGAAAGGGAACTTATTCAAAAGTAGGTAATGTTTTTGCTGTTCTCGTTGTGTGTACCGACGGGCGGTGTGGCGGTGCGCTGGCGCGGGCGCATGATTCATCCGCGCGTGGGCCAAGCTTATTATGTTCTGTTCGCGCTATTATTTTACACTCACATCTAGAAGAGCTTCTGTCACATTTATTTGTTTAGTGTATTACTCCACTGTATCGCTCTAATGTGATTCAATTTTATTTATTGTTAACACTAACGCTATAACGAATTGGTAGGCTGGAAATTGGTAGGCTACTAATATGGAGTAGTTTATATGATATATTATGAAGGTGGTATTTTTCTAGCGGTATACATATTATATATTTACATAACGATCAAAATATAATATAAAATATGCCAATTTAAATAGTTTTGTATGATACGTTGATGAAAATGTAAGAATACCATACAGATCATACGTACTATGTCAGAGCTTATGACATTATAATAAGTAATACATATGTAGTTTGTCACACTTGTTAAACAGTAAGTCATAAACTACTGCTCATTAAGAATTTATTGTTGCAATCGAGATGTTATTTACTTTTTATCGTCGAGACTAAGAAATGCTTCGTATTGTCTAAACAGATCCTGTTAAATTAAACTGTTTTGTGTACATAGCTGCGTTCACAGTTGTTCACTATCCAGCTCTACATATATAGTTTCATATCCTTTTCAAACTTTCCTTTATTATCTGTTGCTGGTAATTTAACGGCTCATTTTATAACTTTTCTATTCATTTTTAAAACTAGTTTTTGTTGATTGTCGCCACTATTATCTACTAACAAAAGATTGAATTGTTGTCGACTACTGCTTTAATATTAGTTATTACGTTGGGTATTTTCCAAAATTTAAATTGAATAAACATTTACATACACGAGGAGTGCCAAGTTGTTTTTTTAAAGTAAATTTTCACAATATCTAACAGTCAATATGACGTCTAGAAAATCACGTATATATAATTTGGTACTATAATACAACACTGGTTCCTTTTTTCTTTACAATATGTGTTATCTTATCATATCGCAATAACAAACTACGTAATAAAAAATCTAGTAGCATAAGCTATTATCGCTTATTTTCCTAGAATATAATATCAATTCTTTGTTGTCATATCAGGTAAACTAATCGTAATCGTAGACCAAACATTATTGTAGTTATAAAATATAACAAGATAATCCATCAATATAGTACCAAGTCAATGAAGGCTATTAGTACTTGATATTTAACTTTGACCTTTTAAGATCCTAGCAACGACGCCTATCCTGATGTCGCAAACGCTCGAATTGTGCGCCGCAAGCTTTCTCACCGTGGCATTGTAGCGTACACGTTCTCTTCTGACGAGACCTTTATGATGTTTCTATGCATTGCCCTATCTTGAAACTAAACCCACGATCAACTTTCAAATGCTTAATTCACCTTGCTCTTCTATTTTTTAACATAATTTTAGTTTTGTTTGGTGGTTCATGATAATATGATCAATTTATTTATTTGACGCCATAAAGGTATTCTCTAAAATATTTATTGCTATCATTAATAAATTATTCTATTTGCTTTTAATCGTTAGACCGTATCTTATATTAAATATTTAATGTATTTGATCATATTTTTAATCATCTTAAAATGATCATATTGCAATAATACTTCTTATTCATTTAAGTTTCATGAGCATATACAGTTCGAAAATTTTTGGTGAATTATAAAAATCCAACAGTTGCATATTTAATGATTGCAAATTTAATGAAACGCTCTAGATACGAAATAATTTTTGCATTATTTTAGCAATATTTATTATAAATAAGGATATAAAATAAAGATTTTGTTTTATAATACATATTATTTAGACAAACCAGTTGTATAAGGGAACTCTGGTTTCAAATGTTTTATTTTGTTTTTATGCATCTTTTGCTACATTCCTGTTGTTTGATGCGGTAACAGACAGACAGACAGACAAAAATTCTAAAATCTATAGATTCGGCCTCAGTACCTATCGATTATAATGTCTATTTCAGTAAGATTTCCTAAAAAATATTTAATGTATAGATTCGACTGTTACAATTTTATTATATGTATAGATTAATACTATGCATACTACGGCATGTATTTTCACAAAAATCTTTGTGAAATGAATTCCTCTACTTATGTAATAATTTTATTATTTCATAAGCATTAAAGCACACTTACAATATACATATCAAACGTTAACACACAAAATTATATTAAAAGTAACACGCTCACTGATATGTATATCAATAACAAGTATACATAACATTCACCAATGTACTATATATACCTATTCAAAAGTATTTTTGAGTAGGTATATGTTGGTATTTTTATTTATAAATAATAATAAGAGTTAATAAATCTCATATTATCACATCCATACAACTCGTGCACCATCTACTATATAATATTTATAATACTACTAGCAAAACCCGCGGCTTCGCTCGGGCTAAAACTACAAAAAAACTAAAAAAGTAGGTTTCATACAAAATTTCATTCCCTATTTAACCCCCTTATGGTATGAATTTCAAAAAATGCTAAAACGCGTATTTAGTTGTATTGAAGAGCATTAGTACTAAGTTGCAAGTAATTCTGATCATAAATATTTTTTTGGATTTGGAGTGGGAAAAAGATGATCTCCCACGGTAAAAAATAGCTTATGTCACCCTCCAGCCCTCCAACTATCTCTACACAAAAAAACACGCTAATCCGTCACTCTGTTTCGACGTGAAAGAAGGACAAACAAACACATTTTCACATTTATAATATTAAGTATGGAAAAAGGGATGATTATTTTGGTTCGTTAGTCAGATATATCATTTAAAATGTCGTAAACGTTTGTCTATTTTACTATATGTATGCTTTTAAACATTCGTTGAAGCCTGTAAATTCTAAATAGAGCCCGCAAATGGCCGCCCTGTACTTCTGTGCCTACTTTGATTGCACTCAGTTAATGTCCCGTTACGACTTGCTGAACGCCACGTGTGTGTATAAATCAACTCTGAGGCAGTAAGTTTAGTATCTCGCTCATATTCTCTGATACGAGATCACAGGATGGATTTTCGCACGGAATTTCTTATTATCTATATATATAAAACAAAGTAGAGTTTATTACAACACTTATAACTCGAGAACTGCTTGACCGATTTTTATGATATTTGTTTTTTTGGATTTACCTTCACCCCGAATAGCAGAGTAACTATTAAAACATCGGAAAAATTCACGAAAAACAATTGAAAAAAAATATATTCCATACTAAGCGTCAAAACGGACCTAGGACTAAACCTGAGCGAAGCGAGTGTGAGTCGTTAGTTTTAAATATACATAAGATAACATAGTAAAAAACGCAAAAAGTGAAATGTGAATGTGAAGTTTTATATACAAAACTTACATTGACATATTCAATACAAAATCCAAGTTCCTCTTATATGTACTGTAATTTTACATGTAATTTGTAATCGTAAAAATATTAAAGTAGGTGGAAGTATAAACTAGAAAATTAAACTTTAAAATATGTAGGTTTCCACAGTCCTCCCTACATCAACCCTGACGTTAGGTTTGTTTAATTTCATCGACTTGTCTTTTGATGTGGGTCATGAATTTCAAGATATAATGTTAAGCAATAAAAGGCTTGTTCTAAAAATTTCCTCCTGTTTATTATTTATATTACTAATATTATTTTCATTTGTAACAGTTTGTATGTGTATTCAGCCCTTTTTAACGTCCCACTGCTGGGTACGGACCTCCCTTCAGTACGAGGGGGATCAGGCCATAGTCCACCACTCTGGCCAAGTGCGGGTTAGCGGATTTCACATGTCTTTCGAAAACTTACTAGGTTCTCTCAGACATGCAGGTTTCCTCACGATGTTTTCCTTCGCCGTAAGGCAAGTGGTAATCAAGATTGTATAACATACTAAAATTAATTATTTTTACAAATAATTCCCGATTTTTTTTATTGTAATGACATACTGTAGGCTTAGGAAAAATAAGTATAAGTGTATAGGCATAACTCTGAATCAATAAGTTATTTTTACATATCTTATTTGTATATATTGAGTTTCTCTCGCCAGTTCTTCTCAGGTCTGAGGCTACTTCTTTCCGAACTGGTAGTAGACTCGTGACGTTCAGTAAAAAAAAAGTAATAATTTAATGCTGAATAAAATATTTTGAATTTGAATTAAACTATACATTTTGCATTGATTTATTGTGTAATGTTCTCTTAACAAAATAATGAAGCATAGTTTTTGTTAAGAAATTAGTAATAATTACCAATCATTGTTTAATGATACTGTGATTGATATTGTCTTTTTATATGGAATAGGTAATTAATTTACTTTCTATGTTTTTATAGCGCGAAAAATGGTCACTTGCTGTGCAAAGGGATGTGCAAAAATAAAACTAATCAAATTTTCCATATAGTGTTCCCTAAGAAAAGGCAGCGGTGGGTGTTACATAATCATGGTGAATAAAATGAAATCATTGGGCTTTTTATAACACACTACCTGTTTTAGGAAATCGTTTAAGTATAGATTCCGTTATCATATCATTAAATTTAGTTATAAACATGACACAACTAATGTGTTACTATTAGGCATTAACTTATTTTAATACGCTTTAGAAGTTAGTGACAACGGTATCATACGAACCTGTTGTCGATGATGTAGCGCGGCAAATCTGTTTCGTATAGGGAAGGCGGCAGGGAGGAGTGAAGGGGAAAGAGAGGCACACATGCATTATTCAAGGCTCATTTCTATTCAACGGCGACAGGCCGCCCGATAAAAACTTCTCGTTTGACAACTCGGACGCCTGCACCCTTTGTACTTACGTCATGTACTCTAAGCTTAATACGCTTTAATGTATCACACGCTGTACGACAAGTGTCGAAACTTTGATTATCCAGTGTGTCGATTAACAACTCCAGGTAAATTTCTAAGAAATCTATTGTTAACTGTAACGCCGGCGTGTCCGCGGTCGTGGAGGGATTAATTTTTATTTTCCAAAGATCGGTGCGACGATGTGTGACATATAATTAAATAATAAACTCATTTGCACAACGAGTTCAATGATTAGTCTGTACGATAATATGGTTTTCATCTGACAATAAATTTCGAATCATCTTCATTTGGAGTACGAAGCGGAGAGCAAGTGTTAGCAATAAGTTTTGTGATGAAACATTCGCAGAAATATCTTGTATCACGTCCAAGTTACTGCATCCGGTATTAACACTTCATAAAGTGGAGCAAAACGCGCGTACATGCATTAATTACTTTTGGCATACACTAAGCAAAGTACTTGATAATATAATTTGTGGTTTCATAAAGTCGGTATAATACTTTTAATAATAATAAACAACTCAAGTAACTGACAGACAAATTTTATTAAGACCAAAAACATACTTCAACAGAGATGCTCTGTCAATACTTTATTATTTTCTGCAAGTTGTTTTATAACAATATGAAACGATAGTCTATTAATTTTAGTGATCATTTTCAGTAATTTTTAGAAAGAGAAATAAAAATAGAAAGTGTAAATATTGAAATATGCTCGTATGTAATAGCCACTTTAAATTCACTGATATAATATTATCTATATAGCCTTTTTTTTATAATAAAAAAACTTGTGTCCCAGCTTCAGAATCTAAAACTATTCTTATGTAGGTAATCCACACTTCTATTATAAACAACTAAGATTTGTATGTTTGTAACGAATAAACTCAAAATTTCTCGAAATTCGGCAAGAAGATAGTTTAAGACCCTGGGAAGGGCATAGGATATTTTTATTCCGAAAATCATCCCTTTAGGGGGGTGAAAATTGGGATGAAAGTTTGTACAGGTAATCAACCCAGGGACGAACCCGAGCGAATCGAGAGTGAGCCGCTAGTCATTGTATAATTTATGAATTTTTAATATTAGTAAGTACTACCTAGTATGAGGAAAATTCATTTGGCAAATCTGATATAAATATTAGAAAACCTAAAAACGTGGAGGCTACCGTAACAAATGTTTATTTTTATTATCCGTTGGAGTGTTTTGGTAATGAGAAGTATTTAATTGGCTATTACACTCATGCAAAGAACTCTTGCAAAAAATTGCCTTAAATTAATTATACAGGTAAAATATTTCTTCGTTTTATTTTATACGGACGTTGATTTTAGTGCATTTTAACTGCAGTATAATTGTTTTAAGATTACTCATATAGAATACTAGCGACTCACCGTCGCTTTGCTCGGGTTCGCCTCTAGAAAAACAACAACAAATCTATTTCATGGGATCCGTACCTTTTTCTAGGAAAAAAAGTAGCCTATGTGTTATTCTAATATATGAGCTACATTATTGTAAAGTTTCATTAAAATGCATTCAGTAGTTTTTGCGTGAAAGAGTAACAAACATCCATATATTTATTTATACATCCAGACATCCAGGCACCCGTACATCCTCACAAACCTTCGCATTTATAATATTAGTAGGATTTACATTGTTCAAATAAACAACTTTCAACTAATGTTCATACTAGTGGGTATTTATTTGTTGAGGTTAAAGATCAAATAAGTACTTTTAACGATCCTTTGGCCGACAAAAACACCATCGTCGCGTGATCGATTTGGCCTACTTGTCTCGATGATGCTCCCCAATGACTCCATTTACTGTTACATGTTCTCTACTTTATAGATAAAACGAAAGTTATTGTAATTACAGTAATGTGCTTTTAAATATCAAGTGATTTTTTATATTTCTCTGAATATTTTACACATCAATTTTAAGTCATTTCTAAATATTATTACCTACTATAAAGAATTAGGAACATGGTTACTTTATAAATTATTAGGTGCCTGAAATCATAAACTCTATATAATATTTGTTTAATTGATAAGCTGCTACGTAGATAACGCTGATATTCGATGCATTGTCTATAATTTATCTAGCAGAACCCGCGGCTTTGCCCGCGTTCATAGTACAAAAAACAAACTCTTCTTTCCCTTCCCTTTACAATAATGTATGGTCTGCTCAATTTGTTGACATTAATGAGCACTGCTCCGCTCCCTAGGGTAGTTCCATGAGGATATAATATAGCCTTCCTTAATCAACGGGCTATCCAATGCAAAAAGAATTTTTCAAATCGGATTAGTAGTTCCTGAGATTAGCGCGTTCAAACAAACAAACTGTCTCTTTTTAATATTAGTATAGATAAGACATAGCATAGTATTAGATATTTATGAAAGGAATAAAGCCAACAAATATATTTTGTTCTTTTTCTATTTGATAATATTTTTTTACTATGACCGTAAACTGAGAGGCACCCATAGGCTACCACGGTTCGTTTGAGAACCCTCAATTATTATTAGCCGAATGACAAGTGGTCGGGCGACATCGTGCGGAAGTGTGGCAGTTGGCAGTTGGCACACTGCCCGTGACCGAACTACTGTTACACGCCGCTGATTTGCTCTTACGCGCGATCGGCCGGAAAACTGAGAAACTTGATTTCTTTTTAATATTAATAATTTTCTACTTTCAATTTGCCATTATTAATCACTTTGAACAATTAGCAGTGTATTTTATATCTGTAAATACTTACACGAAGTAGTAGCACTCGACACCTGCTATTGTCGAAAGCATTTAAATTTTTTGTTAGTCGAGTAAACCAGTCTATATATTTTTTATTATGGCCGCCCGTATGTTTGTTTCAATAATTATTTCTTAGTAAGTAGACAGTTGATGTAGTTCACTGTTTATAACGAATATATTATCAACTAGCGACTCACCCTCGCCCCGTTCGGGTTTGTCCGTAATTACGTTTAGTATAGATTTCCTAGAGATGAGATATTTTCCCACAGTAAAA
This sequence comes from Brenthis hecate, assembly GCA_951806755.1. Lineage (NCBI taxonomy): Eukaryota > Metazoa > Arthropoda > Insecta > Lepidoptera > Nymphalidae > Brenthis > Brenthis hecate. The sequence goes on from OX638263.1 coordinate 4,468,273, forward strand.
AGTATTGTTCTCCGATATCCGGATGACTAGCTATCATCATACCAAATTTCATCAAAATCTGTCCAATGGTTTTCTCGTGATGCGTTCCCACACAGACAGACAGACAGACTGACAAAAATTCTAAAAACTATAAATCGGCCTGTGTATCGATAATAACGACTATTTTAATATTATTTAATGTACTGATTCGACTCAGAATTTTATTATATAGATAATTACCTTGTTTGTTTTTCAGGAGATTTAACGTGTCCAATTAGACCGTTGCAAATATTTTTTACAAATAATACAGCAGTTAATTAAAGACTAGGTTTAGCAAACACTATGGCTAGATAGTAAGTAACATCTTAAAAACGCTGCATGTATACATAATGTTTACGTCAATGTTACCACAAAGTGACGCCATCCCGCCGTTAAACGTGACTTGCTTTTGTGTATATATTTTAAATAAAACTTTTATTCAATTGTCAACGATACCAAATTCACCGGTTATTAAATTAAAACTGATGTGATTTTAGTGATACGTTTTCCGTATTTATCTCAATTATCGCGTATTGGCAATGTAATAAGATAACTTTTGCCTCGTAATAAATGCTCTACTTAAGCAAAAGAGCAAAAAAACTACAAATTTACTTATGATGATGATATTCTCCTAGCCGATTCCGGCCACGGCGGCCAATCTCATTGAGAATAGCCAACTGCGCGGGAGATATTATAGTGCACAAGTGTACGCGTAGACACAAGTGCACTCTCTATTCCTGTCACTCTCATACTCCGGTGGGACGACTGCTCGACACGACCAGTGAGAGTTAAGGCGCAGGACCGACGGCTTTACGTGCTCTCCGAGGCACGGGGGTGAAACACCACCAACTTCCCAACTCCGGGCTTTTACTGAGACTTACTATATAGAGACCAATAACTAAACTTGGCCCGACTCGGGACTCGAACCCAGGACCTCCGAGTGTGCAGCCGTACATGCTAGCCACTACACCACCGAGCCAGTTATTAAATTTACTTATAAGTTATAACTAAAGAGTTTTATGAAGTTAATTATAGATACCATTATAGGTACACCTTATATCTATTACAAGTAAGAACTGATGGAGTCGAATAGCTCTACCACATACGGTTTGGTCATTAGCTAGTTGCCTCCGATAATAATCATCAGATATCCTGTGATTACAAGTCATTGAAATGTTGACTAATTATTTATCGATGTTATTCGATATACAAATAAGATGAAATAATTGTGATTATCTTTTAATAGCTGATACATACTGAACTTAACAACAAACAAAGAAACTAAGGACCAGTCATACGATATTTACTACGGAGAGTATGAATACGTACAACTGTTTACGTTATATTGAAAAGAATGGCATAAATATTGTAATTTATAGCTACGCATAATGGTTTGTTTTTTTACTTAAATTCAAACATTTTAAGTACTAGTTATTGTAGTCTTGTGTACAACCTTAATGAGACCCTATAATCTATACATATATACTAAATAGGTAAAGGCAAACATTTAAAATTAATATATAATATGTTAGTTTTTCAGGTACTATACTAATATTATAAATAGGTAAAGTTTGAGTTTGTGCATTGTGAGTTTGTGACGTTGTAGGGGGTAATTTCTGGATCTACTGAACCGATTTAGATGAAATTTGGTAAAAAGATAGTTTGAGATCCTCGGAAGGACATAGGATACTTTTTATTCCGGAAACCATCCCTTATGGTGATGAAAATTTGTATGGAGAACCAACCTAGGGACGAACCCGAGCGAAGCAAGGGTGAATCGCTAGTCTATATATAAATAGGTAAAGGCAAAAACAGTTCAGTACTTATTTTATTTCGTTTCTCGACCGTCTTTTTCTGTTTTGCTTAGAAGCTATTGTTAAGCTTTGTTGTTAACAATTACTTTTTTTTGGAAACTGTTAATTTTATCTAGATAGGTAAATGCTATTCATAGACGTTTTCCTCAAATATTCAATAATGATTATGGCTGAATTTCGAATTATTACATAATTATATACGTATAATAATTAATTATATATAAAGATTAAATAATGATAATAATAATTTACATACTAATTACTACAAAATCTAAATGCCTAGTGCTAGACTTGAAACCACCCGGAAGTGATATACAGTAATATATGTACATACATATGTGAAATTAGACAAGCGTGATCATACTGCACAATTTCAAATTTCAAAAAAATAGCGGTGATAATAATGGATTAGCTAGTTATGCAAACATGACAATTCCTTGCGAATGCCACAATAGCCCGCATAGTAACGCTGATTTCGCAACCGTGATCGCGACAACCGCTCATTTTCTAATTACCTACACTTTGCCTGTTGCATTGCGATTGCGTAAGTATACTTAAATTGCTATAAAACAATTTATATAGATACTTAGAGTAATATAAAGTTTTTTTTTATTTACATTGTAACAACTTAAGTGGACATAATAGGTTTATATCGATATCTTTAGTATATAAAATTGACCTTGCTTTTCCTCGTATTCTAACTTACACATTATCTATAATATATAAAAGTCTTGTGTCACAGTTTTCGTGTTTATACTCCTCCGAAACGGCTTGACCGATTTTGATGAAATTTTGTATGTATATTCAGTAGGTCTGAGAATAGGTTTATTACTAACTATCATTGCCCGCGGCTCCGCCCGCGTTCATATGACCAAAACCAAATTCTTAGGTTTTAACTTTTATATATTAGTATACTCGTATTAGTATATTAGTTGACCCGGATAACCAGCTATTACCATACCAAATTTCTTCAAAATCCCTCCAGTGATTTTTCTGTGATGCGGTCACAAACAGTCAGACAAAAATTCTTAAAACTATAGGTTCGGCCTCTATTAGCGATAATAATGTGTATGTCAATAAAATTTTCCAAAAAATATTTAAAGCACAGATACTGCTTCATTAAATTTTAATATATCTATAGATGTAACTAATTTATAAAGCCAAAAAGATTGTTTTTTGATAATTTAAACACGGGCGTGGCTGCGGGTAATTTAGTTGTCATTCTAATAAAATCATAGAAAGGTCGAAATTGTACATTCAATTTTTTGGAATTAAAACTACGTATTTTAAAGACACATGGCGACACCTATTGACAAATATCTAAATAATACAAAAATAAATATTCATTAAAATAATTTTTTTAATGAATAAAATAGTGCTATTGACATACTTTTTCAAGATTAGCTATTTTTAATAGTTTTTGACATATTTAGTAAGTTAACTTGCTAAAATCTATATAGTATTATCGTTTTTTTATTCTAACCAGTTTTTGTATTTTTTCTCAGAAATGAGATATTTTTCTGCGGTAAAAAGTATCCTATATATTGAGCCGGATAATCAGCTATGACCATACCAAATTTCATTAAAATCCGTCCAGTAGTTTTTCTGTGATGCGGTAACAAACAGACAGACAGACAAAAATTCTAAAAACTATAGATTCGGCCTCTGTATCGATAATAATGTCTATTTCAATAAGATTTTCTAAAAAATATTTAATGTACAGATTTGACTTAGTTAGAATTTTATTATATGTATAGATTTTTATACCCCTAAGTGTTAAGGGTGGCTCACCCTAACAATTATTTTTTTTTGGTTATCTTTATTGTGGGCACTAAAAAATATATTCAGTCCATAATTTTCACCCTGCTACCACCAACCCAAAAAAAAATTCAAATGTATAATTAATTAAATTATATTTTTCATACAGTAGTCAGTATTTTCATACTCTAGAAATAATTCATATCATAAAACAACGTCTGCCGGGTCAGCTAGTATACATACGAGTATAAAGGGTATTTTATATTAACTACGTTAAGATATTATATTTCAGAATATATAGATATATTTCAGAATATGTGTTCCAAAAATATTCTTGATACAGTCCACATGAGAGGAGTAGAGCAAAAGAAACTACAAGGTGGTATAAAATGTGCGACATTTTTTCCTTTAATTGAATATTGCGATATGAACTTTTGAATTGAAAACAAATAATATTTTTATACATATGCTTTGTTTTGCAATGGGCATTAACACTAAATAAGGATAAACAATAAAAGCAAGTAATTAAAAAACTTATTAAACATAAAAAGACCATTGCCTCAATAGGTTGGATGCGTCAGGCTAGGCGCGGTCGTATATGGAGAATCAAGACTGCATGTATGTGGCAAGATCCTTGTTTTTTAGCGTTTATATGCTATTGCGGACGAGGAATTCTGTTAATCGTCGGTGGCAACATTTTGTACGCGCTTACGCCGTCGCTGCGGTAAATGAGAGCAATTTAAACAAGCAGCCTCCTTCACTAAGCTTATTGTGAGCTAACGCCGCTCAAATGGGTTCGCTCTAGGATTGCTCTTTAATTAGTGTTACGTGCAATACTTTATATTTTGTTAAATTATTGTTTACAGCTCTTGTGGTGCTCATATTTTGAATGTTAATGGATATGATTTATAAAAGATAACTATTTTGAAATGATGTGGAAAGAGACCATATTCTTAGGTTTTGTGTATTTGCACTTGTAGTAAATATAGTATACCGACTATATAAATATCTATACTAGCGTGATTAATTCCTGGGTTGATTCCCAGGTACAAACTTTCATCCCCATTTTCATCCCCTTAAGGGATGATTTCCGGGAAAAAATCCTATATCCTTCCCAGGGTCTCAAACTATCTTCTTACCAAATTTTATCAAAATCGGTTCAGTAGATCCAGAGATTACCCCCTACAAACTCACAAACTTTACCTGTTTATAATATTAGTATATGCAGATATGATCACTATAATTACAATCTTAATAATCAACAGATATACTACTATTACGCATAAAGAAAAATTATAATTATCCATTAAAAGTAATAACTAAATAGTATAAAGAAAAATTATATGTAATAACATTAAGAACTACTTTTATATCAGTAATACTCGTATAATCAAAACACATTATAAATCAAATTCGATAGTTGGTAGCGCAACAAACAGACCTAACTGTTATGTTAAAATAACATGATATCCTTAACGCCCTATTTCCACTCGAGTTACACAGTCACTCCATCGTGCAGGTGTTATTAAATCGCGCCTCCCACGCAATGAGGACAGTCCTGAGTAAATCTCTACAATTTGAAACGCACAGTGCCAATTCGATACTGCTTCATCTAACAAACGTATAAGTGGAATTTAATATTATTTTTATCGGCTTTCTTATATTTTTTATTACAAACCACAATTTATAGCTGGTTACAAAGGTTTCAAGATATTTACTTACACCGTATCTAACTTTACTTGTATTGTTAGCGCGTCACCGTCGCGTTGCGCGTCGCCACAATCTATGCAAATCGGAGACTCAAACTTATTGCTCTCGCCTCCACTCCTTTCCAAATGCATACTAAATAGCGCCGCGCCGCCCTTTGTTTCCACTTTTTCACTTAACTGCGGCGTTTCAATGGAAATGCTTTCTGTGTTGTGTTTTAAATACCATGGTCTTTATTTTTGGTCTTTTTTATTTATTTACTCACATTAAGTAATAAAAACTATATAGAGATATAAGATCGTGTGTAGAAAATATTCTATAAAAATAATTGAAACGGGAACTCACCAAATAACTGTTTATTAGTATTTAGTGTCAATTATAATTAAACATAAGTCACATTTAATGAGATTCCTGCGCAAGAGTTCGCTTTCATACATAGTATTCCCATGGCGTTCTCAGAATAAGACACAGAATGTAAGTAGAGACGGCTCCCGTGCTTCCGCATAGGTTCTCGCATTGCGATCCAATTACCGACGAGAAATAATATTACACGTACAACTACATAATTACTGTGAGAATTAATCGCACATATTCTTTGCTATTGTCGGCAACACGCCAAAACCTAATGCTAAATGCTGCTTTGTTATAAACTTATTGGTTTGTAAGTAGGAACAATATTTGCAATTAATATCGAACATGAAGTGCTGGTCATAAATCTTGTTTCAGGCTCAGACTAAATAATTATGTAGACGGAGCCCGTCAATAAAATGTCAAAGTCAAAAATAGTAGCGTGATTTTGATGCTATGACGTCATGCTAATCTTTTTGCCACTGCCATACAAGTCCTTAATATTTATTTATAAAAATTAGACATATTAAGAATAACACTCAATTCTTTTGTATTTTTAAGCATTAGTTAGTTTTTTCTTTTGTATCTACTATAATAAAATCCGTAACCTATTTTTTTATAAATTAACATTTATTTACTTATCACAGTAATAAATTTTCTATTAATATTTATAATATACTGTTTAAAAATTTATTGTTTGGCTTCATGTTCAGTTCCAGGACAGTCTGTCTACATTATTCCATAGTCTGAGCTTTCAGGCTATATATTTTTCATACATACAATTATAAAAAGTCATCTTACGATTTGCAATAGAATATCAATCTTTTAGTACTATACAAACTAATAAATATACTAATAATATTGACGAGACATTTGGCACAGTTTGTACTTTGTAGTGACCCTACTTGCTGTGCCAACGGTCGCGAGTTCGAGTTCTTTGTTAGGAGTATTCATTTGTGTGATGAGCGCGAATGTTTGTACCCCAGTCTTGTGTGTTTATATTTATTAATATGTACAAAAAGGTAATGTGCTAAAAGGTAATACTATAATAATTCATGTTAAAGATATAGTGTCGCTTGATATTCGTTTACTGTTATGCTTTAGTAATCCTATTACGTTAATTAGTGCTTAAAAGATATTATAAAAATAAGTACCCATTAAACCAAACGAAATAAGCATTTAATTTGCAATGAAATTATAAAAAAAAATTCGCACAAAAAACATTAAAATCAAGTTAACATATACATATTCTGAGACCGTTGATCTTAAAATTATGTATGTTAATAAGAAATCAAATATTTATTAGCATTCTTATCTATACTTAGAATTAAATGGTAATTTAAATACCTGCTTAGATATGTAAGTTTATGAAGCAATTACTTATTTTTTAAACGAACATTTACACATTAACGTATATTGATATTCTGCAACATTATGAATTATTTATAAAAAAAGAAACAAATCAAATTCTTAATTGCAAAGTAATTCCTGACCAGCACTAATGGATACTGAGTTATCTATGAAAATACACTCAATGCAAATATAATAGACAGCAGTTGTATACACACACGTTTGATTTCAAATACTCTACTTGAAATCAAACAACAAACAAAATCTAAACCCGGTTGAAAGTGCGGATAATGTCCACAATTCTAATATATATCAATATATATATTATGTATATATAATAAAATTCTAACTGAGTCGAATCTGTACATTGAATATTTTTTGGAAAATTTTATTGAGATAGACATTATTATCGATACAGAGGCCGAATCTATAGTTTTTAGAATTTTTGTCTGGCTGTCTGTCTGTCTGTCACCGCATCACAGAAAAACCGCTGGAGGTATTTTGATGAAATTTTGTATGATGATAGCTGGTTATCCGGGTCAACATATAGGATACTTTTTACCGCGGGAAAATTATTCATTTCTGATATAAAATACAAAAACTGCAATGTAAGGATATACTAATATGTAAAACCTAAGAATTTGGTTTTTGGTCATCTGAACGCGGGCGGAGCCGCGGACAATGCTAGTATAATATAATTTCTTATAATGCAACCTGAAACAATGTTTAGCTACAAACATTAAAAAACAATACTTGCCTATTCGTAGCACATTATAAATAGTGAACGTTGGTCGTTGAACCCCGCGAATTGACAATTGTCTCCGCAGCTGGCCCTCGACCGTTGGCGCTAATTGCGATAGCTTCATTTTATAACCCTTTATGACGTGTTCCCGTGGGTGTTTCTGATGTTAAGTAGATGAGCGTAAAAGTGTAATTTCAACAAATTATATCTTAAGTATTTATGCTATAATTTGTGAAAATGACACTTTTTGCACTAAATTATCCATAATCATTGATCATTTATCATTGATTTGAAGTTGGAATTGATAAAAATTAATTAAAAAAACTACCTTTATCCATGTCAAATATAAACATTATTTGTATACTTTTTAAGTACAAATTTTACAGCCAATAAAAATATTTGTAGATTTTAATGATATCAATTGATACTTCTATATCACTTAAAACAAAAAAAAAACTCCGACTTTAAAATTTTTTTTTACAACTCGGTAAATACCGTTATTATAAAATAAAAAAAAATAATATATTGGTCATGGTCTTAATCTGAGCTTAAAGGTGCCCTATATAATATGCACGTATGTATAAACCTAAACGTTACCCGTTGTTCGGCAGCTCAATGCAACTACAGCGTTCTACACTCGAACAGCTCTATATGGCTTAACCGATTTCAAAGCACTTAAGACGTTCGCAACAAACTTGTTGCTCTGAGAGCGTAGCTAGCATAGTCATAAACTAAGTTAAACCCTCTGTCGGCAACGCCGGCTTCAGTGCAGTGAAATTAATTCGATTATCAGCGCACCTTGATCCCACTAAAGCTCAGATTCCCTCTATTACATAAACGGCCTGTATATATTGAAACATTGTCTCGTTTAAATTAGTTTACCCCGCCTTAGACTATAATAATAGTTTTATTAGATATCAACTCTCTATATATTATACATTACTTAATGTTGATACTCGTGGGTTACGCTTTATAAATTTCATTATGAAAATCAATTACTACAAAGATAATCAATATGTGTAAAGATGTCTTGTAGAGATGAAATACGATAATAGCGGTAAGTATTTAAGTTATAACATTAAGTATGTTCATTTTATAAAATTACTAGCAGAACCCGCGGCTTCGCTCGCGCTAAAACTACAAAAAAAACTAAAAAAGTAGGTTTCATACAAACTTTTATCCCCTATTTTACCCCCTTATGGGATGAATTCCGAAAAATGCTAAAACACGTATCTCTTTATTTGTATTGAAGAGCATTATGACATAGTTTCAAGTAATTCTGATAATAAATATTTTTTTGGTTGTAATTATAACGTATTTTCCCGTAGGAGAGAGATAATCTCCCGCGGTAAAAAGTAGCCTTTGGCACTCTCCAGCCGTCCAACTATCTTCACACAAAAAAGACACCAATCCGTCACTCCGTTTCGACGTGAAAGAAAGACAAACAAACACACTTTCACATTTATAATAATAGTGTGGATTTATATAAGTTTAAAAAAAGTTATAAGAATTTTGTAATAATGATCTACTTGACAAAATGTTTTGACTGTAACAACTGTAGCATCATTTACATTCTACATTTTCGTTAAATAATATTAGGTGACACTTCATCATTTACAGTGATTTAACTTGAACACTTTATTCATCAATAGGATATAAATAATTTATTTTCTTCGAAGTTCCAGCCTTACTGTTACTCTGTATTCAGATGGCGGTCGCAGTGGACTCCCCGCTCACGCACTGAGCTGGAAGTTGGTCATGAATTCATTGTTTTTGACGTAGTCGTGTGATATTGAACCAGTAGAAAAGAGTTCAGGTCACGTAACCGAGTCCGGACGGATCGAGAATAATAAAGCTCAAATATTCAATGGGTCGAGTTTTTGGAATTCTTCCATATATATTTATGCAATGAATAATAAAGAATTACAATTGGTTACAAATTACAATAATAATAGAAAGACCGTTTATTGTGTTTATACGATGTTGTAAGAACTCTTTAGACTCAAAACTATTAAATGTAATGGATTATGCATATTCATGGACCGGTAGATGAATATATAACCTATATGGTCTAATCATTATTAAGGAATATAATTAAGTTTTTAACATTAATAACTTACGTTGATTATATTAGTGTATAAATAATTCAATACAATTTTTAATTATATATAATATTTATTATAATTAACCTGCACATGTCTACTTGCATAGTCTAATTACAATTTGTAGATGCACTCGTAGATGCATTAGACCTACATAGCCAATGTAGTGTGTCTGCTCACCTATCGTATCGGTTACGTCAGCCCTTTATATAGTATGTTAATCGCCTTAGATCTTCATTTAAATTTCAGCCTTAAAGTGATTTCTTCAATTTAGGAAATACAAAATAATTTCTCTACTAGACAGTAGTTTTCCATATTATATTGACGTCAAAGCATTTTCCGTTTACTAATTTTGTAATGCCCTTTCGCTATCTTTGTTATATGTAAATGTATGTAATCTGGTAGTGTAATAAAGGCAGCCATTATGGCTTGTGGGCTCGCACCTATCGTCGGCTGTTATCTTTAGTTAACGTCTCGCACTGACGCCTACTGCTTGCGCCATAGTATGCATGCAGGTTTTGCGAAAATTTTGTCTAATGCCTTTTCATTAGAAGTATAACGATTTTTATCCACTTTTATAGAATATAATTGTTCTTTATTGTAATTAAGAGAATCGCGATCGTTTGATATATAATATTAGGTCATAAAACTTATAATTTATGCCTAAAAACAAATTAGTGACTTTTTCGTAGATAATTAGGATTCTATATACATTTCAACGACATTCTTTCATTTTATATGTATAGTCAAATTCATGGAAAACACGTTCGTGTCGGTAATACCATTAATATTCAAGTATCATGATTACCGATCCAATTATAACATCCATCACTTATCACATATTATGTCCTACAATATAACTTTATATTCCGCCAAGCGGCCGCGGGCGTCGGCATACGACATTATTTACATATAAGCCGTTGTTCCTGCGCTCATTCATGGCCCGGCCCGCTCGCCGCTGATTTATCGCCTTAATTTCATAAGTATCTTTTGTTACCATGCCATCTATATTAGATATTGCTTCCAGTTTAATATCGTCTTTACTGGATGGTGGCACAATTAATCTGTTACGAGCGTTTTACGTATTTCTATACCAACAAGATACAAGATGTTACCTACGATTAGTATGATAATTGAAGCGTTGAGTAATACAATATTCGGCCACTTCGCGTTTTGTATGAAATATGAATATTTATCATTATTTGTTAACTTTTACTTGTTTTCCTAAATTATCCTGTTTTGTTTACATTTAAAGTTATTAGTCTAGCCGATAGCGGTTGTGTAAGTTTTTATTTGCGGCATACGATATCGATCACCTCGCATGCTCTGCGAATTGAACGCGTTATCATATTAGTCAGGTGTAATTTTTATTTTTAATAATATTGTACGGCCTGCTTACTTGTATAAATCTGTTATCCGTTTCTCAATTTTAGCCTACTAAAGGGATGTGTAATTAAAAAAAATCAGTTTCTTCTATTTTTCTTTTTACTATCCATTTTAGGTTTTTTTTACAAATACTAGACTGAGTTTTGTAGCATCATTCAAATCATTGAAACCGAGGCTATAAACAACGCCTGGAGTTTTCCGTTCGCTATTTCAAATCGCGCCCCATTCAACTATGTAATCAATTTCTGCATGAATATAATTAATACGCAAGTTTTTTTCTCTACATTGAATTAATAATACATTTTTAGATCCATTTATTATTGTTTAATAATTAATATATTTCAAATGTGTTGCCAAAAAACTGTTAATTCCCATTATGTATGTGCAACTCTACAAAACGTACTTTTAAAATGAAAGACACTTTCAATGTACTTTAGAAGGAAATTAAATATACAAATGTATTATTGTTTTTATTACGTTTCGTTTTGTAAGACGAGCTGCGATACGTCGAGAACACTGCAATCTGAGTCTTCATTCGCAGCTGGCAAATCGACTGATGATTCATTAAATTCTATGTTTAGCTATTAACGCTTAGATATGATCTTCATTTCACTGTATTTAAAGTTGTAACTTGCGTGGCCACTCCAGATGGATACGACTTTATTCTTGGCATAATGTTCACTTGGCAGTGGTCTATGTGTGACTCAGTGGTGCGCTCCCATGATTATCTTTGTCGACGCGCTTACTTGGGATTGGAAACAAAAAAGCGCCAACACTAAAACGAAGCCGAAAGTGATGATCATGTTTCTTAAACGACTCATTAATTTATTAGCTCATTATATAAGCGCCCTCGACTTTAATCTAGAATGATTTAAAAACGTTTTTATGATCGCTGTTAAAAATAACGATTATAGTTTATGGAAATATTCGATTGTTTGCGTCACAAATCTGTATTTAAAAGGTATATGTGAATGTAAAACCAAGCGTTTTGTCTACAACGGTATTGTATTGGTAGCTGCTGACGTAGCGTCTCCAATAGCGATGCGGAGGCACGTTGCTACATTCTATGGTGGAGGCGATTACGTGCGTGCTGCACACTGTGCAACCACGTGGCTCTGCCTCGAGCACCGCACGAGCGCACGTCTCAGACCGTTAGTAAACATTTACACCCGCAGATAAACATCTTTGTGAATCCGGACGTACGCGTTTACCAATAAACACAACACGTCCTCTGTCAATATCGATTTTCACCGCCGCTTATACGATATGTTTGCGTGTAGTTTAAAATCGGGTTACCCCATATTACGAAATGGGCAGACGGGTTGAAGCTATTGAATAATGAATAGATTGAGGACCGTGAATCGAATTAAGCGTCATTGATTTATTTTTTATTAGCCCTTAAATCTATACATATAATAAAATTGTAACTAAGACGAATCTGTACATTAAATATTTTTTGGAAAATCTTATTAAAATAAACATTATTATCGATACAGAGGCCGAATCTATAGTTTTTAGAATTTTTGTCTGTCTGTCTGTATGTCTGTCTGTCTGTCTGTCTGTCTGTCTGTCTGTCTGTCTGTCTGTCTGTCTGTCTGTCTGTCTGTCTGTCTGTCTGTCTGTCTGTTACCGCATCACGAGAAAACCACAGATTTTGATGAAATTTGGTATGATGATAACTGGTTATCCGGGTCAACATATAGGATACTTTTTACCGTGAGATAATATCTCATTTCTGAGAAAAAATACAAAAACTGCAATGTAAGAGTATACTAATATGTAAGACCTAAGAATTAGGTTTTGGGTCATCTGAACGCGGGCGGAGCCGCGGGCAATGCTAGTATTTTCATATATATGTATGAGTTCATACTAAATTGTCTTTATTCTGTTTAAATGTGATTGATATTGGATATCATATTTGGTGATCAGTCATGATCGTTTCACGTTTATAACGAACTTTCCATAATTACATAATATCGTGCATAAACCAAAAATCGGTATGTCGCTCATTAAAAAGTGGAGTTATTGAGAACGCTAACCGGCCCTTTGTTATATGAAAATGTACGCAAACCGCACGAGCGGGTGATTCGAGCGGTGGACGGTCAACCGAAAATTAATTAACATACTTTGGCGCGCAACCCTCGCCGTTGCCGCGCACAGGTGGCCGCCCACCCCACGCCCGATACGGAAATTATTTCTCTATTTTCTCTCTCTTTATATCATTGTTCACTTTACCAATTTGCTGATAGATGCTGTTTGCTAGTTGAACGCCCGATCTTTTGTGTGATTTGTGTTATTAGGTACTCTCACATTCGGTCGAATTATGTTGTTTTATCAATTTAATGTTGCGTTATATTTTAACATAGTATTTCGAGTTTATTTATTTTACAATCGATATGGAGAAATTGAGATATTATATTTATTTATATGTTATTCAATTATTTTTTATTACTTAATCTAGTTCTTTATATGATATGTAGGTTTATATCTGTTTCTGGTGACCTTTGTTGTGCTCTCACTTTTTCTCAAATAACTTATTATGTTGTAATCTTGATATGATTACTGTAATTATTATTATATTTTTATGTATCCATTTAAACTTGAAGGAAAAAGGCAATTTCGACACCGAAAATTTAAAAATATCCAGTCTGATGTTATTATTAAAACGAAACAAGAACTTTAGTTTATTATTTCACTTTCACTTTAATTACATTTAATTTACAAAATTGGTTAAACTGTTTACTGTAAACAAAATATAAAATGTTCAAGCGAAATTAGGTTTTGACAATACATAGAAAGCTTAGTAGGTACTTTTAGAACGAAAACGGGGAGCTGTGAAAAAGCTTTCTTCTATTACTCTGTAGGTACACGCGATACGGTGTAAACGCCACTAAATTACTGGAATTATTCCGCCGCCGGTATTAAATGCATTCCTGCTTCAGGGATCGCGTGCTACTTCTAGCCTTGTTTCAGTTAAGGACAACACGTAATTTTTTACCTTAAACTTTATTATAAAAAACTTACCATTTTATAAATTTTCTTTATAATTTGTCATTTCAACGGCTTAATTAATAATATATACTTTTAAAATATATATAAACCTTTTTAAATATTCCGTGACTTTGTTTATCATATTGTAACGACCCGCTTTTTACTTCCCACAGATCTTCACCAAGCGCTTTCTTGTATGTTTTTATTTTAAATATACTAATATTTAATGAGTTCTAGTCGATGTACCGGGATAAAAAAGAGCCTGTGTCTCTCTCCAAAATGAAAATAATAAAACAGCAATAAATAAAACATAATCATAGAAAATATTGAATATGGCTTAAACATTTTTAATTAACTATGTAGCAGCTACATATTGGTATAAGTTATTAATAAATAATCCACAGTTCGGAGCGATGCGTGGGCTCTATTATATTATTCATAGTAATTGTGTCCCAACCACGTACATAATACACGATAACTGCAAACATTAAGTCACAAAGGTTTCTGACATAATGTGTTATTTTCTTCCATTACGCCTTTACCTTGTATGAGTAATGTGTAATAGCCGTATTTACGTTTTCATAATTGACTTTTAAAATTGATCATGGATATTTTACAATTTTTATAAACATAATTCTAGTATTTTATATGGTGGCCTATGAATACACTGTATTATATATAACTATTATTGCCCGCGGCTCCGCCCGCGTTCAGATGACCAAAAACCAAATTCTTAGGTTTTACATATTAGTGTACATTGCAGTTTTTATATTCTTTCTCAGAAATGAGACATTTTCCCGTGGTAAAAAGAATCCTATATATTGACCCGGATAACCATCTATCACCATACCAAATTTCGTCAAAATCCCCGTCAGTGGTTTTTCTATGATGCGGTAACAGACAGGCAGACAGACACAAAAATTCTAAAAACTATAGATTCGGCCTTTGTATCGATAATAATGTTTATTTCAATAAGATTTTCCAAAAAATATTTGATGTACAGATTTGGCTTAGTTACAATTTTATTATATGTATAGATTGTTACCATGAAGATACATAAATATATCTATTTCCATAAATTAAATCAAGATCGATGTTCTTCTTGGAACGAAAATGGAGTATATCGCATATTTGACGAGGAATCCAAACGGTTACTTAACACTTTCATAGCCACTGATAGACATTGAAATATTTCAAATTCATAACGAAACGAACGTCGATCTCCGGTCCCTACATGCCAGGCCCTTATTGCGGACACTTGTCATATCACAAAGGGCCCGGGCCTCGACGATGCTTTATTATTTTAATTATTGCACGTTCACCGCCCTTTGTCAGCCCTCGACCGCCACTGCTTTAATGTCGCCTCGAATTAATATGAATTGTCCTAATTGAAGATTCTCGTTTAATATGTGTATAGATTAATTGCTTGGATGTCGCTAATATTAATTTAGTTTGTATATACTCGTACATACGCGTACGTATGTCTATCGAATCTTGCCAAATATTTTTCATAATATACCCAAATAGCTAAACCGATCATGATGAAATTTAGAACACACATAGTTTGCATTCTGTAGTTAAATAGTTACATGGATATTGTAAGAGGAAAACATAAATAATTGCACTATTATACCAATTTTATGGATGGATCACATACATACATACTTGTATATCCTCAAAAGACAAAGAATACCCGCGAAAAGTATTTTCTATTCAAAATTCAATAATTTGCTTAGCCTATATTAGTTATGCTTTGAAAAACTCTTATATCACTTTCCTTAAATTTACCTCGGATAGAATCGTGGGTCTTTACTATTATGAAATAGAAGGAAATTAATTATTTCAATTTTCTTATGAAAAATTTTCTGCTATAGCACTTTTTTACAGGAAATATCTGAATTTTCCTCTCCTTTTTAGAGTTATGATTATGTTATAGTACGTAATGTATCATTACGTTAGATTTACTTTTATGTTATCCATTAAACACAGATAACCACTTTATTTAGTTTTCTTTATGCTATTGGCTATTGAAATGATTAAAGTTATACATAACTAGCATTGCCTGCGGCTGAGCCCGCATTCAGATGACCGAAATCAAATTCTTAGGTTTTACATATTACTCGTAGTATACTCTTACATTGCAGTTTCTGTATTTTTTCTCAGGAATTAGATATTTTCGCGCAGTAAAAAGTATCCTATATGTTGACCCGGATAACCAGCTGTGACCATACCGAATTTCATCAAAATCCCTCCAGTGGTTTTTCTGTGATGCTGTAACAGACAGACAGACAAAAATTCTAAAAACTATAAATTCGGCCTCTGTATCACTAATAATGTCTATTTCAATAAGATTTTCCAAAAAATATTTAATGTACAGATTCGACTCAGTTATAATTTTATTAAACCTATGTTTATTTTATTATACCTATTTAGTATGTATTATAAGTGCTCATTACGGCTTGCGTGGATGACCATATATACTTAATATATAATTTGTGAACATTATACACATACATAGTGTATAATGTGTATGTATGTAAATTCGATGACTTAAGTGTTTTTGTGAGCTAAAATCGGAATGTTATTTAAATACAAAAAGTAGGTTCAAAAATGTTCAAAAATAAAATACCTTAGAATTCCTGACTTAAGCTAAGACAGATTAAGAAATATTTCTTTAGAAAAGTAAGTAGATAAAGTATATTTATTGAGTAGCAACGGCACGGGGACACGCTGGAAGGCGGGCGGCGCATACTTTTACTCTCCTCCGAGCCGATCTTCATAACAAAATTCTCCTTTTTGATATTATATTTATATTGTTAACGTTCGTACCTGCATATTTCTAACGGTAAATATGAAAATTTCGAGAATGCCTACGACCTCCGCTCTCGCATCCCGAACAAAGCTTACCTATTATGAATTTCGAATCTGAACGTTCGGGGTTTTTCTTATTCACATGTTTGTGAAGATAATATTTATTCTTAAAGAGAGATGAATATTTATTTTATTTATACCTACTATGGAAGCTATGGAGCAAGAAATTCTTATTTGAACTTAAATTCTTACTAATAAAATTATCATTTTGTTAATTAAGTACTGACCTTATCCTATTTAATAAGGAAAAAAATATTAACTAACAGTAGTTGAAAGTGACATAAGAAAAACTTGGTCACACCATTCATACTCAGAATATCTTATTACTAGCTCATGACATATAACCGTTGCTATATATACGAAACACAGCTGTAAATCTTGTTTTTGCTTACATTAACGTATTAGTGCAAAGCCACAATGCGATTGGAAGTTTACAAGGCGCGCATCTGAATATGTAAACAAACACTGTATGACGTCAGAAGCAAAGACCATTCATATGATGCTACTAAATTACTCTTATTTTACCTTTTGATATCTGTTTCTATATTGTTTACAGTGTAGTTTGATGTGTGTTGGCGTAGGACGTGTGTATGTATGTACGTAATTAATATTTTCTATACTATTCTTCAGTACCTAATGCGACTTGTAAATTTATTTTACGTTATTCAATTTGCATTATCGTATCTGATATTAATAATTTATTTACTTATTTAACTAATTGAACGGTTTCGAACGCAGGGATTACTTCGCACTAAAGCTCTTAAAAATATGACTAAAATTCTAAAATATATTTAGTTGCAATATTAGATGTCAGTGATTATTTATTTTATTATATAAAAAATATAAGTAATAAAGAGATTATATATAACATAATGCAACATGTGTTTATGGACCATAATCTTCATCACATTCTAGATCCCGGCCTATTAAGTATTAGACTACTCACTACACATACAATTGAAAAAGGTACCTCTATACTATGGCTTCGATATACATTGATAGTATAGTATATATAGTATATACAGTAAGCACTTAAAGTTTTCCAGAGATAAAATGACTCTTTTTAAAATACGCTCGTGTTCACATTCTTCAAAATAAAGTCTGTAAAAGCGAAATGGCTGATTGTATTTTATATGTTGAATGTTGATGTATTTCTATTTCTATCATTTATAAAGTGTTATTTAATTACTAAATATTGACTGTGGCCTAGCTGGCATAGTTCATTAATATATAGTTGCTCCGCTCTTGTCGGTTGTAGTGTGCTGTTAAAATCTAATCTTCTAAATCTTCATAATGAATAAGCTACAATGCAGCAATCATATATGTACATATTTTCAATACAGATAGATGTCTTCAAATCTAACTTTTAGTTCTAGATACTCAAGTTCTGGATAAACAAACAATAGAACGCTCTCGTCGGCATAATATTACTGTAAAGTTTCTCGCCGGCTCTTTTCAGCGGAACTGTCTTTCCACCCGGGGGTAGCGGATGAACTTACATACTCATAATTAAATTAAAAAAAGGTCAAATATGACGATTCAAAAGTGCTTGTAAAAAGTTATGTGAATGGAGTATATTTTGGTTTATTTTTATTTGTAAATAGTGTACACTAATATTATATAGAGCTAAAGTTTTGTAAGTTTGGATGTTGGGAGTAATCGTTGACAACTGAGCGTTTCTGAAAATTCTTTTACTAATATGTAAGGCATTACCGCCGAGTGCTATAAGCTATTTTTAATTTCGATTACAATGTGTTTACTGTCAGAAGTCCTAACAACTTTAATTTAGCTCTTTAAAAAACTGACCGTTCAATTAC
Organism: Brenthis hecate; assembly: GCA_951806755.1. Classification (NCBI taxonomy): domain Eukaryota; kingdom Metazoa; phylum Arthropoda; class Insecta; order Lepidoptera; family Nymphalidae; genus Brenthis; species Brenthis hecate. Next base: position 4,487,177 of record OX638263.1, read on the forward strand.
CTTATTGGCGTGCACTGTCTAAACGGTTTGAAGGAATAAAATGTATGACAAAAAGACGCTAGTGATCTACATGTGTATTTGTGTTTGTTCCAGCGAGCGGCGCGCTCGCAGCCGGCACCATTGCGTCTCCGTGGAGCGCGGCGGCCGGCGCGCCCGACACCAACGGCTCGGGCGGCGCCGACGCAAAGCACCTAGATGTGGGGGAAGCTAGTGACGATGAAAAGGTATATAACTATATTAAGTTTAACAAGTTTAGTTAAAAATATTATATATAGTTTTTAGTTTGAATTATATGACTAAAACTAACGACGTATTCTCGCTTCGCTCGGATGTGTCTCTAGATGTCTAACAGTACCCTATGTGGTACTCCAACTCATAGTCTACCTGTGCACTAAATTTCATCCTAAAGCGTCCAGCCAACACATAACAAACATACACATTACACATATACAAATTTACGCTTTTTAATAACAGTCCGATATAGCTTATTAGACATTAGTATGATTTTTTTCGATTTTAACGTTATAATAAGATTAAATATATGCATAAAAAAGTTAAAACTTTATAAAATTTATTATCTTACTTTATTATTAACATTAAACGTTGAGTATGTTTAATTGTTTTGTTTGTAGGTGCTTAAAAAAGATACGATCAATATAAACTTTTAAAACTTTGGAACGAGTGTCGAGCCAACATAAAGCTTTTGCCTCATGTAGAGAACTGTTTTCAACAATTTTGTTGAATACACGTGGACAGAGTTGATATTATAGTCTATACATAACTCATGCAAATATTAGCTCTAAACGGAATCAGGAGGTAGTTCCAGTGAGCAAGTGATTCACGATGTTTTCGTCTAACGTCCGCCCGTTTCGCGGCGGCGGAGTCGAACGCGTTATTTTTATTTCCATCTTTTTTAGAATAGAACCGGCTCTATTAATTACGATGACGCATCTCTTCGTTTTTTTTTGTTTCCGATTTATTTTGATAGTTCATGTAACGATAGAAACTGTGGTCGGACTGTTCGTGAATTGGTTAGCGCCTAGTTAAAACTTATTACAATATTATAGTTGTTAAATGTTATAGTTACTTTATTAGAAATAAATTAACATAATTTTGCAGTGACTAAGTTTATTTTATTAAGATTATTAAAAAGAACAGTTGCATCTCACACTTTAATATACATACATACATTAATTTATATATCTTCTTCTATACATATAATAAAACTGATTGCTCTCTCTACATGGAAGATATTAAAGAAAAACTATTATTTGGGGTCTTTATTAACGCAATAGAACCCAAGACAATGATTTTTAGAATTTTTGTCTGTTTGTCTGTGCGTTTGTGCGTGCTAATCTCAGAAACGTCTTAACCGATTTGAGTGCGGTTCACTAATGTGTTGTGGTAAGCTTTACTTAACATTTAGTATTTTCTTATTTCAATCGGTTCATAAATAAAAAAGTTATTTATAAAAATAAGGTAACTGTTATATAAGTATCTTCCCTTTCTTCAACTTTCCCTTCATATTTTGTTATTTCGGAAAAGAATCACTTGAAAAAAATCCATATTTTGTATTCTATTTGTAACATATACTATACATAATATATTGCTCGCACACAGATGTTAATAGCATCTGGTTTGTGATAAACCGATACTCTATTACGATGCTCGTAATGTTTTGCAATAGTGCATTTCAGCGGGAATGGTAATAAATCGACACGTAAAACTATATTTTTGGATGACGCGTACTTTAGTATAAAAATAAATTCTTCTGATTCATCTATCGAACGATTTTAAATAGCTATAGTAGTCATGCCTGCGGCTTAAGCTGTATTAGAGTACTAAGACTGGTGGTAAGCTTTATTCTATATGTTAAAAATAAATAACATATTTGATATAGCCAGGTTTAGAGGAAATGAACTCATCAATTATGTCCAAGATTCTTGTTTGAATAAATAAATAGATATGTTGGTATATTAACACACAACACCATCTAGTTCCATGGCTAACCATACCTACTACGAGGCTTGTGTTATAGATACCAGATAATTGATACACTACATTTATATTTTTACTTAAAATATATAAACATTATAAATATAAATATAAACACCCAAGCCTGGAGTACAAACATTCGTGCTCATCACACAAATGAATGCCACCAGCGGGACTCGAACCCGCGACCGCTGGCACAGCAAGTAGCGACACTACAAACTGAGCCAAACATGTCGTCTTTACATCGATCATATTTTTTATGTACAAATGTACCTATATAATATTTATATTAGTACTTAAAAATATAATTACAAGAAATTAAGACTTATCGTATTACATCTTGTTTATTACTTTCAAAAATCGAATAAACTTTTACTGTGTTAATGTTTTCAGTCGAATTAATGATCACCAATATGTATGTATATTTTATACAAAGTAACCGGCGTAACCTGATTTTACTAAGTTTTTTTACCGTACCTATAGTATTTGTATTAAAGTTAATTGCCGTAAAAATATACCTATAACTTCGAAATATTTTTGCAATAAACATATCCATATATAGGAGCCACATACCGGTTTTAATTATAGACTGCTCGGAATATCTCGTTTTGGGAAAATTGGAGCAATTTTGTTTTTAAATTTACAATAATTTAATCGACATACGATTTTTAAAAACTATCACTTGACCCTATTTTGTAAAATATATGTATATATATCTGCTATATTATATAAAATAAAAGCGGTATTTACATCAAATAATAATAATATTTTATATTATGTCATTGTTACACTAATCGCTATATTAATAAACTTTTGATTTAAGTTGGCAATTGATAAAAAAATAAAGGCGCTTCTTTGAAAAGTTCATAATTTGTTTGTAATATGTGTAATCAGAAGTAGGTAACGTATAATCACTTTTAACTCAAAAAAAATGTACCCATCATCTTCTCAATAGCTTAAAGTAATAATTATTCCAGCCTTAGAAATAGAATCTTTTTTTGTAATTTACATGGGGCACACCATAAAGGTATTTAATCTCATATCGTTATGTTGTTATAGATATGAATATCTATTAAATTGATTCCTTAAAAAAACTGTTATAATAATCGAGTAACACTTCTTTTTTGAAATCGATTGAAAACTTAACATCTACTGTCTAATATACTATTTGGGAATGAATTTGTTGGTGTGCGATATGCAAATACTAAAAGTATTTTTTTTATTTTCAATCAACAAACACGACTAAAATATAGGTATTAAATCACAGTTATAAAAACAAAAAGCTATCTAACAAGCTCCGATCCTCGCCGGCCTCACTATTAGCAATTAAAACGTATAATTCATTTAACCCATACGGGTGCCAATTGGTATTTAATTTGCATAAGAATACTAGTTCTGAATGTTGAGTAAATATATTAAGATCGAAGTTCAAGGCCCGTAGCGGCAAACCCCATTATCTTATAATATAGACCCTTCATACCGCTATTCAGAAATTCTAAAACCGATAGTAATTTTGACATAGCCATTACACGTTACATTGAAGGTCATATAATAAATCATATAAATTAACGACAAATAATGTACCGCAATATTTAAATCATGAGAAATGTATGCTCGCAAGGAATGTTGATGAGAAACCTACTTATTCTCCAAGAAATATAATATGGATGAAAGTTATAGGTAAATTAAAAAAATACGTTGAATTTTATCATATTTTCATTAGTTATATTTTTACTTTAATATCTTAATTATAAATGAAAAAAATATAAGAGATTTCAAAATATTAAAATGATTTCTATTATACCTAGCAGAAATTTATTTTCATCATCATATTTATTTTTTAAAGCCAAAATGTACTTTCAGGATATGTCGGCAGCGGACGCGGAGGGAGTGTGGTCGCCGGATATCGAGCAAAGCTTCCAGGAGGCGCTCGCGATATACCCCCCATGTGGCCGGCGCAAGATCATCCTCTCGGACGAGGGCAAGATGTACGGTGAGTCCGGACATGCTAGAGGATGTTTAAATGTTTACTCGAAATACAGTTCATTCATTTACCCTAATTACATGCAATACTCACCGGTCATTTACGACAAAGGCCTTGGTAATAAATATAAACAATAAGCAACTACAAAAATATTATAAGCGATTCATTCAATCTACGATCTATATAGGTACTTACAGTAAATTTTATTTAGAAGGAAAGTTGTCAACTCGTTATGATTGTTCTAATAAGTAATCGTATGTAAACAAACGTCTTATAACAACTTTCTAAGTAGATTTGCGTACCTTCAGTTTAATTGAATTATGAAACGCTCAAGGTCGTTGAAATGAACAATGGTGTAGCACGAGACAAAAGGCAAGGTATTGATGTGTGCCGACAAAGCGGTTTGCGCAATAGGATTCCACAGAAAGACGTGAACCGACAATTATTATCTCTCGATCGGCGTGTCGCCGATTCGAGGAACTGAATTCGCGGCTTTGTTCAATCTCGCCTGCAATCTTTAAAACTCGCGAACTAGTTTAGAGCACGTGTTCGCGCTATAACTTATAAACGACAATACTCTTAAAAATTATATTATTAAGAACGGTACAATGGAAACAGTTTTTGTTGCAAGTGTGTATTTGTTTTTATGGAAATATATGAATGTGAACTGTAAAGTAAAAGTTCTTTATCTAAGTGGTTCTTTATCTAGTAACATGGTTTATGGGACTTAAGACTATATTCAAAATTGTTTATCATAGCAGAATATAACCTTAATTATGAAATATAGTTAAATACAGGTACTTTATACATATTAAGTTGGAATATTTTGAATACCAATATAACGTGTGCAATAGTTAATTAATTATTTATTCACCCCAAAACCTCATGAATCAAAACAATTATCATAGTAATAAAAAGTTGACGTCTAAAAACTTATTGACCTAATTTGAACTCAGAAGTCTGATGATTGTAATGTAAGCAGAGTTTCTCTAAATTGTAGGGCGAGGGAGAATTTTTTCACGCTACAATGTTAACTAAGGAAGCTCGTTAACGCTACGTGATGATCACCAAAGAAACCTTTCCCCTTCACTAAATTAATAGAAGTAAATCTCTCGTGTTTCTGCTTAATATTTTGTGAGACACTCTTAAAAATAAACGTGTAAAGGTTATAATCATCGTAATCGTTCATGACTTCAGCGTTAGGATGATTGCCAAGTGGCTGAGTGTTTTGAATGTAATTTGGATTTTAGATGTCTTTTTTACCTAAGAAAATCATTTATATCTCCTTTGAATAATGTTCGGTATAAAGTGTAGTAATACAAAGATATATGGATGGGGTGAGTTCGAATTGGGCGAAAAAAAATGTTAGTTAAAACTCAATGTTTTTATATTCATCAGCAGAAAGTTAAAATAAAATAGCTAACTATGGAAAATATTATGTTCTTTGAGGTAGTAAATATGGTTGTATTTTTTTCCATAAATTGATATGTTTTTCCATGTAGAGTAAGTAGTAGTAGAGTAGGCAGTGGTAGCCCAGTGGTAACGCGCTCGCTTGGGAAACCGAGTGATGCGGGTTCAAATCCCGGATTTCGCACCCCTGATATTTTCATGTGGGAATCACTTATAACATGATTACCACTTGCCTTACAGTGAAGGAAAACATCGTGAGGAAACCTGTATGTCTGAGAAAATCTAGCAAGTTTTCGAAAAACATGTGAAGTCCGCCAACCCGCATTTGGCCAGCGTGGTGGACTATGGCCTGATCCCCCTCGTATTGGAAGGGTACCCGTGCCCAGCAGTGGGACGTTAAAAAGGCCTGAATACATGTACAGTAAATCTTTTCTTAAAGTTTCTTAAAGGATTGGCAATTGTTATTTCTGAAATAATAACAACGAGTAAGTATTATTGAACATTATGTTAAGTGTGGCTGTGCTGGAAACAATCTATGGACAACAGACGTGTATTACAGAAATCTACGAGCAAGATTAATAAGCCACAGTAATTGCATAGAATTTCTCATTTAATTCCGCACAACCGAAAACATAGCAATAACTTTCTAGAGACTCGCTATTGTCACGTACGTTACTGGCACAATTGACGTGGAACAATTAAAGGCAACCACTACCATTACTCGCCGGACGCACATTAAGTTCGCGTCAAGCGAACATTATACCGCCCGGCTTTAATTAAAGGACTGCCCGGGTCGGACCGGGTGGATGGAATTGCTAAACAAATCTACCGCAAGCGATGTGTCCACCTTAAGTGATTTAATAGACGGAAAGAAATGTGCCGGTTTAATCTTATCGCCTCAGCGGAAATAATCCTTTAAACGCCTTTACGTAATGCACAGTGAATTTAGGTGTTTTAAGAATATTAGAAATATTTTGTTTTAAATGAAATTTTCATTTTTTTGTTCTCCTCGTTGTACAATTAAAGTATATTAGTGAACAAACTTTACAATATAAAACAATCTGAATATGACAACACGGTTTTAATTTCATTATAATATATCAAATGGAAAATGTATTAATAGCTCGTAATGTGTATATTATCGGGTTTAAAGTTGTTCTAGAGTTAACAACTTAATAAGATATACGAGTTTAACATGAAACATTCAAGCCGTACAGGAGTAGTAATGCTAATAATAGATATCACATGGAATAATTGAATATAATTGATAATTAAAGTTGTATCTAACTTAACCATCTTGAATGCATTATTGCTAAGATGGTGTATTTAATAATGATTTTGTCGAGTTTATTACGTCGGGGCAGTTGTAAAAGAACACGGGACATAATTGCGCGCTCGTCCGGACAATATATGGTCGCATTACTCGCGGACGTGTCGGCCCGGCTTAATCTAGCCAACAGTGCGTCACTCTCCATTCCATCCTTTCTGTCACACCCTCGCCCTCTAATCTTCGAAGAGTCTTGGTCCCGATACGCTAGTTTGTAGTTTTATTGCTAATATAATAATAAAAAGGCGGAATAAAGGTTACCTAAGCTTCACAAAAATATTTGGGCTGCACTTCTGTGCGTCTAACAATCGTCTCAGATTCTAGGTTTTAATTTTTTTAGATTTTTTCCATTTTTTTTTTGATTCGTCCTAGTAATGGTTAATATTTCTTGCAATAGCGTTATATAATAAACTAGCGGCTCTCCCTTGCTTCGCTCGGGTTAGTCCGTAGCTTGATTCCCCATAAAATTTCACCCCCTTAAGGGATGATTTCCGGGATAAAAAGTATCTTAAATCCTTCCCAGTCTCAAACTATCTTCTTACCAAATTTCATTTAAATTGGTTCAGTAGATCCAGAGATTAACCCCTACAACGTCACAAACTCACAAACTTTACCTCTTTATAATATTAGTATAGATGATATTCATGCTAAGTATATTACTTTTGATGATTTTATGTAACATTAAGATTTGTCCTCTTAAAATAAAGTCAATTTTTATTCAATTTGTTTTCATTTATAATATGTAATAAGAATACGGAAAGATGGAGTGAAAAAGTTAAAATTTATTACCTTCTAACTTACACAGCAGCTACACACATTGCACATATAGAAGCAGCATCTTAATAATAATATGTTATGAAGTTGGTTTGCTTGACTATTACATTGAGAGGACTTTACCTCGTCACAGGCAAGTGAGCAGTAATTTAGCTTCGAACAGTGCGGTGAGTTGTTGGAAACAGTTTGCCTACAAAGCACAAGCACCGCTGCAGGCACGTTCGTGAGTTAAGACATTCAAAACCGCTCAATATCCTGGGAGTATGAAAGTTTCGTCGGCTTCACGTGGCCGGGGGGCGGTGAGGGGTTCACAGGGGGTCTAAACTATGCGAAGAATGCGCAATTAGTGAGCGAGCGAGCGTGTAAGGGGCCCGGCCGCTAGGCGGCGAACGCAGTAAGAAAATATAAAGAAGGCCCGCCCCTTCTCCCGCGCCTTAGCGCCCCGCCCGAAGGCATAACTCCCGATTGTCTCGAGAAATCCTTAGATCGTCGAAACTCAACCCTTCAACTACCATTTGCCTTGCATATCTTCTGTTTGGGTCAGCGTGAAATTCTGACGCTTCTATCACCTCGTAATGTTTCTTTTATTGAAAAGGACCCTTTCTTTGCGTATTATTTATTTGTTACACTATTTCGTTTAAGAATTAATATCAATTTAGAAAATCGTTATTTATACGTAACATATTAAATAATCATGCCCGCTATGTTTATTTAATTGCTATATTGGGTACCTATCCAGCATCTTCGACAATATTTGAGATATCGATTGAATTAAGGATCATCATTCTCATTTCACATGGGAAGTATTAATTTGAAGTTTACATATATTTGGAAGTTTTTTATTTTGTTCAAAAAACGAATATTATTACCAACCTTTAAATATAAAATTTTTCGAAACAATTTTAGCATAGGAACAATTTTGTTTTTTCAATTTGAGCGTTATACTTTATATATTTTTAATAAAATTGTAATTGACAAGCCGTGAAGTTAAATTTCCTCTCTTTTCAAAACCTGTATTTATGAAACTTACTTATGTACAGTTATTTTCCAGTAAATAATTTATGCATCGTAAATTTACCAATAATACGCTAATTAAGGTCAAAATTATACATTATGTATATAAATAAAATACTTGTTTTATAACTGTAATTGAACAAAACAATAAAGAGTGTACTTAAATCTTAATTTAATATAGCTACTCGATATCAACACTCGTAATCACATTGTAAATGTTCTCCATTAAATAGTACCCGTTAAAGAAATTATCTACGCTAAAAGCTTAGAGGAAAAACAATTGAAAGGCCATAGCTTTACGTTAATGTGTTTCTGATGGATCTCCGATACCTTCCTTCTTGTATAAATTATTATCAAAAAAATAAGTATGAGGAATAATACTTTTTGTTTATTTATAAAACAATTAATGAACTATTGTTTATATATTCAATATTAAACTCGATTTGTTGGCTTTAGTAAAAAACGATTGATGTTTTTGTATGTTAATGAAGACAAGATATTAACCTGTTATTAGTGTTAAAAAGAAATCAATATTCATATATGGCGGGCTCTACGCACAATTTCATCCGCACGGAGTGCGCGAGAGCGTGGCGCGACGCTGGCAGTGGACCAAATTAGCCAACTAACTAAGTAATAAATAATCATCTCTTGTTTTTCTATTCGCCGCGGAATAGAAACGTATCCATTTGTACCTTCTCTGCAGCGCGCTATTTATAGTGAGATGCACACGACGTTTCGGGTGAAAGCACTCTTAATGCGGGATTCGCGGGCGCGGGTGTCACCGCCGCCGGCCGGTCCGCCGTAACGAGTGACATACGACGTGTTTATTTTTCACGCCCATTCGACTTAATCGCATCTCCCGTAACCCCCACTAATTTTAACCTAATACCCGTCGTGAAAATTTTATGAAATGGTGCCATAATTTCAGAGCAATTCCAAGAATGTTTTCACTTAGCAGACTTCAAAACTTTGTTGCCGAGCTTACTACTTTCCTTACTGGCTTTCACTTTAATTTTGGACAAAGTTTTACAGGGTGGTTTAAGTTATATTTATATCAGTTACATGGCGAAAATTTATTGATTGTTTAAGCGATAACAGTTTTTGTTTGCATATATGTTTGAAAGTTACCGCTGGCCGCTTTGTTGAAAAAATCCTATTTGAATTTCGCGAACGTGCTTCGCCATGTATAAAATTTAACTGACGATCTACATGAAAATGAATAGATATACGCACGCACGCCTCACCGAGCAGGCAAGGGGTTAATTAAATTCGCACCAGCCGTCTCTCGTCGCCATCGCATTCCCCGAATTCAATGAGATTTCAATTTACTTTGGTCTGGCCCGATCTTGTTCTACGCTCGCCTCAAATTAATACACCATTGTTCAATTTAAACTAGCATCTCGGTTGATACAAAAAAAACCTGAAAATCTATTGTTTTAAAATAAAACTACAAAAAAAAATTCAATAACGCTACTGCGAGTAGTATGAGAATAGCTGATCTGTTAGTAAAATATATTTCATTACCGTTGTCGATTCTCCCCGCATTCCGGGCCGGCTGCAGTTTCAATAATTGAAAATAGCTATTCAAAATATTTTGAAAATTGTTTCATAACGAGATCGGCATCGGCTGCGCCGGTATTGCATTGTGCAGCGCGTTTTGATTTGACTATTTGGAATATTTCGCGGGCTATGACAATTGGCGCTTTTCATAAATTACTTTTATTTATGAATTAAATTTTTAAAATAATCTTTGGGATATTTTAAAGTTATCACTTTTTAAATTGATGTTGATTTTGATGTCCTTGTTATTCTCTTCTATTTAGAACGATAATTGAACCAGCGATCTTCCACATTATATGATTTACTATGAACATTTAGTTACAGATTGATCCTTGACAAATGACAAATTAAACTATATGAAAATATACACAATATACAATTTATTAAAAAACAAGATAATTTTTATCACAAACTTCAATAGTAGATGAAGCAAAGGTAGCTTGATCTGGATATGTATAGGAATATTTGCATATCCGGTAAGGCGAATATTGAATACAGTCTAATTGGCAGGGCACCCAAGACACAATACCCTGAAGGGATGTAAGTTCGAATCCACCTGCGTCCGGAATTTGAGATTTGGAATCTCAATTGTAAAGTTCTTTTCATTAATTCTTATTAATCTCTTTATTTTATCGTTCCAGGACGAAACGAACTTATAGCAAGATATATAAAACTCAGAACAGGAAAAACGCGCACAAGAAAACAAGTCTCATCACATATACAGGTGCTAGCTAGGCGGAAACTGCGTGAAATTCAGGCCAAACTCAAAGTGGTAAATGCAATTCTATTCACCTTTCTCTTGTAACGTAAAGGGATACAATATTAATTAAAACAAGAGCTATTCGCAAATTATTATATTAAAGTCATAATGAAATGAAATAATTCCGCTCGTGTTTACGCCACTTCTTATGATCGCATCATGTGCCATAAGTAAATAATAATTATAATTATTAAATTACAAAACATGTTTAACTGATTTAATTGCAATATACGGTAGGTATATTAGGAATTATCAAATTAACATTACTCCAATATGAAACTCTAGGAATGGCGTTATATATTCTAATTTATTTCTTGTCTTAATGGCGTTATATATTCTAATTACATTTATATTTAAAAATTATCAATATAGTTATGGTAGGTACATATATCTATGTTAAAATTAATTTTATTGCATAATTTCACAAAGTATTAAAACTAAGCATATATTTAAAATTCTTGTGTGTTTGTTTATATCCAATCATGAAAATATCAATGTCATAATTTCGTGATTCTTCCACTTCGAGAACCGACGTGAACTTTTTTAACAATTTTCTTCAATACAACCGTTTTACCGTTCAAACCTAAAGTATCACAATTTCGCGCAAGCCAATACTTAATGTAGTTAGAATAAAGCGATTTAAGAGGTGATAAACAATCTAGGACGGGGGTGTTATGAAAGAGAAGGCGATGCAGTCTATGAGCACGCTGTCTAGCGCGCAAATAGTGGCGGGCTTGCCGCACCCGGCTTACCACCACACGGTACATTTTGTACGCATGCCTTTGTGTTGTCTCACACAAAAAACGCCTTTATTGTGTAGCTTCGAGGCATGGCATGCACAAATAACAGTTGGCTTTCAATTTAACATGAGTACGGCTTTGCCCTTTTACTGAACGGATTTTACTGATAGACCCACGAGAAAATATATTATGTATTGTTTCAAACAATTACTACAAAAATTATTATTCATTATAAACTTTGTTTGTCATATTTTCGATGTCTATTGATAGTAAAAATATTACTTGTGTAATTATTGTGTGGCTTAGAAACTTGCTCAATGTACTCACGAAATTAACTTTTTTTTTCAAATAAAAAGAATAATCACCTTTTAACAAAATTTCATCATTCTTTAACCGAATATTTCATCCATAATATTTTATTCCAATATTTTTCATTATGATATATTGGAGAGTTTCGAAACTTCGCTGTATTAAATGAAAGCTTCAAAGTGACGTGTGTAGAAAATGCGCTAAATCTAACAAGTTGAGCTACTATTAGACTTAAAGTTACAAATATGTGTCAAAACATTTATAATGATAACTTTATTTTTATTTCAGCAATTTTGGCAACCAGGATTACAAGCAGGAACATCACAAGAGTAAGTGTCAAATTACGCGAACATTTGACATTTTATATAAAAATATTCTATAATTAACTAGAATTGCCCGCAGCTCCGCCCGCGTTCAGATGTTCAAAAAACCAAATTCTTAGGTTTTATATATTAGTATACTCTTACATTGCGGTTTTTTCTCAGAAATGAGATATTTTCCCGCGGTAAAAAGTATCCTATATGTTGACCCCGATAACCAGCTATCACCATACCAAATGACATCAAAATTCCTCCAGTGGTTTTTCTGTGATGCGGTAACAGGCAGACAGACAGACAGACAGACAGACAGACAAAAATTCTAAAAACTATAGATTCGGCCTCTGTATCGATAATAATGTTTATTTCAATAAGATTTTCCAAAAAATATTTAATGTACAGATTCGGCCTAGTTACAATTTTATTATATGTATAGATATTCCATATTCAATTATAAAATTATTAAAATTACAAAAATGTTTTAAATTAAAATTAACAAATATTGTTTAGCACTTAGGTGACATTTTTTCATTTTTTTGGATGCCTATTGTTAATTTGTGGGTGGACTGTCTGTAACAACTATATAATGCCTTTGAGACATCTAACACCTTAGTCTCTCCCGTGGCCATGATTGCTGTAAAGCATTCGAAACGTCGGGAACCAAAAATCAAAATAAATTCGCGAAAAAATCCGAAAAGATAGTTTTATTTAAAACTAGCGACTCACCCTCTCTTCGCTCGCTAGGTAAGTTTTAACGGTTAGTATGAAATAGAAATCTTTGAATTTCTCGGTTATTCTGTACTATAATATGCATGTATTATACATATAAACCTTCTCCTTTAATCACTCTATCTATTAAAAAACCGCATCCACGATCCGTTGCGTAGTTTTAAAAATCTAAGCATACACAGGTACAGACAGACAGCGGGAAGCGACTTCGTTTTATACTATGTAGTGAAGTATAACTTCAATAAAAAATGTGAATTGTTCCAGTGTAAAGCCGTTCCCAAGTGCGGGCTACAAGGGCGTCCCGGGCGTCCCGGGCGTCGTGCCCGGCGGCGCGGACGTGGCGCCGCCCCCGCCATGGGAGGGACGCGCCATCGCCACGCACAAGCTACGCTTAGTGGAGTTCTCGGCTTTTGTGGAACACCCCAGAGATCCGGACACGGTGAGTCAAAGTTCAAATTCAAAATTTTATTCAGCATTAAATTATTACATTTTTTTACTGAACGTCACGAGTCTACTAGCAGTTCGGAAAGAAGAAACCTCGGACCTGAGAAGAACTGGCGAAAGAAACTCAGCGGGACTAATATTATTTCATTATCTTTTTTTATAAAGTTAAATTATAAATTACAATATTTCAAACAACAGAATTTTTGACAAGACTGCTATTCACATAATACTTTCTTAGATTTACGCGATTTGTTTGATTGTTGAAGTTATTATATAGTTGTTACAGATAGCACCTACATAACTTACCTTACCACCTTAATCTTCTCTGTGACCATGATTTATTTTAGAAAAATGTACATCCTTCTTGCTTTAAACAATATAGCAAAAGTTATTTATAAAAAAAGATACGCATTTCCAAAATGTTATATAATTAAATATTCTTCTTCCAGTATCCACCGAGCACGGCACCGGCGCAACACTTATTTGTACATATAGGTGGCACAGTCACATACGCAGATCCTTTATTAGAGGTAATCTATTACTATACATATTATTTAATTCTTGTGTATATAGTTATATCTTTATACATGTATACATAATACATAATACATAAATATATTGTTTTAATTTTTTTTTTAATAGGCTGGACTATTATATTCTCAAGTAGTTGACCCGACCATTGTTGTGTTTAAATTTGAATGTTTGTAATCTTTTAATTCATATAAAACGTCTCTAGAAAAAGCTCTTTCACTCACTCAATTTTGCCGAAATTCACAATTTCATAGCCCTTTATTTTTCATTTAAAAAAAAACAAATCCGTCCAGCCGTTCTTAAGTGAGGCGCTTACCAAGGAACAGAATTTCATTTTTATTTCTATAGAAGAATATAATGTATAGATACAAAGTAATACATAATATGTGTATAGTATCTAATTTACTTCTGTTTTTTTAATCTTTATTTTATACACCCCTAGTCACAGAGTGATCATGCCATGTGAATAAGAATAGCCCCTATAGGAATAACTAAACATAATTAATACAACTAACAATAATCAGCCTTTTAAATAGCAAAACTTAAACATTTTTCTCTTAATCCGACTTGTACTACTTTATACTACATTTTTGACTTATCCGAAACAGGATAGGCCAGAAAGAAGGCTGCTGAAAATCCTTATGTTTTCAAGCCAATATTTAATCTTATTAAAAAAATGGTTCTTTCTCCCACATTCAGCTTATATCTATACTAACATTATAAATGTGAAAGTTTGTGAGTATGTATGGATGTTTGTTACTCTTTCACGCCAGAACGGCTGATCGAATCTGGATGAAATTTGGCACACAGATAGATTATATAGTTTGGAATAATACATAGGCTAATTTTTATCCCGGAAAAATGTACGGTTCCCGTGGGATAGGTTTGTTTTTGTTTTCCTAGATGCGAACGAACCCGAGCGAAGCGAGCGTGAGCCGCTAGTATGATATATGTACATTGTACAATGTACATCCTCATTTTTATTACATTCTGTTACTTCTATTAATCACTTATTTTTTTTATATTCACAGTCAGTAGATGTACAGCAAATAAACGACAAATTCCCAGAGAAGAAAGGCGGTTTAAAAGAGCTATACGAGAAGGGACCTAGGAACGCGTTCTTTTTAGTGAAATTTTGGGCGGACCTTAACACAAATAACCTTGACGATCCTGGCGCCTTCTACGGCGTCACGAGCGTGTAAGTAATAGTTATTTTTTTTGACAACACGTTTGGGTCAGTTTGTAGTGACCCTACTTGCTGTACCAGTGGTCGCGGGTTCGAGTCCCGCTGGGGGCATTCATTTGTGTGATGAGCACGAATGTTTGTATTCCAGTCGTGGGTGTTTATATTTATAATATGTATATATTTAAAGTTATATATGTGTATTGTGTAGAGTATCAACTATCTAGTATCCATAACACAAGCCTCGTAACTTATCAGAACTTACCGTACCTCGTAACTTAACGTACGGAACTAGATAGTGCCTTGTCTTAATGTCCGAACATATTTATATTTATTTATATTGTCACATTAATATTTACTAAAAAGTGAGAAGTTAGATACAGTGTGAAAAAATAACAAATACATTCCATTCAGTATTTGTTGTTTTTTCACGCTGTAGTGTCAACGGATTTTGAGTGACTTGGTATGGTTTAACCCATAGGTTCTTTTTTTAACATACTATGTATCTATCGCATGAGTGGACGGCCGAATTGTTTTTCATCAATTAGTTCAATCCTGTATGTTTGTATTATATGTACAAAAATTAATATTGTATAGAAAATCGGGAAAATTGGAGATTAAATCTATATTATTCAATGAGCGTGCCAGTTCTTCGGCAAAGGAAATATAATACTAACAACAGTTGTTTGTAATTTATAATCTACTAGTGACTTACCCTTGCTTTGTTCGGTTACGTCGCTAGATACATTTTAAATAGATATAGAAAAATAGTTATTGTGAGTGTACCTTAGGTCTTAAGAGATAGACATATGGTATTGCGGACTTTCTTGTAGGTTTTTTTAAGACCTACAATTTTCTAGTACGTTGTTGTGGTGAAACTTTTATGGTTTGGCCAGCGTTATCCATGTAAATTTCTAAGGACGACTCGCTAGAACCAGTTATTGTGTTTTCTCGTGGAGATGAAAGATTTTCCTGTTACTATTTCAGTATATGTAGAGATACTTTGATACTTTGTAGACAATCGAAATGAAATAGGAACTTTACCGGTTATTAGTCAAAGTTAGTTTTGCGCCTTGCCACTATGGTGCCTGCTAACTGCCAGCATAACACGTGTATGTAATATACCTGTCTGTCTGTTGAACAGATACGAGAGCAACGAGAACATGACGATCACGTGCAGCACAAAAGTGTGTTCGTTCGGCAAGCAAGTGGTGGAGAAGGTGGAGACGGAGTACGCCCGGTTCGAGGGCGGCCGCTTCGTGTACCGCATACAGCGCTCGCCGATGTGCGAGTACATGGTCAACTTCATACACAAACTGAAACACCTGCCCGAGAAGTACATGATGAACAGTGTACTCGAGAACTTCACTATATTGCAGGTAATTGTGTAATTATAAAGAGGAAAGTTTTGTATTTTTGTATGTTTGTAACGAATAAATTCAAAAAGTACTGGACCGATTTATATGAAATTTGGTAAGAAGGTAGTGAGACCCTTGGAGAAACATAGTATGTTTTTTAATCCGGAAATCATCCCTTAAGGTTGTGAAAGGGTGATGAAAGCTTGCATGGAAACTCAATCTAATATTATAAATACAAAAGTAACTGTTTGTTTGTTTTTTAACTTTCCACAATTAATTCGCTGAATCGATTTAGATGAAATTTGGTATGGAGATAGCTTGAGACCCTGGGAAGGACATAGGATAGTTCTTAACTCGAAAACCTTCACTTAAAGGAGTAGAAGTTTGTATGGGAAATCAGTAATTTCTCAAGTAAGGGATATATATTTTTTATTTTTTTAAAGTATTTACCTACTTTTCTATACCTATGTATGTTCATATATATGTGCTTAGTATATTCCATACTAACAGCTAAAATACACCTAAAATACCTAAATAATAATAATATTCGTGACTGATATCGGTTATGGCGGCCAATTAAACTAAGACTAGCCAACTGCGCAGGAGATATTATAGTGTACAAATATACACTTAAACACAAATGCACTCTTTATTCCTGTCACTCTCATATTCAGGTGGGATGATTGTCACCCGATAACACTTAGACATAATCAGTGAGAGATCAGGCGCAGGACCGCCGACTTTCCTACTCCGAACTGTTACCAAGACTTTTTAACAGACTAATTTTAATAGACTCAATAACTAAACTTGGCCCGACTCGGAACTCGAACCCAGTACTTCCGAATCTGCAGCCGTAGGTGTTAGCCATTAGAATACAAGGCAGTTATAGATTGTTGTAGTATAACAGGCAGCGACTCAAGTTACATAGGTGTATGTACTTGTCGATCGGGTAACGTGACCCTCCATTTGTATGAAGGTGTATGGCATAGACGGTTCAAGTTTTATTGGTATTTTATTTAAGTCGGTGTATGACTAATCTATGGTAAATCGTAGAAAGAAGTTCAACTCAAGTTTTTGCTTCAGAAATCTTCTGAGAAGATTAGGATTAAGATTAGACTCTTCTAGGTTTAGAAATTAAAAATGGTCAAAATTTATCAGTACCTACACGAAAGACACTAATTGTTGTTAGAGCGGTGATACAGAGTAAATTATTTCGTACTTTAGTCTTTGAAGACACAGTTGAAGTTGTTCCAGTCCTATATTATGAATGTGACTTAACTTAGTTTTAACTCTTAAGTATCGGTTTTTCTTGGTACTATATTCCTTATATTCCTTTACATTATAATATCATAATTTTCGACCTAAAGTTATTCATATTTAAGCTGTGTAAACATTTAAATTCAGAATAATATGAACGCTTTCAAAAGACTCATACTTCGTTATCGCATAATGACCCAGTTAATATCAATTCAAATATAACAATACCATTCTTCTACCCACATTGCTTTACAACGTAAACTACAAATTATGTATTACAAATATATTTAACAATGAGTCAAAAGTGTCGAATAAGAAGACCATAACACAAAGGCAAAAATTTACTTTCTTACTTTTTTATTTCAAGAATTAACTTTCTCAATGTCACAAGTTTGATTCGTCATAACCGATGAAACTGTTCTAGATTATTCGTAAACTAGCGACTCACCCTCGGCCCTTGTTTCGTTTGGGGTTCGTCACTAAACAACAATACATCTACCCAGGGGTACGGTACATTTTTCCGGAGTAAAAGTAAACTATATACTATTCCAGACTATAAACTATATCTGTGCCAAATTTCATCCAAATCCGTTCAGTTGTTCTGGCGTGAAAGAGTAACAAACATCCATGCTAACAAACTTTCACATAATATTAAAAAATATGGATTAGTAGGATGTTCAACACTTTTAATTACCTTTTGAAACAAAAAAAAACGATTTTTTTTTATTAAAATAGCCCTAGTAATTGAAAGCAATGTACGTAATACCATTTTTACACACTTTGTGAAAGATAGTAATGAAATATTGCAAATGTTAAGACATAGAATTTTTTCCAGTAAAAAAAATAAATTCTTTCGATTAGCTGGAATACTTCGAATATTAGATAGTCATTAACATTAATAAACACGATGTTGCTTAGTCGCAATTTAATTATGTACATTGTTGAAGTGTTTGCAATTTATATACAAAGTTGTGTAGATGTTACAATCGCTTGAACTACGTTAGTAAACTCATTTCTTTAAATAATTGATTTGTGTTTATTCAACATATACGATCTAGTTTATTTTATTTAAAGCTTTAAAGAAAATTAAAAGAATAATTTTAAATTATTAGGTAACACAGATCATATCATTTCATGAGTGGATAAAGTGTCTTTAGATCTAGGATTTGTTGGACGTATTTTGGCATAATTTGGCATTTCGTAGTTGTAATAATTAAATTATTTTATTTTTTAAATGAAATATTACGAGGATGTTTAAAATACAGTAGAAATTAAAGCAATTGTTTTAAATAAATATTTAATATAATCCAATTTAAATAATGTTAACGAATCATATGAGTCACAATTTACAAAAAACTATTTTCTTCGACATTTTGCGTTTTTTTTTAAATATCTATCTAGCAAGTCTGATTTTAATATTATACAGGTAATCAGTATCTTCTTTTATTACGATAATAATATCATGGCAAACTCAAAATAAACCATTTTTTTGAAAATTATTGTACAATTCTGTGGATAGAGGCTGTCTGTAACAACTGTATTTTGACCTTTGAGATGTCTAAAACCTTAGTCTCTCCAGTGTCCATGATTGCTGTAAAGCATTCTAAACGTCCGGAACCAAAAATCGAAATAAATCCGCGATAAAATCCCAAAAAGTTAGTTTTATTTAAAATGTCAAAGTAAACCAATCCTTACTAAAATTATAAATGTGAAAGTGTGTTTGTTTGTTTGTATGCCCTTCTTTCACGTCGAAACGGAGTGACGGATAGGCGTTGATTTTTTGTGTGGAGATAGTTGGAGGGCTGGAAAGTGATATAGGCTACTTTTTACCGCGGGGGATTATCTGATTCCCATTGGAAAACACATTATAGTACAACCCAAAAAAATATTTATATAAATAAGTCTTTTATCATTTTTCGAAATTCATTCCTTAACGGGGTAAAATAGGAGATGAAAGTTTTCATGAAACCTACGTTTTTGGAGTTTTTTTTGTAGTTTTAGCGCGAGCGAAGCCACGGGTTTTGCTGGTAAAAATATAATGAAGCCTTCTCTAATAACAACAATTATTTTCAGGTGGTGTCAAATAGAGATACTCAAGAAACGTTATTATGTGCGGCCTTCGTGTTCGAAGTGTCCAACAGCGAGCACGGCGCGCAGCATCACATCTACCGACTCGTGAAAGACTGAACTGTTCTAATACACTCAGTGTTGCCAACGTTACACTATCCTACAATGAGTTAGGGTTGCCACTTGTATAATTATTTTTTTAACTTGTTTTTTTAATCTGTGCATCTTTGACGTGGTAAATGTTGTATACAATTTTAATTATTTAAGTGGTTTATCATATTTCGTTTTATTTTAGTGTGAATGGCAATGTGTAATGTTGAAGCAACCACCATTTCAAAACATATCCGCTATGCTAATTGTAATCCCTATTTAAAAACTCCAATAGAATCCTATCAATAGCGACAAAAGCCACATAGAAACCAATAAATATTTATTGGTTTCTATGTGGCTTTTGTCGCTTTTGATGAGATTCTATTGGAGTTTTTCAGCAGGGATGTTCGATCTGCAGATTATTTAAGGTATTTTGATTATAATGATGGTAGATGTACAGCCTAAAATCAGATTTTCGTTTTCAATTTTTCTTTCTTTTTAACTTCTTTTTTCTTCCAACTGTATATACAATTACAATACAATTTCTTAATAAAAAAATAAACTTAAAAAATCTGCAAATTGAGTAGTAAGTTAGCTATAAAAATAAAGCGTTATATGGAGATGTTTCATAGAAAGTGGTAAAGTCTCACTCTCGCGTCGTCAGTACTTGTATACATATAGTGATGCGATTCGAAAATGTGATCTGAAAATTACGCTACAAGTATTTTTGTAAATGAAAATTTATGTATAGCTCAATTTTTATCTATGGTAGAGTTCTAAACACCCGAATCTGTGGATTCAAGATTTTTTTATAACTATCTTATTATATGGATATTTTATTTTTTCAGTTGTAAATTTTTCGTCCGATTCAATATCAACCCTAATGTGTAAAAATATCAAGTTAAGAGAAAAATATAGAATTGAATACACACAGTGCCTCTATAATTATGTTACATTAACATAAATGAGCATGTTTGGTCCTTTCGTTGGGTTCGATATTGTAGAACACGTATAATTTATCGAAACAAATTATATTTTAGAAAGATTTAACATCGATTATAAATAACATAATCGATTTTACTGAATTTATATTTACATGGTAGCTAAAATCGGCCATCTTTAAACAATTCGCAGTTAAAATATTATAAGTATTGTAAGTATTTCTAAAAAAAAAGAGAAGCAATGAAAGGACCAAACCTTAGTGTAGGATACAGTGAATAATAGTTTGTATAAGTATAGTGTTGTTAAGATGTTAGTGATGTTTTACGATTCAGTACGAGTGGTCCTTTTTTTTCAAATCTCAAGGACGTTTCGAGAACGCTGATTGGTTATTTAACAATTTGCTTATCATATTTTACTAATATGACAATAATTCTGAGACTATCGATATTCGTATTATATTGAATTTAATGTCGAAATTGTATGAGTGCTGTTTAATTTTAAAGTTATCTGGTGTAACTAAGTATATAAATGTACCTGACCAAACGTTAAAACTGAATATAAAAGAATAATATTTCTTCAGAAATCCAACTCAGATTGGCCTAGATATTGTCTAGTGCGAAATTAACCAAGATGGATAAAATAAAGAAGAGAGAGAGAGAGAGAGTAATATTTAAAAAAAAGCCTTAAAGAAGTATTATCAAATTTTTTATTCTTTTTTTTTATATTTTTTAAATATATAGTTTGTATACAATATATATGTAGTTGTACATACATATTTCAGCAATCGGCGTTCTCATGTGGTTTTATGTTAGTTTAGCTCGTATTATGATTGTGTTTACGAGTATTTGGTTTTACTTTTGAAGTATTTTATTTTGCCACTGAATCTTTGCCACATCATAAAATATTGTACATAAAATTCATTGTAAAGTTAAATTGTTATATATTGAGGAGGTAATGTACAGCTGTAGGTAGCGTTCGAATACCCTTGATATTGGTTTTTGGATTAAATTTTTACGATCTCTGAAATTTGAGGAATTAAGGTTTTTTACAGATAATCTTTTCTTTTTTTATTTTTTTTTTTATTTTATAACTATTAAAATCATATTTTTACAGTGTATTTACAAAATAGCGTTCTTTATTTACTTTTTACTAACATGGCAGCTTACCAGAAGTATTTACTACTTTGTTTGACATATACTCGTTTATTTACTCACTTTATATACATACATTGTGGGCGTTTTGGTTTTTGTAATCAATTGAATTATGAGTAAATTATTTATTTTTTGTGTACAATTTATGTCGCAGTCAAAATAATTAATAACGTTGTGTTGATATTGTAATATTACATATTTTTTCTTCATATCTTGCTGTGAACATGTTAATAACAATTTAGTTTGAATTCTAATTGATTATCGAAACCGAAATGGGCGTACTAATGCGAGGCGAGATACGCAACACCGACTTCAAAAAAAGAGGAGGTACTTAATTTGGGTGTATGTGTTTTTTTATGTGATCTTGTATGTAGCTTCCGTCTTAAGGATAGGATATTTACTTTCAAAGTTATTTTGAAGTTTGTATAAGTTATTAATTAAAAGAAATTATTTACTTGTATCTCATAATACTTTCTTAGTTATACGCCAATATTAGACATTTTAAATGATATCTAATCTACCTTTTCGGATTTTGTCGCAGTTATATTTCATTTCCTTTTTTTTAAACATCTCTCCCGTAACCTTGCTTGCTGTAATTTTCGGGAACAAAAACATAAAAGAAAACTTCAAAATCCTAAGAGACAGTTTCATCTATACTTAGTATTCGCGTAAATCTAAGAAAACATTATGAGATACACCATAATAATAATAATAATACCTATCTAAATAATTACCTTTTCGATTATGAAATTACACCAATTTCGTTCTAGCTAGAACTCTTTAGTTTATTTATTTAAAGTTATATATGTAAATAATTACTTTTAAAATTAAAAATTTACACTAATTTCATAATAGAAAGTTTTAAAATTATTGTATCTCGTATCGCACGCACGCCGCCCGGGCCGCTCCCGAGTACAAACGGCCACACGCCTCTAAAGGCCGGCTCTATTTTACATTAGTTACGTGGCAATGATTTGATCTCTCTTTTAGTCAAATATTTTTAGGGTCCTCCCGTCTCAGTTTATTGGTAAAACCTTCATAGATGATGACATATTATCTATATATTTATATGTTAGCTTTGCTTGTATAAGCTTCACTAACTCATTCTGATGACAGTGATTTAATACCATCGAGTTAATTTAATGAAGCTAAAAGTCATTCAATTCGTTATGGCAAGTCCCAATCATTCTAATATTTTGGTCTAAAAGCTTTTTTTTAAATTTCATCTACTACATTTTAACGGTCGATAAATCTATATTTTGTACAACAAATCGATCGATTTATCGCACGACATATCGCATCGTCTATGAAGGGCATAATGTGCATTACGTAGCGTTTAATTTGAAGACATGCGGTAGGAAAATATTATAATAGTTAATTATAAGAGATTTTTGTATTTATTTCATAGATTTATATTAGATAAATTGTAAAGTGATTAGCAATAAGCGTTTTATTTTTAATATGGCGATGGTCGTTCAAAATCGTAGGTGAAGTTGTCAAACACTTAGTACTTAAGATCGACTTAATTTTTGTTGCTTTTATAGCTTTTTCTTTGTCTCCAGAGTCAATCTCGTCGAATTAATGCTTAGAGAATTGGGCGATTTCAAAGTATAATCAAGTTTAAATAATTAATAAAATTGCAAAATCACAAGTTTAAAAGGATTCGTTTTGAAAATATTGTTTTAAATGAAAATTCACCCACTTCCCCTACGAACTCGTGGAAACGATCGTAAGACAAGCGCGAGATCTGTCTTGTTGTGATTCTATTATTATAATATTAATGTACTCAAATGAGATTAACTCGACTCTTGCTATAAGTTAACTTGGAGCTCTTTTGCATTACATTAGTTCGTGTAAATAAAGTATATTTTAGTGCATTTCTTTCAGTTGTAGTTCTAAGTGATTTTTGCTTCTAAAAGTCTTTCATATCGACAATCTGCCATATCAATATGAAAATAAAAATATAGTCGGCCGCCTTGAAGATGATCATTTGCGTTTGTTTCTTTATTACTCTAATCTCAGTTTTATAATTTCCATACTCTGTTAGCAAACGGTCCCCTACAAGGAGAGCCGACGCGTGTACAGTATTTTAAAGATAAATTACGTTAAAGATTTGTATGAAAATTTAATTATATTGTCTTCTTAAATCACGTGTCTATTATTTTGAAATACACCCGTAAATATATTCACAAATATTTGACTCAAAATATTTGCCTCGCCCCATATTAATCATTCCGGTAATATTACCTACTGATATACTATATTAAAGTTTGCTTTATTTAAAAAAATACAGTGAAATTATTTTAATTTATGTATTTCTATTATATACGTATACGTATATATTATAATATATATGTAAAAATTAAAATGAAAAATATATGTCTGTTTGTTTGATCGGAAAGAAAATGACCAATTGAAAACTGAGGTATTCCAATAAATTCTGAATGTAGCGAAAATAATGCAGAGTTTTTAAATCTACGCCAAAAACTTAAATGGGCTTGTGCACTAAACAGAGTTGCGTAAGTAAACTGGTAGGTACCCACCCCCGCGCAGGAACATTTTACATTTTTATTTGATTACAACAATGACATTGAAAATCCAAATAAGCTTTACAATAATTTGTACAGATATTATCGGCCCAAAAAGTACTAATTAGTAATTATTGATAATATGCATTAAGATTTCTTCTTATTAAAAGAAAAGATTATATTATCAGGGATAGAAAATGGAAATGATAAGACCCAAACGTGTGTCATACCTGTATTAAGAATAAGATAAAACTTTTAGGTGTATTAGGTACTTATTAGTAGTGATTAATTGGTCAGCGGTAAGTAGTGTAATTTTTTTTTAAATCTGTATAAATATTATAAATGTGAAAGTTTGTGGGTATGGATGTTACTCTTTCACGCCACAACGGCTGAACGGATCTGGATGAAATTTGGCACAGAGATAGATTATAGTCTGGAATAACACATAGGCTATTTATCTCGGAAAATGTACGGTTCTTGTGGGATAGGTTTGTTTTTTTTCCTAGAGGCGAACTTGAACGAAGCGAGCGTGAGCCGCTAGTAATTTCTATAAATTGAAACTTGCTCGAAGACTATGACAGCCGTTTTCATTCATGTGATTTTAAGAAACCAATCATCTACGTAAGAATTACTTAAGTGTAATAAAAAGAGTGTAAAAATGTATGCTATTAAAATAGTTTTTAATAACAAGTTTTAGATATGTATATTAATAAACTACGTTAGACATTTTGCAAATAAAAATTGAAATACTAAAGCGAACGTGATATATACCCACATAGGTTATTTATATTTAATATGGTATATTATTTTGAATTATATATTTTTTTCAATATTCATAATAAAGGTAAAAAAATATTAAGCCGACTCAAAATAATAAAAATATTGAAGTTGGTAGTTACGTTGGTAGTTAGTTAAGTACTAAGTGCCTATATTAATAAAAACAATATAATAAATATATATTGAGTTTAGAGGATTAATTAATACATACCTAAAAAGAACACGTTCCATTGGCGCGTAAAAACCCCTATTAATTACACAAGATCTACAACTGATGAGCACAACTTTCTACCAACCTTTCATTTTCTCAGACCTATTTTTACCTAAATTAATTTTATTATTTTTAGATGACAAATCACATTTTATTTGTTATTGCTGTAACATCAGCTCTACTTATAATTGGCAGATGTGGTAAGTACTTAAATTATATACTTAATTTAAGAATATATTTTAAAATATACATTTCAAGTGCTTAATGAACTCTTATATTTAGTGCATTTAATAATATTATTTGACGTTTCATTAAACGTTTATTTCACAATAATCTATTTTTTTTAATTAATCTTCTGCATTTCCCATAATTTTCCATTATGTGTTTTAAAAAAAAACGTTTAATTATGTAATATAACATTTTCCCAGATAAACCTTGCAACGCACGCGATGTAGGGATAGAAGGAAGGTCGGTGGTATGCGTTTGCAACGCTACTTACTGCGATACTATTACAAGAGATGCACCTGCTCGGGGGACATATGTCGCATATACGAGTAGCCGAG
The DNA here is from genome assembly GCA_951806755.1 of Brenthis hecate. Classification (NCBI taxonomy): domain Eukaryota; kingdom Metazoa; phylum Arthropoda; class Insecta; order Lepidoptera; family Nymphalidae; genus Brenthis; species Brenthis hecate. Next base: position 4,513,198 of record OX638263.1, read on the forward strand.
TAAGTTCTAAAAAAATTCCGCTATCCAGCCCTTTTTAACGTCCCACCGGAAGGCACGGGCCACTCGTTAATACGGGGGAACAGGTCATAATCCACCACACTGGCCAAGTGTGGCTTGGCAGACTTTACTTTAGTAATAATCATTTTGAAAAATTATTCGCACATGAAAATATCAGAATTCAGAGGCGACACTCGGGATTTGAACCCGCTTGATTTGATTTTCTAAGCAAGCGCGTTACCGTTGGGTTACCACCCTACTACCACCTACATACCACCTAAAAAATATAATTCCTCTATCTTACATTATACATCTGATGATGATATAGATAATTATAATAGTTTTTTTAGATATAATAATTAAAAAAAAATTACACTATTTTATTATGCACTATTGTTAACATTTTAATTCTCATATTACAGGCTGGCAAACGCTTTGAAAAAAGTACTGGTATTCTCAGGTCTATATGGAGCACGTCTTTAAATAATGGAATAAATAGCAAGATACGAAGAGAAGAACTTTTAAATTCATCTAATGACAGTAAATATGTTAACACATTATACCTAGTTAATATTATATTAATGTTTTTATTTAGATTGTTGGTACCGGCGAATAAAGAAATTGTTTAGGTACCTATATATTATTATATAAGGTATAATTAATATGTTATTTTGATGTTCTTGCGGAAACACTTAAAGTAAGTAAATATTGTAGAAACCGCCAAAAATTGAGGAAATTAGATGTAAGTACATTGGTACACATCTTGGGTCTATAGGTCTGACTTATAAACTATCACGCACTCTGATGTAGACTGAAGTCTGGGATTTGGATGCCTTACTGTTCTCTGCTTCACTAATAGGACCTATCTGCTATCATCATCACTACCTATTATAAATTAAAGTCTTCCGTCTCGCTGTGTTTGTATTTATTATAATCTATAATAAAAATATAAATGTTGTTGTTGAAATATCTCTGTTTGTTTGTTAGTCAATCGTTACGTTTTCACGCTGCGCACTGCTGAACAAATTTTAATGAAATTTGGTATATATAATTCATCAAGACAAACAGACGGTACGATTTATTCTATTAACATCCCTTTTATCTTGCAGGCGAAGCTGTAGCTTCGCAAGTAGCTGTAGACAGGCAAAATTAGTTCTAATATAATTAATTGATATAATGTTTTGTTCCTTACAGCCAATATTTGGAGTGAGGCATCGTACAGAATATATCCTAGCAACAGATACCAAACTGTAGAAGGATTTGGTGGCTCAGTAACAGATGCGGCGTCTATCAATTGGCGTAAATTATCCGACCGTACACAAAGGCACCTTATTAAGTATGAATCAAGTTTAATTTTTCTACTGAACTTTAACTTATTAGTACCTATACTTTTTCATTATCTACTTTGTACGTTCAAAATCAATGAAAGTTCTGTCGTTTGTAGCAAATAATTAGTCATTGGCATTGTTATTGTGTGCCATGTAAGAATTAATTATCTTTATAAGATATAATCGACAAGTACTACTCGTATCTTTATTATTAATTATATTTCGTTAATTAGTGCAAATGTACTACTGGCTTAGTATTAATCGCACATAAGGGCTTGTTTATAATTATCTCAAATGATAATAGGTATATACCTATTTTTAAATGGATAACCCGATTTAAAAAAAAATGTGTTGGTCTTTTCAAGTATCATAAATCTACAATAAATAGTTTTTAAATAACTTGAGGAAATGTAAGATATAGCAATTAATTGCTCGCCTGTCCTTCTCTCTGTTTGTCACTCATATGTATCTATGTAGATAGTAAATACCACCTATACCTACCTATATTGAAATCAGCAAAAAAATTATTACTTACTATTTTTATAGCATGTAAAAAGCAGAACTCTCTATTCTTTATACTCACCACGTCTTCTGAGCCAGTATGTTCCTAATAATATAATTATATAGTTGTCATAACCTCAGATTAAATATCTATACATATAATAAAATTGTAACTAAGCCGAATCTGTACATTAAATATTTTTTGGGAAATCTTATTGAAATAGACATTATTATCGATACAGAGGCCGAATCTATAGTTTTTAGAATTTTTGTCTGTCTGTCTGTCTGTCTGTTACCGCATCACAGAAAAACCACTGGAGGGATTTTTATGAAATTTGGTATGATGGTAGCTGGTTATCCGGGTCAACATATAGGATACTTTTTACAGCGGGAAAATGTTTCATGTCTGAGAAAAAATACAAAAACTGCAATGTAAGTATACTAATATGTAAAACCTAAGAATTTAGTTTTTGGTCATCTGAACGCGGGCGGAGCCGCGGGTAATGCTAGTTTTTAATAATTTTATAACATTTTCTGATTTTTTTAACACTTAAATAGTATAAGGACTCACACGTTAAGATAATTTAAAAAGTTATAATAAAATGTTTTTTTAGTTCGTACTTCAGTCGAGAAGGCTTGGAATACAATTTAATTCGAGTACCGATAGGTGGCGCGGACTTCTCTACGCATCCCTACACGTATAACGAATACCCTTGGAACGATAAGGCTCTTTCTAATTTCTCCTTGACTGACGAAGATTATTTTTATAAGGTAGGTAAATAACTTCCATACTCATTGATGAATCCTATTAATGTTAGCAATATGAATGTCCGGAAATAGATTTAGATATAGGATACCTACTTCTTAGTTTTAGAATACAAATAACGCTGAATTATTGTTATGAATGAAATTGTTTAATTATTACAAAATACAGGTCTAGAACGATCATGTTTCATAATTAAATAAACTGAGTTACAATCGATCGAATAGATCCAATCATAAACTTAGGATCCCATATTACGAATATCATATACATTTGTACCTATTTGTGTGAAGCTGCATATATCAGCATTAATATTAAAATATATTTTTTTTAAACAATTTAGTAACAAAATTGAGTAAAGTTATTGAGAGTAGAGGTGACGTATAATATATTCTGTAACTGACATCTAATCTGAGTATATGATTATGACAAAATCGTAACGCTTATCACATTATATGATTAATCGATAATTGATTAAAAATTCGATAATATTTCTTTCTAGCTACCAATGATAAAACAAAGTCAAGAGGCAGCTACTAGTAAAATAAAAGTGACTGCAAGTACTTGGTCACCACCGGTGTGGATGAAGACTAATGAAGCCATTACAGGCTTTGCTCAACTTAAACACGAATTCTATCAAACCTATGCTGATTATCACGTACGGTAAGTGAACTGGAAATTTGCGTTTGTTAAGTGTATGCTAAACCAAAAAATTACAATACTAATTTCTGTCAGTCAGGTCAAATCACAATTTGCTCAATACTTTTACGGCTACTACACTATATACATGTCGTTTAAAGAAGCGTAGATTAAAATATGCACAAATCACAAAGTAATTTTTAAGGATACGAAAATATGCAGAAGAAAAATAAGCTTTTTGATATTTGGAATAATACTCCGTAAAAATTATACCACAATATTTTACTTAAGAGTCAAGCTTAGCTATAATGTTTCAAAAATAATATGTTGGGACATTAACACACCGCTCCATCTAGTTCCATGGTAAGCTACGAGGCTTGTGTTATGGATACCAGATAGTTGATACACACATATGTAACTTTAAATGCATATATATTATAAATATAAACACCCATGACTAGTGTACAAACATTCGTGCTCATCACACAAATGAATGCCCGCAGCGGGTATCGAACCCGCGACCGCTGGCACGGCTAGTAGGGTCACTATAAACTGAGCCAAACGTGTCGTCAAATTTCATACTACCTACATCTACTTATATTCTTATAAAGATTATGTGCTCCAAGAACTACACATTTTAAAGCAAATATAGAAAATAAATTGAGGACAAAAATGTTAATTCCCTCAACATAGATTCATGGAAGAGTATGAGAAAGCGGAAGTCTATATTTGGGCGATTACTACAACTAATGAACCCATAAACGGGATCATACCTTTTGTGGATTTCAATTCTTTGGGTTGGTTTCCAGGAGACATGGTAAGAATAAAAAAACTTCACATATTAATTAATAAGACTTAACTACTTTTATTTTTTTATATCTTTTTTTTACTTCCCTTTCGGCGAAGGCAGTATGACATAGTACACCCTTCCCACTTTATCTTTTACTAGAGACTCACCCTCGCTTCGCTCGGTTTCGTCCCTAGCTAGCTTCCCAATACAACTTTCATCCCAATTTTCACCCCCTTAAGAATGATTTCCGGGATAAAAAATATTCTATGTCCTTCCCAGGGTCTCAAACTATTTTTTTACCTTTCATCTAAATCGGTTCAGTAGATCCAGAGATTACCCCCTACAACGTCACAAACTCACAAACTTTACCTCTTTATAATATTATACAGATTATTATTTGTAAATCTCATCTTAATCAGGCTGGAATAAGCACCACTATGATCAGTCCAAATATAACCCCCCAGGTAGAAGTTGAAGTCGTGACCTCTGATAATATACAGTGCTTATAAGACATAATACTTATATATTATAATTAGCATTTCCCGCGGCTTCGCCCGCGTTCAGATGACCAAAAACCAAATTCTTAGGTTTTACATATTAATATACTCCTATATACATATTTGTATTTTTTCTCAGAAATGAGACATTTTCTCGCGGTAAAAAGTATCCTACATGTTGGCCTGGATAACCAGCTATCACCATACCAAATTTCATCAAAATCCCTCCAGTGGTTTTTCTGTGATGCGGTAACAGACAGACAGATAGACAGACGGACAGACGGACAAGACAGACAGACCAAATTTTTAAAAACTATAGATTCTGCTTCTGCATCGATAGGAATGTACATTTCAATAAGATTTTCCAAAAAATATTTAATGTACATATTCGACTTAGTTGGAATTTTATTATATGTATAGATTATCATTGGATTATGAATCACGATAATTATGATGTTAGATAAGTGTCCTCTACATATCAATATTTTTTGAAATATAAAACGATGTATCACTACATACATACACTATAAAGTAGCTTCCTGTTGTCTGTCTGCCCCTATGTATGCTTAGATCTTTAAAACTACGCAACGGATTTTGATGCGGTTTGTTTTTAATAGATAGAGTGATTCAAGAGGAAGATTTATATGTATAATACATCCATATTATAGTACAGAAAAGCCGAGAAATTCAAAGATTTGTATTTCATACTAATCGTTATAACGTACCTAGGGACGAATCCGAGCGAAACGTGGATGAGTCGCTACTTATGTATAAACAAAATTATGCATTTAGGTAATATTAGGATAATAATACATTTTAAGTAAGTATACTTTTACTTTCGTCTGCCTAAAGACTCTTTCCTTTATTATTATAATTTATAAAACAATATTACTGTCTCCATTGCTTTACTAATCACTAACTTGCAGGGTCGTTGGGTCGCCAATAACCTTGGTCCTACAATAAGGAACTCTCGTTTCAACAAAACTCTCATTTTGGCTGTTGATGATCAGCGATATTTTATTGATCTTTATTTATGGGGAGTAAGTATTCTTAAATTGTATAAAACATAAAAGTAAGATTAGAAAAAAGTACAAAGTTTTAAATTACCTATGAAATATTATATTACGTAATTTATGAATTGTACACTAGTTATAAATTATAATCTTGCTTAGGCTATTGCAGATTATGATTGTATAATTGAAGAATATTTCCTTACTGTTACTGAAATATTTTTATAGATGGCAGAAGCAGATCCGAAATCAATAGAATACATCGACGGTATCGCAGTACATTATTATGGGAACTTTATTCCTGCGAGCATCCTATCAAACATACAAAGAAGATATCCTGATAAAATTCTGTTAGCTACGGAGGCTTGTGAGGGTGTGTAATGAATACTAAGTTTTTAAAAATATCAATTCCCTACAACGATTAATAATCCAATCTTAATATTATATGTATTTGTAAAAAAAGACGAAAAATATTATGTAGGTACCTAAATATTTTTTTAATTATTAATATTATTTAACGTTTAGTATAGATTTCTCAGAGTTGAGATATTTTTCCGCAGTAAAAAATACCCTAGGTATATGTTACCCCTGGAATAGCTGGTTATCTCAGCTATCATCATACCAAATTTCATCAAAATCTGTCCAGTGGTTTTGATCTTGATGCGGTAACTGACAGACAGACAAAAATTCTAAAAAATTATAGATTCGGCCTCTGTATCGATAATAATAACTACTTTAATAAGAATTTCCAAAAAAAAGAATTAATGTATAGATTTAGACTTGATGATGAAGCTACAAATACTTCTAATTTGCCACAAATATTCAACTTTTCAGGTACGATGCCTTGGGATGTAATGCAAGTGAAGATCGGATCTTGGGAACGAGCGAGCAGATACACTAGACACATTATTGATGTAAAATTCATATTTTTTTTAAATTTTATTGTAGCTAGTACATTATATAATACAATATAACTTTGCATATCCTGGTATAAATAAGAAACTCTTCATTTAAATACATGCTTTTATTTTCAAGGATTTAAATAATTTCGTCGTTGGCTGGATAGATTGGAACCTTTGCCTGGATGAAAATGGCGGCCCAAATTGGGCTCACAATTACGTCGACGCCCCAATACTTGTGTATGGGGATAGGGATGAGTTTATAAAACAACCTATGTTTTATGCTATGGGCCATTTCTCGAAGTTTATTCCGAGAGGATCTCAAAGGGTTGAGGTGTTACGATATAGTTTGGGGCATGTCGATAATGTTGCCTTTATAACTCCTGCAGGCAATATTGTCATGATTCTACATAATACGTGAGTATTCTGAAATTTTTCATTCAGTCGTTTTAACGTTCACTGTTAAAGACCGACTTCCTCTCAATGCGAAAGGGATCAGGCCATAGCCCAAATTAGTCTAGGGCGGAAATTAGCGTACTTCATATGTGTTTCAAAAACCAGTTAGGTTCCCTCAGACATCCTGGTATTCAGGGTGAAGTAAAAACACCGAAGTGGTAATCATGTTGAAAATAACTCGCACGTGCAAAATATCAGATATAGGAAACCTCAGATTTTAACCTGCTTCACTTTTTTCCAAACGAAAGCGTTACCACTGTGCTAGCGCTGCCTTCATTCATATTTTACTTGCCACCCAATCTCACTTAGCTCAAATACCTACACCCTAAGCAACTTTTTCAACGTCTATTCAAAAAGTTACTTTGATTTTAATTAACGTTTAGTTATAATTATTTTTCTTCTTATCTCGAATATAATTATGACAATCGTATAATCTATACTAATATTATAAAGAGGTTAAGTTTGCGAGTTTCTGAGAATATGTGAGTTTGCGACGTTGTAGGGGGTAATCTCTGGATCTACTAAACTGATTTAGATGAAATTTGGTAAGAAGATACGAAACTTGGGTTCATCATTATGAACCTGAGTCGAACCAAGACTCTATGCAGTGGCATAAAAAGGGCACAGCACCCCCCAAGAAGTTTAAGGTGTCACAGTCAGCTGGGAAACTCATGGCAACGGTCTTTTGGGACTCAGAAGGAATATTATTGGTCGATTATAAAGATAAAGGTGTTTCTATAACCGGAGAATACTACGCTTCAAATTAGAGCGACTAAAAGAAGCCATTAAACAGAAAAGACGGAGAAAATTGACGAAAGGTGTGCTGCTTTTGCACGACAATGCGCCCGTCCACAAGAGCCGCGTTGCGTTGGCTGCCCTGCTTAAAGTGTGCTTCGATATTTTGAACCACCCACCCTACAGCCCAGACCTGGCCCCGAGTGATTATTACCTCTTTCCAAAAATGAAAAAAGAGCTGCGGGGTAAAAAATTTACCACCGATGATAAAGTTAAGGTAAAGTTTCAGCGTATTTTCAGGACAAAGACAAAACATTTTTTTATGAGGGTATAAATAAATTAATTGAAAGATCTGAAAAATGTGTCCGTCTTGCAGGTGAATATATTGAAAAGGAAAAATAATTTGGTTTTTGTATTTTAACCCCTTACCCTTCATTCCGCGAACATAAAAACGCTCCCTCGTAAGTTTGAGACCCTGCGAAGGACATAGGATACTTTTTATCCTAGAAATCATCCCTTAAGGGAGTGAAAATGCAGATGAAACTTTGTATGGGGAATCAAGCTAAGGACGAACCCAAGCGAAGCGAGGGTGAGTCGCTAGTTAAAAATAAAATTATGTATATTTAAAAATTGACCTGTTTTTATTGCAGGAACACTTTCGAAGTTAACGTCCGAATAGGAACATCGCTTCAGAGATTTGTATTAATTACAATGGAGCCAGAATCTATTACGACAATTGAAATAAATCATAATGTATAATATTACTACAATTTAATTAATTTATTAAGAATAAATATTTATGTATATTTTGTTTTTATTATATAATCGCCTCCCCTACGCCGCTACGCCCCAACGAAACATCTCTTGACGAAATTAAAATATATATTGATATACTGAATAATATCCATACTATCCATACATACTTAATATCATGTGAAAGTGTGTTTGTTTCCTTGTCCTTTTTCACGTCGAAATAGTGACGGATAGGCATGATTTTGAGGGCTGGAGTGATAGAGGCTACTTTACTGCGGGAGATCATCTCATTCCCACGGGAAAACACGTTATAATACAACCCAAACAAATATTTATGATCAGAATTACTTGAAACTTGGTATTGATGCTCTTCAATATATTAAATATGTATAAAATGAAAATAAAATTCGTATGTACATACTGTGTGTGTAACATGTATGTTTATTACCCAAACTTGGTTCTATACTGCAGATTTTTGCAATATACACGTTTCGTGTACTTAACTAAATACTAGAAAAAGATTTGTGCTTTTGCTAAAAGGTTTTATAAATAAAATACTTTGTTCATTCTCAGAAAGATTATGCAAAACATTGTGTAAATTTCGACATTTTAATGTTGATATCTAAAAATGGAACATTGGATAAATAAGTCTCAAAATCATTAATTTATAACAACAATATTTATTATTTACAAATGTGGAAGGCAAATCTCATTTAACAAAACTAATTCTAAATTACAATATACATAGGTCAATATTCAGTCAAGGAACTTATTTTATTTAGAGGCCACACTCTGCACACTACTCTACCACGGATCAGACCTTGTGGCACTGGACCATATATTCTAGAGTCTTTAGAATTGCTGGAGTTATCACCCTCCAACCACACATGCCCTCTAGGAACTACTTGACTTCCTCTAGGAAAATGTCCTCTTACTTTATCACCAGGCAAACCAGTTATTCTTTTACAAATATTCTGTTTTGGATCTGTAGGACACTTAGCTATTATGATGTCGCCTTTTCTTAATCTTTGTAGTCTTGGAGTTATATGTTCAGTAAATAATATATTGTTTGTTTCTAATGTTGGCTCCATGGATGGTCCAGAACACTAAAATATTGAATTATATAAATTTTTGTAACATGAGAAAAGACAATATAGGCATGATAATAATTGAACCACATGAATGGTTATTGTTATTTATAAATTGTAAATATACATAAGTAGGTATAATGCAAATTTTTACACAGAATACAAAGTTTATGTTCGCAAGTAGGTTTATGGTATTTTAGAATTATCGTTGTTTCCTAACTTACCATGACTAAGTCACCACCGTATTCGAGGGTACAATGAGTTATACAAGCAGCACGTAAAACATAACCCATTAGAGAAGCAGTTTTACTAATAATCTTCATATTCACTTTAAAAACAAATATTCTTTTTTTTTAAGTTATGCTCTTTAACCGTTTTATTATATACCCTATTAAAAACAAAGATTTATTTTACGACGGGGATTTAAAGCACAAGAAATATCATCGTTTGAGAATAAAATCACATTTTACGTATAATTTACGTTGATCCAATTTTTCCGAACATCAACTTGAAACATTTTCGAGTTTGTCTTTTTGCGAAAAATGTCATTATATCATTAACCAATAACTATTAACTACAGATAATAAATGAGTATGAGTTATGACTTTTATTTGTCATCAATGGTTATGACTGATGTTAAAACAGCTGTTGTTTATGGTTTATGATGGCTATACTCTCGCTGATTTACCTCAAATTGACATGCCGATTACAAGAGTGTATTTGATAGAATTCGCCACAAGTTTTGTTGTACTATAATTTATGATATGTGAGCAAATAGTTCAAATAACTGATAATGCATGATAAAAAGTTTTTTAAAATAAAACTTTAGTCGACACGACAGGTTATTTTATAAAATATAGTGATTTCCGTTTAAGGAAAAATCTTCATGATTCATGAAAATGTCCTTTATATTAATAATGAAGGATAAAACAAGTCGATCGAAAATTAAAATGTTTAACAATGTAGCTTTAGTAATAAAAATAGGACTTCTAAAATTGAAACTTAAATACATACTTTATAACAGAAACATGCTTAGTTTATAGTTTGATTACGATTTACGGTAGAGTATCCGATTTATAATTGAATGTGCTTCATTTTGGTTCTGCACAATTTGAGTTTGACAGTTAAATGCAGACGAACGTCGACCGAGTACGGATTCAGCATTAAATATGAGCAGAATTTTCATATGAGCAAATTCATTTAAGGAATAAAATCTAATTCTTATTCCTTCTTTTAGTGACATAAATTATTTATTTCATTTACTGAAACAAACAATTCATAACAAAATTATAGTGCTCTTCAGGACCCAACCTTCACGTAAAATATTTTCTCTTGGATTGTTTTACGGGAAATTTCGTAGAATTATTAGAAAAGTTGTATGTTATCAATTTGCACACGCGTCTTTAATGTTACTTTTCTGGATATCGGAATTGTTCTATGTTTCTACTTTGTTATTACATTGAATCGATATTATACTGAAGCTTACACTATTGTCAAATGAGTATGCATATTTTGTGAATGTATTGACTCACAGTCCTAATGGATTCGCTCTGCTGATATACACCATATTATTTGGATAGTCTAATTTATCGGTAAGTGAAATATCAAATATACTGCTTCATTAATTTTATTATAAAATTAAAGTTTATGATCATAAATAAAGAAAGTAAGCCTGTGATAATATATATCAATATTTAAAAAAAATCTTACAACATTGTATAGTTATCAAAATATTTATTGGAGCTAGATAAGGACTTATGTGAAATATATTTTAAAATTTTTAGGCCAATTAGAAACAGTACCTAGTACATATATAAACATTTTGAAATGGTATCTAAGTTCTAACAAATTTTGTCCAAAAGTTCTGGTAACATTGTCCATTTTGAAAATTACCTGTAAGTATAAACAGTGGTCATATGTTGTAGGTAGATTTTATCAATATTTAGTATTGAGAAATAATATTTGGGAACAAATTTAATTGATAATTTCATTATTTAATTGATCTTTTTGTATACAATTTTATGAAATGCTTAATAATTATTTGTATTAATCATAGACTATATTTAGTATTTCACAAAAATATAGGTACAAATTGCATATTTATTGTGAAATGCTGTATATTTTTGTGTGATAAATTTTACTCACAATATTTTTTTCCTTTTTATTCTCCTGAAAATTAAGTAGGTATTTTATCTTGTAAGAATTATTTAATATTTTATTTTTGAATTACTATTTAACAGTTTAATAGTTTTTTTTAGTTATTTTAATTCAATTCTTTTATTTTATTATGGTTGGTATAAACATAGAAACTATTTATGCTATATATGAAGCAATTTAAAAAAGTATGATATTTAAACGCTTAAATCAATATTATAGCTATTATATTTTTATAGCAAACATGGGGAAATTCTCTGGGAAGAAGTGTCGCCTACTCTCCATGTTATGGCTGACAGGCACATTCTTTATAGTAGAGCTTATAGTGGGCTATGTGACAAACTCCATGGCCTTAGTAGCAGACTCTTTTCATATGTTAAGTGATGTGGCGGCACTTATTATAGCATTCTTATCAGTTAAGGTATGTAAGTATTGTATAAGATTAAGAATTAACTAAATAATATGTGTCCGAAATGTTCCTTTTGTAATATTTATGGGACAAGCCATACATATTACTTTTAGTAGTTTATAGTTTTTACTAAATCATCTCAAAATTGTTTAAATTATATTATAATAAATATAATGCAAAAATAAGGAACTCAATTTCTTACTAATTTTTACATTAATATATTTTTTAACAAAATTAAATATACAGTTATAAGAACACTTGTTTTATCTGTGTTTTATCTAGGTATATTTGTTTTATATATATATATATATATATATATATATATATATATATATATATATATATATATATATTCATTTAATCATTTATTTCAGGCAATATTTACAAAAAGATCTTAAATATGTAAACAATATTATAAAATGACATTATTTATTTTTGTTTGTAAGAAAGAGAGCATGGTTAAGTACATATTAGGCCCTCAATTTTGTATGCACAACAATGTGAAGTTTTTGCTATAGTTTTCCATGAAATAAAATACAATCCCCATAACCTACAGTTTTAGAGGCTATTTTGAGGATGGGCTTGAATTTTGTTTTTATATTTTCTAATTTGACCCCTAAAATTGACCTCCACATTAATTAATATTTACAGCATGCATCAATCTTGAGGTCACTCTGTATGTAATAGAATACCAAATTTTTATTTATCCTATGCAGTAGATCTGGAAAAATAGGTTGCGATGGACACGGACAAACAGACACACAAGCAACACCCAGAAGGAAAAACGGAATCTTATTAATTCAGTTTTTTTTTCATTTTGGAGCCCTAAAATGCTTATACATTACAATATTTTAAATCTAGTTTGAATTATTTACTACCTTAATATTATGATGTCATTTTCCTATTAGATTGTAGGAAACACTTTTATTTTACGGTCGTCCGTGATGACTCAAGCCATTCGCGTACGGCAAATGTAAGTAATTATTAGGGGATTTTCCTGTGCATATTGTCCTTCCGATTAGCAGAGTTCTTTTTTTTTCTTTCATCAAAATAAAATGCCTAATGCTTTTTCTTAAATAAAAGTACCTTAAGTTACTACTTATAACATCAGCTATCTGCCAGTGAAAGTCCCGTCAAAATCGATCCAGCCGTTTCGGAGATTAGCCGAAGCAAACAGACAGATAAAAAATTGATTTTTTTTTTAATTACAAATACCCTTTATATTTTCATATATATTTAGTAAGAAGCTGTTATTTTGACATTACAAACAGACACTTAAATTTTATTTATGTGTATGTATAGATTAAGGAAAATAATCACATTAATAGATATTTAAAGTAGCTACTGCCTACTACTATAGCCGTTTTTCCGCGTTCATTATTTCACTTAGTCCACAACTAATCATCAAACAGCTAATCATGACCCCCGAAGCCCGCTTTGAATAGAGCGCGTACAGAGGATTAGATCAACTACTAAACCGTGTTAATTCCGGCAATTAATTTTACAATAATAAGATCCTTTGACAGCCGCCCAGAAGTAATGCGCGATTAAACAGACAGACGGATTTACATACATATAATCTGTTGTAGTCTATTACCTTCCGGCTTCCCTATAAAACAGACTTTCTAACGTATAAACAAATTCAATTAGCATACAAACTCTTAGCTTTATAATATAATATTGAAATTGCATAAAATTGCTCTCTCGTTACATAACAAATTTTCAAGATATAATGGTGTTGTTCCAACCAATCATGCCATTGAATTGTCACTGCCAAACAATTTTATTTTGTGGTTCTGTGTGGGCGTAACGCTGTCACAAATTTCGGATATTATTTGGAGTTTAAAATATTCGTATCATTTTGTACAAAATACTTAAATTAATGATATAACAAGTATATATATATATATATATATATATATATATATATATATATATATATATATATATATATATATATATATATAAAATATTTGTTATGTTATTTTTGACCGACTTTAATAAAAATGATAGAAGAAAGTGTGCATGATTTGTCCGTCCATGCACAATATCATCGCCATTTGAGAACCGATTTTCATAACTTCGATGTAATGAAAATAATAGTTTATGACACATTATTTATTAAATTATATTTAAACTAGCGACTCACTCTCGCTTTACTACTCTACGACACCGATCTACCTACTGTTTATCAGAAATTATTAAAGTCTGGAGTAATAGAAAGAGTAGCTTATGTTTTTCTTATGAAATTTCAGAATGAGACACATTTAAACTTACAAACTATATTTGTATATATTATTATTGTGTTTAAAATGATATCTGTATTGAACTCAAGCGAGCGGAGTTTATAAAAATGCCTTAGATACGTAAAAGGTGAAAAAATGTTTGAATCTATTTGTAATTTTTTTAGATGTCTCCAAAAAAATGGTCAAAGAACACATTTGGATGGGCGCGAGCAGAAGTTTTAGGAGCATTAGTTAATGCAGTGTTCTTGGTGGCGTTGTGCTTTAGCATAACAGTGGAGGCTGTGCAAAGATTCATCCAGATTGAGACGATACACAAACCGGAGCTGCTCGTCGCAGTCGGTACACTCGGGCTAATATTAAATATTGTTGGATTATTTTTGTTCCATGGTAAGTTACAATCCTTTTGTGACAAGCTCATTATTATTTATTTATTAGCTGACCCGACAGACGATATCAAAGACAAAAATATATACAAAAAAACCCTTCCTGTTTCTCCTGAATTTCCCAATTTTCTGGGTATTTTTTTTAAAAACGTATGCCTAATAATCTCGGACTACCTATTACGAACATTAAAAAATAAGCCAAATCCGTCGAGCCGTCCTCCTGTGATGCGCTTACAAACAGTTTCATTTTTTAACGGTTTTTTTATGATATAGATTTTATGTCATTTATTACATATAGTTGTAGTTATTTATATGAGAGTTCGGTGCAAGTTTATTTCTTATTGTGTTATCGGTTATTAAACATGTTATTTGAAATTCGTATATGAATCAACGCTAACGATTTCTCAACCTTTGAAGGTATATGCTACGATAAATAATCAAGTACAATACATTGTTTTATCACAAAAAGGAGTCGTAATTGTTGGTACATTCAGCTACGAAAATTGATTTAATACTTATAATTTTCTTCAAATATATAAATAGATATCTAGTCGAGTATAATTATTCATGATAAATGAAAAATGACAGAACCCAGTTATAAAGAAAGAATTTGAATGTGGTTTTTTTTGGGTATTTAATACCATAAACTAAAAAGTTTACCCATTAAATATTACTGTTTAAAAAATCCGTAAATTAAAATAAAAACAAAGTTTTTAGTAATCTCCATAAAAAATACAATTGTCGGAATTTTTAAATATGTATTAATTTTAACAGAAGTAGTATCATTTTCATGGGATAACCCTTAAAAAAAATAAACAATAGCGGAATTTTTCAATAGGTAAGCTTTATAGTTTTTAGTATAAGAAACTCAAAAATCCAATATCAGCCAAACCCATTCATTATAGCTGAGTTTCGAGGTATAACTATACACCTATTTGCACTCGACTAATCTATCTACGAGTTTGTATTAGAATTTGTCGATTTTGATCAATAAACTTTCGTGAAAAAATACAATCATCACTTTTTCACTCATTTTTCAATAGTCCAGTTCATTTTTTTATTATTTTTTAAAGTCTTCCACAAAATGTTTTGAAGTAAATTCTTCCTCTCCTAAAATCAATATTTAACAACATATTTTAGAATGTTTATTATTCTTTGTATTGTTAACTGTACCATCAAACGTTATCGCAAATTACACAATATGAAATTAGTCCAACTGGTTATTAATGTTTTATTTACTCGCTAAATTGATTCCGTTCATTATCGAACTTTGTGCAAAGCTAACATCGATATTATCTATCTTTCGTTGTTATTTGTCGTTATTGTCCTAAATGTAAATAATAATATTGTACAGGTTGTCGTTAATAGATACTCATGTGCGTTTCTTGGCTTCGCGCCCGGCTGTATTGCCGGGCACTACTGAGCCCCCCACCACGACAAGGTGAACGCACGTTGGGGGGGGGGGGGGGGGCTCTACTAGCCTTACTTTTTATAGTTATAACGTAAAAGTATGACGGATATTGTGACAAAAATACAAAGCTTATTAGATTAAATGTATAATAAAAAATTAGCATTCATTGTTATACTTTAAAACATACAATAAATTATTATTATCATTGAAAGGTTTCTAAGCAACATGCATGCGCTATAGTGGTTGCTTTTTAATGATACCCGAAAATTAATATTTTCCATACAAACTTTATTGCCACTCGATTAACTAACTACATTTTCCAAACAAAACCGACATCTACATACTATTTTGTAATCGCCAAACTTCTGGGTTACATAAGAATATGTACAAAAATATACAATATATCTCACTAATATTATAAATGTAAAAGTTTAGATATTTGGATATTTGATACTCATTCATTGTTTGGATATAATTTGGCACAGAGATATATCATAGTCAGGAATAGCACATGGCTGCTACTTTTTATCCTGGAAAAATGTACGTTCCTTAAAATACATATGTGACCAATGTGAAATGACCTTAAAAAAATATTTGAATTAATCACAAGGGCAATGCTACTACTGTAGTTACTACCCAACCTATAGGGCCGATTGTTTACGTTTAAAAAGTAACAAAATATTTAAATTTCTTATTGCAATATTGGTTTATCGATATGTAAATCAACTATTTACCAATTATATGGTGAATTTAACGTTAGTTAGAATTTTTATAACCGAACGATATTTTTCGTGTTAAGTAATGTACTATTTCTTTTTATGTTGCATTCGTACAATCGGTCTCTACTCTTGTTATCTAACGTTGGACGCACCTTGTACTCAAACAGCCTGTTATATTAATACAAAAACAAAACCGTTGGTTCACTGGGCCTCATCCATCTTCTCCGAAATTAAAACGGGTTTGATTTTTTTTTTAATTTACAAAGATGGTACATGGCAACAGTGAAAAATGATATTTTCGTAATTTGAGATTTATATCCTTTAAAAAACCTTTCTTCGTCGCTCGTATTAACTTTTATTATTATTAAATTTTATTTATCTGTTAGCAACTGATATAGGTACCTACAAAATTTTATTTGAAAAACGTATGTACCGTTATTTCAAAGTATTATTTACTAGCCACTCACCCTCGCTTCTTTCGGGTTCGTCCCTAATGAAAAACAAAAACAAATCTATCCCACGGGGACCGTACATTTTTCCGGGATAAAGAGTAACCTATGTGCTATTCCCGACTATAATCCATCGTTGTGCCAAATTTCATCCAGATCCGTTTAGCCGTTCTGGCGTGATTGAATAACAAACATCCATCCTTACCAATTTTCACATTTATAATATTAGTATGAATTAATGTGATTAGTCATTAAAGGAATTTGAGAATACATTGGTACTCGTATGTTGATACCAAATTTTACATTTCGAAAGCTATAAATTTTCATTTATATCATACAATTTTTGTATTGTTCAGCTTAATCTTTATTTAAGTAGTGTTAATTTAGCTTTAGTGGTCAGAAAAACGTGTTCATAGTTAATATATAACGCATTTAATTACGTATTTAATTTGCACATATATTTGCATTCATTAAAATCGACGAAAAGTAAAATTTCATGGCAATCGGATTTATTGTTTAGTTATATATATATTCTATTTAGTTATATACATCTTATTAATGTAGTTATGTGTACGACATATTTTTCCACAATACGATTGGTTTTTATTCTTTAATTTATACATGAACACGTATATCCTTTTTTAAAGTCGATCTAAAACATAAACCCATAAAAAATCCATCACTTACATTAAAAAAACAAATTGCACACAGAACATGGTAGCAGTCACGGCCACACACACGGCGGCGTGCCTCCACCGGCTAACGTGCGTCACTTGACCGAGTTAGTAAATAGCAATGCAGACATGGCCCTTGGACACGCGACCATAGATACTGAGGAAACAGATGAGATGGTCCCACCCAGGATGGACAATAGACCCAACCAAGTGCCAAGACCCACTAGCGATCCTGGACACATGAATATGAAGGGGGTTTTTCTTCATGTGCTTTCTGATGCTTTAGGTAAGTTTGTATTTTAGCTAAACTGATTTGTGCCCACGGATTTGGCTGTGGTGCGTTGGTTAAAATTAATCTAAATTGATTCGGAGAACCGTTGAGCCGTTATTGCGTGAAGAAGTACTTAACACGTGTTGTTTTTATGTGTAAGAAGATGTTTAGATAGATTTTAATGAATTTGGTTATTTATAATTAAGTGCTCTGATAATAATGTAGTTATGTGATTTTGTTTATAATATGTTAATAACTACGATTGTCGTAGTTGTGGTACAAAGAAAAAATTAAAATATATCAAAACGGTGTGCATATAACTAAGTACGTATTAGAAAAATAATAAACGTACATAATATGTACGTTCTACATAATAGAAATACTAAAACCATTAAGATTTTTTTATATTATTAGGTCTATACTTTTATGCGCACTATTTAAGAGTCAAACCTGTACATTAAATATTTTTTGGAAAATGTTATTGTCATTATTATCGATACAGAGGCCGAATCTATATTTTTTAGAATTTTTGTCTATCTATCTGGGAACATCACGAGGAAACCACAATACAGATTTTGATGAAATTTGGTATGATGATAGCTGGTTATCCGGGTCAACATACAGGATACTTCTTATTGCGGGAAAATGTCTCATCTCTGAGAAATCTACACTAAACATTAGGACGTAACTAGGGACGAACCCGAGCGGAGCGAGGGTGAGTCGCTAGTCATTTATATATGCAAAACAATGAGAGGAATCTCAATATTTTCCATTTGATTGTTCTCTGCTGAAGGATGCTTTCTAAACATTCAATGTCATGTGCTCAAAACAAATTAGTTTCGCGATTAACTTCCTAATCCATTAGTTACCAAATTGAAAAAGTAATCATCTGAAGTTAGTAGAAGAGGTTTAATTGCTTTCAAAGCAAAAAGAACTTACATTTAATTATAAAGAATGCTACAACTAATTATTACCTAGAAATGAACAATGATAAGGAGGAAAAAGATTTTTTTCGTATATTTTTTTATTTATATTAAGTTATGTATACTAATATTATAAAGAGGTAAAGTTTGTGAGCGTGTGAGTTTGTGACGTTGTAGGGTGTAATCTCTGGATCTACTGAACCGATTTAGATGAAATTTGCTAAGAAGATAGTTTGAGATCCTGGGATAGAGAGACATAGGGATGAAAATTGGGATGAAAGTTTGTATTGGGATGCAACCTACGGACAAACCCGACCGAAGCGAGGGTGAGTTGCTAGTATATACATATGTATATAGATATATGTATGTCTTGATATAACTAATGCGATATTTTTTTTGTAAGTTCGTGAATAATATACAAATTTTATTGTATAGGAAGTGTAATAGTCGTGTAATGCCTTCTTAATAAGGTTCTAGTGGAATATGAGGTATGAGGTATTCATGACTAATTCTGAGGTCATTAAACGTACTTGTTTTTCGATTTTCGCTCTACGTTTGTGCGCTTCAAGTTTTAAGTTCATGAATCTGTATGAAGGTCATTTAACATTTGTGCTATGTCCGTTTAGAAATTGCTAATGAAATGTGTTGAATATGCGTTATAATTACCGATATTATTATGATAAATTATTTTTAACCGACTTCTAAAAAGGAGGAGGTTCTATGTTCGACTGTATGCATATATTTTTATAGGTCTCCCGATGCAAATCAAAGCAAATTAACTTCGATATGTATAAATTAATTACTAACTACAATTATTAAACTTTATATTTATTATTTACCTTTTAGATATTCAAATATAAATAATATATTCAAATAAAGTCCGACTTCGAAAATGTCCGATTACGTGTATCTATAATAATAAATGAAAACCCCCGTTCAGTTATTTTAGATTTTTTAATGGTAATAAGTCGGTTTTTAATTTATTTTTGAAGTATTTTTTGTACTATATCAAGGTTGATTCCCCATACAAACTTTCATCCCATTTTCACACCCTAAAGTGATGATTTCCGGGATAAAAAGGATCCTATGTCCTTTGCAGGGTCTCAAACTATCTTCTTACCAAATTTCATCTAAATCTGTTCTGTAGATGCAGAGATTACCCCCTACAACATCACAAACTCACAATTCACCAAATTGACGTCTTTATAATATTAGGATAGATTTTAAAATAATTACTTTCTTAGGACTTAGGTTTACGCAAATATTTAACATATTAATAAAACTTTTCGGATTTTGTCGTTTTTGAGTTTTTTTTTTCGATGTTTCGAATGGTTTAGGAACACCAAACGTGGTAATGGGAGAGACTTACAATTAGGTTCTTGACGTCTCAAAAGTTATTATAAAGGCTTCAATACTCTATCTAACCTTGCTTATGTATTTCTAAGTGTGTAGTCAAAAGGTAACATAAACATGTCGACTCATTTCGATAATTGTCAGTCGCCATTGACATTATTTTGTAGTAAATAACAAAAGTGCGAACCGCTTAGTGACCTTGTACTCCTTTTCACGAAATCTTATCATCAATTTCGTTTGTGCCGTGTACATTGATTGTTGATTTTTACTTACATTAACCGAACTTAGTAGGATTCTTATCGTTAATCACCCCTAATAAAATTTATTGCATAATGAGACTGCCAAAACACTTTTCTGGATTATATTGATATCACTCAAGGTTGGATAATACCAATAGTTTTGTATAGAACTACACTGTCTATGACTTTGCGGCTATTTTTTTAGTCTATGACTTAACTTGTTTTCACCCTTGTCTCCGTTCACATTGTACGAAGATAATAAGTAGCCTTGCTTTTATTAATACAGGATATAAGCTATATCTATTCAGAATTTTACTGACATCCGTTAAATTGTTTCAGCGTGAATAATCCGTATTATTCTATTATACTAGCGACTCACCCTGGCCTCGCTCCGCTTGGGTTCGTCCCTACTTACATTTTAAGGTTTAGTATATATTTCTCAGAAATGACATATTTTTCCGCAGTAAAAAGTATCCTATATGTTGACCTGGATAACCAGCTATCATCATACCAAATTTCATCAAAATGCCTTCAGTGGTTTTTGCGTGATGCGGTAACACACTGACAAACAGACAGACAAAAATTCTAAAAACTACAGATTCGGCCTCTGTATCGATAATAATGTCTGTTTCAATAAGATTTCCCAAAAAATATTGAATGTACAGATTCGGCTTAGTTACAATTTTATTATATGTATAGATTTCATATCTATACTTATTATAAAAATAAGTCCCCCGGCCGCGTCTTTCTGTCCTCCTGTCTGTCCTCCTGTCTGTCCTCCTGTCTGTCTGAACGCGATAAACTCGAAAACTACTGAACGGATTTTTATACGGTTTTCAACAATAGAAAGAGTAATTCTTGAGGAAGGTTTAGGTATATAATTTATTATGCTTTTATGTAAATTAGCTGAAATACGGCGACAAATGTTGAAGAGGTCGCAAAAAATCTCGCCAAATGGGAACTTTCCACGCGAACGCCGCGTAAACTAGCAAAGATACAGTTAAGTAATGTACTAGAGAATTCAAAATCTATAAAAATGCTACAAAAAAGTCCGCGATAGCATATCTCTATCTCTTACGGTTGACTTACAATAACCACTTTTATGTTAACATTTTTAATTAAAAACATTACGTTATTTTCAAAGTTATTTTCTTTAGTTCGGTATTAATCCTTATCCAAATGAATATTTTAGTTAGCTTAGTCATTTAATGCAGATTAAAATTGCTCTTTACACTAAATCAATCAGATGAATAGTTTTTGAGATATCGTTGTTAGAAGTAATTAGTAGCGAAACATTTTTAATGCTTGGCGAACATTGAGATGCCTACGGCGAGTCCATCCCCTCTGCCCCGCATCGCTCGACCGCCTGCTCAAGCTATATAAACCGGGCGATGTAGCGCGCGATCCTAGGATACTTTTTACCGCGGGAAAATATCTTATTTCTGAGGAAAAATACAAAAACTGCAATGTAAGAGTATACTAATATGTAACACCTAAGAATTTAGTTTTTGGTCATCTGAACGCGGGCGGAGCCGCGGGCAATGCTAGTTAATATTATAAATGTGAAAGTTTGTGTGTACGCATGTTTGTTACTCTTACACGCTGAACGGCTAAACGGATCTGGATGAAATTTGGCACAGAGAGAGATTATAGGCTGGAATAACACATAGGCGACTTTTTATCCCGGAAAAGGTACGGTTCTCGTAGGTTTTCCTAGAGGTGAACCCGAGTGAAGCTAGGGTGAGCCGCTAGTTAATTATAATAAAAAACACACTCACTCAATATCTTTTGTATTCATTATATTAGTTCGATGGAATAAAAATGCTTTTCGTTTTGTATGGCACACGATTGAACACAAGACAAAGAAGACAAACAAGTCTAAAACAATATATTAAACTTCTATTATCATCTCAAATTTTTTATGAAAAAATATTATGATTAAGTAAAAGTGGAATATTCTATGTATGCGCAAAGGAAAATCAATTCAAAGAATAATCTCAAGATGTTTCTCTGCTGTCATTTTCTAAATTATACCCCTTTGACAACGTACCGACAAAAGGTAATAAATAAATCGTAATGCAATTACTGAAGGTAATAAATCGCTATTACTTGAAAGTTATTTGAAATGTTTAGCCATTGCGGGCTGTTAGGTACGTTAGTAGTACACCTTGCAGACGACTAGTTCAAACAATGGATCTTATACATACAGATAGATATATAGCTGGAACTTTAGCTGTTCGATAATAATTATTGTATCGGTATTTTAAGGTGTTTTATTATCGAATTGGTAGAAAAAATTCGTAAATTATTATTTAAAATCATATTTCATGACTACATAGTTATATACTATTGTATATGTAAAATTGACTATTTATTTAGTGAGCGAATTGCTTGCCTGCTTTGTAATGAAGCCATTATTATGTTTTATTAAAAACTGAAAAACAAAAACAAATCTATTCCATTTATTTTTATTTATTTTTCCATTAACCATAACTTTTTCCGGGATAAAAAGTATAGCCTATGTGCTATTTCAGACTATAATCTATCTCTGTGCCAATTTTCATCTAGATCCGTTCTGTCGTGATTGAGTAACAAACATCCAAACATCTAAACTTTTACATTTATAATATTAGTGAAATAAATT
This sequence comes from Brenthis hecate, assembly GCA_951806755.1. NCBI lineage: Eukaryota > Metazoa > Arthropoda > Insecta > Lepidoptera > Nymphalidae > Brenthis > Brenthis hecate. The sequence goes on from OX638263.1 coordinate 4,536,529, forward strand.
AAACCACGATACTTCCTATACGTATATAATAGTAGTGTTAGCAATATTTGAAAAGTACTACATATTAAAGTATTTAATGCTACTTTTGTTGTAATGAAGAAGGAAAAGTTTTTCTGTAAAAACTTTTCCTGTCTTTGAGGTTTCTTTCTAAGACAAAAAATATATTTTTCTTCGCCGCTGGTATGAACAGGAAGAGTTCCCATTTGCCTATCCTGTAGATAGATAGTAATAAAAATATTTGTTTTTCTTTGCCGTGTACGAATTATTAGTAGTTTTTTTTTTAAAGAAATATGTTTACATTTACAATATTAGTCGGATGTCTCGTAGGACTGGTGGCTAGAATGTAGCTACGCCTATAGGAACCGGAAATCCAGGGTTTGAATCCTAGATTGGGTCAAGTATTCGTATTAAGTTATTCTGTTAAGAAATTGTAAGTAACAGTCCATTATTCGGAAGTCGAGTTATATACCTCTTACTTGGAAGAGCACGTAAAACTAACTGTAGGTCCTGCTCTTGACCTCTCACCGATTTTGCTTAATAACTATCGTCCCATCAAACGTTGAAAATATGAAGAATAGAGTGTATATTGTGTTTGCTTCATATGTCTCAGTAACATTAGTCGCCGTGGCCGAAAATTATTAATAAGAATAATCGATATACTATGTACTTACATACCATTTCATTTTATGTATATAGTAAATTATTGTTCTAGGTTCCCTTATCGTAGTAAGTTCAGCTATAGTCGTATGGCAGACGAACTGGGAGTACAGGTACTACATCGACCCAGCCCTCAGTATAGTGTTGGTTATTCTCATACTCGCCTCAGTGTGGCCTTTGTTGAGGGAATCCGCGCTAATTTTACTGCAGACCGTACCTACTCATATACAGGTAAGTTTAATTTTATCCATTCATTATTATGTTATAAAATATATGTAATATTAAACTGTATGTCTGCACGTTTGTGCATTTACAAACCAATTTCTGTGTCGTTTTTAATATTGGATTATACTGCGAATTTGGAGTGTATTAAAAATTTCTACGAAATTTATATTTAAAGACAGGCACAGAGAATTTTTTTTATAATATAATATTGTTAGAATAGTATGGCGCAAAGATCTTTAAAAAAGGGTAGCTGTGGGAAATAGCTAGGAAATAGGTACCTATATAAATATTTCTTGGTACTATTTTACCTTTTTTGTTGTTATCAAGTTTTTTATGCAGACTTTTATTAAACCGCAAATTGAATTTCTGTATCAACGTTGTTCCTTTGAATTCAATAAAACACGTTGTATTATGATATTGTAAATAATTTTGTTATCAATAGTTACATACAATAACTGTAAAAACTCAATTATTTGCGGTTTTGTTACCGGTCGTGATTTCCGCGTAGGAACCATAAGGTGTCATGACAATTGAATAAATTATATATTTTGACTAGCTAGGTACATTTTAATTTTTTTGAGTGGAACCCTAATTCTTTTACTGAAATAAAAATAGCCGAAGTTACTCTTTATAACATCAACTACCTGCCAGTGAGAGTCCCGTCAAAATTGGCCCAGCCGTTTTGGAGATAAGCCGGAACAAACAGACAGACAAAAATGTTAAAAATTGTGTTTTTCTTACAAATACCGTATATAATTTCCATATGCATATAGATTATATATCAATTTTTTCGCCCAAAGTATCGGCATTGCACACATTCCACGCGGCCATGACTTGTACAGTATTAAATGTACATTTGTTTTGCATATATAATTAAGTATATTTGTAATTTCATTTATGTTACGTAAAACGATAGGTTAATGAGGTCATATGCGTTGATTTTGAATATAAATTCTAGTTAAAATTTTAAATATTGAGGCTGTACAAATACATAAGTACATACATATATACAATTTCCTTGCTTATAAAATTTCTATATAATTCAAGTTTGACGGCCTCTAAATTTAATTTGGTCTTATAATCTTGGTCGTTTGGTCATGATAATTATAATTTAATTGTTCACAATGTCGTAATAATAATTTTATTTTGTGATACCACGTTTGTTTCACCCTGAAATTAAAAATACAGAAAATCAAAGTCAGAACGACTAGCTTAATTAACAGTATGTTTTAAGTGAAAATCTATTGTCGTTGTTCGAAATTTTACTATGACATTTTCATGAACTTTACCAAGCGGTAAAGTTAATGAAAATGTCACAATGCATAGGTCAAAGAGAACGCCGTAAGCTATTTACGTAGTGTTGAATAATGAAATCGAAACGGATCTGCATATGAAAATTATTATAGAAATATATCATACAAACATTTTTATAAATAACTAGCGACTTGTGTAAGTCATAGTTTTATATTTTTAGTAAACTTTATCCAAATCCGTTTATCCGCTTAGATAGTATAAGAGTAACAAACATACAAACATTCGCATTTATAATAGTCCGATTTTACAACTTTTTTTAATATCCTACGGCCTCGTCTCAATAAGATAGGGATCTCTATCTAGCTATAATCCACTACGCTTACTAAATGCGAGTTGGTAGAATTTCACGAGTCTTCACGATTAAGGTTTCACAATATTTTCAGTAATATCAGTGAGTTGTCAAAATGATTCTAAAATGATATTTTAGGATTGAGACCCTAAAATGGTAGAAACGAGCTTAAGTACGAATTTTGCATCTTATAAAGTTTAAATACGGCAATTGGAACCTAAAGGAAACTTATTTTAATATTAAATAATATTTCATATAATAATTGATAATCCTCTATCCATAAAAATTACGTCCCTTGCTGCGTAAAATAAAGACAAACGAACATACACATTCATTTTTTTTATAATATGTGTTAGAGGTTACTATGCTATGCAATAACTAAATGACATCGTGTCTAGAAAATACATCCCGCAGCCGTATTCTACGTAGGTAGGTATTCGCTCGTCGTGTGTGTATGACAATAGTATACGATGTTTAAACTTTATATCGATGTCGCAGGTATATTGTATTCTTTATTATACAAACAATGGTCGTGCATTTGTAAAATGTCTACATTTAATTCATTTTGCCGAAAATAAACATGATTAAGAAAATAAAAATGAATAGGTTTAACTATTTTGCAAAATCATTAGCTATTAGTACAAGACAGCTCTATCCATTTCGACATTGCCATATTGTAAACTCAGTTATGGTGACAGATCCGATAACGATAAGACATGCCAGTTTCGTTGGGGTTTTTCTTCTTGAACCAAGAGACCTTTATTACTCAAAGTGTGCTATTTTATAATCCGATTTTTCAATTTACCTACGGTATTTTACAAACAGACGAAGACGAATCGTAGGATAGGTATGCCTGCGACACAGATACTCGTAAGTTACACGGCAGCTAATACAAACACTGCGGTCGACATTTAGCGTCCCAAACAGATGTTTGCTAGGATATCGCGTATTTGCTATTTGATAACATATAAATAAGTACGGAACGTGTAAGTGCTAAGTTTGACACATTTACGGTAATATATTTGTCTATCAATGCATTCTAACCACATATTATTAGATATACCTTATCATAATATGAAACCGAACGAGGATTTTTAATTAAGAACATATTTTTGCGTCAAAGTAGTAACAAAGTAGGTGGTAAGTGATGTAACAAACATCCATTCATCCATCCTCATAAACTTTCGCGTTTATAATATTAGTAGGATATTATATTTAATGCAAACTCTTACTTTTTTGTTGAATTACTTAAATGCTATTTTTGTCCAAGCTCCGCTAGCGTGCTATTGTAGCCTATATCCATTTCAAATTTCATTCAAATCTGTTGAACCGTTACTACGTGAAGAATTAACAAACAGTCATCCACTAACATTCGCCTTTGTAAAATTATACTGTCGTGATGAATAAAACTAGGTATGCCCTATTTAATACAAGAGCCAAAAATCAAAATAAATCCGCGAAAAAATCCAAAGTGATAAGTTTTATTTAAAATGACCTGATAGACTTTGTCCTGCCTAAATTTTAATAAATTTGTTTTGTGATCTTTAAATTCATACAAAATCCTATTAAAATAGCACTTTCACTTTTTCCCGAATTTCCCAATTTTTCTGGCGTTTTTTTAAAATAGGCAATACGTTGCAGTAATTCTTAAGTGGCGCGATGACGAATTGACAGCGCTAAATTTTTATTTATATGTTGTTTTATTAGGTGGATGTAATTCAAAGGCGTCTCTTGGAGAAGGTGGACGGCGTGCTCGCTGTTCATGAGTTCCATGTGTGGCAATTAGCTGGTGACAGGATAATAGCGAGTGCGCACATCAGGTATGACCATTTTATTTTATTACATGTTTATTTAATAGTTGAGATCTCTAAGTCATTTAAAAAAATGATCGCTATCAAAGTGAATTGTGAGCAGTTTCACTTTGACGAAATGTACACTTATTTTTCTCTATGAAAATTAAAGATTATTAATTAGTGGAAAGTGCAGATAAAAACCATGAAAATCTACTGTAAATGGTAAAGAAATTGGAGAACAAGGTGGTGTAATTGCAAAATTTTAGACCAACTATAGTTTTTAGTTAACTGTTAGATCTTAAAAATTAATTGCTTATTGCTCTAATTTTTTTAAAGTTATATTGTTTTTAAAATTATAAGATTCAAAGTTATGACTTATGGGACACTCGCACAGAAATGTTTCAAAATCTGATATCATATAAAATGAACAGCTTCATCTCTGGAGCATTTTCATTTATCGCTAATCTCGGACAATATCATTTTAGTTCCGGTTTTCGTCAACGCAATAAATTGACCCCTTAATTCAAATGTAAGGTGTATGTAACATTGTCGTATTAATCTATAAGAAACTTTATCACGTTACAGTAAGGTTTATAATAGAACAACGATTTACTTTTATTATATGTACATTCAATGATGAATGCAACCAATTCAGCTTCTTTGAATTTGTTCTGATAAAATGCACTGAGGTATAAAAATAATGATGTACGGCTTAACGTTGTGTCAGTGAAAGAGGATGACGTCAATTGCCAACAATGTAACAAAGCCACTGCACTAGCGACCTACCCTCGCTTCTCTTGCGATTATAACATCGCAATACCTTAATTCACCTTTTTTTTGTTGGGAAATGCATTTACGGATACCACCTGTAGACATACTGGTTGTTATGTGGAACTCACCGACTCGAAAAGCCAGTACTACCCACTAAAACCTTCCCCCGTCTTAATGGGGCGTCGCAGGATCGCATACGCACTCAACTACGACATAACATAAAATGTTGCTTTAGTCCCTTACATTAGTATAACTTTAAATTAAGGTATGACAGCAGGTTTTTTTTTTAAATAAAAAGAATCGAAATTTGAACCCATGACATCGGTCGCGACGAAAAGGGAAGTGGTATGAGATCGAGCCTTAAGCTTTTCCGTCTTCTGTTTCTGCCTGATCATTTCAATTCAATCAAATATAAAGCTCTATGTCGAGTTATACATTTTCACAACATAAATTTGGAATATTTTGTATACTATTAGGGTTTATTTTTAAAAATCGAGGATGTGCAAGAATTGAAGTACAAAGTGACGGGATCATTAAGTCGGTCGTGTAGTAGTGAAAAATTGGCGCGTATGAAACAAAAGATTTCCTTTAAAACAAATTGTAGGACATCATTTATTAACAAACAAAAACAAAGCTAAACTTTTTCTTGACAAAACTGTCTTCTCTGTAATCTGACAGGATTGTGGAAAACAAAGATTTTTGGGACGAAAATATACTATTATACTTCATATAATTTAAAATGGTAAATTAAAATGATATATCATTTTAATATAATATTTTCTTTCACGTCTCGAGCCACGCCATGGATGTCTTAAATAAATTATCTTTTTCCAAATAAAATAAGCGTTCTCAGTCGAAAATATTTTGATATTCTGAGGTATAAATATATTATGTTAAAAGAAATCCATTTCAAATACATATAATGTACATACGAATTTTATTAGACAACTTGGATTGCCCGCTCAGTTTATTCATGTGGAATTCCGCTCGTAGGGGTGCGACATAGCTTGTATCTTATTATTGATACAAGCGACTCACCCTCGCTTCGCTCGGGTTAGTTCCTAATCGTAAATATTGTTTGAATATCCAGGCTACGATTTGGCCGATAAAGCGGCTACTAAGCGCATTTTACTCTGACTTGATTTGCAAATATTAAGATTTGAAACTAAATTTTTTTTTAAATTCAAATAAAATATTGTCTTCATCCGTTAGAGATAGTGCAGCTTTCTATTAGTGAAAGAATTTTTCTAATCTGTTTAGTAATTCCAGAAATTACCTCCTACATACAAAGTGTACCTCTTTATTATATTAGTATAGATAAACATGTTCCTAAAGGAATAATTTGACAGTGAAAGTATTTTACATATTTGATAAAGCCCGATAAGCAGAATTAAAAATCAATGATTTGCTTCCAATAAAATTATCATTGTACACATTTGGAAAAACATTTTATATTGTAATAACCGATAGCAGTTTGTTTTAGTAAGCGTTCCTTCATATGGATTAAATTAATACAAAGTAGATCAAATGAAATGGACCTAATGAGTCCCATAACTATGAATTCGTTTAAGATGTCATCGTTATAGAAATTTTCTTGAGCTTCTTTCGATTTATACGTTTTAACTAAATATACAGATATAAAATTGCAGTGACTAATATATGTAAGTGCGATGAACGGATTTATATGTTTTCAAAACATTTCTGGACTAATTCTTCTTATTGGCATACTTCCAGCAGCCTTTGTCCCTGACTAAATGTCAGTGAACTGGTCGAATTTTTGAATCTGTAATTTAAATAACTCTTATAATATTTTTTATCTGTTAATTGTTATTTAAAAAAAAACATTTCAAGAGGTACAAGTAATTTTCTGGACTCAACTTAATTGAAAATGATAATAATTACTTAGTAATATTTAATGATATGTTAATTCGAAATAAGCAATTAAAATCAGTTTCCTTAAAATACCTATATTTCGCCTTACTATTGTACAGATGTTAGTGTTTAGTACTACATTTGTTCTATTTTAGTTTTACACGGAATTCAACATTTTTACTATGTTTTGTGCAAGAAAGTATATAATCCTTTGAGTGAACACGTAGCGATAGCGCTGATTTAAAAATAAGCTTTTCTTATTAAAATAAATTACATAATTATCTATAATTTCATTTATGTGACATCTATTACATAATAATTTATTACACATTATATAGATTTCCACTAGTCATTCTCCAGATAAAAAACAAAACCTAAGAACAAAGTCGGTAGGTCTTTAAAATATATTTTTTTATCAATGATTGTATCACATCATAACTTAGCAACTATAGTTTTACGCAATGCCATTTGAAACTTAAAGAAAATAAAATATTAAGGGGTTTCTTATCACGTCGGGTTTTTATCGCGATTCCTCGATAACGTTGGCAGTGAATGCAAAGGCGTACATTGTTCGGCGAGATGAGTACAACTCGCGCTTGCACGTTCCAAACATGAATCATGTCTTTGTTTTATCTTATATATTTAAACGAGCTATTCTTGTATATATATATATATATATATATATATATGTATATATATATATATATATATCAATATATAATCTGAATCTCGAAAACGGCTCCAACGATTTTCATGAAATTTAGTATACAAAGGGTTTCGGGGGTGATAAATCGATCTAGATTAGTCTTATGTCTGGAAAAACGCGTGTTTTCGAATTTTCATGCGGTTTTCTCTTGCATTTTCACAATTTTTGCATTGTCAGTTGTCACTTCTGGTGGGTGGGAGGCGCCACTGTGCAACTGTCAATATCGTGTCCGTATTTACATCAAGTTTAAAATATTTAAGTGGAAATAATCTAAAGAAAAATTCTAAATTTTAATTAATTTAATAATAGTTTTAAGAAATTTTAATCGATAAAATCTATGGGCAATATGTAAACATCACCAAGTCTAGATGTGTTGAAGAACAAATGAGCTTTTCAAAATTCACCTACCAAACAAATACAAAAGTGACAAACATAACATATAGATCATAGAGTATATTGCTACATATATAAAATATAGATACTATCAGTGCAAAACCATCTTTTCTGTGTGTGATGACAATAAAACAAAATAATTTGTGAAGTGGAAGCGTAAAATATTAAAATAAGTTTATAACCTCAAAAACTAATACTCTGTATAAAATTGCAATTCAACTAGGTATAATTGGTGCTCTTTTTCAATCAGCTTTTCTACTTCCGACTTCACACTTAAGATGGAGGAGATAAAAAAGTTGCTAATAAACATGCAACAAGAAATAAGACAGCAGAAAACAGAAATGTTAGAAATGAAAGAAGACATTAAAAATACAATCAACAATAATATACTTAAATGAGAAATTTAAACACTTAGAAATAAAAATTGAAGTTCTTGAGAAAAAAATCCAGGAACAAAGTACCTCAATAAATAATTTAGAAAGATATATTAGGCGCAAGAACTTGGTTAAGTTCGGAGTAGAAAAAGGTAAAAAATCCTATCATGAACTAGAGGAAAAAATAAAGTCTTAAACAAACGCAAGGAGTTACAAGCCCAACTGAAGATAAACAAAAAGACCTAGGCAAAACAGCTTTCATTAAATATGACAAAGTAATTATTGTGGATAATAATAAGAACACTTCTCGCCAATACTCAAATAAAAGAAGTCTGCCTGTATTTTCAGAAACGCCTTACCTCAATTATAAACAAAAACTAATAAATAAACAACATACAAAGAAAACCAAACCTGCTAATATTAAAGACTTTATATTACAACAACCAAAATTAACTTTCAACCACACAAATGATAACCAGGAACAACTAAAAACAACACAGCAAGATACAGTATATTAAACACAGTAGGAACCTCCTCATCTTTATCCCTCAGTATGGCCGGTCACTGTGGGGGAGTTCAACCGTAACCGTCCAAAGAAAAACAGACATACAATGAACAAAGGTATACATATCTTCACCAGAAAAACTTCTAGAATTAAAAGCTGCATTTCCTACAACAAATCAAAAGAACACAAAGATAAAATTATAAACTTTATATCAGAAACAAATTATATATTGGAAACAAAATTTGAAAAGAAACCCTTTGCAATCATACAAGCATAATCTCCAACGGAGAGCTCTATGCAGAACTACTTTGGAGGAGGCTTTTAACCGAGAGGGGTCTATACATGAAAAAGACATTTACTAAATAAATACATTTAATTATGAAATTGAATACCTAATTTATAACTATTGTCAGAATTAATGTATGGAAAGAAATTTTATTTATATTTATTATTGTGAAATGTTTAGTATTTACTCAATTGAATTATTTAATTTATTGAGATTGTTTATTTATTTATTAATGATAATTTATATATATACAATATCATTTCAAATAATATTAAAGATTTTTAAAATAATTTAATTCTAGATTACAAAATTATTAGTTAAAAATTATAAGTTAATAAATAGTCCCTAACCAAAAATTGAAGTTAAATTAAGTATAATCAAATAAGTTATAAATATGATCTGTTAAAATACAATGTTAAAAATGGTTGGTTTGGTTGGCAAAGTAAGAGTAATTTTAATTTAAAATTATAAGTATGTATACAATAAATAAAGCTTTATTATTATTATGATTCCTTTTGCATTATTCCACGCAAAATATTATATTCGATAATTTCGCACGCTCAGACATGAGCATTATGGTCAAGCGGCCAATACGCAAGTTTGACAACCACAAGTGTCTGGGTTCGTATCCCGGTCGGACACAAAGTTGTTAATTTTGTTTTTTTTGTATTTATTCAAATTCTTAGTTTGTTTTTTTTAAATGTTTTTTTTGTCCAAAAACTCCGAGCGAAGCTCGGTCACCCAGGTACTATAAATAATCGTGTGTTTGGTCGTCATCGTCGTGTCGTATTAACATTATTTAATAACTTTAACTGCCTCGGTGGTGTAGTGGATAGTATGTACGGCTGCACACCCGGAGGTCCTGGGTTCGAGTCCCGGGTCGGGCCAAGTTTAGTTATTGAATCATTCTGTATAGTAAATCTCAGTAACAGCCCGGAGTTGCGAAATTGGCGGTGTTTTAAGAATATAAATATATACAAGAATTGCTCGTTTAAATATATTAGATATAAAACTTAGATTATTTATTAATCTAAGATATAAAAGATTTGTTAAGAATAATTAATATAATTTATTTAAAAATGGATTATTTTTTCTAGATGTAGGAATTTATCAGAATACATGAAAATAGCTGAAAAGGTGAAGGAGTTCTTCCACAACGAGGGCATTCACTCGACGACGATACAGCCCGAATTTGTTGAACTGCCATTAGATGGCAATGAGGTGTGTATTCGAGCTTTATTTTTTTTTAAATGCAATGTAATATTTCCAATTTAATAATTTTTATATTTTGTTTTGTTTATTTAATAAAAATGGTTACTTAGCTTTTTATTGTGGATTAGTTCAGGTTGACGGACTTCACGTTTTTCGTAAATTTGAGCCCATGCTCTATCAGACATGTAGATATAAATATGTAGGGGACATTAACACAGCACCATCTAGTTCCATATATAGCTTTAAATACATGCATATTAGAAATATAAACACCCATGACTGGAGTACAAATATTCGTGCTCATCACACTAATGAATGCCCCCAGCGGGACTTGAACCCACGACCCACGACCGCTGGCACAGGAAGTAGGGTCACTACAAACTGGGCCTAACGCGTCGTCCTCACAATCTTTTCCATTCCAATGGTAATCATGTTAAAAATTATCACATGAGAATATCAGACGTACAGAGAATGTTTCTCACATAAGATTATCAGATAACTAGGATTGGAGCTCCAATACATTTGGTTTTCCGAGCCAACGTGTCACCTCTGAGCTACCACAGCTACACGCTTACTTTGACATACCTTTCAATGTACAATCTATACAAATAAAATTGAAGTGTCCGTTTGTAATGTCAAAATAACTTTCTACTAAATGCATATGAAAGTATATTATACGGTAGTTATAAGAAAAGAACCATTTTTTTTAATTTGTCTATCTGTCCGTCTGTTTGTTCCGGCTAATCTCCAAAACGGCTAGCCCAATTTGGACGGGACTTTCACTGGCGGATAGCTGTTATTATAAGGATCAACTTAGGCCACTAAAAAGTGACTAGTTTAAAATAATAAACAATGTGTAGATAATAAGCGGCGGCGCGGCGGAGGCGCCGTGCGCGCTGCACTGCCCGCCCAACGACCTGTGCCACAACGCGACCTGCTGCGGGCCCAACCAGCAAGTACGTACTCGCACATACACATACAACCCCGCGTAGCGTGTTTGTTTGTTTATTGTTTATATTATTGTATTGTTAGTGGAAAACACTGATTTTACACCGACTTGATAAATAGAAGGATTTGCTCAATTGTTATATATTTATGTACGTACACGCATATTACATGTCTACCACCCCGGCTAGCAGTCGTGTATTCGACATATTTTTACATATACATATGTATGTATGCTTATATCATAATGTTATTATTTCATTTAGTGAGAAATAATATTTTTTGACCGACTTCAATAATAGGGAGGTTCTTAATTCTGCTGTTTTTTTTTATTAATAAGTTACATATAAATTATAGTATGGTTTTATTCAAATTTCAAAAACAAAATTAATCTGCCCTTTAGGGTGGATACTTTTAAGTGATTTTGAAGATATTGGTTTTCTCTTAAAAAGTTAAAAAAAAAAAACTTATTTGTAATTTTTATTAATAGTATTTCATTTGTAATTAACTACGTATCTGATATTGTCTTCGATGTTTTAATTTATGACCTCCAGGTAAATTTCTAAGAAATCTATTGTTAACTGTAACGCCGGCGTGTCCGCGGTCATTGAGGAATTAAATGGAATTGTCGTACAATTTAAAACTTTACAAGCATTTAAAAAATGAACTGCTCGTTGACTAGTAAAATCTTCAGATTTGAACCCATTTAGTTGCCCTATACGCCCTAATCTTGTAAATATAAATCATTTTCAATTGAGTTTGCTTTGAAAATTTATGTTTAATAAAAATATTTCCATTCCTTCCATTATTACTGTTGTTTTGAAAACACCAATATATAGTTTAGTTTATATTTTTGGAGTCCGTTAAAAAAAGGGTTTTGTTCAATCGTCGTAGACATTCAAATCACGTGTTTTCCACTAACAAGAGCACAGTGAGTCTACATATATGTAGAATGTCAGTATGTTTGGATGTTATCACTGAAATATATTATATTTACAATTATATATACAATAATATATTATTCTTACTTTTTTTATTTGTTTTTAGTTATTTAGCTCGTCGTAATTCCTTTGTAGTTTTGAATAGTGATACTCATGAGTAAAACTACATACTTATAAATTTTTTTTAACCAATAAAATAAATATATTTTTTATATTAGATGGTTAATTAAAAAATAATTAAATTATATTATTTATGATTTATCGATAATTGTTAGTAGTTTTATTCCTTGACATCGATCAGTAGAGTGCCATTGACTGTATCACTCCATTTTACTGGAAGCGGTTAATTGAAAGCGTCAAAGTATTTGTTTTTTTTTTTTAAATTAATAATTTTAAATAAAGAATTACGTAAATATATTAATAATTTAATTTATGTATAACAAATAAAAATATTTAATTAAAATACATACATATTGTATGCAAAAATCCAGTTTAATATTTATTTCAAAGTCAGAGATCGCGGGTTCTATACTACTATGAAATAAAGGTTTAGATAATAAAGTTGTATGTCTCGATCTGGTTAAGATTAGATTTTATCTCGATATTCGCGACATATAGAAAATGAAATGAGATAACACTTAATTTTAAATTAAAATATATAGCCTATCATGGATGGAACTTTGTATGTTACAGGCAATGTTTATAAAAAATTATAAATGTCAAGACAATTTTTTTATACACTTATTTTTATAGTTGTCCATCTCTACGAATTATATTTAATATTAAAAAACATATTTTGATTATATTATTTTTTATTGGATAATGAAAGTATTAGTATAATTTATTAGTAAGGTAGTACTAAAGTTAAAACTCAACTTGAAAAACTCGTTCTAAATTCTTATTAATTAAACATTTAATTAATTATTAGCTCTATACTTGTTATGTCAAACATGAAATTGCCTATTTCAAAGCTTATATTCCCAGCCTTATTAAACATACTGTATACGTTCTTCCATAGAATGTCGATATTACGCACATTACCGGTAACATACCCCACTAATATAATAAATCTGAAAGTTAATCAATGATCAAGTGTGTTTATTTATCCTTTGATAATGCTTTAACGGGTTAAAGTAAAATTTGATAGAAGAGAATGGCTGTTTTTAACGTTGGAAATAGCATTTACGCAGACCACGTGCATATAATAAATACATTATACAGGTAACATTGGAGAGAAAAGCCAGTACTATCCATTAAAACCCAACGAAAATCTTCCCCGTCTTAATAGGGGTCGCTTATCTCATAATACGTAATACGTTTTAACGTTTAGTATAGATTTCTCAGAGATATTTTCCCGCACTAAAAAGTATCCTATATGTTGACCCGGATAACCAACTATCATCATACCAAATTTCATCAAAATCTGTCCAGTGGTTTTCTCCTGATGTGACCACACAGACATACAAAGATTCTAAAAACTATAGATCCCACCTCTGTATCGATAATAATGTTTATTTCAATAAGATTTTTCAAAAAAATATTTAATGTACAGACTCGACTTAGTTAAAATTTTATTATATGTATAGATGATGTTAACCAATAGCCTACTTTACATCGCCGCACCTACCACGCGAGTGAAGTCGCGAGCGACAATTAGTAAATATAATAATGTATTAACAATAGCAGGAACCTATATATAATCTATAACAAAAAAGGCATCGATTAGAAAAGGTCACTTTCACTAGTTTGTGTTTTATTTTACCATTCATTTACTTTTGTATTATTCGCTTTCCACTTTCTAGCGTCATTGCACAATATCAATAGTTCCATATTTGAGATATTTTTTCGATATATATATATATATATATATATATATATATATATATATATATATATATATATATATATATATATATATATATATATATATATATATATATATATATATATATATATATATATATATATATAAATCGAAATGTATGTTATTGTATTGTAGTTTATATGTACAAGTCAAGTTTATTAAGTAATTGCAGTTATATGTATGTAAAGAAAACCATATTTATTCTTATATTTCATATGTTAGTCTATATTATTTTGTTCTAAAACTATCGAATCGATAAAATCAATTGCGTCATATTAATTGTTTTTGTTTATTATCTTTATATGTTTATAATCAATTTTTTAGATTGGGGTATATAAATATTGAAATACGAAGGAGCAGGTGTAGAGGAGAAAGTTCGATTAATTTCGCAGGAAATATTTTTTTTTTAATTTTTCAGTTTTTCACTTTAGAAACGATAAGGGTTCGATAATATTTTTCAAGGAAATGCGACTCGTACTCAAAGGAAGCAAAATGAATACCTCCGACAAAACAAGTGATTTTTTGAAGAATTTTGAATGAAACTAGTTTGTTTAGAAGAGATTTGTTATTTTTGTACAAATAAATGTGATATTTTGTTAACACGTTGAAACTTGGAAAGTTGTTAAGTGGTTTTAAAGATATCTATTGTACAAATCATGAATAGTTTTATACCTCAGTATGCCAAAAATATTTGTTATATGATTATGTATAAAATATATTAAAAATAGTAAAATATTTATGTTTTTGATTTCTTTACAAAGTTTACACAAAGAACTCAACAAGCACTACGATATTGATAAGCAGAAAGTTTTCTATCAAATCAGATACATCTACACATACATATGGCGAAATAAAAAAAAAATATTTAAAAAAAATATGTATATATAAATTTAAAATTCAATTTCATAACTAAACATTTTGTGAGAGTTGAAATTTTTTATTAGAACAATGTAGTGAAGCGTATGAAAATAATTTACGATTATAATACTAATTGAATGACTCTAGCAATCTAATTGCCTACGTCAGTGATAGCATATCGATTTTGAGATATTTACTGATATTAGATGTATAATAATTCTTATTTATACATATATTGAATATAAAATCCTACATTTTATTATTTTAAACCTCAATACCATAGATAATTTTTAATTGTTTATTGCCTTGCTTATACAAAGTTGTCTTTAATTTTTCAGAAATACTCGATATCGTTGATATTTTATCTATATACCTTTTATTATCTGTTTAACTTTAAACTTTTAATGACATATTCTATATTTATTGTAAATGTTTGAAATTGAGTATGTACTAACAACTGTTCCCTTCGTAACTCTTACATCATCCTTGACACATTTGCTTACTTTAAATAACTAAATTATATAACTATTATTTCATTTTCCAGTGTTTACTGCAAATAACTAAATACGTTCTATAATTTAAGACTAAACAGAATTTTATGTAAGCTATCAAGGTTCCTACATTAAACCTAGCCTTGCCCCATCAAACATTTACATGTTGGTCAAGAAATACGTATTTTTATCAACAATTTTCTAAAATTGCAGTCTTCACTTTCAAATGAATGTTTAGCGAAGAAATATCATAATTTTATTTATTATATAAACATATTACAGGGAACGAATAAATAATTATTTTAAAAAATATTATTTTTAACAAAATATTTCGAACTTATTATCCACTATTAAAATAATTTGTATGGCAGGTGAATATTTACTTTTACTTATATTTTAACTTCAATAATTAGCTTATAATAAATAAATCATGAAGTACTCTTTAACTCATTCAAATCTTGTTATTGAGCGTGAAGAATCATTTTAGTTTAGTTTATTTTAACCGTTTTCAATTAGAGTGTGAATTGATTTAGTACCTGTATTAATATAACAAAAAATAGAACGTTATTGTTTCTTAAACATTTCATATTAAGTATGACTTCATTATTTAATTTCGCGCCCATTTTTATTTTTCGTAAAGAGCTTGAAGTAATAAACATTTTTAATAATTTGCAATGTAAAATATTAAAATACACGCTTTTGTTACTGAATTGCAAAACAAATATATAAGACTTTTAAGTAGATTACTAGAAGCCGTTTACTGGTTTTCCCACAAAATCAAGTCGATGATACCAAACACTAATTTGAAATAATATAACATTTTAAACCCAGACAAACTGCCAAATTAACTTCCTATATTAATTTTTAAATCTTTTTTGACCAGCAATGTAATGAAAGCGTGTTCAAAATATCGCAAAATACACAATTCATTCATTAGTCAAATCAAATTAATTCATGAATTGTTATTCCATTACGTACATATACGTATGTAGGTACGTTATAGTTGTTTGTTGACATTTACAGAAACAAAACACGCCTTCGCCGACGGTTACGCCGTATATGTGCAGGCAAAGGAATATGGGTTCGAGGACCGAGTCGATGAATTCTAACCTCGGTGCCGGCGGTCAGGGGGCTGCTACCACCAGGAACTTAGATGCATTGGAGTGCGGGTAAGTCAGGCAGTTTGAATAATTTTTGCGTAGTTCAATTTATGTATATTTATTATATCCTAAAAGTTACTTTTACAGGCAGTGGTAGCCCAGTGGTAACGCGCTCTCTTGGGAAACCGCACTCGGATTCCCAAGCGAGCGCTTCACTAAGCGGGTCCAAATCTAGGGTCCGCACCTCTAATATTTTTACGTGCGAATTATTTCTAACACGATTACCACTTGCCTTACAGTGAAGAACAACATCGTGAGGAAACCTGCATGTCTGTGAGAATGTAGCAAATTTTCGAAAGACATGTGAAGTCCGCCAACCCGCACTTGGCCAGCGTGGTGGACTATGGCCTAATTCCCCTTGTACTGAAGGGAGGCCCGTACCCAGCAGTGGGACGTTAAAAAGGGCTGAATACAGACATACAAAAGTTACTTTGTTTAGCTCTAATATTACTGTTAAAGTTTCGTCGAAAAATGTTCAGTAGTTATGCGTGATAGAGTAATAAACACACAAAATTTCCTTTTTTTTTTGTAACATTAATTTTAAAAACTAAATCAACACGTTTTTTACTACCTAATATGTAAGAAATTCGTCAAATAAACCCACACTTATTTTTTTATTTTACTGATAGTCAATAAAAAGTTCCACTTCCTGAAACCATGATCACATAAGCGCCTTGTAAATTATTATTATTATACTAGGGTTATAAGTAGGTTGATTAAACTCGATTTGTATACGTAGCTTTAACGAGCTCTGGTTAACATAATATGCGCTTTCTTGTTACGCGAATATTTGAAATGTTATATAAAAAAATCTATCTTTTAAAATTTATCACGGTTTTCTTTAGATGCGTATGTTTCGTCTCAAAACTCCGTATCCCAGTTGTTTCAAAACTAAATGAGCTGTAATTTTGCACACATATACTTGTATGTACAAAGTTTAATGGAAATAATTTTGAAAAAGATAAGAAAATAATAATTTGCACTCTTTCCATAACCAACCTGTTTTTAATTCGACCCTAATAGATAATTGACTGACTTGATTTTATTCCATAACAACGACTTTTTCGTGAAATGGTTTTGAGACAGCTTTGTATGGGGCTTTCCCATAGTGCGACGTTTCGAAAGCTTTACAGCAATTATGGTCACAAAGAGCTTTTTGCTACCTCAAAACTTAACAGTTGGCTTAAAGCATTATTTAGGGATTTTTAACACCGTACTTATAAACTGTTTTTTAACCAGGTCCCTTCTGCCGACTCCGATGATGGACGGCCGGCTGGCGGTGTGACAGGCCGCCTAGTGCCCGCCCACAATACACATTAGCTGTGAAATCGATACTATCGACACTTATATATAGGTAAACTTATTTAATACATAAGACTATTATTAAATATAATAAAATGGACTATGAAAAATATTTAATTTTTTATTTATTCGATTGAAAAATAATTTTGGTGTTACAAAACTATATATACTTTTAAAGTGGAAGTGATGAATTTTACAGTAATTTTGTAATTAATGTATCTATTTAGATAAAACGTATTGTTTTAATGTTTGAAGAAACTTGATCATGAATAACGAGAAATATCATAATATTATTTGTTTGGGTGTAATTTGAGAACAAAAATATTAATATTGGTTTGCATAACTTTCAAAAACCGGATTATATTAATTTAAATTATTACATTGAAATTAACAAAAAATAATTATTATTTTATAATAGCTATAATAAATTATAAACTTCTTCTTTAGATTATTCTGTAAATCTAAAGATTATATTCATTTCTTCTTCATGATTAAACTTTGTTTTGGTGACTACTAAATTAAATACGATATACATATTTGAAATTTGAGAAAACAATGTGTTCTTAGATATAAGAATTTCACAACTAATATGTATGATGTATATGTAATTAGACCGAGTCGTATAATCTAGTGCTGTTCATCTATCTGTATAGTCTTAATAATGTTAATATCTAGTTAAGGATCATTTATACATATTTATTTTCGAAATTAAAATATTATTTTAACAAAATCAATTTAAATAAAATATAGAGACAATTTTTCAAATTTATTAAAACCAAAAACGCAAAACAAAATTTCAGATTTTCTTATATACCATTTTCTTATATATAAAACAAAGTCGGTTTTGTTACTACACTTATAACTCGAGAACGACTGGACTGATTTTGATGATCTTTGATTTGTTAGATTTGTCTCCGCTGCGAATAGCAGAATAAGTATTAAAACATCGGAAAATTAACTAACGCTGGATAATATCTATTTATTTATATCTATTTAAAACGAACCTAGGGACGAACCCGAGCGAAGCGAGGGTGAGCCGCTTGTTATATAATATTTGAAAGATAAATCATCCAGATTATTTAATTAATTAAAATTAATTCACTAAATAGAATAAAATTATTTAATGTTTGTTTATTTTAAGTCGATAGCAAATATTTGTTTATAATCACACAAAATAGTGTTAGTAATAGAATATATAGTATTAATAATATAATTTAAAGTCTACAAGACAAGTATGTCAGGGTTAATAGCCTACGAGTTACTACGAGAATAAACGATTAGGTGAAGTCATTTCGCTATTAAGGAAACCCATGTTATTAGACTAAATAATATATAATATCATTTTCATTGTATTTCATATATTGTGTTTTTCCAATATATTCTAATTTTTAACACATTAATACAGGTGGATTTTTGAGAGGGGATAGTAAGGCATTGACCACATTAAGAAATAGGACAGTTTGGAAACAAAGAATATTTCGAGTTGATTAATCGTTTTTCCGTACAAAATGTATGGGAAAAGTTTTTGGCGATTTCTGTCATTTCTAGTACTCATACCTTAAATGGTCGCATAGAGTATTTTGATCCCTACATGAAATAGGATCGATTGACATAAAAAAAGTTTTTTGGTATTTTAGAATTTTTTTCGTTTTCATTTTTTTCACTTTTTCGTAAATGCATTTCAGAATATCTCAAAAAGTTATGGATGGTCTCCTAAGAACGTTTTCCTGTAACTATAGCAGTTAAGGTACCTGCCCTTACTGTCCCGTCTCAAACATCCACCCTGTATATACAGGCCAACGTTCTCATCTAGTATAATGTAAAAACATTATTTAAGCCTAATCTTTTTCAGACTATCTACTTCATATAGTAAGTAAGTAGTTGCCTTGTAATATAAAGAAATAGTCCTGAAGTACAATTAGTTCATCGTAATATTTTGTCAGTTTTGTATTTTGTAAATAATTCTTTAAAATGGCGTCATGTTTTAAAGATATTGGATTTAAATCTATATTCATAAATCGATGAATTAAATCAAGCTTCATTTTCACTCAAATCAGAAAAGATAATAAAAAATTGTAATATATATCAATTTAACACTTTCAATATTTCGATTTGAAGAAAAAAAAAATTCAAGTCATTAATATTTTTTTAATTCATGAAGGACAAATGTCATTGACCTCATGGATTTTGTGTCAGTCTTGTTACAAAGATTTGATATCTTATCAGTGGTCTATTTACGACTTCACAATTACACTTCACAAATAACATTTCTTATTCAATTAGTTATATAGAATACCTACATATTTAATTTTGTTCAAAGTTTTCAAATGGTCTACGTAAGGATATATATTATGGAAATTATATAAATTGGTAACTTTGATTTTAGTACATTTATCGTAAAATGTGATCACAAATACGACCTACCTTCACAATCAAAGCAATAAAAATAAGAAATATAATAGTAGTATATAATAATAAGTTATTTAACTGTCACGGTCTGTGGATATCGACATATGGTTCAAACGACCTCTCGCTCACACAGGTCGATGCTGTATACGTATGAGTAGGATAGATATATCGTGTGTGTATTCATTGACTTGTTTGTACTGACATTTCCTACTATATATACATCGATTTATCGTAGATATGCCAATTAATTATTATTGTCAATGATAAAAAACTTGTGTTACGTATAGTTTTTGAATGTACCAAAAGATACAAAATATTAATATTTAAATCTATACAGATAAATAAAATTGAAGTGTCGTTTGTAATGTCAAAATATCAGCTTTTTACTAAATGCATATGAAATTATATACGGTACTTCTAAGAAAAACAAAATTTTTCTCGTTTTTGTCTGTATGTCTGTTTGTTCCGGCTAATCTCCAAAACGGCTGGACAGATATTGACGGGACTTTCACTGGCAGATAGCTGATGTTATAAGCTTAGGGCAATTTAGGGTACATTTATTTTAGAAAAAAATTAGAGTTCCGCTAAAAAAAAGTACCTAGGGACGAGCAAAAACGAGGACAAGTCACTAATAGGCAATAAATTAATATCGAAATTAGTGTGACAATATCAGTCGGTCAATCGGTCTTGTCTATTTGTTGCTATTTATAACTTCGAGCTCTTAAAAAAAAATTTATTTATTAAACACACGAACAAACGAAATCATTGTCGATATTATACATCACGTCTCTCATCTACATCTCGACACATTATCTAGTTGTAACAATCACACCAAAAAAGTAAGCATTTTTAGCTGCGACTACTTCAAATGCGAACTTACCGTGATATTCTATAGAATTACTATACTTAAAAATTGTGATGACGATAGTTTAAGTAGAAGCGAAGAGTTAAACGATTTAGTATGAATTTAGATGTGCGGGTAATTTTGCAATAAGCATTTAAGTAAAGATAAATGAATCGCAGTTTATATAATATAGTTAAATTATACAAGCGCTATTGACTGTATCGAATGGCGATTAACGTCTTATTTATTTCAAAATTTAATCAAAAACTGTTATATTTTAATCGATATTTGATCGATTTAATTAATTTAATACATAACCCAATATTTTTTGTCTTGTTTTAACATTTATAGTGTAAAAGTAACACTTATTTTTTGCACAAAATTTACTACAATAGATAGAGGGCAATGTTTTAACTCGCTAATCCAAGAATATAATATAGTAAGTGTGATACTAGGGCTGTCTACCAAGTAAGATAATATATTCAAAAATTCCAATTTTTTTCTTAATCTTTGAAAAATGTGATTTTGAGGTAACTAACATAATTTATTTATTTTTCAAAATACATAAAAAATTCAGCTGAATCTTACGATCTAAAAATAAAATCTTAAATTATCGAAAAACATTAAGAGGCAGCCCTAAGTGTGGCTCAATTTGATAGAAAATGGAGGCTTACAGTATGTATTAAATAAGACTAGTTATACTGTATGATGGCTGGAAAATCACACACTAAATAGTTGAGGCTTAATTAATACTAATTTAATTGTCCTTTTGATAATAAGTATTGTACTGAAATATTATAATGCAAAAGCATAATATATTGGATGTCATTTATAAAATTAAAATGGAAGTGGCTTACTAATGTGTAATTACTCATTGTAATTATTGATTTATAACCTTAGCAAAAACTGTTTATGATAATAGCTACTTGTTGATTATCTACAATTTATTATCTTTTTAAGAAAATTGTTAAAATATAATATTAAAAATTAATCGTTTTTAGACGTTTCCTAATTGCTTGTTTATATTGGTGATAGTAGAAGATCTGAAGTAAGGTAGTCTTTCACCCACCACAAACAAAGGGATTGTTAATAATAAATTATGGCGAATACGCCCATTAAATAGTACTATATTTTTAACCTATTTCGTTTAAATCTTCATCCAATTGTGAATGAAATAAATCTGATATGAATTAAAGGCACAAAATTAGATTATGTGATATAGAAAATATCAGCATAGCTATCCATGCATTTGTGGTAAATAGACCATTTGGCATATGTCATTAGGCAACTCACCTTTTTTTATGTTGGGAAATGCCTTTGCGCATACCACCTGTATACATACCATTAGGTAACCCACCTGCAATAGTTTTTCTCAATACGAAATACCTTTCATCCAGTAAGCAGATGTGTGAAAGACGACCTTACTTTAGATCCTATACTATAATTGTACACTTAATATGCCAAGAGACTACCGATAGATTAGTGTTAATATTAAATCGAGAAAATTCTGTTAAATATCTTGTTATCCTCCTTTCAAGATCAATGCTTCAAGGCTGCCAAACCGAGACCACATAAATTAATATTTTTCTGTACATATTTAACCCATTATAACCAATTATAATTACTCACATCACCTTTACTTTAAATAAAAACAAAGAATTTTGACATTCTTGCCGCAACTTCCACCCAATTTTTCAATGAAATTAATAGCATTTTCTTAGCGTAAGTCGATTAGATGTTTTATCATTAAATGTAATGAACTTATTAATAGTGCATTGTGGTACCGCGTGACTATCATGGCTCAATATATAAGGTGTATAATTTGTTTGTATTTATGTACAAAATATAAATTATTGTACATCAGGCACAGCCTAATGTATTGAAATTTATTATTTTCATCTGCTTAATGATCTTTATAATTAATATTTTATGGTCAAAACTATATGATATGATAGAGAAAGGTTCTTAATTAACAATATCCATAATAGCCAAGCGTTTTAAAAGCAATAAATCGATTATCGAAATCGAGTATTATTTGTATCGATTTCTATTTTAAATGTCTAAGCGGATGAAAATGATGTTTTTGTTTTTAAAATAAGTTTATATGAGCAAATGTTGATCTTGGTTTGACTGTTAGTGCAATTGTGGAAATGTATTTTCACAGTTAATAAAAATATATACTAAAAAAAGTCTTTTATTGTCAACTATATTTATTATCTGCTCCGATAACACTAAGGTAACTAAATCTAAATCACACAGTGTAAATATTTCGTATTGTTTTTAATCATTTAAAGAACCACTCTAAAAATATTTAAGATTTCTACATTATTCTTAAAAAATATTTATTTATTATTTATCCAAGAGGTATTTCCTTATAATTTTTCTATTAAAAATAGTTCGATACTGAAAAGAAATGAACAAAAAAATTAAATATGAATAATTTAACCACAGTATAAAAATCCACATAGCTCATTGATTTTAACGGAAATGCTGTCAAATGCAAGGGTTGTCAAAAATATCAATCATGGCTAACATTGGTGTAACATGGTTTCAAGTAAAAGCACTGTACTGCTCTCGTGACAAGTCAGTTACATCCGTCAATCCTAGACCCGTTTCCCGACTGTCATATAGAAGTGAGTAGGATAGTTGGGAACACCTATAGACAGAGTTTATTTTCCAGCAGTTATTTGTAAGCTAAAAATGGCGAAAAAGCGATAGAGACAAAACGAATGTGCGGCCAGAAGTCTTCCGTATTAATTGAAATACGATTAATTCAGATCGATACGTATATTGTATAGTATAACCATTTTACATTCCATTGTAATATTATAATTTTCAATAATATTTTTTTCACATTCCATTTATAAATTCAAATTGGAATTAAAGACGTATTGATTATTGGCCGCACGTTCGCTTTCTCTCTTTCTAGAGAGTGATCAATTTCATGACAGTATTGCTCAGTCCATTCTCTAAGTCTATGGGAACGCCTCACCCGCGTGTCATTTCATCTAGAGACCTTCGTTTGACTACTTTATGGATTAGTACACTGTGATTTAACGATAGAGGAAGGCCGATGGTGTCCGGACAGGGATGAGTCGTGTATCCCCGTTGGTGTTATGCACAATATAATATTCCCTGCCATTAATAATTCTTTTCTCTGAATCATTAAACTTGTTCTTTGTTTTCCCAAACAAAGAGTCGTATGGCGGCGGGCGGCTGTCGTCATAACGTGTACGAGTATTTGTATTCCTTTGCCTTTTGATCGGTTTGCTTTGGTCTTCCTTAGTAGATTTTTTATATAAGTAGCGCTTGAATGCGACCTACAAATTGAATTTTATATAAGATTCTGTAACATTTTTATATTAATAATATTAAAACATTCCATTCGTGTAAGTACATTTGTTTTATTCATATCTAGTTGTTACTTCAATAAACTATGTTGAGACACGATTTGAAAATTTTAAATTATTTGCCCTCATAAATGATTTATTTGGCCAGTGGGGTACTAGAAGGGATCATTTTTTATCGGATGGTTAACGAAATATGGAAATAAAGACAGACTTAAAAATGAACAATTTTAACTTAATAATTAGTATTTACCTCCCCA
Organism: Brenthis hecate; assembly: GCA_951806755.1. Lineage (NCBI taxonomy): Eukaryota > Metazoa > Arthropoda > Insecta > Lepidoptera > Nymphalidae > Brenthis > Brenthis hecate. The sequence goes on from OX638263.1 coordinate 4,561,347, forward strand.
ATAAAAACAGCTATAGCGGCAACTAAACCAATAATCATTATCAAATACGTCATCAAAAGGTCGCTGTTCCGCAGTTGGCGGTCCTTGGACTGCAGGTCGAGGGGACAGATCTTAGTGCTCGGCAAGTCTCGGCGTTCCAGGAATTTGATTATACCAGATTGTATTAAATAGGAGAGTCTACAAATTAATAAACAAAGAAATTTTTTATTTAAGTTTTTCAAGATTGGAATACTATTATAGATGCGAAAGTTTATATGTTTATGCTTGGTAGGTACTTCCTTCACGCTAAAATGGCTAGATAGATTTGGATAAAATTTATTATAAAGATAGTTTATGATCTGGAGTAACAAGCACATGGCTACTGTTAGGACAGTAGAAAGTAAGGGTGAGTCGCTATACTTTTAAATGTTTGCATTATAAAGTGTCAAATTCAAAATCCTTCTCTATCCGTTTCTACGCAAAATATATGAAGTGGAAAAACAAGAAAATTGAAAAAATATAAAACTACTTACACAGTATCAAACAATATTTTCAACGTACTGTTCCTAGGGTAGGCGAATGCTCTTCGTTTCGTCATGAAAGCGTTTGGGGCGACCACATAAGTACACCTGTCGGTCTCTGCTACACCTGTAAGATGATGTGGATGACATCTCGTGTTGGTTTTGTTGTAAATATAGTACGTTGAAGCATAATATAATACTGGCGACACGTTTGGCTTAGTTTGAAGCGACCCATCTTGCTGCGCCAGCGGCGCACCGGCGCGGGTTCGATTGTACTCCAGTCATGGGTGTTTATATTTATAATATGTATGTATTTAAAGTTATATATGTGTAATGTATCAACTATCTGGTATCCATAACTCAAACCCCTAGTTTACCATGGAAATAGATGGTGCTGTGTGTTATTGTAAAAAACAAACGATATTTTAGTAATAACAAAATCCATAAAAGAGCGCCAAAACATGTGTTTTTTTTCAAACATAATATTTTATATTACCAACTTAAAAATGTAAACTATTTCAGGTTTTACTGCCAGTACAGATTATATTAAGACAAGAATTTTATTAAAATTCAAAATTAAAAACAATAAATACTCTTCAAATCCATACTAATATTATAAATGTGAAAGTATGTGTATTTGTTTTTCCTTCTTTCACGTCGAAACGGAGTGTCAGATTGGCGTGATTTTTTGTGTGGAGATAGTTGGACGGCTGTAGAGTGACATAGGCTTTTTACAGCAGTAGATTATCTAATTCCTACGGGAAAACACGTTATAATACAATCCAAAAAAATATTTATGATCCGTATTATTTGAAACTTGGTATTAATGCTCTTCAATAAAATTAAATAATACGTGTTTTAGCATTTTTCGAAATTCAACCTATAAGGGTGTAAAATAGGGGATGAAAGTTTGTATGAAAGTACCTTAATTTTAGAGCTATTTTTGTACTTTTAACGCGAGCGAGGCCGCGGGTTCTGCTAGTAATATATAATAATATAAAACGCTACATGTCACACACCTTCCTTAGTTTTCCTCAAATAATCATTATACATTAAGTTATCTATGGCGTCCTGTTCCTTGACAAGCACTGCGCCTCCCGCCACCGACGGGAGGAAGTCCTCGTTGTAGCGAATCGTGCGGAACCTCGCTCGACCGTTTGCTACCATTCGACTTAGGTAATACAGATCTTCATCGGGCTATATTTTACAAGATTATAATTAATAATATTATTAATCTATACTAATATTAGAAAGAGGTAAAGTTTGTGACATTGTAGGGGGCAATCTCTGGATCTACTGAACCGATTTAGATGAAATTTATTAAGAAGATAGTTTAAGACCCTGGGAAAGACATAGGTTACTTTTGATTCCGGAAATTATCCCTTAAGGGGGTGAAAATGAGGATTAAAGTTTGTATGGGTAATCAAGCTAGGGACGAACCCGAGCGAAGCGAGGGTGAGTCGCTAGTTATACAGTATAATCATTAATCAGATACTGTGTGTTTTAATAAAACTGTTTTTTGTATAAGTAGGAAGGACATCGTTGATTCTATTATAATACTAGTAATTTACCCACGCTTTGTTCGGGCTCATATCTACGTGTCTCATTAATAGGTTATATCTATCTATTTATATAATCTGACCAAACGTTTATGCGTAAAGGCATGAACAATAAACATACATACAAACAGTCGTATTTATAATATATTCGTTATTATAATAGTGTCCTAAGTCCAATAAAATAAACTATGTTTTTTGTTTTTAGCGAAAATGAAAAAAAATCTAACAAAATAACATACGCTTTTAATTGTATTCTGCACGGCTCCGCCTTCAGTAGCGACCCATCGATAATTTTTCTTATACAAATCTATGGGATTTTCAATATCCAGTGTAAATTTAGACAGAGTAAGAAACGCTGTGAGATTTGCTGTGTAAAATGCGGACAGAAGTATTACGAATAGCCACCACGTTGCAAAAAGTACTCGAGTTGTATCTAAAAATATATTTCATTGTTATTTATAATTCATTGTCATGTCACATATAAGTACAAATAGATTGACAAAGTCCGAATGAATACCTAGTAAGAGTTCCTTATATTATGTAATTACTTAATAAAGTAGAAAGTAATTTACTTAAGTAAATGTTAAAATGTTAAAAAGAGCGTAGAGTCACAAGCAAAAGCGAACCTAAATATGGTAGTCTATGGTATCTAAATATGGAGCAGTTTAAAAGAGTATAGTTTATATACTTCATAGAAAAATATTGTCTTCCTTGTTTCTTTAATACATCACCCAAACAAAGCTTAACACGATTTAAAAGATATTTTTTTAAATCACAGTGTCAGTTTTACTAGAATGTTATTCTGAGGTGCTGTGATCGATTTGGGAATAGCAAACTACCGATTCAGAAAAATTATAGATTGTCATGTATCTATAATAGGTCTATTGAAACCATTTTTCTAATTGCACATTACATTTTTACATGCACGTGTATGGTGTAGCTCCGATCGTGTAGATTGGTCTGTCGTTGGCTCGTAGCGTACCTAATACCTATCTATACATATAATAAAATTGTAACGAAGCCGAATCTGTACATTAAATATTCTTTGGAAAATCTTATTGAAATAAACATTATTATCGATACAGAGGCCGAATCAATAGTTTTTAGAATTTTTGTCTGTCTGTCTGTCTGTCTGTTACCGCATCACAGAAAAACCACTGGAGGGATTTTGATGAAATTTGGTATGGTGATAGCTGGTTATCCGGATGAACATATAGGATACTTTTTACCGCGGGAAAATGTCTCATTTCTGAGAAAAAATACAAATATGTATATAGGAGTAGGTATACTAATATGTAAAACCTAAGAATTTAGTTTTTGGTCATCTGAACGCGAGCGGAGCCGCGGGCAATGCTAATTAGATATAAAATGCCCAAAAGTTTATAACTTTCCTCATTTAAAGAAGGTATAAAATGTCTAAAGAATTTTTCAAACCGATTGGTAGTTTTAAATTTTACAGATTAACGCTTTTCAACAAGCAAATATTACAATTAAGATTATGCTTTCCGTATATTATGTAAGAGGATAGATAGCAAGTAGATTCTTATGCTTAATATGAATGACTCAATAACTCAGACACAATAACTGTATTATAAAATTATTATTTGGCCACAAAGTTATCAAAATGTAACTAACTGTACCGCTGTAATTATAAGATATTTTGTAGCAAATAAATAATATAGAACAAAAATGCGATAAAATCTTTTACACGTTTTACATTACTATGATTAGACGCAGGGCGGGACTGCTGTGATAAATGACGAACTACCATTAGCGATACCATCGGACATTATGTTGGAACAACTATACACATGTAAGTATACAGTATTTAAAAAAATAGTGATAATAATAATAATAAAGCCATTTATTCCATATTTCCAAGTTACAAAAAAAATAGTTACACTATTTTTAATATTTTCTTGTGGTTAATTAAAGTTTTATAAAAATAAAAAAATAAATAAAAAATTATGTAAAATTTTCATCAGGGGACTGTCTGCAATCACTTGTTGTCACATCAATCATAATGGATGCTGTTTCGATTTTGTTCGGTGTCAATGCTTATAAATAGTATAGGACATATTCCAGTCTAAACTTGTCAACACAAAATTTTGAGTATAACATAATTATCCTGATATTAATCTGTCCAGTGGTTTTGTCGTGATGCGGTCACAAACAGACAGACAGGCAGACAAAAATTCTAAAAACTATACATTCTCTGTATCGATAATAATGACTATTTCAATAACATTTTCCAAAAAATATTAATTGTACAGATTCGACTCAGAATTTTATTATAGGGTATAATAGATTGTGATGTGATTTATGGTAAATACTCACTGGCTTCAGGAGATAAAGTAGTGCCTTGCTTGATGAAAGCTCCATACACAAACCAGACGCTTGGGGATAGAGATATGTGATATTCCTCATCTTTAATACATTTCGCGCGGAGCCAAGTGAGCAAAGTGATACAGGGCCCGTAGCATATAACTGCTGCGAGGATTAAATACCTGTTTTTCGATAACATTTTAGTAATAATAATGTTAAAAGTACTTATACATATTGATAATAAATACCTTAAGCTATCACTATATATAAAACAAGATTTAAAATGTTAGAACTTTTTAGGAGGACGTAACGAGGGTTAGGCACCGGGCCGATAGAGTTTTCTCTTACCTACTATTGGGATATACGCATATAAAATAAAGACTTTTTAATAATACAAAAATACAATATTTTGTTACAAAATGTTGCAATCATTAAGAGCGACGTGGTTAAAATTAAATTCTACGATATCAAAAAATTTTTGGTATTTATTATATAAGGATAACCAGACAACAAACACAAAGAAATAATGCAAAAACTTAATATTAATAGATATTGGACCATACTTAAGTATATTAGCGAACCCATTAAGTATTGATGTTGTTAACATTTTGGTGGATATGGTTTTGCAACATTGAATCTATTTCCCTGTTTCCATATGTGATGATGTACTTAGGTTAAGATACCATGGGACTGATATCTTCGAAAAGGATAAAAGTCCCTAAATAAAAATAGAGATAAAAAAAATCAACCTTTTCTCAAGATGCGCTCGCATGTTAAGTGATTTGTACATCATACATGATAATTAATATTTAATACCTAGTTATAGTAACAGCTGAAAATTTAAGTAAAATTATATAAAACTAAAGTTATATATTAAGTAACCTTACTTACGTATATTTAAAGTAAAATTTAGACTCTTACCAAACATAAGTAGCGAAGGGTGCCAAAAGACCAGACCCTGCTGCCGATTCTTTTGGTCTTTTCAACATCATCATCCACACGCCTTCATCGAGGTCATTAGAAAATGTTATAAACTTGTTATACTTTACAAGGACAGGCAGGAAAGCGGCCGCCATATCTGCTTTCTTAGAAAAATAAAATATTCTTAAATTGTTTGTCTCTACGGAGTTAATAAAATCCTCTTATTGACTTTAATTCATTTAAAACATCGAATTTATTTACATAATTAAATACACACATTTAAATGACAGTCATTAGAGTTAGTAACTTAAGAAAATGAAAGGCATAGTTTTATTGTGTTATATAGTTAGTTTTATTATAACTATATACTCTTAAGTGAATAATACAGATTTAGTTCAATATTGGAATTGTGGGAGCTATATTTGATGTCTTTATAAAGATCATATTATCTTATGTTCTTATAAATTTGCAAGTCAGGCATTACTTACACTGCTGTTTACAAGATTGATCACGGAATCCTCTGGCTTTCGACCCGTTCCCATTTCAATATTTTTGTCAGGCAATACAATCTCAAATGTAAAGTTGAACCTCTCACGTAAAATATCCACGATAATGAAAGCCACTCCGCGACCGACGATTGTGCCATTTTCAAGCTTTTCCGTCCAACTTAGTGGATAATTCTAAAACATAACTGGTATTACTTAGCTGTAATGTGCATGAATATGCTATATCTAAACTTAAAAAAATCTGTTGTCACAGTGTTTGTAACAAAACTCCTCCGAAACGGCTTGACCGATTCTTATGAAATTTTGTGTGTATATCCAGTAGGTCTAAGGGACGTAAACTATTTTACCCTAAGTGATAAGGGTGGTCAAAATTTTTTTTTTTTGGACAATTTTTTTATGACTCGGCATTAAAAATACATACAAACCTAAATTTTCACTAGGGACGAACCCGAGCGGAGCGTGGGCGAGTCGCTAGTAAATATAGGATATTTAAAATGTAACGGGTTCAAAAATTTTCAGTCATTGTTTTTGAAAAAAAAAATGTTAGAGCTTCAAAGGATGTTATAAGCTTTTAAACCAACTAAACAATTTTAACAATAAGTATCTATTAATTGAAATATAATTTTTACTTAATCATTACGTCTTACAAGACTTTCTTAGCCATATCACATATGTATTTAAATCTCACTCAACACTATAATTAGACTAATTTAACAAAAAACGTTAAAAAATGATACGAGCAATTAACTTACATTAAGCGTTGCAATTTTCAGGTGCTTGCCATTAACGTCATCCTTTAAAATCTGCAATTGCTCTTGTCTCGCAGTGAGTTGAGAATCTAAAAATAATTAAAAAAAAACAATTATTTTTTTTATTTTAATGCAAAAACAAAAAAATAACTAAAGTTATAAACTATCACACAATTTTTCGAAACGATATTTTTATTGAAAACCGTTTAACAATAATTACCCAGAAGCGGGTTATCAAAGACATTATCGCAAAAGCTCGCGTTGCATATCGTGGCGAGGATCAACTCTACTCCAGCCATGGCATGGTGACCGTCACCATACGACGGTCAGAATTGAAATACGTCAGGTGGTGACAACATTGAATCACCCCACATAAGCGAGGATGCGCCGCCGCGATTACGGCATTTATTGCACACAAGAATTATATTGATAAGCTTCATAATTTACTTTTTTATATATTATACAAGTGCCATTGCTTCGCTCGAGGGCGCCTAGATACCTTTCGCGTTTATTATATGCATGTATTTCGGAAGCTATTAAAAGTAACGATTTTTTCCGATTTTTATCACAAATATCGTCGTATCGGTAGCCTATTTTCGCAATTTTTTATCTACACTACTATTATAAAGAGGAAAGGTTTGAATTTTTGTATGTTTGTAGCGAATAAATTCAAAAACTACTGGACCGATTTAGATGAAAATTGGTAATAAGATAGTGTGTGAAGCAAATGAAAAATAAAATACGACGTTTGCTAAGCTGTAAACAGTGCTGGAAAATATGTAAATTGCAAATAAAGTACAATACATATATGATTTTTATGACTATGCGACCCGACAAACTTTCCCGGCTGTCACCACGATCTTACATTGGTGACTTTGTTGAAGTGGAAGCTAGCAGAGGCAGTTTTGATACAGAACTGGTTTCGATAATGAATCCATTACGGCTAACACTATACGTACAAAGTTCTTAAAATTAGACAAACTTCCATCCCCAAATAAAAAAAACAACAGTACCAGCAGGAACATCTCAAAGAAAAAAAATATATTTTCAAATCTCTTTCCAACTTTAATACCTGCTAATAGAATGTCTTCTTAGCGGGTACTGCCGACTTTTGACTAATTTTTTTCATAGAAAGTAAATAATAGCTTTAATTTTTTTTTGTAATTTGCTGCTACGGTTAATAAAGTTGTTAAAAAAATATTAAATTAAGTTTTATTACAAATTTATTAGGTATTTTTATCAAATATAAAAATGTGTCATTTTGTATGAAACGTTCTCTCTTTCTTTTTAATCAAAATATCTAAAATCAAGTATCTAAAAAGGTATAGTGGTGCAATTTATGGATAATTTGGGTATGTCAATAATATCTATGGTCAAAAATACGTATAAATAAGTTTTAACATTTTTAAAAAGATTTGTTTTAACCCTCGTTTGAAGGTGGGAAATTTTTTTACAAGAATTCATTTTTCTCAAAACTTACTCTGAGTTAGCGCTTTTCGGCTTATCAGGGCAGTGTAGGTATGTAACTAAAAGAACAGTGGACCGACCACACTATACCCCATAGCGATAACTGATCCACTGATATTGGACTAGTAAACTATCTAGAATCTAGATTCTAGATTTGACTTCAAGAACTAAATCTAAATTTACTATTTAGTTACTAATTACTATAGTCTAGATTCTAGAAATCTATTTAATCGATATATAAGGTTTATTAATTATTATATGTGGGCCGATCCCGGCGGCACTGCAATGCCGGGCCGACCCGTGACGGGAGTGGAGCGAGCCCCGAACATCCCGTCGGTTTACAAAAATCAGTTTAATATACTGGTCCCGCAGTGCGGGAACTTTCAGATATTAAGCTGAAAAGAACAGATACTACACTTTGATCTTAGCCAAAAGGCCGAGAAGCGATACTAGAATTGTACAACGTAAGAGAGGTCATTAAACGTGAGAGCATCTTGCCAGCGCGATTCAGAAATCGCTTTAAAAGGTGCAGCGCCATCTATGCTGTACGTTTCGAACTACATACTAAGTCATAATCAATTTCACAGATGAGTATGTTACGTTCACTTCACACGTTAGACTAGAAAAATTTTAGACAATCTTATTTTTAGTTCATATTTCAATAATAATTTAATTTTTAGATTAACTTGATGTGATGTCAAATTGAAATTTTATAGTATAGGTTGGATAATCATAAATAATTAAGTAGGTACCTAGTTGTTCCAAGTAAAAACTGAAATATTTACATCCGTTAAAGTACATAATAGAATACAAGGAATTTTATACAAAGAATATCCACATAGTGATATCTAGTTACGGGTCATCAATAATTTTACGTTATTAGGGTAAAGGACACCTATGTTATGTAAATTGTTTTCACTAGCGTGTAAGTAATGCTTGCGCTATAAAATAAATATTTTCATGTGGACAGTCTCATTACCTCAACTAATAAGAGTGATGAGTGGCTATTATTCTGACTTTACCTGGCCTTAAATTAAAGTTATCTATACATATAATTAATATTTTAGTTATCTATACATATATTTGTAACTAAGCCGAATCTGTACATTAAAAATTTTTTTGAAAATCTTATTGAAATAGACATTTTTATCGATACAGAGACCGAATCTATAGTTTTTAGAATTTTTGTCTGTCTGTCTGTCTGAATCACGCATCACGGAAAAACCTCTAATATCGGATACTTTTTACTGCGGGAAAATATCTCATTTGTGAGAAAAAATACAAAAACTGCATTGTGAGAAAGAGTATACTATTACCTATGTAAAACCTAAGAATTTGGTTTTTGGTCATATGAACGCGGGCGTAGCCGCGGGCAATGCTAGTACATAATACAGATACATGTTTCTGATGTAAATGTTATATTTAAAAGGCTATTTACGGCTTAAAATTATATCCTATAAAATATGTTAGATTGTTCGATTTACCCGAGCTACTCGTAGGTATAGTAATATAACATATATCGTGTAACACGTCCACTATAAGGAGATAATGTCAATTTCTTTCTCTAATCTAGAAAATCCATAAATAGCTGGGTTATTATGGCCGTTTACCAACTTTTGCGATTAAGTATACATTAAAAAATATATCAAATGTAACTTCAAAAAATATAACTATTGTAAAATAAAAACATGTTACTTGTTGTAAATAAATAATTTTTAAACTTAAAAATATACACCTCAGTACAAAAAATATAACGTAATTTTATGTAGTAGTTATAGTGAAGATATAATCCATGATTAATGGTTGGCTTAGTTACCAGTTATAATAGATTCACTTTTATCATGCAATTGGAATTGTAAATAATAATAAGCTAAGCATTATGTAAGGAAAGAAGAAATAAAAATTATTAAGTTTAAAGGACAAAGAGTAATTAATTCTTGTTGGCTTGTTTACAAACAAAAAATAAAGAAGCTTTTTATTTTATAATTACAAAAATACAGAAAGTAGTTGTAAATTTCGTCATTAAATTCTTAATGATCAATGTAGCCTAGTGGGAAATAGCTCGCTTGAGGAATCATTTGAAGCGGGTTCAAATCTTGGGTCTCGAATATCTGATAATCTCATATGCGAATCATTTTCAATATTATTACTTGTCCGGGATCCCTGGACCATTTTTACAATTTATTAGTATCAAGCTATCCGTGAGTAGCTTCATTTTGATGAGACACCCAACTTTTTCTCATACAAAAATTCTCGATTGTGGTACTTAGCTAACAGCAAAAATAAAACCCACAGTTAGTAATAAATTTTTGAGAATCGTCAAATTGACATATTTTATTCCTGTTACCCTTGTTGGCTATCAAAATCGATAATCTTTATAAGAGAAAAAGTTGGCGTCTCATCAAAATGAGGCTACTATAAGTTAAAATTTATAATTTTTGAAACGTGATGCTAGCTTTTCCTGAGATATCCTACACTTGAAAACTTTTAAATGCCAGCTTCTTTACAACCAAAAGCAGTTTCTCTTTCTATAGAGATTGACAGTACATTTGTGACAAACATTTGGCGTTCTCTACGCTTATCTAATTGACAATTTTCTTCCCTATTTTAACTTGGATTGTCAGGGAATTTGATAAATTGGTATTGGCAATGGCAATGGTGTCGTCAAATAAATTGCCCAAAGTCTAAGCACATATCACATTGTCAAATGTCAATGTCAAAAGTGAAATAAAATTGTCAAACGTCAATTTCATAACCTAATACATGTGATTTAAAATTAAAACATTGTTTAAAAATATTATATTTTTTAAACACTAACGAAAATGCGGGAAGTGTTTTTGTCAAATTGTGAAAAAACTTTTATACAAAGAATTATATCGGAGGGGCACGTAAGACACATATTAAAATTAAATTTATACTAAATTTGAGCGGCAAACACTCAATATTTTTCAAAATTTTCAAACTTTCAGCGCTTAGATGGCAGAATTTATAATGAAAGCCGTAAACTTGAGATAACATTCGGATCCGAATATGGAAGTTGCATAGTTACTTTGGGAGAAACTAAGTATGAATTTCATTTCTCAACATCAAGCTTACTCAAATTTTTAAGAAATGATCAAATGTTTTAATATTGCAGAATATTATCGCAAGTATCGTGTGAAGTCGTACAGCCTAAACAGATAAGACCTAATGAAGGTATTTTATATATAAATGTAGAAATCACTCCAATGGCAGCCCCACAATTTGAGGCAAACCGTCAAACAGATCTTACTGTGTATCTTAACAGGCTACTAGAAAAATGCTATAAAGATTCAAAATGTATCGATCTTGAGTCATTATGTATTGTTGTTGAAGAAAAGGTAAAATATGGGCAAATATTTCATGAATTTATAGTATTAAACAAAATCTTAATTAGTTCAAATCTTAATTTATTAACAATTTCAGGTTTGGTCATTGAGAGTTGATGTAAAAGTTTTAAATCATGATGGAAATCTAATAGAATGTGCTAGTATTGCAACATTGGCTTCTTTAGCTCATTTCAAACGTCCAGATGTCACTCGGAGCGGAGAAAATATTACTATACATACATTAGCTGAAAAAGATCCTATACCAACTGTCCTATATCATTATCCAGTGTGTTTAACATTTGCTATATACAGTAATAAGTGAGTAAATAGTTGTTAATCTAGTATAATTAAAGCCACTAAAACTCATGATTATAGAACGATTTAATAGACCTCATGTGTTTAAAAGGATTCTGTTTCAATAATTTTAAGGTTAAGGAAAATATTCCTTATCACTAAAATGTATACAAAAATTTTAAATGTGTAAATTTGTTAATTGGGATTTAAATGAATGAACCACTTTCATATAAAAATAATTAATTTCTCAATATTAATATTTATTACTTAAAAGTATAAACATTTATTTTCAGCATTCTTATATCAGATCCTAATTTCATAGAAGAGTCTGTGTGTATGAGTAATAGTGATGAGGGAAATACTAGTGGAGGTTTACTTGTTATTGGCATGAATCAGTACAAAGAACTTTGCTTGCTAGATCTAAGCGGAGCTGCAATATATAACCCAAATATAGTACATAAAGCAATATTGAATGCAGCTGAGAAATGCGCTCATATTGTTGATTTGGTAAAGAAGAAAATAATTAGTGATGATACATTAAGGTTAGTTTTATGGACTTTTTAATAAAACTATCTTCTTGAATTTTTTCAAGGATAAATTTTGATTTTTGGTTGCCAAAGTTTCAAATGCATTATAGCAATCATGGTCACAGGAGATATCGTGTCACTGTTATGTGTAGTTTTGTTTAAACTGTCAAATATTCACGTAAATCTAAGAAAGCATTGTATGAAATTTTATAAGTTTGAAAATATATATTTTTTTAAATGATATTAATGCAGTTTTAACTTTTGAGTGGATAAGTCCTCTACAATCGGCTTAGCCATTTCGCAGATTAGCTGGCTCAATAAAAGTCACTTAAAATTGTCTTACTGTTAGCCATTTCAGAACTTGGCTAAGCTACAGATAAAAAAATTAATTAAAGATTTCGGTAGCTCAATATGGCCTTGTAAAAATCATAAATAGATATTATATTTTTAAGTGATTACTACATATATCCCTTTCAATTAAACCAATAAAAATATTTTCACATCACGCATACAAAGTTCCAACGTAACTAAGTCGCACGTTTATTTCGACTTCATTACCACTAAATCAGTGTCGTGCCTATTAAGGATACATTTATACCTACTGCTCGCCTTAGATAGAATTGACGAGTATTTTTAATACCTGTCTTACTTATTCGTATGCTTTAGTTTTAAAAATTACTGGCTATTATGGTAGCATTTCCGTCTTCCATTTTCTACAGTTAATCCATAAAAAAAAAACTTTTTAAATATTTCCGTAAACTTGTACTCTCGTCATTCTTTAAAGAAATAGTATAAAATATTTTCTTATCTTTAAATTGAGTTTCTCAGTTTATTTCCTACTAGGGGCTCACCCTCGCTTCGCTCGGGTTCGTCCCTAGGTGAATTCCCCATACAAATTTTTATCCCCGTTTTCAATCCCTTACAGGATGATTTCCGGAATAAAAAATATCCTATGTCCTTCCCAAAGTCTCAAACTAACTTCTTACCAAATTTCATCTAAATCGGTCCAATAGTTTTTGAGTTTATTCGTTACAAACATACAAAAATACGAATCTTTCCTCCTTATAATAGTAGTGTAAACAAGGAATCCATGTAACATGTATACCCTATCAAATTAAATAGAAATTTCAGTGAAAAATAATGAATTAAATCATTTTTCTAGACAAAAGAGAGCTAAAATTAATTTCGCTGACATTATAACAAGTGATCACGTGCAGTCACTTAGTAAAAAGGACCTCAGTATTTGCCTTAAGAATTACAATGTCAATGACACATCGCAAGAGGATAGCGATATGAAGGATGAAAGCGACGACGAGCCAGAGCTCAGCAAATATGATGGTAAGTGAAGGATTCTTCTAGAAATTTCGATAAAAACATATTTGTTTATGGTATTTATGTAGTTTTTATTTCATTAATTCACAAATAAACCGAAGTAGTATCATAAAATGTATGTAGTGTTTCATAGATGTTTAAATTAGTTAATTTTTTTTTTAATCATCTCTGTCTTGCTTTAATGAGTGTGATGACTTTTTTGAAAAATAGTCTCCATTCATATAAAATTGTGAGGTAGTATGTAGTATTGAAATCGGCTGTTTTTTTATTTCTTACGGTTTAGTCAAAATCTTGATTGATTGACCTCAAATTTTTCTATGACATCATAATTCTATTCCTGGGTATCGTAACTGCGGTTGTATTACCTGCCTATTATTATATAATACTACTAGCGACTTACCCTCGCTTCGCTCGGGGGCGTGCCCTATAAATATGTTTTATTTTTTTTAACGGAGCCCTAATTATTTTTCTTAAATAAAAGTAGCCTAAGTTACTTCTTATAACATCAGTTATCTGCTAGTGAAAGTCCCGTCAAAATCTGACCAGTCGTTTCGGAGATAAGCCGGAGCCCAGAACAAACACAAAAAGTGTTAAAAAATTAATTTTCTTGTAAGTACCATAGGTATACAATTTCATATGCATTTAGTAAAAAGCATTTGATATTACAAACAGGCATTTCAATTTTATTTATCTGTATAGATAATGCTATAAATACAAAATATATCTAGGGACGCTCCCAAGCAAAGCAAGGGTAAGTCTTAATAAAATAAACTAATAATAAAAATAAATATCATCAATTCTTAAAGTAATTGTGTATAGAAAATTGTAGTATTTCCCGATTCTTAGAATAATTTTTGTAATAGGGGGAAATACAGACAACTAAACAATTGAGTACTAAAATATGTAATCGAATCAGACTCGGAATACGGAGGTTCAGGCACAAGTCTCCCATATTAATTTTGTATTACATTTCTCTCATTAATGTTCATATTGTAGCAGTATGTATTCAGCCCTTTCTAACGTCCCACTGCTGGGCACGGGCCTCCCTCCAAGGCGAGGGGTATCAGGCCATAGCCCATCACGCTGACCAAATGCGGGTTGGCGGTCTTCACATGTCTTTCGAAAACTCTCTAGGTTCTCTCAGAAATGTGTAGGTTGCCTCACGATGTCTTCCTTCACCGAGTATTAGAGGAGTTAATAAACTAATTAAATTATTTTTACTACGACTTAGTAACTGTCACAAAGTTGTTAATTGAGTTTTGAAACAAAAATACGTCATTTGTATGGAATATATTATAGTCTGCCTATTCCATACTAATCGTTACGTACATAGGGACGAAACCGAGCGAAGCAAGGGTGTGCTGTTAGTTTAATATAATATGAAAAAAATATAGTTTATTCTGTTGTAGTATCAGACATGTACAGTTATTTCTATTTATGATTTATAATACAAACATTATAATATAAAGTTGAAGTTTACGTCTGAATGAGAACTTTTCCAACTTGATTGTTGTGTTACATACTTTGTTGAAGAATGCAGTCAATTTTTAATGTATATAAAAATGTATATATATGATAAAGTAATCAGTACTGTTACAATTATAACTAATTTGGAACAGATCCACTAGGGTAATCTAATAAATATCAAAAACATGTCATGTCTATATACATATCTATCGCGCACATATCGAAAAGGCCTGGAAAATCAATGTAATTTTTTTTGTTTCGAATAATAGTGAAAACTTTTGATCCAAAGATACAGCTTGAGCTCTTAGGGTTTATATTTTGTTCTTGGACTTATATGGATACAATCTTAATATTGCATTTGCTTTATTATATTTCGCCTCATTATTGTCAAGTTATTATAAACAAAATTGCTTACAAAATGTTTAATACAATATGAATTCTTAGTTCTAACATGTACTTACAATCCCTTATCTTTATATTTTAACTACCTACTGACATTCGCTTCGCTTAGGTTCGTCCTAGATACGTTTTAACGGTATATCTTAAGGTTCAGCCAGGGTCAGCCATATAAATTTCTAAGTACGACTCGATAGAACCAGTTATTGTGTTTTCCCGTGGGAATGAAAGATTTTCCTGTAGTAAAAGGTATCCTAAATGTTGACCCGAGTATGATTTCGTTAAGTTACTGTTTTATTACATGTATCGATTATTAATCATATATACATTGCTTTTATTTGCAGTTGTACCATCTCTACCACAAACAGCCGAAATAAAAGGGAAGAAAGGAACATCAACATGGATAGAAATATCATCGGAATCAGATGAAGAATAAAACTATACAAGTTTGTCAAATAAAATGTAATAAAAGTTACATTTTATATTTTACAACTAATAAAATCTCTCTTAACAGTACTTAGAGTTTTAGCATTGCATTTCCCTTGTCAATTAACAATCAAATCTAGATATTGGATTATATGCAAATGTTTTTTTTTTATATACAGTATTATATACAGCATTTGTATATATGCAATACTATATACATTAAATCAACTGCTGTTATTCCTTTCATTTTATTATGCATACTTCAAATCAATCTTAATATGTTGCAAATAGTCCACTGTCTAGTATAAACATATCGTATTATGAAAAAATTGTACAAAAAAATTGTTAAAATACATGGAAATAAATACAATATTCTTAATAGAAATGAGAATATTACAATACATAGTGTGAGTATGAGTTTATTGAATTCAAAATAATCCATAAATCCCAGAAAAGCATTCCTAAGCCATCATTTGCAATTTTTTTAAACCAAATGTCATAGACTACATAGAGTATTTAAAGTTAAAATAGAAATACAGAATAAAATATTCTCGAAATCACACAACATCCACAAAGATAAACAGTAATTAATTTTATAATGGAAGAATAATATTTTAGTACCTAGGCTATTTTTTTAATTTTCCAATAAGGAAAAAAGATGAACAAATGATAGGTTTAGAAATACTTTTTTAGGATTATAATAAATTCTTCAACATATAGAATTTAACCAATATAGTTGTCATCTATACTGTTATAATATATTTAAACATACTATGTTCATTGCAAGTAAATTACAATTATTACATTGTATTACATATATTTTGTATTAATGTAAAAATAAATGTATAATGACTAGTAGTCATAAATTAATTATTAAAAGAATATAACAATACATATTGCAAATTTCAGCCTATAGATACTTTTGCGGTAATAACGTCAGGTGACAATTGATAAAATGTTGATTGTAAATTTAAGAAGAGAAATCTGTGAGGCGTATACTAAAGCTAAGGTTTAAAACTACACTTCATAAATTAAAATCACATATCACTACACTGAGTCAAAATACATACCGTTTTTCTGGTCCAACTTGTTGCCATTTGTTTTCACCATATAAATAAAGTATGTAACGACTTCCTTTTCATTAACTGGCAAGGATTTAAAATGTTTTTGTATAGCCTGTAATAAGAATATTTAAATTACATTTAGGGCTTAATCAAACGAACCTTATTTAGTATTTTACATACTAAAGAAAATTTAAATTATTAAAAAAAGTGCACGCAAAGATGACATATCATGTAATACTTACTTCAGCTAATTGAGTCTTGTTTAATCCTGGCTTTGTTGGCACTTTGTAGTGTTTTTTATATCTCCTAAGAGTATTAACTTGCAGCTGGACCCAGTCTACCTCTGGAGAGTCCATTTCTGCCTCATGACTATCATCCTCAGAGTCTTTAGGCCTCCTTTGTTTTGTTCTTGCACATTGTATCATTGTTTTATGATAATCACAGATATATGTGTGCCTAGCCTGAAATTTGAAATAATTAATATTACTTAATAACTTTGTTTACACTTAACTTTTCATTGCGTCTATATTTTGATGTTAGTATAAATGAAAACGCGTGCAAGTATCAAGGCCATACCAACCTGAGGATCTATATTAAGTTTGAGCCTCCTTTGAGCTACTGTTTTCTGTATGCGCTTGCTGTACGATGCGTTGCCAGCAGGTCGCCTACATCGGTCGCTGTCATCCACAAGGCAACATATTTGATCTGAATTACCTCTAGAATCTTCTTCTCCTGTACTAAACCCGTTGTTCATTGGGTACTCGCGTTGAATCATATATAATAGATAAACTTAAAATTTTACACAAGGTCTCGCACTTGGCGATGCAAAATAGTTCGACGTATTCACAAAGCCTCTGGATTGAGGTTATGATAAGTAAAAACACAGATCATTTCGGCGAATCAGTCAATTAATAACATATCAAAAGCACCCGAGGATCTAAATTTCACACTGCACTGTCCGTAATAAGATTGAGTTTTTTTAATCACTGCACTTTTGCACAAATAATGCAATGTTCATGGCTTATTTAGTAAAGCTAGCGATGTAATTACGTCTTTAAATCTTAATCTCTTGACGTTTTAAGATCGGTATCATAAAGAACTTTACTTTAGTATATGTTTAAACAAATCTGAGGACTTATTTTAACCAACTGGACATTAATTACAAATCTACTGATCGCCATTCGAGTGTACGTCTCGCTCCCGTCACCTTACTAAACGCAATAAGCGAAGCGCCAATAGCCGCTAGCTAGGCTATTCGCACACATTCAAATATGATACATACTCCTTTGTGAAAACAGTTCATAATAGAAACGCGCAAGTGTGCGTGCACAGTGTGCTATTGTATGACAGCGTAGCTATAGGTACGTATAAACAAAAAATAAAGCCAAACTAAAATCGCTGATTGGTCGCCGAACGGCGGGCGATTTGATTTCCACCAATCAAAACAATTTGTCAGTGACATCGCCCGTCTTGTATTTATTAGTGCGACCGAACACGAAGTTCCCTACGTAATAAGCGCTGAAATCGTGTGCTCGTTCGTAATAAATAGATACTCGGTGAGTTTTATTAATTTCTACAATAATAGGTGTGTTATTATTTGGTTTTTGAAAAGTGTTGATATGATAATTGTTAGGGTAATCTAGTGTTATTATTTACGCGGTATTTTTACTTTAACATTCTAATTTTATAAGCAAATGGCTGCCGAGAGCCGAAGTAAAGTGACACTATACATAACACGATAGTAGGTAAGTAGACAGTTATAGCGCTATACATCATAATAGGACACACACAACTAAAACAAACAAGATTTAATTTAAATTATAGGTTATGTTATTAAATTTTCATTCTCAATAATGTTAAGTTATTTTACCTATTAAACTAAATTGTTTTTATAACAATTTTCCGGTATTCAAATTGGTGAGCGAATGATATTTGTGAAGAAGGTAGAGTAAATGTTGTGATTCCTAAATGCATTGTCAAAATTTTAATAAGTACAGTTATATATTTGACGAATATTACTTGATAACATTACAAAATAAACATACAAGAACAGTTTAGAAAAATATGCAATGAATGTCATTATTCCAGAGGCGGCATTTAGTTGTAGCGGTAGACAGTAATAAATATCAAAATCGTAATATGTAATTAGTTTTATGCAAAGATTATATTATCTCATTTCATATCGATTGTTTTAAAAGTTTAGTCTGGATATTTGAATCTTAATAGATTATGAAATCTTTTTTTTTTTATTAACTCATTCCATTCACATAATGTCAACATTGCAGTATTAACAGCTATTGACATCGTATTCTTATTATATTCGCTACTCGCTAGCGCAATTGGACCATGCCACAATCCACATTCATTAAAATGATTCCGTTACATAAACAACGTTTATGATTACCGATACTTTTTTTATACTAATTATACTTACATTTTAATTATATTTAAATTATTAATAATAATCTATTAAATTTGCCTTTATGTTCTCTAAGAAACTGAAATATTTCATTAAAATATAAATTGTAAACGTTTTTAATGTGAATAATCTTTTATTAATTATATTTAAAATACAACCGTTAAGGTGCAATGCCATGGTCTGTTTAGTGTTGCAGTTTACCTGTAGCCTTAATTTTCACAAAGGGCGAATATATGCATTTAACAATATAAATTACCTATTCAACCTTCTTTATGAAGGTTAAGAAAATTGTGGCCCTTTTTTTTAATGTTGGGAAATGCATTTACGCATATCTATACTCACAGTATACATACAGGTGGTTATGTGAGACTTACGTTAGAAAAGTCAGTATTACCCACTAAGACCCAATCCTCTTCCGTCTTAATCGGGCGTCGCAGGATCGCTTACGCACTCAACCATGACATCCCGATGCAGGTCTGCCGAAGCAGACCAACCAAGCTAGAGGTTGCTCCTATGGTCCACTTCGCTGACAGAGAAGTATCAGGAGCAACCCGCATGTTATTAGAGACATTGTGACACCTCATCTATCATACTGAGATGTAAAAATCTGCTGAAAATGATCAATTAAATTCAATTCTTTGTTATTTTGCCTGATAATGATGAATGATGTTGTATATTTCATGATTTATCTACCGTACAAATGGCCATATTTGATTTAACACTTTATTGACGTGTCATATAGAAATAAAAATCTGTCTATGTATTTTTCGCACACTAAACAATTTTTTTACAATTTCTTTGTTATTTGGTATAGATGCCTAGGGCCATCAAATATATATTTATTATAATGTTAGTAAAGATGGGGACAGTTTTATGAATTATTCTTCTTTGGTATCCCACCTAAGAAAAATAATTTATAATAATGTCTACAAATGGCTAAGTACTAAGTACTAGCTGACTCGATACACGTTGTTTTGTCCAAATCGTAACAACTATAAACCGCATAACCTTATTTATTACAAACATTTTAAAATAAAAATTAGCCAAATCGTTCCACAGTGATGCGCTCATATCGTGCTAACGGCCAGCACATGTTTAATTATTATAGGTTTCTTCATTTTTCTGATTTAAGGATAAGATTAGTAATTCGTAATTTTAGATTTTAGGAGAAAGAAAATAAGCAAATCACGTTCTAGTTATGAAACAATTAATGTATATTTTACTTGTAGATTTTTTCCTTCAAGTGTTTTGACTAGATAATACTATGCGATACTACTATATAAAATTGTCGAAGCCCTCCGAAGGGTGCTCTCAGTAACGTAAGAAAGTTGGTGCAGTAGTGTCTGAGGTTAACACGATATAAACTCTATGTGGTGGGCGACTGTCATATATAATTTATAGTGATATTGTATATTTAGTTGAATTTCAAGGGCCGGTTTGAAAGCAGCGTAAAAGTTCATTGAGATAAAGTTTCAAAGGTTTAAAAAATTATGTGGTTAAAAGTTCTGCATATTTTTTACATCTTATAAATAAAAAAAGGCAATGTTGTGGTAACGCGCTCGCTTCGAAAACAGAGGTCAATTCTCGCATCTCTGATACTTTCATATGCGAATCATTTTCAACATGATTACCACTTGCCTTACGATGAAGGAAAACATCGTGAGGAAACTAGGTCTGAGAGAACCTAGCAAATTTTAGAACGACATGTGATCTATCAAGCCAAATGCATTTGACCAGCGTGGTGGACAATGCCGTCAATACGAGGGGGTTAAACCCCCTCGTATTGACGGTAGCCGTGCCCAGTAGTGGGACGTTAGAAAAAAGGCTGCATATAAATAAATTATAAATAAAATTAAAGACGTCTAACTGGAGAGGATTCTGTCGAAAGTGACACAATTTCCGTGGTTCCGAAATTTTATAATTTTCTCGGCGTTGATTCTAATTAGGGCCACTATAGTGAGAACGGTCGAGTTATAAATGTTCTTTTAAATATCACTATGTGGACTACTTTATTTTGGTACCTACTTCATTAAATTTGTCGTTATTTCGTTGTTTATATACAGTGAGTGTAATATGCTTCTTCGGATATAATGATTATGCGACATTGTTGCGCTCATCTATACTTAATATTATAAAGAGGTAAAGTTTGTGAGTTTGTGAGATTGTAGGGGATAATGTCTGGAACCACTGAAACCATTTAGATGAAATTTGGTAAGAAGAAGCTGGAGACCCTGGGAAGGACATAGGATACTTTTTATCCCAGAAATCATTCTTTAAGGGGGTGAAAATGGGGATGAAAGTTGGTATCGGGAACCAAGCTAGGGACGAACCCGAGCGAAGCGAGGGTGAGTCGCTAGTAAATAATAAAAAAATTATGAGAAAAAATATTTTGTAAGGATATGGATTACTTTTACATTTTTTGTTAGAAATATTTAATGTTACCTGTGGTCCACATTGGTCTTCTATTGTCTATTGATTTGTCGGTTGTTGTTCTTTTTTCAAATAAAGGTTGGTTATGATTTATGTAAGGATTAGTGACTTACCCTCGCTTCGCTCGGGTGCGTCCCTAGGTACGTTTTGAATAAATATGAATATTCATTGCGAATGTACCTTAGGAGAAAGACTTAAGCCATTGCAGATATTTTTAGGCCTTATTAAGATCTACCATTTTCTAGTACATTGTTTTGATGGATCAAAACATTAGACATGTAAACTATGAACGACTCGATAGAATTAATTGTTGTGTTTTATGGTGAGAATTAAAGAATTTCCTGTAGTAAAAGGTATCCTAAATGTTGACTCGAGTAATAAGTTATCACTACACAAAATTTAGTTAAAATCGGTTTAGCGCTTTTTGCGTGAAACGCGCATATCGATTTCGCTAAGTTACTATTTTATTAATCCCTTCATAACCGCGGACACGCCGACGTTACAGTTAACAATAGATTTCTTAGAATTTAATTAATTTCTTAGAAATTTACACCTCCAGAGGGGTTAAATGTATAGATTATATGTATAGATTACTTATTTATAAGCCAAATATTACCAATAAATAGGAAAGAGCTAAGCTAATAGTTATTATTAGCAGAAAAGCATTACAACTAGAATAAAAAGGGATAAAATTCATGAAATGAAAAGATAAACCTTTTCTAATCCTAACAAAGTGAACCTTTCTGATAAGAAATGTAAAGGAAGCTCTTGTGTAAAATCCAATCCAAACGTGTTTGAGCCTGGTTGTTGAACTCTAAAACTCTTAAGATATTACAAATACCGGAATTATATTCTCTACGTAATTCTCTGTATACTTTTAGTACAGTCAATTTAAGCAATAGATTTTTAAAGTTGTAAAATATTGTGAAAGCAACACAGTATGATATTTAAAATAAAAAGATATTTAAAATATTTATAAGAGAGTAAAATAAGTAGATTCTTCGCGATTTTGTTTTTACCTTGTAACATTGTTTAGTTTAACATTGCTCGAAAAACGTAGATTACAAGAAACTAAATTGTGTTAATCTTGTTATTTAAGTTGAATTTCGAAATTTAAAAAAATGCCGGCCTATTTTATACTGCCTTTTTGTACCTTTTATAATTTCAAGTAGGCTTGGCCGAAAAATATTTATCCAGATAAAATATTTGTAGGTCTGTTTCCGTTATGATACAAGCTCAAAATAAGTAAATTATTTTGATGCATTAATATGGTCCTTTCTATCCGGCTTTACGAAACTTTGATTTTAGAACTAATCCGCACGAATGGCTCAAAACAAAGCGAGTATCTATTTTCTATAGTATCTATTTTTATAAAGTCATACGCAATCAACTTCTATATGAAGTACCTATCTATAAATAGAGTTTATTATTCTATTTTAATGGGAAACTATTTAGACACATACAATGATTTTTCTTAATTATTATATATCTTACTAAAAACGTAATTATAAAATCTATCGTATAATGTGTATTAAAGTAAAGCTTTAGTATGGAAATATAAATATTAATGTATTACAAGCGAAATAAGTATGGTATAAAGTGGAGAGAGTATGAGGCTGCGCTAATCGCCTTATTGACCGGTTGCTGGACGAGCTTGTTGCCACTTCGTGCAAGTTCGGCCTCTCTTCGACTGTGTTTCCGAACCGTCCGCTGCGCGTTGAGGGCGCCACAGTGCACTTGTTTAGCGTCCTACTATGCGACGTTGCCAAATGTATTGACTTAAAATACGAACGAAGACAAAACGTACGCGCGTGGTGTAAAACTTTTGAGCCGGCAGCTTTTTATTAAATTAACTTTAGTGTTTTCAATGTTTAATAACTGCATCTCGCTACAAAATGTCTTCTCGTGTATAATCATATAGATGCTTTGTGATCAAAAAGTAGCTTGTGCTTAAATTACAAGTGTATTGTTAAAAACATTGTGGGCTACAAGATCGAAAGTGATAATAAAGTAAAAAAGCTTTAGCCTGAGAAATATATTTTTGATAAAGGATATGGTTTTAAAAACAATAAAAAACAAAGAATAATCTGAGGCAGCTGAAGCGGAATAAAGAAACTGGTTAGCCGAAAGCGGCGATAGTGATATGGGGGAACGGGGCGCAACGGGGGGCGCTTGGGGTGCGCGCGACGATGCCTCGTGGTGGCCGGGCGGCTCTGGTGAAATACAGCACCAACAGCAAATTAATGATGAGATAGCTCGGAGCACTGCTACTGTTTCACATCAGTTATATTCTTACAAAATGACAGGGGGCTTTTCTAATAACGGTGGTGACACAACTTCATCCCCAGGCTTTGACTATCGTTTGATGACAGGCTCTAACACAAGAGATGAATCTCCTCAGCAACCGTGGTGGTACGCGTCTGGATCTGTTGAATCGCAACAGACGTCGTCACCAACGGTAGAGTATTATTAAAAATAAATATCTAATAAAAATACTTTGAAACTAAACCCTTTTTAATCTACGAACGATGATAAATAAATTTTCAAAATGCAGTTGTAACTTGTAATGTTGCTGTCCACTTTAATACTCGAGTACTTTAAACAGATAAATAATGCGTTACCTATATTAAAAATATTAAAAACAGATAGGTGCTAGCGCGATAGTCTCTAAGAAAGACTTCCGAGGCTTTGTTTTATTCAACCCTTCCTTTGTCTATGGCCCACTGTTAAGGTTAAAGATTGATACTTAGTTATTTTTAATAATAATGAAACAATATACAAAGGAAGTACCTAATTACTCTTGTTGTATTCTAAGAACTTGTTTGTATATTATAAAATTATTCCATAAAAAAAATCAACGAAAAATGAACACTTGTTAAATGTCAAATTAATTTATCAATTGTCAAACATGAAACAGATTTGAAGTTTGTAAATAAATCGCGTAAAAATCGTAAACTAAGTGACCATAAGTTAATGCAAATATTAATAATTTTTTAAAAGTTTGCTATAAGTTCTAATTTTTGGCGTAAAATTAATAAATTATAATTAGTTTTAAAAAGAGACAAAAACTCCGCAAGTGACAAATATAAGCTAAATGCGTTATTTAAGAAAACAAAATACAATAATTATTCATTACTAATTGATAAATAAATAATAACAAACAAATATAATAGTGTCCTATTGAAGTCGAAATTAAGTATGTTATGAATTATTAGGTTATTTATATAAAAAGTATACGTACAGATATCGTTGACATGATCAATCTAATGAAGTTTGACATTTTCTACAAGTGCTGTTTATTTAATTAATTACAATGTTAAAATAAAAATAAAAACAAATGAACATCTTCATAATATATTTTTATTTAATAGGGATATTGTTTAAAATTTAAATTAAGTAATACACAATCAGATTGATCCTTAGTTGTTTTAAATTTATTGTTTGTTAAGTTTTTTTAATATACTCTTTTTTTCTATATTTTCTATTTTATTTAAAATTTAAATCTGTGGGAAGAACAATTTTATCAAAATCAGCTGTATCTATCTACATATATATTGTTATCAATATTTTGGTTAAGTTGTACTTTTTATAAAAAATATAGATAAAAAATGTGGTTTCTTATTATATGTACGTGTAGTACCTACTCCCATAATACCTATATTGAGATTCTGTGGTTTTCTAAAAAGAATTTATAAACTGTTATATGTTATTAAATATGAAAATATTAAATTTAAAACTTTATAGTAGTATATTTATATCAATATAAACAACTAGCATTGCCCGCGGCTCCGCCCGCGTTCAGGGGACCAAAATCCAAATTCTTAGGTTTTACATATTAGTATACTCTTACAATGCCGTTTTTGTATTTTTTCTCAGAAATGAGCTATTTTCCCGCGATAAAAAGTATCCTATATGTTGACCCGGATAACCAGCTATCATCATATCAAATTTCATCAAAATCTGTCCAGTGGTTTTTTCGTGATGCAGTGACAGACAGACAGACAAAAATTCTAAAAGTACAGATTCGGACTCTGTATCGATAATAATGTCTATTTCGATTTTCCAATAAATATTTAATGTACAGATTCGACTTAGTTACAATTTTATTATATGTATAGATTTATAAAATTAAAATTTATAAACAACTATCATATAAAAGGTAAAATTACGTTTATAGTGGTTTTGGGTTTTTATGTATTTCATAAAATTCTGTCACGATTTTTCTTCATTTTTATTGTTTTTTAACACAAACATTTTCTTTTAACTTAATAAAATTATTGATAAATAAATAATAAATATGTTGGGACATTAATACACAGCACCATCTAGTTCCATGGTAAGCTACGAGGCTTGTGTTATGGATACCAGATAGTTGATACACTACATATATATAAACTTTAAATACCTACATGTTATATAATATACCATATTATACTTATTGTTATATATTATTGTTTTAGACTCAGAACCAATCAAGCCCTGATTCTGACCAAAGCAACCAGCAAGCTAACGGGATACAGCAAAACCATCAGCAAGCCCTACAACAGCAGGCCCAAGAACAACATCAAATCCAACAGAATCAGTTGCAACAATTGCAACAGCAGCAGCAACAAAGTCTACAGCAGGCTTTACAACAGCAATCCCACAATTTGCAACAATCATTGCAACAGCAACAAAATCAACAGCAACAGCAAACACTACAACAAATGTTACAACAACATCAACAACAACAACAACAGCAGCAGCAGCAGCAGCAGCAACAACAACAACAGCAACAACAACATCAACAACAACAAGATCAACAAAGTGCCCAACAAACTCTACAGTTACAAGTTAGCCAGGCACAGGCCCAAGCTCTCGTGCAGGCAGCAGCACTGCAGCAGCAAGTTGCACATACACTCCAACAACAACATAACCTCCAGGAACAGATACAAGCTGCGCAACAACAGCAGATCCAAGCTGCGCTTCAGCGCCAATCTGCTACTTTACAGGTTAGTTATTAGTATTTTTTAAACTCGGACTAAAAACTTATATACATGGAGCTCACCAAGATAAATGTCACAAGTCAAAAATAGTAATGTGATTTAGCTGTTTATTCTACTTTGCTGTTTATTGCTACTATTCTTGATTTTGCCATACAGATTGTTTATTTCATACATAATTAATTTACAATTTTTGAGAAGAAAATATGAATAATAAAAATCGTACTATGTATTCATTTGTATTTTTTAAGCATTAGTTGTCTTCCTCTTAAAGGAGAGAGCAAAATATTAACATTTTTTTTCCTCATCATAATTAAATCCATTAGCTATTTTCATTATTATTATTTTTAAAAACAAGATTTTATTTAAATGTTACAAAAAGAAGAAAATAAACTTTAAATTAAATCAAACCCAACAGCTTATAACATTACACAATTCATATGATAGATTTTATATTAATATATTATTGTTGCAATGTTTTTTAATTTGACTGTAATATCACTTAACTATTCCTCAACAGTGACAATATTACTGGTTAATTTTTACTTGAGTGTATGACACTTGATATCTTCGCCAATTGCCAAAATGACTTTCATCATTCTTTTTGCCATGAAATTTAAAAAAAAAACACTCATAAGGTGCATGGGTGGTGGTGGCAATATTATTTTCAGGGGGTGTATCTGCTTCTTCACATTTAACTAGTAATAAATATAAATAAAATAAAAATAGCCTTTATTCTCTGACCAATTTATACAAACATTAAATACTTATTCATATAACTGAATAACTATTAAGTATTTTAACACTTATTGTATACTACATTTTTTTTAATATTTTTTAACTATGTACTAATTAATCTTTAAATGATTAACTATATAACTTTCATTCATTTATCTTATCATCTTTTTTCGCACATCTAAATTTAAACAGGGATATTACTGGTACAATTTTATTTTTTTAAGTTTTTCTATATACATATTTTCCTTTCATGGTAGAGAGAGGGCGGTCTGTCTGTCTATAAGCGCATCACGAGAAAACCACTAGACAGATTTTCATTAAATTTGGTATGATGATAGCTGGTTATCCGGGTCAACATAAAGGATACTTTTTACTACGAGAAAATATGTCATCTCTTGAGAAATCTATACTAAACGTTAAAAAGTAACTAGGGACGAACCCGAGCGGAGTGAGTGTGAGTCGCTAGTTATATATAAAAATATTTGTTATCATTAATTTTTTATTAACAAGACTTGTAAATTAACTATTTAATTATTCATTGACAAAAGTAAATTAACTATTTAATTATTCATTGACAAAAAATATTAAGGACTGTGTAATCAATTCACATTCGATCGCGTATGTAAATAGCGTCGCGGTCTATACCCACATGTGACAACACATACATGACCTATAAAAAATACGTTTACATAACTATTCATTCGTATAAATAAATACGTCATAATATAAGATTTTATAAAAACATTAATGTGTTGTGACTGCCGCTACTAATCTTAAAAGTAATATTAAAAGATCTTCGACAAGCTGTAGGTAACCCAAAAGTGAAAGTGCTATCGAAAACGAAGCAGGCTATTCGTATACTCACGTACTCAAGAATGTTTTGAACCAATTCAAATTAACATTTAGTAACGTTGCCAGCTCTGTAGAGTCTTAAAATGCATAGATTCCGCTCTGTTTAGTTGAAATAAACATTTTTGTTTTTCAATAGAGATATATTAGTTTAATTAATATGCACCCAGTTACTTATCATATCCAGTGCCGGATTTAACCTAAGCGCCACCCCTGGGCATAGCAAAAAAGGCCGCCCTATTAACGAAAATTTGCATAAAATGGGTAAAGTTTCGATAAAGTTTAATTTTTTTAATTACATTTTTTTTGAAAAATGCAAAAAAAAAATTTATAAATGATACTTATCAACTTTTCGAAAAATGTACCTACTAGTTATGTTTTTTTATTTTTCATTTTTTGGAAAATAAAAAAGCATTTTCGATAACGTGAAGAAATTTTTTTCCTGCCCCCTGAATTTTGCCGCACTGGGTACTAGCCCCGAGGGCCCCTAGTGCATATCTAGCGTTTGATCATATCATAAAGTATGATGTCGGTTTAATTTGTTTTGAAAGAAATTACAACATGGGAGTCCCGAGTTCAATTTTGGTGAAACCAACGTCCTTACTACATACGATCTCTATCTTATTCTTAAAACACCTGTGGGTCACATACACACATACTTTTTTTTGTAATTATATAGTTTTGATAGTGTCCAAGTGAAATGGGTGTGTCATAGATTCGTATTTATAGACAAAGGAATAGGACGAAAAATTCTTTAATGCTTTTCTATTAGCGATGTCAATAGGGTTTTTTTAATTATACAATAGCTTACATAATTATATAGTTGAAAAAATATCCAGCTCAAAAAATTTAGTATACTTATATTATATTTTTTTAAATATCATACCATTACGGATACTTCAAACGCTCGCCATTTCGCGCGCCTTACGTGACGTCACAGTATGATATACACAGAGAAATGACAAAATCACTAATCGTTTTGTTATTATATACTCTGACGTCATATTCGGCCTGACCAATGGCGTGCGTTTCAACTATATACTTTGAATTTTCCACCTGTTTTTGCAGTATTTAATAATTATTTTCTTAATCAAAAAAAAATTTACATTAAAAATAGTAATATAATTCCAAAGCAATAAAGATTATAAAAAAATATTTTACCCTTATTTAAATCACACGTATATTCCCTATTGTAAAAGTAATAAGGGGCCGAAAAGGAAATACCTATATATTTTTTGTTTGTATTTGTTGTTGTCATTCAATGGGTACTGCTACTACTGGCACGCAAAATTTAACTTAAAATAATAATTTGTTTCTAATAAACTGGATAAATTAATGAAGTAAATATTCACGTATTTTCCCCATACATACCCTTTTGACCTTCTAAATATAAACGTTTTCAACGGTATTAATTATTATTAATATTATTCTTCTCTACATTATTGCATATCATTAGGCAAGGTGTCATTCTATTATCGTTAAAAATAGTTTTTTTTTTAAATCTACGTTAATAATATAAAACCGTAAAGTTTGTAAGTTTAGATATAGGGAGAAATCTCGGCAACTTTAAACTACTGATTCGATTCAGAAAATCCATCAAATAGGAAGCTAAATTACCCTCGAGCATAGGCTATTTTTTATTCTGATAAAAATGTGTTTTCTCAGAAATCATAATAACTTTAATGAAGTGAAGTCTGAAAGATAAGACGTCGCCTTAGTGCTTATTTGTTTAAACCACCAACACTTATTGTACTATAATAATAGTAGAGAGTATTTTCTCCTTTTATAAAAACAAAGCTTTATTTCTTTAGTAAAATGTTTATTAAATACCAATAGAGTACACATTTGAAAGTATTAATTCTGTATTAAAAGCTCTTTCGGTCAATTGGTTGTTTGGACAAAGAACCAACCACTGAGACGACGAAGAGTCAAGATGTCATTCAAAAAGATATTGTATAGGCTCTGTAGTTTATATCCGCCATGTGTTATAGGAATTACAACAGCAAGCCCAACAGCAGGCACTGTTAGCCCAAGCGACGAATAAAGGCAGAATGCCGCGAGCTCGAGCCTACAACAAACCTCGCGGCAGGATGACCGCGTACGCCTTCTTTGTACAGACGTGCAGGGAGGAACATAAGAAAAAACATCCAGAAGAGAATGTGGTGTTTGCAGCTTTCTCCAAGAAGTGCGCTGAAAGGTGGAATGTAAGTTGTTGGCAGTATTATAATCTAGTCTTATTTATGCCCTCGGCTTCGCTCGTGTATTTATTTATGTTTAAACATAATTAAAATACGCGGGCGCGCTACTTAAAGTTATTCTGTTAGTTTTATGTTCCTATTCTCAAAGGTTGTATCATAGATAGCTTATAAACTTCTTTAATAAGTAGTAAAATAAATCTTCAAACCGAATTGGTAACTCTAGATTGTTGATATTAGCGCGATTAAACGAAATAAAAAAAACTTTATGGGTGTAGATATAGTATTGTAGTTGTATAATTCTTATTTGTATTTGGGGACAGTTTGCAATGTAATAGAAGTAGGGTTTGGGATGTCTCGACATCCTCGAAGTTCCGGGACACGAGACCACCTACGATGAAAGTCCCGGGACGTCCCGGGACTTCAAGACTTCTCAGATTAAAATTATAATCGAGTAGGTATATTTTTCTTGTTTATTATTGGCGATGAAAAAGCAATTTTAGTAAAAATCAACAATTACTGAACATATTTTATTTTAAATTCTAACATCCCGGGACCCAAATCCTAAATAGAAGCCAATTTTTTATTCGGTCTGAAATTCTAAAGAGCTTTTGGTTATATCTCAAGTACTGATACTTATAGTACATACATACATACATACATATATAACTAAATTTAATTAATCTCCGTCAGACAATGTCTGAGAAGGAAAAGCAACGGTTCCACGAGATGGCTGACCAGGACAAGAAGCGGTACGAGCTGGAGATGCAGAGCTACGTGCCTCCCAAGGATGTGAAGGTGCGCGGCCGCAAGCGCCAGCAGTTGAAGGATCCCAACGCGCCCAAGCGATCGCTGTGAGTGGGGTGATTTTGTTTTTGCTATTATTATTTATTACCCGACTGAGGCAAAGCCCTGTCGAGATTAAATGATTGTCTATGAATGAATTAGGCTTTATTCATCTTTAAAATAGTAGTTATATTTATTAGAGACTACTAAAAAATATATATTATGACAGTTGTTTCTTATATATTTACTAGCATTGGAAATATTTGCATTCGAAACATCATGAACCAAAAATTATTTTTCCAAAAAGATAGTTTTATTTAAAATGCCAAATATTGGCCTAAATCTAAGAATGTATTACACAAGGATAATTATTATTACTCTACCCGCATCAACAGTTCGGCGTTCTTCTGGTTCTGCAACGACGAGCGGTCCAAGGTGAAGGCTAACAACCCGGAGTACACGATGGGTGACATAGCCAAGGAGCTGGGCCGGCGCTGGGCGGCCGCGGACCCGTCTACCAAGGGCAAGTACGAGGCTCTCAGCGAACAGGACAAGGCTAGGTATGACAGGGTGAGTCGTTGCTTTCTATATTACAACACCTTTCATTTAACTCGATCACGGATGATTTACGGGATAAAAACTATCGTATGTCCTTCTCAGGGTTTCAAACTATCCTCTTACCAAATTTTATTTAAATCGGTTCTGTAGATCCAGTAATTACCCCCTACAACGTCACAAACTCACAAACTTTACCTTTGTATAATATTAGTATATATAACTTTAAATACATGCATATTATAAATATATATTTTAATAGTATTATATAATATTTTCTTTCCAGGAGATGACAGCGTACAAGAAGGGACCTCTAGCGTTGGTCCAGACACAGATACAGCAAGAGCCTGAAGAAGAAGTGGCGGAGTTTGATGGAGATGATGAGTACAAGTAAATTGTGATTATTTGTATTAACATATGGTGGATTAGTTGATTGTAGTCAAAGATTTGGTAAATTGATATATAAACCTGTCCAATCCAATAAGGTAATTTAAATTGAGTGAAGTGAGTTCAATCGGAAAAATATTAAAGACATTTGAATGATAATTTGAATATACATTTTATACGTTACAGTTTTTAGATTTTTTAATGGCTATTTTTTTTATTAAAGAACAAGAGAACGAGGCTAGACGTTAAGGTTTTGGATCACATATTGTATGAAAAAATGATAAATTGTTTTTACTTTATAATTGGTTGGTCGCTTTCTATTCTTTATTAGTGAATCTCGTCTTAATACCAATTTTAAATAACACATTCAAGTCAATTTTGAAGTAGTAATTATTGTTATGATGAACACTTCAGTCTGTGATCATAGAATTTATTCTATGGGAATTTATTGCATGGTGTCCATATCTTAATTGACGCCTTCAGCGAAATGGTTCAAATTAAATACAAGTTGACATTTGCTACCAATTAATCTACCATATTAAATACATTCTAAGTCACTAAGACTATCATACTTTATAAGATTTATGCGAATATTTGACATTTTAAATAAAACTATCTTTTCGGATTTTTATCGCGGATTTATTTTGATTTTTGGTTCCGGACGTTTCGAATGCTTTACAGCAATCATGGTCACTGGAGAGACTTAAGGTATTAGACGTCTCAAAGGCTATTTATTATTATATACAGTACCCTGTTAACCTGTCAGCGACCTGTGGCTCGGCGGACAATTGATTTCATAGAAATTAACTGCGAGGTGTTAAAAAAAAATGAAAATAAATCCGAAAAGATAGTTTTATTTAAAATATCACTAAGACTAAATTATCCTATAGTTTGAATACGGGTCCACCTGCGTTGATTTTAGAGCTGAGATTTAAATTTCTAATTTAATATTAAATATATTTTTAGAGCCATTGTTGTTAATGTCATAAAATTTGATAAAGCTATTGATGACGAAGGCAGTTATTTTGTAGTTTAAATCACACTATATTTGGTTGAATTGTATTGTTGAAAAATGTGGTTTTCAAATTTTTTTTAACGTAATATTTTTATTATATAATAATTAATTAATTAAAATATTTTATTTTTTAATTTTGTTAAACATATTTTTTATATTTACTTGTATTTAGTTGTTAATCTAGTAATTATATATTATGTAAAAGAACAAACTCAATATACTTTGTGTTTCAACGGAACGACTTTGGTACAATCAATTTTATGATAGTATACACAGGCTCATGAATATTTAAATTATGTTAAGTTGCCCATAAGTTTGAAGGCAGGTGATTCCCAAGTATTAGTTTTAATTATGAAACTACGAAAGTTTCCATTTTCACCATTGTTATCCATAGCTCGAATAAGAGGTATATTTTTTTATATCATCCAATGGATCTGATAAAAATAGCATGATATATGTAATATTAAACTATAATTTGTCTTTTGTAATGGTATTGTGGGCATCATTCGGCATATTTCTATACATATTTATAAATTCCTTAAAGTTTGAACAGGAATTGAGCTAAGGGGCTGCCATAGTAATTATTATTTTTTTATTTTTTAATACATGTTAACGACATTGGCATTTTTTGCCCCATAATAATAAAATACAAAATATTAAACAATTGGTTAATTGAATTTATGGTAAATAAATATTGTTTTATTCTTTTAAACCATAAAAAAGAGCTGCTTCCATAGTTGTTACCATCTTATTTTATATCTGTACTTATTTATAGTCTCATACTTTGAATAGAGTTTTAATGAATCTGTGTCAATTTATTCGGTATTAAAATGAAAGTAGCTTTTTTATTAGCGCTGCCATTATTAAGCAATGGTTTTTCAATATTCATCAGATATCACCTTTCTTACTTTAAAACGACAGGGATACCAGTTATATATTATTTTTAAACCCTTTTGTACATTTAACTTTAGTGTTACCATGTTAAAAACACTGAAACGGAAAGGTGTTGCCTTATATTTTCGTCTATGGCAATAGCTAGATGTAGTCAGATTAAATTTAGTCATTCAAACTAATGTAAGTACTGAGCTAAGAGAAGAGCACGAGTGAATGATATTTTATATTATCGTGTAATCTGTAAATAGTTATAGTTAGTGTAAATTATATTTTTTAGATTGTTAGGTTTTATTTTTCTTGTGAAATTATCTTGTTTAGATAAAAAATTGAAATGGAAACGGTTATTTTAGATTCGTGTATTGTTTCATGTTTGTTTTTGGGAAGTAAATGTAAATAGACTGCGCGATCGTGATAGTACTTAACATAAGTAACGGATCTAAGTATTTTGTGTAAATACGTACATACATACCTCAGGACACGCCTTACCATATATATTGAGATAATTGAGATTTTTGCGCGCAATCGAAGAAGTATTGCTTAATTGACTTTGAATATTATAAATATAAATCGTATTAATAATTCGAATTATGTTACAAATCAATTGAAACTAAAGGAGTTTCCAAACATCAATCTATATTTTTACTATAATTTTAATCAAAATTGTAATGTTCCACCAAAATTAGATGTAAATTTTTATAATAAAATTTATTTTATTTTAAATTTTCATATCTAAATTTTTCTCGTGCTTATTTTTAATATAACATCGAAGAGACTAACGTCTAGTTTTTATTAGTTTTAGACCTGTTATTGTTGCATAAGAAATGAGAAATAAACATTTAAAGAGTATTACGTGAATGTATGATAAGGACTGAATCCGAGGTATGGTTGTGATTTTATTGAACAAAATAATGCCTTCTAATTTGAATGTTTTACGTTTTTTATAACAGTTTTAACGATTATACAGGATGGAACAAATGCATGGGACATGAAAGAAAAGTACCTTAAGTATTAAAGTTGTCATTACTCAAAGGAAACATTGCTTTATAAAAAAATAAAAAATAACTGCATTTAAATTTTTAAGAATTTCTGCATTTTTAGTTGGTTCGATTACCGGTTCAGGTAACAACTTTTCAAAAAACTTAAATGCGGTTATTTTTTTTAAATAATAAAATGTTTCCTTTGAGTAAAACTTGATAACTTAGGTAAGGTACTTTTCCTAAATGTCCCATCTAATTGTTTCACCTGATTTTAATTACAAAATATTTTTAAGATTGGATTAAAAAGTTCATTAATTGTGTTAGTAAAATTGTTTCGTTTA
The DNA here is from genome assembly GCA_951806755.1 of Brenthis hecate. Classification (NCBI taxonomy): domain Eukaryota; kingdom Metazoa; phylum Arthropoda; class Insecta; order Lepidoptera; family Nymphalidae; genus Brenthis; species Brenthis hecate. The sequence goes on from OX638263.1 coordinate 4,596,795, forward strand.
AGCTTCAAATTTTAAATATTTTACAATACACATATATTGTTTTATATTCACAGATTCGAAATTTTTAAAATGGAGCTTCCTGAAACATTAAAAAGCGATTTGTTTTAGTTTTTATTCAAGAAATTGTACGTGTCTTATATATTTTTCATAACATTTTGGTTATTAATATGGCAAGTTTGCTTTTTAAGTCAATGTTATGTTGTTATATTTAGAGGTGAATGATTGTGAATGATACTGGAACATGTTGTATTATTTTAAAATAAAAAAATATATATATTTGAATAAGTCGGATAATAATCATTCGTTTTAAATGTCATGTTTGAATGATTCATAATCGGTCACCTCTAGTTATATAGATTTAATGTAAGATATCTTATATGGAAGCGAAGCGTCAATGAATATGCGTAAGGTTTGTGTGTATTGAGGTGGTATTGTTTTGAAATTGTGATCTGTACAAAACAATATAGTAAATCTTTTACACTACAATTGTTCTTTTATTTATTTACTAGTGACTTACCCTTGCTTCGTTCGGGTGCGTTCCTAGGTACAGTTTAAATAGATAAAAATATTCAAATAAAAATTGAAAATATTTTATTCAGCATTAAATTATTACATTTTTTTTCCTGAACGTCATGAGTCTACTACCAGTTCGGAAAGAAGCCTCAGACCTGAGAAGAACTGGCGAAAGAAACTCAGCGTGACTAATAATTATTGTGAGTATACCTTAGGAGATAGACATATAGTATTCCAGACTTTTCTGTAGGCTTTTTTAAGATCGATAATTTTCTAGTACATTCTTTTGATGTGTATCTTAGGGATTAGCCAGTGTAAGCCATGTAAATTTCTATGGAGATAGAACCAGTTATTGTTTTCCCGTGGGAATGAAAGGTTTTTTGTAGTAAAAGGTAATCTAAATATTGATCCGAGTGATTAGTTACCGCTACATAAAATTTATTTCAAAACTGTAGTGTTTTTTTTTTATGTCAAAAGCAAACTGATATAGAGACAAATAAATAGACAAACACATAGAAAAATTATTAACTTTTTTTTGGGGTCTATATTATGTACATAATATAATGTACAGATTTCTCTTTACTGAGAATTTATTAACAGAAAAATTTATAAAAATACTTACCCCGACTTTGATTCGAACTCAGGGCCTTTGGTTATGCAGCCATATGCTAAACTTCCTACTACACGAGGACCAAAGAGGATAATTATTATATATTAAATGCAATCAGTTTGAGTTAATGTATTTTTTTATATTTTTACATTCATGTACAAAGTTTTAAGGCATAAACTATCTTACTTCGTTATTTGTGTTTGTCGATTTTATTTACAAAAAGTTCAGCTACCATGGAGTTTGAGTAATTTAACTACACATTTTTTTTAATTATAATTGTGAAAGTGTGTTCGTTTGTTTGTCCTTCTTTCACGTCGTAACGGAGTGACGGATTGGCGTGATTTTTTGCGCGGAGATAGTTGGAAGGCTGGAGAGTGACATAGGCTACCTTTTATCGTAAGAGATATCTAATTCCCACGGGAAAACACGTTATAATACAACCCAAGAAATTATTTATGTTCAGAATTATTTAAAACTTGGAAATAATTAAATAAATACGTGTTTTTTAAATGCATTTTTCGAAATAAGGGAGTAAAATAGGGGATGAAAGTTTGTATGAAACCTAACTTTTTTAGAGTTCTTTTTTGTAATGATCTTTAGAAAAAGATTTTTTGTAAATATCTTTGATATTTACTAGTATTTAATATAGCAGCTTAGTTCGGTTACTACGGGAGCTAATATTTTGCATTGATAATATACAAAAAGTTAGTGTCTCAAAAGTGACCCCAAAAAAGAGCGTCGCCGTTACATTTCGACGCCTCTTTTTGAAAGGATATTTGTTAGGAATTTGCATCTATGGTTTAATATATCTGGGGGCACGGTAGTGCCCCCGCCAAGACGAGCAAAGCGAAACGCAAGGGCACTAACTACCTTTTCTCGAAGCGCTTCGTCGTTTTTTTAAACCCTATCATAACTTAGGTGTAGATTATGCCAGATAAACAAAATTCTCGGAATATTTTACATGAAAATGTTTTTTGTGGGAACAATGATATTCTGCTTATTTTAGTAGAATTAATTAAACATTATGTTTTAGTCTTAAACTAATAAGCAACCTTTTCGTGCGCTTTGTATGTATGTACTCACCAAACTCAATATAGAGTGTACATTTGTATTGCTCAAATAAGGAATTTCAATAATTTTAAACATATATTTTTGTAGGAAGTAAGAAAAACACATGAATAATTTGAAACATCATTTATTTTATAAAAATAAATGTTTTGACGACAAATAGTTTATAATATTCGGGGTCCTTACGAATTCTTACTCTCACGGGAATTCCCATCAGAAATGTTTCAAGACATTGTAAAAAATTCAGTTTTTACAAAAGTTACTTTTTATCTTAAAACATTAACAACGTTACATTTTCACATCTACATAATTATTCTAATAACGGTCGATCACTTTAATTTTTACATATAACATTGGCGGTACTGAAAATAATATCGTCTACATAGGAAGGTTTTAGAAGTTTGGAATTGAACATTTAATAAGTCGGGTTTTTACTATATAAGTATTAAAATTAGGCCAATTTCTACAAACAAATTTTACATAATACTATTTAATGGCTTGCATTTATAAAATAATACAATTTTATTTCTAAAACCCGAGTCATCTTTACATCTATAAAATTGAGGTAAGTTAAAATTTGAAATTAATTATAAAAATATATAAAAATAACTTTGAATTCCTTAATAGGATTATTTTGTATGGTGTAATTTACTTAGTTTGAACATAAAATAATATGGCGTGGTTGGAGTGAATGCGCACGCATTCTGCTCTTAACAGGCACTTCATAATATTGATCAATGTTCTAGAACGGATTTCGTTTCCGACTTGAAAATAATATAATCTTTAAATTTTAGAGTTGTGTTAATTTTGAGTGTAGTGACTTATAAATATAACTAAACTTAGTGAGACCAACAGGATATCAAATATATTGACGTGACAACATAAGTAGTATAGAAAAAAATATTTTTTTAAATTACTTTATATGTCTCTAAACAATATAATTACTGGTGTCTATGGGGTTTATTGCGGGACTCTTTCTAATCCTATTCCCAACACCTAAAAAGCTTGGGACATTAAATGTATAACATTGAATACCGTTTCGAATAAATGTCTATAATAAAAAAAAATCGACTGCTTTACATCGAAAGTAACACTGTTACGAGACGATTACTTAAATATATTCAGTATTCATAGTTCGGTCACCGAATTTTTTTTACTGTTTCATCTTATAATTGGTCTATACAATCAAATCCTACCTACATTAAAAATAAATATATCATAGATTTATTAAAAATAAACCAACAACTTTAAAATACCTTTCCTTTGCGACTAGCATCAATCTTAGATTGTATTTTCAAACGAATTATAAAGACAAAACAGTATGAGTTATGTCGCTTCGGTTAAATGAACCAAACTGCGACACTAAACCGAACAGAGTCTTCTATACTTCTATTCCACGTTAACACAAAGAGTATCCGTATACCAGGCTAATGATGAAAGCTCGTTCCAACATGTTCTACACATTATACAAATATACATACAAGTTATAGCGACAAACTAATATCACGGAATGAAGCAAATAAAGCCGTCCTACGAGATCGCACTAAAAGTCTAAGTAAATCTATTGACCAAATAAAGTAGAAGCCTGTAATAGAAAATAAAGACGGCGAATACCCTGATTTTTCGCAAATAATAGAATTATTTAACGCAATGACCGGTTGGTGTTAATACAAGTATTTACAGAGGTTCGATTGGCGCTTTACGATGGCGCTTTGTGAGATCTGTGGAGGTGTTGGGGTTGTTCTATATGATTATACAGATTTGTTTTAGATAAGGTTGCCAGATTTTCGAAGTGAAACTTCCTTAGAATCGTTGTGATTTGAAACTCGATTAAACGAAATTGCGACACGAGAAAGAGACAAACACATAAATATATAGGATTAAGCCGGTGAGAGGATGAGATGACATTACACAGGAAGTGAGAAATAATACTTAATAATAAACTTGTTAAAAAAAAGCTAAACCTTACAATTATCCTACTCCTGATACTCTATAATATATGTTCATCTCATTCACTCGTAGGTTAGTTTTCTGAAGTTTCATTTATATCGTGTGTGAATTGCACAACTTTAAACGTTTACATTTTAAGTGTTTTTCTAAATTTTTTTGTAATATTTTTAATAGGGTTTTCCATTTTGTTACAAGATACGACTTATTAATGTATGTATGGTATAAACAATTTTATATCTGGCAACCTTGCCTTGTTTTAATTTAATTTGTTCATACAATTTCCTGTACTAATATTTTTTTTTGTTTTTCTTATATTAGTCCTACATCCACTGAATTTCAGTATTAGAATTTGTTATTTATCCACATTTATTAGCTTCGGAAATATATCAGGATCTGGTTTCCAGGGGAAATAGAGAAAATCTGTTAACAAAACAGCGCTTTCGAATATTTACAGTAGAGGGTTTCGCTATGAGGGGTCAGTTTCGTGGGGGTCGGGGGGCTGTTGGGGGATGTAGTTCCAGCGAGCTCGGACCTCGGGCGGTGGCTCCCGGGGGGTGTTGGGGGTGTTGGGTGTGTTGGGGGTGTTCGGGGCGCGGCGTGCTCGGACCACCGCTAGATGGCGTTGTATGTAGTGTTCATGAGGTGCGAGTGCAGCGGCCCTTTGAAGGCATTCTTCTGCTACGGCCAGCTTTCCTCTTTCAACGGCAACTACACAAAGGTTGTGTAATGCTTGAACGTTGTCCGGTTCCAGCTCCAATATACGACGATAGCACTGAAATAGAGATCGGTTCTGTGGTTAGATATGTCACGTGATGACATGTTACCCGTGGGAATTAGATAATCTCCAGCGGTAAAAAGTAGCCTATATCACTCTCCGAGTCTCCAGCTCTCTAACTATCTCCATACAAAAAATTACGCAAATCCGTCATTCCGTTTCGACGTGAAAAAAGGACAAACAAACAAACAAACACATTTTCACATTTATAGTGTTAGTATGGATTGCACTAGTGTCGTATTCTACTTCAGGAAAATAAATGCAAGTCCAAACCTAAGTTATATATTTCTGTCAACAAAAACCAAGCAGCACTTAAAATAACCCTGTCAGTTATAATTCATAATTATCAGCAGGCATTAAAATTAATAATCAACGCATTCATTTCGAATAATCTTGAGTCTGCGCCGGGTGTATTGAGTTACGTCTTTTATTTTTATAAGGAAACAAAATATTACACTATTTATAAAAATTAAATAATAAATAGTTACACGACATCCGAAGAAGGTGTATGCCATGTGGTATAGACATATCACCGCCAATTTTAAACTTCAAAGGTCTCATAGGTATTTATTGAAAATCTTATGTAGTCACCTCTAAAATGACATCTGCATTAATGGTCGTAGGTTCTATTCTTACACATTGCACATTTATGTATTTGCTAGGTAGACTACAAACGAAGAGATGATGAAGATGTTTATACGTAAACATTGTGTGTATTCTCCCTAAGGTTGATTTAGTTTTCAAAAACAGAAGTTTCAACTAAGCTGAAGCAAACATCCGTGTAAAGTTATAAATTACAAGCTCTATGTTGACGTAAGATGAAAAATAAACGAAGGTACAGGAAAAACGTTAAAACTTACACTTTCAGCCGCATCGAGGTCCTTCACAGAATTAATGTAAATATCCCCCAGAAGAACCAAAGCTTTCACATGATCGGGATGATGTCGCACGAGTTGTTTCAGAAACGGTGCAGCTTCTAGTGGCCTTCGCCGGTCTGCTAAGAGTAAGGCTAAGTTGAACAAAGCTGATCTAAAATCTGGTTTCAGATGTACGGCCGCCCTGAACCATCGCTCTGCACATTCTGCATCGCCCTCGTCCATACACACCATGCCTAAGTTGAAATGAACACGCTCGTTTGTTGCTGAAAATTGAAAATAATTTTATTAATATCATAATATAGATATTGAGATCTTTCTGTTTGTTACTCAACAGGCAATAGACCATATTGTGGAATATGTATAGTTTTCTTTTAGGATATCATTCGAGTGAATATTAAATCGCCTCTTTGAGCGATAAACGTATTGTATCTTGGGTATTCTTCGACTGATTGAAATGTTATTATATAATAATATAAATATTTTAATATGTTCATTATAAATATAATATAACAAAAATGCGATGTTTTTAATTTACACTACAACACAAAAATATAAAAAGTCTCTAATTAATTAATTTCGGGATAAAAGCGGTCTATATAATCATTCAGCAAATATACTATATTCTATGTCGTGAAATAGCCTAATTCGGGCTTTGAAAGTGATAAAACCCACAAACTTTTACCTTTGTTATATAAATTAGGAATAAGAACTGCCTAACATTACTTCTATTAGCAAAAGAAAGTAAGTGAGGGAGAGCTCTCCCTCAGCAAGAAAAAAAGAGAGAGATTACTACACCATATATCGCTCCTACAATCAAAATGTAAATAAACAAACAATCAAAACAAGCTGCCGTGTCACCTCTGCTCGTGACCACGGCTGATGCAACCCAGTCGAAACGTCGGGAATAAGGTATTTAGCTATTTACGAATATACGCATTTAAGTCTCGTAGTGTCACTATTATATAATCAAGGAACGTAAAAATTTAAAAAGTTACAAAACAAACCCACCATCTTTATCCAGCAGTTTCAACAGGCGTTGTCTCGCGAGGTGCCGCAGGTCGGCGGCGCCCAGCTCTTGTAACAGTATGGCGGAGTTGAGCAACGCTTGTTCGTGTTCCGGCTCTAGCTCTAACGCCTTGTCGAGGTAGGCCAGGGCTTGCGACGCCTTGCCTTGCTCGAGGAGGACAACTCCCAACTAAAGAATAAATAAAATAAAGATAGAAGAAAAATACAGGCAGTCATGGGGACTGCCGACAGAAGTGACAACTTATAAGTTTGGAAAAACTGTGTTTTTTTTTTAATTTTAAAATTAACTATAGTATCAATAGGTAAATTTTCAAAATTTGTAAATTGAAATTATTATTAGTTTGATCCATTGGCACTCAGCAATAATTATTTAAATTTTGATATAGTTTATTTATTAATCAAAACATATGACGCTGCGCGTCGCCTGTCCTCTACCAGATTGCGTTAACACGTCAAATATTTGATACTATCTTCTTTTTACGCCCGCGTGTTATATATATATATATATATATATATATATATATATATATATATAACATAGTAATATAACATATATATATATATATATATATATATATATATATATATATATATGTTATATTACTGTAAAGTTCTATTAAAATTCGTTCAGTAAATCTTGCGTGATAGAATAAGAAACATACATAACAATCTTCATACATTTATCTATGTTCACGCAACAGTCATGTGTATGTATCATTGTATTGAGATCGTTGTTGATTTGATAAAAAAATGTAAGAACAGATTTCAATTGACCTCTAAATTTTTATTAAGCTCAATGAAAACAATCCCTCGTCTTCTATTACGAGACAGGTCAAAAATACCTACAGATCATTTATCAACTTCACTCCCTAAATTATAAAACCTGTTCAGCATTCTATGCGTTAATTTAAACAACGTTATTGATGTATATTAATAAATTTTAGTTAGATATATAATTTAGAATGAAAATTAAAAAAAAACCCTCGTGTATTTCAGAATCTATAGAAAATTTGTGCATTTTATGGGAAAAACGTTGTATTTTTTTAAATGGCATTCATATACGAATCCAATAAACATATTGTTATAGTAATAAAAAATAATTAAATATCGGTAAAAACACAATATCTCCTAACATTTTGAACGTATAATTACGTTTAAGAGTACAAACACATACTCGTAATTAAAATAATCATGAACCTTTGTGATATATAATTGCCGAGTTCCCTAAAATATTTGAAGAACTGTGTAACAATAAGTTTTGGAACATAAATATCATCTGAACTATCAAATTAAGTGAATGTCAAACACTCATTTTTGAATAGTATGGAATAATATTAAATATATATAAAATAAGAAACATTCACAAAGATTATGTACTTACATTATAATATATGTCCGGATTTCCGCTGTCATACAGCAAGGCCCGTTCATATACCTCCTGTGCCTCCTTAGTCCTGTTCAGCTTAATCAAAATATCCCCTCTATTTATATACGCTTGGGTATAATCGGCCCTCATGCTAATCGCTTGTCTGTAAAGCATGTCGGCTTCTTCTAACCGCGTAGCATTTTTGGATATCAAATTAGCCAAATTCAGGAAGACATTCAGATGATTTGGGGCAATTCTGGCTTGGTACGACTCTCCTGGTTTAGCTTTTGGCAGTAATGATTTTGCTTTGACATAGGCTTCTTCGGCTTCTTGATATTTTCCCAAGTGGTTAAAAGTTCTTCCCACGTTTATATGGGCGCCAACGTCGTCGGGTTGGACGTTGACAGCTGTTTTGAAGAACTCTAAGGCATCCGCATATTTTCCATCAGCTTCCAGTGCATGGCCAACGTTGTTATAAAGTTTTGCGTTGTTTCTGTTTACCTGAAATTTCGGGATTAAATATATCTTTAGATATCGTTATATGGGATAAATTTCAGGAGGTACTTATTATTTTGAATATTTATAATTTTGCAAAAATGTAAAGAATCAAATAATAATCCTTTTAAACTAGCATTTTCCTTTCCAATATTGTTATCACAAGTAGCTATATTTATATCAACCAACATAAATTTAAAAGTCTGTTTGCTGGAATACAGCAGTAAACTTATTTTAACTCCAATTGAATAAACCAGTTGTTATTGGCAACAACAAATGTTAGATAATCACCTTAAGTCCGGACGCAAAAATGGAATATTCAGTTTTCCAATCCCAATTTCTAACATAAGTCTTGGCACTGAATGCAATGAGAAGGAATATTAAGGCCCCAGCTGCCAACTTCGCTCTTTTCTTGGCAACCAGTCGCCAACCATGAGCTACCAAAAGACACCAACCCATGGAAGGCATGTACAAAACCCTTTCCGCTACCACGAAGCCGACAGGGAAAAAGAGATTTGACGCTGGCAAAAACGGTAGTACTAGTAATGCCAAACCCTGAAAATGAAATAAATTTTATTAATTTGTAGGTAATACGTAAAGAACAACTTTTTATTCAAACATTCGGCGTCTATCAAAGAAATGAAGCTTTTTAATCTTAAATGTTAAATATAATATTTAAAAAATATATTATTAATGTAGCTAAAAAATAAATCCTTTGAGTCGCTTTTTATAGATAACTTGCTATATTAAATTGTTATTTGAAATTATATAAAAACAAATTGGCCGAGATTTATTGAACGATTGCCAAAATAATACAGAAGTTGAACTTATTTTTTGTAAAGTCTCTACAATTTCGAAAGAAGCTTAAATTTTTAAATCACATATAAATTCATTTCGTGTCTAACTACATCTATCGTAACGTCTTACGTAATTTTCAGCACATACTAATATTCAACGAGAATCTACCAAAAAAACCCTATTCTGCCATAAACTATACAAAAATAATGACTACGACATATTGCAGTTTAAAAATAGGACAAACAGACTCACAAACAGTCACAAATTCTTTATAATATTACTATATACTACCATTGACAATGCCGAAGATCTCGTCCTTAAAGCATGTATGGCACAAGCAATCAAAGTAGTTGCTAGCGCTATAGTTGCCAAATTCCTCGGGTCTCGCCACGATCGGAGTAACGCTACTGTACCCATTGTCCAATCACAGCATAAAGCCTCAGGTAATGTTAGCAACCAGGCATTTAGAGCTGGCAGGTATGCAAATGTTAAGTGCCTGAAAGGTCAAGTTATAATGGTAATTTAGAGTTTTATATTTGTTACTAGGTTGCTTCTCCATACAAATTTCATCCTCATTTTCACCCCCTTAAGAGATGATTTCCAGGATAAAAACTATCCTAAGTCCTTCCCAGGGCCTCAAACAATCTCCTTAATAAATTTCAATTAAATCGATTCAGTAGCTTTGGTACAAACAAACAAACAAACAAAAAATAAATCTTTCCTCTTTATAATATTAGTATAGATAGAGGAATATGCATGAAATTCGTGATTAAGGTTGTGTCTGTCGAAATGATACCGCTGGGAAATTAGAAATGATAATTAGCACTAACTTAGATTAAAACATCAACTCAATTACTATTAAAATTGCGAATAAAATTATATATGAAATACGAGTGAAGAATAGTTTTCTGAGTTCATTCTAAATCAGAAATCTTATGTTTATAATTTAAATTATAGCCGAGATAGATATCGTTAACTAAAGTTTATCTTTTTTATGAATTATACATGTTGTATACGAATTTGTAAAAAAGTACTTTTTCTTATTAAAAATTTAATAAAATAACTATAATACTTGAAATTAGAGGTTGAATTTATAGATTGTAATGCACACCTTTAAAATACGGTTTGATATTTAAAAACACGTCGCCGTTCATTGTAACAATCAAATAGTAGGTAGTAAATATAAATAAATATGTTGGGACATTAACACACAGTACCATCTAGTTCTATGGTAAGCTACGAGGCTTGTGTTATGGGTACTAGATAGTTGCTATACTATACATAATATATAACTTTAAATACGTACATATTATAAATATAAACACCCAGGACTTGAGTACAAACATTCGTGATCATCACACAAATGACAGCGGGACTCGAACCCGCGACCGCTGGCACAGCAAGTAGAGTCTCTTCAAACTGAGCCAAACGTGTCGTGAAAGTCTAAGTGTTAGTCCAGGTCATAGTCTATCTGTGTACTCGCATGAATTCGTCTAGCGAGAAGAAGTAACAAACATACACACGTAAAAACTTTCGCAATTACAATAGCAGTGCGATTTCACTATACATATATACACTATATACATATATAATTTGTAATATATGTATTACATACATTAAATATTATGTATTTCCAAACCACTTACCTAGCCGGGGGCGGGGCAGCCCCAGCAGGGTTGTCAAATCTCGTGAACACGGGTAACTGTGCCCCCATGACGTGTAGCCTTGCCGCGAGTAGCGCGAGGGTTGCGCAACACACTGTGGCAACCCTGCGAGCTGCCTCCCCACACGCGCACCCCCACCCTCCCTTACCCCAATACTCGAGCCAAGATCTGCTAGCATTCCCACGGCGCTAGGGAAAATGGTAATTGCTGTTACTTTTTAAATTTCTGGACTTTAGTGCAATTATAGTAACACGGATTGAAAAATAATAATATTAGTGTTAATGTTATACGAAACACTCGTGTATAAATATGTATCTAAATACACAAGTTAACTAGGTAGTTACTGAACTACTGAAGTCAACTAGGCCCAGGATGTATGAAGAGTATGGTTTGTTAATTGGATATTACATTTGAATGTTAGGTGCCTATCAAACAGTATTTTTGTAACATTTGTTATTTTAATTTTTTATAACTTATAGAAATAAAAAAAAGGTTGTAACATAAGGGAAAATACAAACGTCGCTAACATGTAAAAACACGACCGCGAATACACGAAACAAAAACTTTCATTATTCAATTTCAACGAAAACATAATATTGTGTTGATATCGAGCTCATTATTCTTCAAAGTATAAGCCCTGCTTTGATTTACTGTGATATTGGTTCATGTAAAATTCTATTCGTTAACTAATATTAAATGAAATTACAATTAATAATCAGAATTAGAGACAAAGTCATCTAGACTTCTGTATGTATATAGCGTCAACGTTACCCCTTTGCAAGAAACTTGTAATCGTCTTATATGCTCTGAATTCTGATGATACACGTCCGAAGCAAATATATTCGCATTAGATCTCACATCTGTGTACTCTCAGACTCAATACACAAAACTACAATACTCCAAGCCCGTTTGTTCCGGTACGCTCGAAGTTTAGTTTGAAACTTCGAACCATTTTGGTACATATCTCAAATCACGCAGAATCCCGGGGACACGACAGTTTGTAAAGTTGCTGTGTACGCTTCACTGTCATTGACTGCGAGTTTGGTAATTTTTAATTGATTTTGTTGTAACTTGATCTTTTGTATTTAATGGTTATATATTATTAAACACATACTTATATACTACGACAGTGACCGCTTCGGTAGCCTAGTGGCTAGCATGTACGGCGGAGGGCCTGGGTTCGAGTCTCGGCCAAGTTCAGTTATTGAGTATTTCTGTCGAGAAATTCTCAGTAACGGCCCGGAGTTGGGAAGTTGGCTGTGTTTAACCCCCGTGAAGAATACGTAAAGCAGTCGGTCCTGCGCTGGTCGTGTCGAACTATCGTCCCATTGGACTTTACAGAGAGTAAAAGGAATAGAGAGTGCAAGTTGTGTTTGCGCGTACATAGACACGCGCTGCACTATAGTACTGCATTATAATATCCCCTGCCCGTCTGGCTAGCCTCAATAAGATTGGCCGCCGTCACCGAAACCGGTCAGTAGGACATTATTAGCTATACTAATATTATAAAGAGGTAAAGTTTGTGAATTGTGAGTTTGTGACGTTGTATGGGGTAATCTCTGGATCTACTGAACCGATTTAGATGAAATTTGGTAAGAAGATAGCTTGAGAACCTGGGAAGGATATAAGATACTTTTTCACATTCTTAGATTTACGCGAATATTTGACATTTTAAATAAAATTATCTTTTCCGATTTTTCGCGAATTTATTTTGATTTTTGGTTCCCGACGTTTCGAATGCTTTACAGCGATCATGGTCACGGGAGAGACCGAGGTGTTAGATATCTCGAAGGTACTATATAGTTGCTACAGAAGAGTATATAGTACCTACCCACAAATAAAAAAATGAACTCAAAAAATTGAAAATGGCACCACAATATTTTTTAACTTTAAACATTTTTATAATTTTAATTAGTTAATTTAAAATTATTATTCTTAATTAATTTTAACTTTTTTAAATTACACATAGATCAATTATGTGGCTTAAATAATTAATATTTTATTATTTTTTCTTTATGGTTATAAATATAATAATGGCAACACTAAATATAGATTAGTAGTATATGGTATAAAATATATAGATTAGTAGTAGCTAGTACTCGTATATACTATATTCATATTGTTATTCTTTTTGTAATTACAAGAAGTCGATGTAATAATAGTGATGTAAATAATAAAAGTGATATCACTAATTACATATTTATGAAACTCACTTTTTGGCTTTAATCGAACTCTGATTATTAATTAAATCTACATACTACATACTAAAAAAACTTAATAACTAGTTAATTAGTTAGCCAACAATAATTTAAAACCTGATATTGGCTTAGTGTGGCATGATTCGCTTCAATGTGGTTTTGATTCTGTAACTCTCTTTATAATGCAAAAGAGAGAAAGAGGGATAGAGAAAGAAAGAGGGGGAGAGAGTAAGAAAGAGAGGGGGAGAGGGGGATGGAGAGAGATATAGAGAGAGAGAGATAGAGGGAGAGAGAGATAGAGAGAGAGGGGGGGGGAGAGAGAGAGAGCACAGAAATGAAGAATAATTCCTTGAATATTACCTTCTGTGCAACAAACAGCTCGTACACAACACACACAGCGGTCACGGTGATGCCCTGCTCCTTGCAGAGCATTGCGATGCCCACGCACGCGGTGCACGCCGCTACATAGCGCCAATCTGTAAGAAAGATAATGTTTAATTTGGAAAAGAATTTAATTTTATGGATTTTTAAGGAAAGTCCTTAATATTTTTTGAGTGATACATACATACATGGTATTTGCAATTTTTTATTTAATAAATTATTCTGCAGCTGTTGTAACTATTGTAGCAATTTACAATATTAAGTGTTTAGATTCTCGTCTATTTACTAAATGTCCAGCAAAAAATATACAAAATAAAATGATACAAAGGTGAAAATGGACGCAAAAAATATATTTATCATTATTTTTTATCCCTTACACGGAAACTTAACGAGAAAACAAAACAGACGGTAAAATAAGAAAAAAATGTGCTCTCAAAGTATTACGTTAACATTTGACTCCATTACTTTCAACTACTGTCTGGAGCAATTCAGTTCAAAGTTCTCAAAGATTGGGCTTATCACCTACTTAACCGCAGGGCAATGGCGGCCTGAGTAAGGCACGGCCCTTCAATGACACAATAAGAACCTTCAGGCTGTACTTTATGTAAGCAAGTCAAAGAGGGTTGAAAATGTCATGCTATATGAAATTGGGATATAGGTTAATAGAGAGATAACTAAATTGCATCTAAACATATACCGATAAAAAAATTATGTAAATGTATTTTTAAAGTTATACTTCTTTTGGCACGTTTGGAAAAAATATGATAGTAAAATTTTTACGATGCGCGCGCACACCGACAGCCAAAAAGCTACATGATGAAGTTAACTGAATTCCTCTTACAAACAGAGAGTTGTGACTTACGGGATGAAATCTTTAGCTATTTTTGTTCTGTTACACTAAAAAAGTATAATTTCTTACGTGCGTACATAAGTACACATACACGTTTTTTCATTTCTTTATAATTCAGACTTACTCCTACTCGTATGTAACTTGAATTGTAGCAATCCATCAAATCCGTACGAAATATGTAAGAATTTTTTAATTATTTATATTTCGACTGTACACTTAAATAAAACCTTTCATTTTAAAATAGTAGAACATGCTCAAAACATAATGGGGGGAAGGTATTAAAGCCGAAGAAAAGCTAAAAAGAACTCAAACGTGTCAATTGCTATCAGTGAACATTTCAAGACCGTCGGTAATTTTTGAGAAAGTGGAGCGCGATTAAATTCAACCCAATCTCGGTCACAATTTTTAACCCAATCCAACTTGGCTCTGGTCTAAAAGGAAAATGAACTTAGAGTGGAAACTCCCCAAACATTTGCGCGTTCGTACGAGCTTAACTAAATTACACTCCTGTTACAGGTAGCATGAACGCTCGGGCGTCCTCGCTGGTTCTTAAACTTCGGGCATACATACGTATTCATATTCATACTTTAAAATTCGTTCCCAAAATGAAATTAGTTCGAATGTATGTACTGGATTTGGATACAACTTTCCGGGAAGTAGCGTTTATGATATTCAAATTCCGGGTCGGTGTCCAACAATGCATATTTGGGACAGTGAAGTTGGACGACTAACATTTTGGGGATATTTAGCATATTAGTCTTGTTACAATTATATATTAATCGTCATGTGCATTATGTTATTATCTTACTATGTTATTACGTAAACGTTATTTATCTATTTGCTTATTATAAGATACCAATGACTTACCCCCGTTTCGCTTTGGTGCGTTACAGGCACCTTTTCCGACTTTGTACGAAACCATTGACTTTTTTATATACAATACTAGCATTGCCCGCGGCTCAGTTCCGCGGGTTCAGATGACCAAAACCAAATTCTTAGGTTTCACATATTAAGTATACTCTTACAATGCAGTTTTTGTATTTTTTCTCAGAAATGAGATATTTTCCCGCAGTAAAAAGTACTCTATATATTGACCCGGATAACCAGCTATCACCGTACCAAATTTCATCAAAATCCCTCCAGTGGTTTTTCTGTGATGCGGTAACAGACAGACAAAAATTCTAAAAACTATAGATTCGGCATCTGTATCGATAATAATGACTATTTCAATAAGGTTTTCCAAAAAATATTTAATGTACAGATTCGGCTTAGTTTCAATTTTATATATGTATAGATAATATGTTATTTCGGGTGATAGCCTTTCTGCGTACTAAACATCTAAATCCGCGTAGCCGTTTCAGCGTTAAGGAATAACAAACATACATATAAACTTTCATATTTATAATAGGAGTATAAATTTAACGGTGAAAGAGGTAAATAATAGAACAAAACACAATTTATGAAGGTTTTTGAACGTGACCATGGCAATTAATATACCTGTATATCGTCTCCGGCTGGCGGCGCGCGCGTAGCAAAGTAGAGCACCAAGGAAAAACAGCGACGACAACATTTCAGCCCTGCCCACGACACCTGTCACCTATACAAAGAGTTAAATCACTTTAGTTTTAATAGAAGCTATTAGAACGCTTTTACCATATTTCGTATGTGTGAGGTACACAACTTGTATCTAAAATTGATATAGCTAACGTTTTAGAACTGTTTCTAAATTACTTTGTTTTCCATACCTACTCATTTTGTTTAATGTAGAGTTCATACGCAATACTTACATTTGTGAGCGTTTTATAATATGATATTATAAAAAAGTCTAGGTAATAATTTATATTTATTATTTTCTTTGATGATGTTGTATTACTAAAATGTTTCTTGGTAATTTTATATTAACGTGGATAATATAAAGAAATCTATAAAATTGATTTTTAAATGAAAACTGGAATAAAATCTGTCAAATAAAATAAAATAAAAAAAAACACTGAAAATTATTATTGCTCATTTTATTAAAATACAGTGAATATGTAAATAACTAATTTCACATTTCAAAAGGAACTTTTAACATCAAACAAAATACGAAGCCAGGTATTTTTCAGATCCCCTTTTAAAAAATTAATGAAATGCTGGCGAAAGCTTACTAACCTTAACCTCTTAGAAATCCGGCTCAATTGGGCTTCGACTTACTTTTGTAATATTCTTTAGTAACAAGGAAGGTACAAGGTATAAGGGTCCATTAAAAATTCGCCTTATAAAAGAAATGGTGCAAAAAATAAAAGCGTAATAATGAAAGTGACGCTCGTAAAGTATAAGGAAATAGATGTTAGCGCTATCGGATTGGAGACAAACGGATAAGATTATTCTGTTAAGTGAATACACTGTTTTACTCTATTAGATTATAAGACAGGTCTTGAGGAAAAAGTTGAAACAAATTAAGTTACAGCTGTGGACGTGTTAATAATTTTATTACTTCAAGTAATTTATACACTTAGCAAAGAAAGTGATATTTTAACAAGTCAGTACAGCGTGTAACAAGAAATAAAAAAAGTGTCTAGTTCCAATCAAGTACAAGACCTGACGCTACGAGTTTATAAACGGCAAACATAGAGCCCGAGGCGGCGGGCGTCTCAGCCATGTCCTCTTACGACTTCATTACAAACAGTTTTGCTCAGAAAATAAACAAGTTACGGAACTATTGCAGGAATTACGCCTGTATTTTTACTCAGTTGAACGGCGAAGTTGACAGCGTTCGCTTTATTTGGCTCCTTTGTAGCGAGGCAATTGTAGGGACAAGTTTTTAAGATGCATTCGAATTAGAAATGTTACTTACTTAACACAAAGATTTTGTGTAAACATACAAAAACAAATCGTCCACTGAAACGTAGCGTTTATACGAAATTTTATTCAAAGTTAAGGTTTTACTGCGGAACGTGCTATATAGGTTTGCAGTACGAATAAGTTGCAAATAGCCGTTAAGTTTTCAGATAAACTCTGGGTTCGGCGCTTGAATTCCAAATGCACTGTTCCCTAGCATGGCAGTGAATGTAGATAGAAATTTTTAAATTTAAATAGAAAGAGACGACTTAATGCACGATGGAAACAAATTGAAACGATAAACACACCGAGCAGCGATAAAAGGAGTGTAATAGTATGAAATTGCTACTATTTGCTACACCGATGTGACAGGCCGAGTTCAAAGTCCGTCAAGTTAATGGTAAAAGTATAAAACCATAGTGTCGGATTGTGTGGAACGTTCCTATAAAAATATACATCAAAGTTGAAATTACTTTACACATACTTCGACATTGTACAATTAACATTTAAATAATCTAACCGAATTCATTGAAGTGAGTATTTTTAGTTATATATTTTAGCAACAAAAATATCTTCAAAAAGAAAAAAAAGGTTTTACATTAATTCAAATGGAAGATACGGCACACAGACAATATCAGATACGATGTTAAATAAAGAAAATCGAGTTGAAAAGAAATATCTCCACTGAGTATTTCACTGCTGGCCGTTTCTCTAATTACCCAAGTGTTTGTGTAAGAGGGTATAAGGGCATGTCAAAGATCCGTAATCGTGTGAGAGTACCTCGATCATAAAAGGGGCCAATTAATTAGAAATGTGAGCATTAATAGCTTCAAGTTTTGACGGACGAGGCAGACATTGATTACGATAATAGACAAGATTACCAAGAAATAACTGTCTATCCAACCCAGTGAAAGACTTGATTAGGTTAATTAATTGCTTTCATTCAATAGAACTGCGATTGTTTTGTGGTCTTTGATACTAAAGTCTATCTTTCTATCTTTTGGAAAAAAATATCTAAAAAGGGTTTGTCTTCAAGAGTCTATAAGCATTATAAGTACTGAGTGATGTGGTAATAAATGGGATAAATAAGATTTTTATTTTGTGTTCTGTATTTGTCACAAGAAAAACGTCGGTCAAGTTGTTGTACCAAGCATAATTATCTCTTCTACTGCATATCCGATTTATAAAATACAAAGTTTTTTTTTAGACAAGCTTATTAATTAGCTTCAGTCTTTGGTATGTATCCCAAAAAAGAAAAAGATTTCTTTACAGCTATAAAATGAAGTTTTATTTCAGTCGACTGAATAGAGCCAAGGTTAAGATTTCAGTTCTCCGTACTGTTTAAAGCGAGTGTCATGAACTGTTTCATGAAACAGCGAGCTAGAATTTTATAAAGAGTGTGAATCTGCGGATTATATATAGTACTAGCATTGCCCGCGGCCCCGCCCGCGTTCAGATGACCAAAACCCAAATTCTTAATTTTTACATATTAGTATACTCTTACAATGCAGTTTTTGTATTTTTTCTCATAAATGAGATATTTTCTCGCGGTAAAAAGTATTGTATATGTTGACCCGGATAACCAGCTATCATTATACCAAATTTTATCAAAATCTGTCCAGTGGGTTTCTCGTGATGCGTTCCCAGACAGATAGATGGACAGACAATAATTTTAAAAACTATAGATTTGGCTTCTGTATCGATAATAATTACCTAATGATTGATTACTATCTCAATAAGATTTTCCAAAAAATGTTTAGTGTACAAATTCGACTCAGAATTATACTAAACAGTATAGGTTTTGTTTAACTCTGTATTTACTTTGTATTATATGAAGCTAAATAATAGATCACATACAAACAGGCAAAGCCATACCATTAAAAATTCTTTTCGTTTTACGTTTCAACAAATTTGATATATCTCAATGTGTGTTTTATTAATAAACATAGTCATAAATTCCAAATGAATTTTCACAACTCTTTTACACGCTGTCAATTATTTGGGCTTTAAATTTACATGTATCAACATGCATGAGAGAAATAACATAGATACTGTTAAAACGGTTGAAATACCGATCAGAGTTGATTCATCAAAATGGAAATGTCAGTTTTAAATGAAATGGACTATAGATTAAAATACTCACGGGAATTTCATTTTTGTTCAATTGAATATCAAAAGGCAAACTATTCTAATGAGGAATTGTGTATAAAAGTATAAATAAATATTTGTGTGTTATAATAATATTGGTAAGATTGTTTTTTTTAAATGTGTAAAATGATTGAAGTAACTATATACTTACGGCTTCGCTGTGTATAGGGTGCACCGCGAACAAGATGGCTGCCACGAAACTTGCAAATTCCGGGAGAAACATTGCGCACACCCTGTAACAGTAAGTGGGTCAGTCAACTTATCGTGATGCCAAGACCGCCTTTACTGGATATTTATTTGGGAACGTCTTTAAGAAAATTTACTTCATTATATAATACATGAGTAAGTTTTTAAAAGAAGTTTGATTTTTTGGCGTTATCGCTTTCTATACATATCATTACTTAATCCATAAATAAATACAACACCTATAATTTTACTAGCAACTCAAAACGCTCCGCTCAGGTTCATCCCTAATCACGTTTTAGCGATTAGTATAGATTTCGCAGAGATGAGAGTTTTTCCCGAAGTAAAAATTATCCTATGTGTTGACCTGGATAAAAACCTATCGTCATACCAATTTCCATCAAAATTTGTACATTGGTTTTCTCGTAACGCGTTCCCAGAAAAACTATAGATTCGGCTTGTTTATCGATAATAATAACAGTTCTGATAGGATTTAAAAAATATTTTATGTACAGATTTGACTCAGTTACAATTTTATTATATGTATAGATAAACTAACATATTAGCTTTAATTTTTTAAATCCTCCTATGCTATTAAGAAAATATTTCTAATGAAATTTGAGCTAACACTTAAATGAAACCGCTCCCTCAGTTTCTTCGTCTAATTGTAAGAGCGGTTAAACTCATTTAGAATAAAGTAGGATATAAAGTACAGCACATTCAAGTAACATCTAATAGCAGCTCGAGCATAGTCATTAGATAGTGAGAATGCGGTTACACTGACCGTTCCAGCTTCCCTTAGTGAAGGAAGAGTTGATTATCTGCATACCTACGAGTATACGTAAGTTTCAGGTAGGAAGTGTATTGAAGGGTATTCTAGTAATTAATGGTAATAGAGTTCAGAAAGCTGTTTCCGTTGATTAAAGCTTAAGCTTATTATCAAAAAGTGCACATAAGATATACGCTGTTTGAGTATATTATAATTTATAAGGTCGAGAACAAAAAATCGAAAAATCATCATAAAACAAAAGTTTTATTTAAAATGTCAAATATTAGCGTAAAAAAGCTGCCCTTAAGCTTTTTAATAAAGAATTAATTTAAAATTAAAATGTGTGGTCAGATACAGTAAGTGTAAATTATATTGGAATGCCGAATCGTTGGTAAATTAAGAGCAAAGAAGCTTAGCAGTATGAAAAGATATAGCGCTTGGTACTTAAATTACCTTAGAATGAGGTATAAATGTATGAGATATGTATAAAGTGACGACAATAACCAACACCTGTTGTAAGCATGAAATATACAATATAAATTATATCAAAATAATGTCTAATTTGACGACACGTTTGGCTCAGTTTGTAGTGACCCTACTTGCTGCGCCAGCGGTCGCGGGTTCGAGTCCCGCTAGGGGCATTCATTTGTGTGATGAGCACGAATGTTTGTACTCCAGTCATGGGTATATTTATAACATGTATTTATTTAAAGTTATATATGTGTAGTGTATCAACTATCTGGTATCCATAATACAAGCCTCGTACCTTACCATGGAACTAGATGGTGCTGTGTGTTAATGTCCCAACATATAAAAAAAAAGAATGTCCGTAAAATGCTCAAAATCCAAATCCTTTTATGAAATTCAGGATAAATCATGAATTCAGGCTTGAAAATATAAGTAGAGCTGGTAGATCGAAACTTAAGTATATAAGAGGAACTAAGCATGCGGTTGCAATGACCATTCCAACGTCCTTTGCTTCGCATAAGAGTCGACTATACGAAATGTTGGTAGTATGGAGAAAGTTATTTATATGTACCTATCTGTATTTTATGAGTTTAGCAATTTTATTATATAATAATATTAACCTCATTATATATTATATTATTATATACTAATTGTGTTAATGTACGTACTTAATTTTTTATCTTGATTTCGTAAATTCTCACTATACATAAAAAAAATAATTATATATATCTTAACTTAACATAAACATAATAAAAATAACATTTGAATTGAGTACCTCATCCTTTTTAAAGCCGGACAAAAGTATTATTATTTACTATTACTACCTTTGCAAGCAGTTAGAGCAGGCAGCTGCAAACAACATTTTCAGTGCAAATAGGATTTAGTTACTTAAAAATATTTTTCATCAACATGAAGTCTCAATCAGCTGAGTTCGTTGCACATTGAGTGTAATGGGCACGTTTAATGAAAGAAATACATTTTCTAAGAACCATTTAAAGAACTAACAGCAATTTCGTTGTGGCAATTTCAATTCTTATTACGTGGAAATAAGGCCAGCTATTAAAACTATGCGCATGTACACTTACGGTGAAGTTTCGTTTGGAAGAAAATCCCCAGAGGAAGTAGCCCACTTTAGTTTGGCGTCGTCTTAAAAGAAAATGCAACGAGCATGTCATACCGCATTCGGGATTGTACCTACATACCTCCCTCGAATGCTTTCCGGGACATGGGACGCTGTACAAACTTGAGATTTGCAACATTCGTTTGTAAGAGTGTACCTGCATGTTGAATTCTATATAAAAAGCGGAGAACGGAATAAGATACTACTATATCACATGCTTTCTCTCTGTTTCTTCTCCTTTATCTTTTTATTTTCTTTGTCTTTTTTTCCACATCTAATGTAAATATTATTTTCTTTTTTTTTTAATATTTTTTATGTAACTTTAAATGCACAGACTCGTACTGTAATATTCTAGTTAAGTTTGTTTATATAATTATTATATGTTTTTATTTAAATGTTGTGTACAGATATAATTGGATAGCAAATTTAAAATGATATTTTTAGTTTTTAATACGTAGATGTAATTTTTTTCAATCTATTTTCTGTTTCTGTACCTAAATAAATAAAATAAAAATATTCTCTTTGTATGTATATTTAATATACAACTTGTTGTATAAAATATTTTTCATTTAAACTTAAATTTTGTTGTTGTTACTAAAATTCGACGTATTTCTAGAAATTTCTCTAAACCTTACTTACATTATATGTATAATATATTGTATGTAGTAACAACTCAGTTTTATTTTCCAATTCCAGTTAAACCAAAATGTATAGAGTTTACGTAAAACTATTCCCAAACAATATTTTATAAAGCCTCATATGTGTATTTTGTACATGTAAATTAATTTAACTTTTCCACACGATTTCCTTTTACGATACAAGAATTTGCTCATAAACAGCAGTTGGAGGTCGATGGAAACTTTTGCGGTTGTAGTCCCCACGCACTGCGCCGGCTTTCATTCGAAATAAATAGTTGTAATGAGCTTGTTTAGGAGTGCGAGTTTGACCTACTTCACTTTTGTATTAGATATTCATTATATTTAATATTGTGATTATTGTGTGATATGTATTAGATTTAATATTCAGAAAGCCTCTCTATATGTAAGTATATTATATAATGTCATATTATATGGTTTTTAATTTTATGTGCTTATTTTTATAGTGTTCTAGCGGACTCACCCTCGCTCCGCTCGGGTTCGTCCCTACTTACGGCTTAGTATAGTTTTCTCAGAGATGAGATATTTTCCCGCAGTAAAAAGTATCCTATATGTTGACCCGGATAACCAGCTATCACCATACCAAATTTTATCAACATACCTCCAGTGGTTTTCCGCTATGCGGTAACAGACAGACAGATAAAAATTCTAAATACTATAGATTCGGCCTCTGCATCGATAATAATGCCTATTACAATAAGATTTTGCAAAAAATATTTAATGTACATATTCGGCTCAGTTACAATTTTATTGAATGTGTAGATGTATAGACTAGCGATTCATTCTCGCTTCGCTCGGATTCGTCTCTAGGTATGTTTATATATATATATATATATATATATATATATATATATATATATATATATATATATATATATATATATATATATATATATATATATATATATATATATAATACAGGAACGACGAGTTGTTGTGTGGTTGTATTATAAGTATTTTTCTGTGAGAATGAGATAATCTCACGCGGTAAAGAGCCTATGTCACTCTCCAGCCCTCTTACTATCTCCACATAAAATCACGCCAATCCGTCACTTTCTCAACGTAAAAGAAGGACAAACAAACAAACACATTTTCACATTTATAATATTAAGTATGGATAAAGTCTAATAATATAGTAAGTACAATTAGCTATTTAAAACGCTTCATAAGAACTTGTTTATTTCTAAATAGAAATATATTTTATTTACCAATGTATTATTTTTAGATTTACCTCAAATTTAATTGAACGTGAAAAGTTTATGGCTTCTTCATCATTTCAAATGTGAAGGAAATATTATGATAACGTGGATTTCGTTTAATGTAGAAAAAAGGTCTCGATATTTTAATCTTGTAATTCACAAGAAATGGATATTAATGGCGTGTAACGTTCTGTTAAATAATGTGTAAAACCGAGCTGATGTATAAGAAAAAACATTATGAAGCCTAAATGTTGCGTTAAAAGGATACATGAGGCACTTATAATAAATTCAAAGGAAAATTAACATGTTTAAAAGTGATTCGTATCATTTATAATGTGACTAAGAAGGGTACCTTACTAAAGTTACGTTTTTGTTTATTTCAATATTTATAATTAAAGTCTTAATTTAAGGCATGATAATAAATATGTTAAGCTGGAATATAGTTTATATTAATTCATTTAAAAGATAACAGAGTTGGTATAAGGTATAAATACTCGATTACCAAAGTCTTGAAAATGCTATTTACTGTAAAGTATATTTATACTCTAAACTAAGTTTTAAGTTAGGTTGTCTTGTTGCCTTAGAGTTGGAAGCTTAGGGGGAGTTAGGGGAAGTGACATTAATTGGTCAAGTTTGCTAGGTGGCGACACTGTGCGGTGTCCGGCCGCAGACCTCCGGCTGAAACACCGACTAATTGAGATCTGTGCACACCTCTCGCACGGTACGACGAACTTCGCTGGGAATTAAGGCACTCGTTAGCGACTTTTTTGCGAAACTAGCAGAATCTCTTGAGAACTTTCCCACTAACATTTATAGATAGTTTGCTTTTGCAGTACGTAATGAACAACTAGATACTGAAACATTCGCAGATTGTTATCGTTATATAGAAAATGTATATTGTGTATAATTCAACTTTAACTCGTTCGTGTAATACGTCTAATAGAATACTCGAAGCGACGGGTACAACTTTTCTTAAAACTTCCACTAGCTTTTTCAATTTACGAAGATGAATTTCTTACGAGATTTCAACAGAAAGTTTTCAGTGGACCGGCACAGCGATTTTACAAGTTTTTTGTGACGCTGCACTGTTAGAAATAGTGCTAACATCCTGTTTTGTGATGCACCAATATAATACAAGTTGCCATTTTTTGTTAATATTTTTTATCATTTCATGTTATTCAAACTGAAAAAGGTCATAATTTAAAATTATATATGAATGCGTTCAATAAAATTGAAGTGAATCTAACAGCAATTAACTTGAGTAGTAATAAATACATGGGGCTATGTTAAAAGCTACACTATACTCTCTGTTAAATATTACAGAGTCTTACTTTGAAGTAACACACTGGACCGTGATTTGTTTCGCATTTAGTGCCGTATTCTATTTTGAGAGCTTTCTGAGCTCAGAAATTAAAAGGGCGCAGCACAGTATTGTGATTAATGGACGATGAATCTCGAGTGCATGATATCTCGTTTAACGTCTACTTTATTCGCATTTATTTAAATAAAATGTCCATTGTAGAAATTAAGTGGTTCAAGCGTTTACTTCGCTAACAGGATACTATTGTAGCGCCGTTTTGTATGCTTTGTCAGGTTAGAGAAATCCACTACGGTATCCTTTTTAACGAGGTGAACTATGGACATATTATTATCTAAACATCTATACTAATATTATAAACAGGTAAAGTTTGTGAGTTTGTGACGTTGTAGGGGGTAATCTCTGGATCTACTGAAACGATTTATATGAAATTTAGTAAGAAGATAGTTTGAGACCCTGGGAAGGACATAGGATACTTTTTATCCCGGAAATCAACCCTTAAGGGGGTGAAAATGGGGAAGAAAGTTTGTTTGGGGAATCAAACTAGAGACGAACCCAAAAAAACTTTTTAACAAAAAAATAAAAACCGACTTCAAACAAAAGCACTAAAAAGTGAAAAATAACTGATTGGTAGTTTTCATTTACTATACATACCTAATCAAATATTTTCGAAGTCGGTGTGCTTTGGCTAAGTAATTAAAGCCTACCTATTAAATACATACCTAATCAAATATTTTTGAAATCGGTCCCAGCCCATACAAAGCAAAGCACACCGACTTCGAAAATATTTGATTAGGTATTTATAGTAAATGAAAACTACCAATCAGTTATTTAAAAGTTTTTATTTTTCCCTTTTTAGTGTAGACAATAGTAGCAAAGTAAGGATTCTAACGTGTTAAGCTTGTCAAATCAAACAAAATAAGCCCAAACTCAAAGTATCTACTATTAGCCGTTGAAGAGTTCCACCTATCCACCTTCTGGCCTTGCCATCAGATCAGGTCAACAACACCGAACCACTGTACTATCAACGGAAATAGAAATACTTGCAAAGTTTCAAGTCAATATGACAATTAGAAGTAGGTAAAAGTTGTTTTTCCACCCTTAGGGGTGGTATTTTTTTTTGAAATTTAAATGGGACCAATCTGGAAGTATACCCTTTCAAACAAAACAAAAATTGTCCAAATCGGTTAATAAATGACGGAGTTCTGAGGTAACAAACATAAAAAAAAAAAACATACAGGCGAATTGAGAACCTCCTCCTTTTTGAAGTCGGTTGAAAAGCGAGGGCGAGTCGCCAGTAGTACGAGTATAATAAAATTCTAACTGAATCGAATCTGTACATTAAATATTTTTTGGAAAATCTTAATGAAATAGTCATTGTTATCGACACATTGGCCGAATCCTTAAATTTAAATTTAGCTTTAAATTTTTGTCTGTTTGTCTGTGACCGCATCACGGAAAAACCACTGGAGGGAAATTTGGTATGATGATAGCTGGTTATCTGGATACTTTTTACTGCACGAAAATATCTCATCTCTGTGAAATCTATATTAAACTTCCAAACGTAAGTAGGGACGAACCCGAGCGGTGTGAGGGTGAGTCGCTAGTACATAATAAATTCTCAATTAATGTCATAAATCCATTATCAGCATCACATTACTTATAAAAAAGTTATGCCCCGTCCTTTTTTTCTTAGAAAAAAAATATTGTAATACTTTTTTATCATAGGTACAATATGTCATGCCCATACATAGATATGTATCGCATGGATACGTGTGTTCGTTCCGAAGTGATCAATCATACGTACAACATATGCATAACCATGTGTAACTAATCATCGCTAGACGGAAGGCATCTCTGCATGTTGATTTTACATGATATGTTATCAGAAGCTGTGTTGCTGCCTACTAAGTAGACTAGTAATATCGAGTTTAAGACTAAAGCGGTAAAGGCTTATAATATCAGAGGCAGAATCTGTAAATCTAAGGGGTGTTTATGTTGCCTTTATTTACGACGTAAAGACTAAAATATGTACTAGGAGCACTAGAATCAGAAGTATCAGTTCCTCACATGAGGTACATAAAGTATCTTTAAATTACGAGATAGTTTTTTTGGTTGTTTTTGAGAAAGTAACTGTAGAAAAGAAAATGTTAAAAGAACAATTAAAATTATAGTGATTTTCTTTCTTGTCCTCTAGTTCTGCAGCCAAATTCGCAAGTTTTTCCTGGTAAAAATATATTCCTTTTAAGATCGGCAGAATGGTTTAACAAAGTCCAAAGAAAATATAATAAATATTAAAGAGCAAAGTTTTCAAACATTACGTAGTAGATCTGGGTAATTGAAAAAACTGAAACTGTTTTTATTATTTAACATTTAATTTTGCATGGTCATAAAAAGTATTAACTGGCAAGACTATCAGGGTTCCGTACCCGAAGGGTGCCAACGGAACCCTATTACTAAGTCTCCGCTGTCGGTCCGTCTGTCTGTCAGAGAGGGCTGTATCTTATGAACCGTAACAGGTGGAGAGTTGAAACTTTCACAGAGTTGAGTATTTCTGTTGCCGATATATCAACAAATAATAAATAATCAAGATAGCGAATTCCAAAAAGGCTGCCATGAAGATTAAAAAAAAAAACGATTATGGTACGGAACTATTCGTGTGCGAGTCCGACTCGCACTAAACCCATTTTTATTATGTACGCACTCTTTTCTTTACTTTAAAATAACTGCTATAACTTTAATGAAATAATGTAGAATGAAAATATTCAATAACTTTTATAATATTATACCTATACCTAAGTGTTAACTAACATACATCATATATTTTTATATATGTAGTATCGTGATGTTATAATACAAACACACAAACCACATAGCAAGGAATTATTATAATTGTATATTATATAATATCTTTACTGATGAACCGAGGTTTGTTTTACATGAACTCTCGTTTAGGACTAATCTTTTAACATCGTACAAACGGATATCTCATCTTTCCCTGTGTCCCTCACTCCAGCTTAATTATCCTCATACTGCTTTCACTATCTTACAAAGTACTGCAATTTTACAACTATAGATAATTCTCAAAAACGGTCACTCTTATATTATTTACTATCTTCGAAAAATAATACTTAAACTTACAAATATTGATAAACATCTGTGCGAAAAATGTTTAGAAAGTATTCAAAATTTAGTTTGACAATTTCCTAAATACTGCTATAAAATTAAACTTTAATAGAAAACTACATAATCAAGTCTACAAACTATTTTTCCAATTCCACTTACATTACACAAATTACTTCTAAATTACATTATTACAAAGTTCTACTTTTGTAGCTTAATTTGTCTGTTAGTTTAAGCTACGAGTAATACACAAGTAATAAATAAATCTGTTCTGTTAAATAAGATAAAATGTAATGATATAGTTATAATCATAAATAAATCAAATTCTAATCACTAAGTTAGACATTACGTTCGACGTTTTTAATCAAGCGTTTAAATACGACCCAACCTTTTACAGCAAACAATATTTCGTTAATAAATTGCTTAATTATTTCGTAACAACGATACTTCGCCATTATGAGTAAATTAATTGCAGAATATAATTAATTACTCACATGCAAAGATAAGACAAAGGGTGTACGTAATTAGGGTCGAAGTTATGACATCGGCAGCGGTGTTTGAGGTAATGAAAAACCAATTTAACTTTGCGGTAAAAAGTCACCCTCGCTACTGGACCTTATGCTCATGGAACCGAATGAGCAATAAAGCGACTTAAGGAAGAATGGGCTATATTGGTGGATACACAAATCACAGAATGACACAAACTAAAAGATTGTTTTATTTGAGTGAAACCTCCTACGCAGACGCAGTCTTGCTTCATTACGTTATGAATGATCCGGCGCTCTCGTCTTTGCTAACAAATTTCCTTATTTGCCCACCCCACATCCGACTCCCGAGGCTGTGGAGTTTTTTTGCTATTTTCTTTCCAAATAGATGCTGAGGAACAATCTATAGAATACTTTTTCGGCTACGTGGAAACAAATGATCTAAAATTAGGCCTCTATTGTGCTCTAAATTGCGAGTTCGTTAATAACCGAGCGTTTTGTATGCAGACGGCAGCAGGTAGTCATGAATTTAAAAGTAATTCCATTATAAGTTAGAAGTCGGTTTGAAAATTTTCGAGTTGCAAATAATGTGAGAGGCGAAAAGTTTCACTTGATACACTAATGTGATTGGAGTGTGTGCCGCTAAAGACATTATAACTTTTAAGTGGCGTAAACAACTCGATGCTCGTCATCTCACAAGGAGCATATCATATTACGTTATCGTCCGTACAATTGTAGCAATTGTATTAATTCTTACATATTATTCAAAATTTAAAATGAATGAAATGGGAGAGAATAAATGCTCAACTGCGTATTTAATAGCTTCAAAACTTGCCAGTTTAGCACAGATTTTTTCGCCAATGTCACTAGAATGGAGAAGACACGAAGGAGAACAGATGTACAAATTATTTCACCATTATCAAGTTGAATGGAGGTAAGGTTTTATTTATTTAATTGCAAGAAGGATTGTCAGTGTCAAATTGACACTAATCGTTGGCTCACTATTACAAGGTTCTATGTTACAGTTTTAGTACAGTAGAGCGTCGATTATCCGAACTAATTGGGGGACGTGGGTGTTCGGAAAACCGGTATTTTCGGATAATCGATCGAATAGAAATCGATTGACAAAATTTTTATTTGCATTTTTTTAATACTTTTATTTAGGCCTGGCCCATAGGAAATAGCTATAAAATAAACTATAAAGCTTAGTATAACACTTACATTTTGTTTTATTTAGCTAGCTTTGAAATTAACTAAAATATATCGCTTTGAAAAAAAGTCGTCCCCGGACACTTTTTTTCAAATAACTCCTCAAGTAACAAAGATATATATCTAATATTTACTGGATCAATTACTATTAGTGTCCTCTACAATATAACATTGGTTACGATATACATAGGTTCCTATAGGGGGCACTTTCGCCATCGAAGTACGGCTAGACCCTTTACTTTACTTGGAAGTGACATACGAGTACAATAATTCGCGACAAGTGCGCGAGCACTGTAGCGCGGGAGGCGGGAGAGACACGCGCGGGTCGACCGGGCGTATTAGTTCGGATAAGCGGTCGTTCGGTTGATCGACGTTCGGATAATCGACGCTCCACTGTACTTATTTAGTTATTAATGCTACAAGGTCCTATGTGTCATTAGCTACAGTTTTGCAAAAACAAACCACTAGATAGCGGCACTTTAACTAAAAAATATTCAATGTCACATAGTTCTGTTTTTTTACGATAACAAAATAACGAAGTTCTATGTAAAAATTACTAAACTTCATTAAAATTAACATAGAACCTTGTAATAAGTAAGCTAACGACTTGTCGACTGACAAGATAAACTGGCCAATATAACAAATTTTCATCGATACTACGTCACAAATTATTTCATTAATATTTCATTAATATAAGTTTAGGCTGTTAGAAATCGTACTTAATTATATATAATTACTTTGAACAAGTGGAATCAATATTGATTGCTGTTAAAATTAATTTTGACAAAACAAGGCACAGGGTAAGGGTATTGCTTTATGGGAAATTCGATATTTGTTTCTCATTAACAAAGAGGACCTTTCGACGAGATTTTGCGCTTCTGGTGGATAGGTAGGTATTCATTATTATTTAAAAATTTTGTCAATTTAAATTTTGGACAGTAGAATGGACTTGAGAGTACTAGAACAGGAAAGTGGACGCACAGTTTTTAACTTGACCATTTTATAGTTTATGGTAAGCTGATGTCATAAACTTCGGGTTTACTGTTTTTAAAGTTTTATGTTTATGAATTTTTAACTTTTTCGATAAAATTAAAGATAGTACATCTTTATGTATGTTTCGTTTCATTCAAGTTGATCATGAAGTAATATTTTAAATAAAAGGTAAAACATAAAATTGATAGTGTATCATATATGTAATAATTTTCCTTTATGTTTGCTTTAATTATTTTTCACTTAATAAGGAAGCCAGCCCTCCAAAAAAAATACAAATTGCTAAATTATAATACAAAACAAATAATAAAATATTTTATATAAATATAAACCCGTTCATAATATTGCCTTAAGATAACGATTCATGAAAATCCTTAATGGGATTAAGTTGGCAAATTGGATATTGGGAGTAAGCCGCGCTAAGTCGCCGGACACAGCGGGTATTGTAATTAGCAGTAACTACGGATCGGGACTGTCTGATTAAACTGGCTTTATTAGACCACTTTGCTTCAATAAGCAAAGTGGTCCAATAAAGCCTTTCCAACGCGCAGAATCTCTAGTGTATTAGATACTTATCAATTTTTAGACAGTTGGGAAATAACTTTATTCTAAATTAATAACATTATTGGGTTAAACATAAATAGTTAAGTTTAATCTTCATTTCTTACATAATATCTTACATATAAATATATATAAAAGTAAAAGCTTACGTCGGTTATTTTTTTACGCATAAACATTGTAAGTAAGAAGAAAAGGATCGATGAGACTTGTAATATAATTTAGTTAATTTAAAAAGTTTACGAGTTTAAGAATAATATATACTTATTATCTTGATACATCATGGTGGCTTGGTAATGACACTGGCCTTTAAAATCAAAAGTGAAGCGGGTTCATACTCGGGTCTCGCACATCTGAGATTTTCTTTTGCAAATCTCAATTCCAATTTGATTATCACATTAATACAGCGGAGGAAAATATCGTGAGGAAACCTGCACGTCTGAGAGAACCAAACTAGTTTTTGAAAGACGTGTGAAGTCTGCCAACCCGCATTTGGCTAGTGTAGTGGATTCTGGCTTGTTCCCCTTCGCATTGTAAAAAGGGTTGATTTATAATTATGATAATCGAGTGTATAGGTCACTTGTGCTATTCGATTTATTTTAAAATGTCTCTTAATGTATATAGTAAGTGAATTCGGTGCCAACTTTTTATTTTATCTGAATAATAATAGAATGCTGCTAAATTTAATAGTTACAGTAAACCAATATAAGAGTACTTGAAGAAAACACTTTTATTACTCGGGGCATAATCGTAATAATAACAGTATCGAAAAGGTATAAAATTATCACTAACGCTGTAGCGAGGAAATGAAGATCGTTAATGGGTTTAATAAATTGGCAAATTGAATATTGGACATAGGTCCGGCGATACAAACGGTACGCTTTATAATTTACTCGTACAATGGACAATAACGCGATTATGAAATGAAGTGTTAGAATAAATTAGTGTACATGGTTCATTTTTTTACCGTAGTTCCTACTAATAGAAAACACGTAAGTTTATGAGGTTGTATGGATGTATGTTTGTCACTCTTTTACGCAAAACTACTAATCAGATTTTGATAAAACTTCACAGTAATATAGCTTATATGATGATGTTCTCCTGACCGATTCCGGCCACGGCGGCCAATCTCATTGAGACTAGCCAACTGCGCAGGAGATATTATAGTGTGTACGCGCAGACACAAGTGCACTCTATTCCTGTCACTCTCATACGACTGCTCGACACGACCAGCGAGAGATAAGGCGCAGGACCGACGGCTTTACGTGCTCTCTGAGGCACGGGGGTGAAACACCGCCAACTTCCCAACTCCGGGCTGTTACTGAGGCTTACTTATACAGAAAGACACAATAACTAAACTTGGCCCGACCCGGGACTCGAACGCAGGACCTCCGGGTGTGCAGCCGTACATGCTAGCCACTTACACCACCGAGGCAGTTGAGAGGCGAGCTTATATATCAGAGTAACGGCAATACAATAGCATATATTATATGCTATACAATCTATATATGCTATGCTATAATTTATAAAGAGGTAGTAATAAATAAATTAACTACGCGGGCGGAGCGACGGGAAAACGTAAGTATATTATAATTGCGAGAGTTTATGAGTCAGTGTGTTTGTTAGTTTACTCTTTAATGGTTCTACGGATTTTAATGAAATTTCAAATGGAATAGATCCTCAGTGAACACTTACAAATCTAACAAGCGAGCTGAGCAGCTTATAATGCCTCCCTACGTCGAAATGTATTTCATTAATATATAGCCCAGTAGTTTCTAGCGTTCATATAAATTTTTAAATATGATCAACGTGGCCAGTCCATGTACATGGCTTATTCTGCTTTCTCGTATTAGTCATATTCAGTATTAGAAATACAAGTCTGTTAAAAATACACATAATAAGATTGCATTTAAATATATATTATGTACATACGAACAAAATATTTTATTTATTTATTTTAGGGAAACAAATAGTACAATATTAGGGAATAATAAATAATAATAGATAACAAATAAACCAATGAAGTTTCCACATATTAAAAAATACAAATAAGAAGCAGACCACAATGAAAATATGAAAAACAAAAAGCTAAGCACTAAACTAAAAATTTACAAAAAGAAACACTGATTAAAATGAATAATAAAAAATAAGGAAAAACATAAAATAAATAAAACACAAAATTATTAATAAAACAATAAATTATTAATACTATTTTTGAAACCTATAAGTGAATTCGAAAATATGTCTATACTTGTAAATTTTTTATTATACTCATTACATGAGCGAAGTATAAAGATATTTCGAGCACGTTTCGTTCTAGTACATGGCAGGTCAAAACTATCGTGGTTGTGCTTACTAAATTTTGGAACCTTAAAATTCAAACAGCTTAATAAGAAAGGGCTATCAATGAAATTATTTAAGAGTTTGAAAAGAAAAATTTGATCTCTAAGCGTGCGACGCATCTCTAAAGGTCTAATATTAGGTCTAATATTTTATTTTCATATAAAAAAAGCAAAATTCATTAGTTTTCAGATTTTTTTTCTGTTTAATCGCGCGTAATTTAAAAAAAACTTTGTTTTTTTTTTTTATAATATGAGGTATTAGTCTGAATTCAAAATAAAACTACGTTACATTTGACTCTGTAGAGTCGACCCACAGATACAATTATATATTAGTTTCATATCTTGTACTAGCATTGCCCGCGGTTCCGCCCGCGTTCAGATGACCAAAAACCAAATTCTTAGGTTTTACATATTAGTATACTCTTACATTGCAGTTTATGTATTTTTTCTCAGAAATGAGATATTTTCCCGCGGTAAAAAGTATCCTATATGTCAAAATCCCTCCAGTGGTTTTTCTGTGATGCGGTAACAGACAGACAGACAGGCAGACAAAAATTCTAAAAACTGTAGATTCGGCCTCTGTATCGATAGTAATGTTTATTTCAATAAGATTTTCCAAAAAATATTTAATGTACAGATTCGGCTTAGTTACACTTTCACGCATATAAAACTTAATTCTTACCAAAGTCTATACAAAAACTTTAAAATAATAAAATGTGGTGTTAAAAAGTATAACGTTA
The DNA here is from genome assembly GCA_951806755.1 of Brenthis hecate. Classification (NCBI taxonomy): domain Eukaryota; kingdom Metazoa; phylum Arthropoda; class Insecta; order Lepidoptera; family Nymphalidae; genus Brenthis; species Brenthis hecate. Next base: position 4,631,495 of record OX638263.1, read on the forward strand.
TTTCATCTGGAATTGTGGATTGGGCTTCTCATTTGCACTTTAAATTTGTAAAAGTTTAAACAACTTGCAATGATAATATTAAAAACTTAGGATATTACCGGTAAGAGCGCTCCAGTATAACTAAGAAAATTAACAGTTTAACTAACGTACTACTCAAGTTTAAGTGGATAGTACATCTGAAGGTGTATCATATAAGTTATTTAGATGATCTTCTACTGCTCGGACTAACTAACATTTGCCCCTTTGTGGTGCAATATATTATGCATGCCTTGGGGATTGAGATATTTGCTTCATATTCATAAGTTACTTGTTCGTTACAATAGCCTGGAAAATATCGGTCTGGTGGTGATTTTGAAACGATGGTGAAACTTATTTATATTCTGTACCAAATAGCAGGCATAATGTTAGATAAATATAGTAGACAGTAAAGGAATACCTTTAAAGGAGAATTTTATCATTTAAAGCCGCATGAACAAACAAAACTAAAGCCTCATTCGCATTCAATAATAAAAAATAAACATGAATGAGGTAAACGGGGAAAAACATCCCAAAGCAGGCGATTACGTGGAAATTGTGCTGAATAATTAAACAGTCGACTCAGCCCCGGCCCCGATGACTGGATTATTGAGTTCTAACAATTAAAAGTTCCTCGATTCAATTAACAATTAAGGGTTAACGACGCAGCTGTGATTGGACTTTAATATTAATTAATCTCAACTTACGCAAATATGAATCTACCACTAAACTCGAAGAGCCGAGTTGAACTTGCTTAGCGATTGAATTTCAAGAATTTGTTAGAATTGTTTATGGGAAGTTAATACAGACCATTAAAACTTCATTTACTTATAGGTAGGTATATTACACGAACGAAAATAATAATTGAAATCTTACTTATAATGTACATATTATAATCACGTTTATTCTGGCACTGAATGACGTCTCTTAAGCTAGACCATGTGTATTTATTATAAAATTAGCGTTTTCCTGGGGCATATATCATATACTAAAACCTTCTCCGAAACTCGCTGCATCTTATGGTATGAGTATTATTCCGACCGGTTTAGTAGTTATCGCAGTATAACCGAACAAAAAAATCGGCTCACCATTTATTAGTATAGATGGATTCATTGAATATTAATTGGTATTCTATTCACGTTAAACATTTAAAATATTAATACTATTCAATACTCACGGCTCCGCTCGCGTGGTAGGTAAGTCGATAAAAAAGGGTAATAAGCTTGATTGCGGGATATAAGCTATTTCCATCCCGAATTTCTTTCAAGCCCATTAAGTTTTACTTCAATTAATAAACATACTCACACTCACACATTTTCGTATTTATAATATTAGTGATATTATGATAGATGTATTCTGAACTCTCATATTAATCTACTCTCAATTCTTAATTGAACCTTATTTTAGCAATGCTGATTTACGCGAATATTTGATATCTATACTAATATTATAAACAGGTTAAGTTTGTGAGTTTGTGACGTTGTAGGGGGTGATCCCTGGATCTACAGAACCGATTTAGATGAAATTTGGTAAGAAGATAGTTTGAGAGATCATCCCTTAAAGAGGTGAAAATGGGGATGAAAGTTTGTTTGGGGAATCAAGCTAGAGACAAAGTCGAGCGAAGCGTGGGTGAGTCGCTAGTTTTAAATAAAACTATCTTTTCGTATTTTTTTGCGGATTTATTTTTGTTTTTGGATGGTGGTTTGGTTTTTTGCGAACCAAAAATCAAAATAATTTCACTAACAAAAAACGGAAAATATAGTTTTATATAGGTATATTGGATGTCGTGATTAGCCCATCAAATTTTAGGGACTAATGCCTCTATTGATATCTGATCTTTAATCGCACTGAATGACTAGGTTATTAGGGATTGCTAGGTTAAAACCAGTAATTTCCAGGACATTATACATCTATCTATTGCTTGTATTACTTTCTAATGATGTCGATAAAATATTGAATGTATTTAGGTGAGCGTTGGTAAAGTTAAATGTTTTGCTTTGTTTAAACTATAGGTTTTAGGGAGCTGTTCATGTCCAAATATTTGTAGAAAAGAGTGGCGCTATAATTGCTACGTTGTCTTTATATAAAAATATATGTTGACCCGGATAACCAACTATCATCATACCAAATTCCATCAAAATCCCTCCAGTGGTTTTTCTGTGATGCGGTAACAGACAGACAGACAGACAGACCAACAGACAGACAAAAATTCTAAAAACTATAGATTCGGCCACTGTATCGATAATAATGTCTATTTCAATAAGATTTTCCAAAAAATATTTAATGTACAGATTTGGCTTAGTTACAATTTTATTATATGTATAGATTTTATTAATATAGGTCCTATGAGTTTTAACGAATATTAAAAATATATAAGTATATGTAGAGGTTAGTTATATTATGCATGTGTATATTATATATAAATTTATTATGATACCAGCAGGTTGGAGGTTGAACGTGGGCGTTAATTGTTAATGACAAAGATAATCGTATGCTGACTCGTGCGGTGTTATGAGACATTATAAATGAGCTGTTAGAAGACTTAGATAGAATTGGCAGATTTTGCTACATTGTTTGTGGATATATGGAATATCTGGGATTGAGTCCGATTGGGACAAATAAATACTCTCTAGTTAATAAGTAGTATTGAATCATATAAGAGTGTCATCATATCCACTGCTCTTCTTTTAAGTGATTACTTTTATTTTAAAATATTACGCGTTGTTTCTTATATTTATGTTGTATAAAACGATAAGAGATTCAACAGATCATTTTCCATATATTCAGGTATATCCAAAATTATACTTTTAAATAATTTTTCTATTAAATAATATAACTTTTATCAACTTAAGATTGCTTAAATATATTATATTAAGTTTACCTGTAGTATAATAAGGAGACTAGGGCATGTAGAAGTAGGTTGACGAGGTGGTAACCCGCCGGCTGTAGGCCGTGCATTGCATAGTTCCATCGGAACGTTAGCACGGTCAGCGGACGATACGATTTATGTGATTGTTCCTGTAACAAAATAATATGTTAATAATCGAATTAAAAACTAATATCTGTCTATAAAACTAATGTAGCTTAATTTTGCTAATCAATTACAAGGAAATAGTATATAGTTACTAGATTTATGACGCTTGTATGCTAATGAAAATTAAAATTTAAATAATTACTAAAAATACTAGCGACTAGGTACTTTTTAACGGTATAAACATAACTATGACGAATTTTATATATATCCTTTACTTAAGAAATGATTGATTCCCCATACAAACTTCCACCCCCTTAAGGGATGATCACTGGGATAAAAACTGTCCTATATCCTTCCCAGAGTCTCAAACTATGTATCTCCATATCAAATTTCATCTTAATCGGTTCAGCGGGTTGAGCGTGAAAAAGTAACAAACAGACAGAGTTATTTTCGCATTTATAATATTAGTATGGATTTGATTGAATTAAATAATTAGATATATCATGTCATATATCAAACGAATTATGTTACGAAGCATGTAAACATATGTATAACTGTGTACTTTCAAAATGCTTGGTTTAAAGGATTTTGAATAAAATATACCGTACTTGACCAATTTCACTTTTAAACGTAAAGTTACGTTTTATAAAAAGTGTTTTGCAGGTTTCATCTTTGAAAAGAAGCCTTAGAAGTATAAAGAGACACGCCCTTTATACCATTTCCTTTACAGTCGAAACTAAGCATGAAAATGATTAGAACAGCCATTCTCTGTATTATATTTTATGAACCACAAAAGTGTTATCATATTTATTTATTCTGACCTTTACATATTTTATAACTTTGTAATACGTATTAAAATATTATTAATCCCTCCACGACCGCGGACACCCCAGCGTATCAGTTAACAATAGATTTCTTAGATTTTAATTAATTTCTTAGAAATTTACTTGGAGGTGTTAATTCAAGGCCAAAATAAAATTAAAGTATTTTGGCAAAATATTTCAACTGCTATTTAAAAAGTATATCCGAACCAGCAACGTTTATCTTAAGTGCTACGAATGCTCTACGAATAATCGTAGCAATTTCGCGTAGTAAAATAAATGTCTTACTTTACGTAAACTACTCGTGTACGGATAAGGTTATAAAAACATTTCACTGTGCCATTTATAGGTATGCAAAGTCCTGAATAAATCAAGTTTATGGGGGAACTTAAACGTATAAAAATGTGTAAGCCATAAACGTAAAACGTAGGCAAAACAAAATTAGCAAGTGTTATGACAGTGCTCCTTCAAATGAAATTCATGTCAGGTGGCAGCGCTAACCGTCACCATTACTCATGTCTACAATATGCTAGTGCTAATAAATATTAGTAGCGCAACCCCGAATCGTATTTTAGGCTGAACACTTAAGCAAATATTGCTGTAATAACGCTTTTCCCCGTCAATGTAAATGGCTGGCAATCGCTCTTTATTATGCGTGTAAAGTGTGTGACTGTTGTTTGTTACCTTATATAAATACGATTAAAAAAATGCCTTTATTGACGTATATGTATTTATATATGCGTTAGAGATCATTACTTATAAGAAGGCCTTCTGTTCGATTCCCAGATCAGTTTTTAATCCCCGACGCAAAAAGAGTGGTGTTATAAGTTTGACGTCGATGTCTGTCTCTGTGTGTGTGTCTGTCTGTGGCATCGTAGCTCTCAGACGGATGGAACGATTTCGATGCGGTTTTTTTTCATTTGAAAGCCATTTTCCTTGCGGTAGTTCTTAGCTATGTTTGGTTAATATCGGTCCAGCAGTGTAAGAGTATCAGATCATTTCCAAAATGATGTAAGGCATTTTGGTGTATACTCGATTAAGCGTTTCACGCGAGCCAGTGTAATCGTTAAATGACAATTAATTTGCGTAGGAGGTTTTATAAATTTTTAATTTACAATTATTACTCAGAATCTTTCCTAATTACGCTATCAAGAATCGTAATAAAAAATAATATGAAAATAAACTAAATAAATATTTTTTTTGTAATATACACGAGCGAGTACTGCAGTCGCCAATACTTACAATAATATAATTACAAAAAAATAAAAATAAAAACTAAAACGTAACTCTCTAAATCACGTCCTAGAAACTACGAAGCAAGATAACATTCGTGTCCACCAACTATTATTTACATGTAATCTAATAACTAGACATTTCATACATTTCGCATCCGTCGCATAGCATCTTGCCTTAGGGAACGAAAGACATTGAGGCTCTATATAATCTTCATCCATATCTTTCATATTGCGTTTACCTAAATAATACCCTAAAAAGTATTGTATGCAAACCTTAGGGCAGAACTAAAATGTTAAATTTAAAAAGCAGCCGTGCAAAACCCGGGTCGAAGTATAGTATTTTATAAAACATTCATATATTGATAACAAGCATCGCCTGATCTGTAGTGAAATGAACACACAATGCTTAAAGGGAATAAACATTTGCTAAGTACACAACAATTACTGAGCGTGATCGAACTCGAGACCTGCAAAGGCGAATAAATCTAGGCACTGACTTATGTTTGCTTCTTCGAGTGCGAGCGCTTGTTTAGTAGGAACAAACTGTTTATAGCAACCGGATTTACGCTGGCAATTATAGAATTATACTCGTAGGATCGAATGTGTACTTCCTTGTAGACTACCAATTGATAAGTTACTTTGTTATATATCATATATATGTATATATATATATATACACATATATATATATATATATATATATATATATATATATATATATATATACATACATACATATAGAATACGTAAGTAATGACAGTCATATGCACCTTGTTAGGTATAAGTTTGTGTTCACTTAGAACCAACAGCGAATTTTACGTCTTTTTTCGGTAATTACTTCAATTATTATCAATGTAAATTATAAGCATTTATTGTTATTTCAACTTGAAATGAAATAATACGTAATTATTGTGTATAGTTAAATATCTCTATGTATTAAAAAGTTGTGTATATAAACGTTTTTTTTCCAAACTAATTTAAAGAATAAAGTTTGTACATCTATACTAATATTGTAAAGAGGTAGTTTGTGAGTTTGTGACGTTGTAGGGGGTAATCTCTGGATTTAGATGGAGTTTGAGACCCTGGGAAGGACATAGGATACTTTTTATCTCGGAAATCATCCATTAAGGAGGTGAAAATGAGGATGAAACTTTGTATTGGGAAGTAAGCTAGGGACGAACCCGAGCAAAGCGAGGGTGAGTCGCTAGTATAATATAAAATGACTATTCGTAACTAAAGAAAATATCAATTGTTCCTCTCGTTTTCGTACCGAAACTATCGTATAGAAGCAAAAAAATAGAATGACTTTTATACTATAAAGTCTTTAATAATTATCCAAGCCAAAATGCCGGAAGCCCTGCATGGAAATTTAAAGAGCAAAAGGCACTTTCCAAAATACGCCAGCCTTTGCTTCATAAGTGGCGGGGGCTAAATGTAGCGATAATTCTTTGCAGTGGACCGCCAGACGCAAATATGTATGATAATGTACTTTATACTGGTTATTTTAAGTGTCTCATTCAAATATTTCTAAGGAAGTAAAACACTAACAGAGAAACCTATCTTTTGTGGTTTTTTGTTAAAATAATATACATACAAAGTTATCAAAGTAATTATAAAAAGCTTGTTATTTTTATGAATGGATGAAACTCAAACTATCAAATAGTATAAAATTATCTAATTCTTTGCTGTAAAAAAATAAAAAGTAAGACTGGTGAAAAAACGAAAACGTACTAGAATTAAACATACACATTTGAATTTATAATACTCGTGTTTGTATCAATATTTAACTTCTATCAAAAGAATGTGTGTTTCTCATGGAAGCAATTTGAAGCTTACCTGATGTTAGAAAAATATGAGGCTGGAAAAAGTTAAAATAGATTTTCATGTAGCTATCACATTGTGTATTCCGGTTTATTTCATTTGGCACGATAATGTATTGTGGCTCAGGAGACAGATAGTGGATAAACTCTATTGTCTGGTGTACTGCCTCACCATACAAATAAAACTAGGGCAATACCTACATAATAAAAACGAATATAAGATGGAATTACAAGAGTCTAGAGTCTAGACTAAGTAATAGATTTAGACTGTACGGAAATCCTAAAATTTACTTATTCCTGAAACTCCCTAAATAAGCTAGATGGCTTTTCTTGTATAAAAATATTAAATTAGCTTATTTTCATTTTAATTATTTTCGTAGACTACACTGAACTCGTTTGTGCAATATTTTTTAAAATATAATTACTTTACGATGAAAAATTACATTAAAAATAAATATTACTGATAAGTTTGCTTTGAACATTCCATGTTATTAATATATATTAATGTATGTTATTAATTAATTTAAAATATAACGTCAACATTTAAGACCTATTTAAACTGAAAATCATCATAAATATCTTATTTATTTCTTCGGAGTAGATTACGTTTATATAAGAGACTCCATTAAATATTTACTTATTGAGTTACTATTATTAATAAATATTAAATTTATATAGGTGTGTATGTCTGTTACTCCTTAACGCTGAAACGGCTGGACGGATTTGGATGAAATTTAGTGTATAGATAGGTTATGATCAGAAGTAACAAATAGGCTACTATTAAGCGCATAGGGACGCAAATCGAGAGTAAGCCGCTAGTGTATTATATAGTATAGTAAAGATAGCATATAAAGGTGTCTATAATTTCAATTTGGACGCGGGTTTCCGTTTGATTGCACTGTGGCGATCTTTAGGCAATAAAACTTTACCGTATTAGTATTGCGCTTTGAACTGTTATGGGAATCGCTTGTCGTTATTTCGTTGGGTTCTAATACTAAAATCTTATTAATTTATATATAACTCTTTATGAAAGAAATTATCACAAGATATCACTGTCATTTGTCACTTTTGGCTAGTAAAACTACTAAGTTATACGTAATTAATGATTTATACATTCAAATAACATAAACGTGCAAACATCATCCATGTCGTTTATCTTTCGGTAGCAAAGGATATGTACGTACTAGATAAACTAGTAAGCTACCAGATAAACTAGATTTTGTTTGCGCTTGCATGTTACCCGTCACCTTTATCCGCCAGAGAACTTTCTCATTAAAATCCATGAAGTCATACTTCTTTGAAGATAAGTTCTACCTTGTGGTACCCCTTTTCTGTAGTAGCTTATGACCCTCTCGTTCGAATTTCCTATCTGCCAATGATAGTCTCGGTAAAACCGCTAAGCGTTCCGGAGATTAGTAGCGGCAAATAAACAAAAAAAAACGATGTTTTGATATCGTGTCTACTACTTGAATGAGGTAACGGTTTCCAAATTCTGTGTTATTTGTAAGTGTATGATTTAATATATACGTATACCTATCTAATAAAATTCTAACTGAATCAAATCTGTACATTAACACCTCTAGGTGATCTAAGAAATTAATTAAAATTCTAAGAAATCTATAGTTAACAGACACGCCGGCGTGTCCGCGGTCGTTGAGGGCTTAAATATATTTTTTAAAATCTTATTGAAATAATCATTATTATTGATACAGAGGCCGAATCTATAGTTTTTAGAATTTTCGTCTGTATGTCTGTCTGTCTAGGAAAGCATCACGAGAAAACCACTGGACAATTCTGATGAAATTTTATATGATGATAGCTGGTTATCCGGGTCAACATATAGATCAACAGTCAACATACTTATTACTGCGAAAAATATCTTATCTCTGAGAAATCTACATATACTAACCTTAAAACGTAACTAGAGACGAATCCGACCGGAGCGAGGGTGAGTCGCTAGTACCAAATAAATCACTGGTCATCGGAAATATTAATTATAACAAGCATTGCTCGCGGCTCCGCCCGCGGTCAGATGACCAAAAACCAAATTATTAGGTTTTACATATTAGTATACTCTTACAATGCAGTTTTTGTATTTTTTCTCAGAAATAAGACATTATCCCGCGGTAAAAAGTATCCTTTATGTTGACCTGGATAACCAGCTATTGTCATACCAAATTTCATCAAAATCTGTCCGGTGGTTTTCTCGTGATGCGGTAACAGACAGACAGACAAAAATTCTTAAGACTATAGATTCGGACTCTGTATCGATAATAATGTCTATTTCAATTAGATTTTCCAAAAAATATTTAATGTACAGATTCGACTTTACAATTTTATTATATGTATAGATAACTCATTTTGGCATCGTTAATAATATTTTTAATTAAAATAATAATTAGTAAATTTCTAGTTATGGGAATGTTTTAATTTGTACTTCTGCTCAAGAGCGCCTCAAAGTTTACATTTACTTGGAAGCACCTTTGAACAATTAATTTCAGTATTCAGTATCTCAGGTTAGGCCTTAGTTCACAAGCTTAAAGCAAGGTCTGTCTAGCCCACATCTATTTTTATTTATTTGACTCAGTGACTTGGCATGTGTATTTTTGTTTTCTCTACCATCATTATATATATACTCATATATATATATATATATATATATATATATATATATATATATATATATATATATATATATATATATAAACAGCGTAGCAGCTAGATAGCAGCTGAAGCTATCTTTAGATTTTTTTTACCGAGTGAAAGAAACGTGGCTATTTATGCTTTCGATTTATACTGTTTGTATAAGAAAATAGATTAAAATTATAGATTTACTTTTGCGGTGTGAAATAATACAAGGTAGAAAAAACCTAAGTAACTAACAAACTTTAAGTTTGTCAATATCTTTATATAAGTAATAACTAATACAGAGTTTAAATGAGTGCAAGCAGTTTACTGATTTTACATAACTGCATAATATACATAACATCTCAGCATAAAATAAGACTTACATCAATTTAAAAAGAAAACATGCCGTCCATTTAATTAAATCGCTTACGCTTGGCCTAGGTTGGTGTGTTAGAAGCTTTAGCCACATCTGCCAGACCGGGAAAATCAGGAAGTACATTATAGTGTAGCGCTGTGTCATGGTCTGATAGTTTCTGGCTCACATTAAAACTATATTTGCTTTGTTCATATCCCATAATTGTTGTTTGGCGGCTAGCTTTAATTGTAGACGTTTTCCGACCATGTTAATCGCATGTAACTTATTGTTTAGCCATTTCATGTTTCGTGCTTTATATGCAACTAGCAAAACCCGCGACTTCGATCGCGCTAAAACTATTAAAAAAGTCTAAAAGGTAGATTTCATACAAACTTTCGTCCCCTATTTTACCCCCTTAAAGGGTGAATCTCGAAAAATGCTAAAACACGGATTTATTTAATTGTATTGAAGAGCATTAATACCAAGTTTCAAGTAATTTTGATCATAAATATTTTTTGGATTGTATTATAACGTGATTTTATTAGAATTATTACTAAATTACCCGCGGCCTCGCCCATGTTTAAATTATCAAAAAACAATCTTTTTGGCTTTATAAATTAGTTACATCTATAGGTACATTAAAATTTAATGAAGCAGTATCTGTGCTTTAAATATTTTTTGGATAATTTTATTGAAATACACATTATTATCGCTAATAGAGAGCGAATCTATAGTTTTAAGAATTTTTGTCTGTCTGTCTGTCTGTGACTGCATCACAGAAAAATCACTGGAGGGATTTTGAAGAAATTCGGTATGGTAATAGCTGATTATCCGGGTCAACTAATATACTAATACGAGTATACTAATATATAAAACCTAAGAATTTAGTTTTGGTCATATGAACGCGGGCGGAGCCGCGGGCAATGCTAGTTTATATAATAATAATGATAGAAGATAGAAAGAATATATGTACAAAAAGCAATAAGCTAGCTTTTCGTCTATGACTTCGGTAGTTCTCAAACGCTTTAACCACAGGTAAAAGCCCCGTTAAAACCAAATAAGTCGTTCCAGAGATTAGCGGAAAACACAAAAAGACAAAATATTTTTGTGGTTGTTGTTGTCTAAGTTGCGTAGAAATGTGAGCTTAATATGAGGTTAGCATTTTAAATACACTTCATTTTTTTGTGAGAAAAATATAAAATCTATTTTGAAATAAATACCAGTTTAGTCTATTAAAAATAGAGTTTTCGTATAAGTTTGATTTTATTTAAAATCGCATGAAAACGACACGGGTGGTTGGTCTGACAATAAATTCTGTACAATTTCTATCTTGATGGAGTCAGAGTGTCGCCGGGGAGTATCGCAGACACATTTTATTGGTCTTTCAGCTGTATTTCATGTTTCGCTTTTCAAAACCAAATTGACATTGCTTGACATTCAGTGCTTCGTACCTAGTATGTTAATACATTATCGAAGATTGAATTCATCAATTCAATTTATCTATGATGTGTAATTCAAATTTTTAAAATTAGTTTGCGCATTTTTGATATACTTGTATGCAAATCCATTTATATGATTTGTTTTATAGGATAAAATGAAAAAAACATTGTGTAAACTTTTATGGTATACTAGCGACTCACCCTCGCTTCGTTCGGGTTCGCCCCTAGCTTGATTCCCCATATAAACTATCATCCCCGTTTTCACCCCCTTAAGGGATGATTTCCGGGATTAAAAGTATGTCCTTCTCAGGGTTTTAAACTATCTTCTTAACAAATTTCATCTAAATCGGTTTAATAGATCCAGAGCTTACCCCCTACAACGTCACAAACTCACAATTCACAAACTTACCTCTTTATTACATTAGTATAGATAGTATAGATGATAAATCGGACTACTATTGTGTTGCGAAGGTTTGGTTGTTATGTGTATGTTTGTTACTCTTTCACGCTGACACAGCTAGATATATGAAAGGTACACAGACAGACTATGACCGGGAGTAATAAATAAACAATAAAATAATACAACGATGCACCTATTTATTTTCACATTCTGCTTATTTATTGTAAAAATAACATTTTTTATGGCTGTTCTCATTGCCACTCTTTCCGTCTACAGCCAGCCCAATATAACATCCGTCTTAAACAAGAATAGAATCTTTGACCTACAATTTATAGACGTGCTGCTGATATGGATAACTGTGTTATCATTGTATAAAAGTTTCGTTATCTGCCCCGGTTTTACTCATGTTTGAAGTTTCAAACAAATATGATTATAGTCCAATTTCCATATATGCACACTTTGTCACCTTCTTTAACCTCCATGTTAACAATTCGATTTTCAAAATCTCCTTTTTTAATAGTAAATATGCATTAGACAAATATCCGATCCAATTTAGTTATTTAAACAATTTTTGAGATTTTGTGTTTATTACTCAGAAAGTGAGCGGTTATCGCTTTTTTTATAATTATATAGATGATATACATATTATATATATTTTAATCATAAGGATCTATAAATTTACCTCGCAGCAAACAAAGAAGCTTCTGTAAGGGACTATAACCTATATCTTTGGGCAGATTAATGTCAACGCTGTCGTCCGAACATGAGCGCCGAATGGGTTAGGACGCCATCTTGATTTATTGCCAGTACAGTGGTAAAACCTGCACGACAATACTGTAATAGATGTAGTTTTTAGGATCTTGTAAGATTTGTTTTCACATGTTAAATCCAATTTATTATTTTTGGTACCTCTTCTTTTTTGAATCACTGTTTGAGTTAAAAGTGCTAACGTAAAAAGCTTTGGATTATCTGGAGTAACAAAATCAAAGTGTGTTATGTTTTGGTTTATGGAATTCTTTTTAAAGCTTTTTTAAGCTTAGGTATCTGATAAAGTAATAATTTTATAAATGATAAATATTATAATGTGTAATAATAATAATCATAAATTAATTTGATAATATTATAGACTCCATGATGCGCTCAAAAGCATAAGACATGACCTGTATGGCTATCACTTACCTATAATGACAACAAAATATCTTAATAATATATAATTATATATAAATAATTAGAAATTATTAACTCTCCATTACCATATGGACCTCTCATCAATATGATGAGAATCATGCCACAGTCCAAATGCGTTTCATTCTGTTTCTATAACAAGCGTGCTCCTAACTCGCTACCAGTGCAAAGTACCTCAATAAAAACAAAAAATGAATAACGAATGGATATATAATTCGTTGGCTTACTATTACAAGGTTCTATGTTAATTTTAATGAAGTTTAGTAATTTTTACATAGAACTTCGTTATTTTGTTATCGTAAAAAAAAATAACATAGAACTATGTAAAATTGAAAATTTTGTAGTTATAGTGCCGCTATCTAGTGGTTTGTTTTTGCAAAACTGTAGCTAATGACACAGGACCTTGTAGCATTAATAACTAAATAAGTACTAAAATTGTAACATAGAACCTTGTAATAGTGAGCCAACGAATTATGTCACGAAGTTCAACATTTAAAATGTGTACAGATAAAAAAAGAAATATACAAATATATTGAAATGAAATAAATACTTTACTCTTTGATCAAATCATTCCAACAGCGATACGTTCTGAAATTTTATAGATCTTGCTTTATTACGACATTTTATTATATTTGTAACATATATGATTGTCAGAGCTGAAGTAACCCGAGCGCGTAATGGGCCGCAGACTCCATCTTGATTTATTACCGGTTCAATGGAGAATTTGTTTGACGTTGCTGTAATAGGTAAGTTTTACTTTGAGACTTTCATTATGATTCAAAGTATTCTATATGAGTTCGATCATTATTTACGGTTATTCTATATTAAGACAGCTGTCTTCTGAGTTACGACTTTCAACATTTTCATAATTTAATAATGAAAACGAAAAAATTGTTTTTTTACAACATTAATGATCTATAAACATTACTAGCTATAACTTCCTTTATACATATACTTTAATAAAACTTCTAGGAAATATAGTATTTCCAAAATTAATTTTCATTCTAAGTACATTTGAAGATAGGTATGAATTGAAACGTGAGCTAAAAAATATATAACGCATTACCATTAAAGGGCATATCGTTCAAACAAGTTATTCGTATTATTGAGACACTAATGACAAGAACTTATATAATAGTGCAAAAGCGTGGAAAATGTTCAAGGATCGTCAATTGTTTCAGATCTTGATTAGTGAGTCATAACACAGATCAAAGTACGAGAAGGAAAAGTATGCCAAAATCAAAGCGTCCACAGTTTGTGTCCACGTCCTTTCGTGTAAATTTATTAAAAGTGATACAAATACCAAATAAGATGATATTCTTGCATAAAAAAAAATCATAATAAAACAATATTTTTTTTAAGTTCCATATCTTATATCCATATAGTTTTTTATGGTAAAAATATTCAAGTTATAGAAATTTTAATGATGAATAAACCGTGTTCTCAGCTAACATTCTTACTCAGAGCATTTTTCCGAATAAATAATTCATTTATCGAAAAGGATTACGCTAGCAAACATTTATAGTGTAGAGTGTAGGTATTCACCTCATTTCGGGCGACTGATCCTTTTAAAAATGTACGTGAACAGATTCGCATTCTTACAGTAGTGAACCAAATTTATCGGCTTCGGTGAAGGAAAGCAATTTCAAGAAGCCGATAGGTGGAACAGGAATTTATACCGAAAGTGCAAAACCTGGATTTTGGGTAAGTAAACAATATTAAATATATTTTGCAAATAAATGGCACCTCTGAATATTTCTTTTGCATCGTATAGTATAAAATTCTTAGTATATAGTCTACTAAAAAGAGTAGAGAGGAAGTGAGTTAAATAAGACTTGGTGAGTTCGGTTACGTTTATCGTATAGACGAGTGCAATTAGGTTTGTACCTCGGAACCCGGCAATAATGAATGGATTTGGCTGATTTTGGTTTTTTTTAGTTAGCTATTTCTACTTTTATATTTGTATACTTCATACATAGTCTATGTCTATGTTTATACTGTTCACCGTTTGTCTTGGTTTCATTAAAATGAGAGATCCGATATGGAAAGGGTACAACGAAGGATCGGATGTCTCTTTAATGTATTTTTATAGTAATATACTAATTAGTATTGTTTTGAATTCAATGCTTGCGTAAGAAGTTTTATTAAAAATAAATTTTATGTTATGCAATACTTTCTTAGAATTACGCAAATATGTGACATTAATCTATCTTTTCGAAGTTTTTTTGCGGTATAATTTAGTTTTTTGGTACCCAACATTTCGAATGCTTTACAACAGTTATGGTCACGGGAGACTCCGCGAAAAAATCCGAAAATGTAGTTAAACTCTATTTACGGAGTCAACCATACAAGCGCTTTCTCTGTCCCACATTAGCATACAAACTGATAAGGACAGAAAATTGTCTAGCTCCGCCCACTAACACTTGCAACTGGTTTGAAATCATAAGGATCATTCGTATTGCTAATGCTTTAGTGAGAATTATTAATAATTTGTAATAAAATAAACATTAAAATAAAATTGACTGATTTTTAAATATGTATATATACATTATTTATTAATTTTTACTTTCCGACATATCACTGTCATCTCCTACATCTATACTACATATATTAAAATTCTAAGCCGAATCTGTACATTAAATATTTTTTAGAAAATCTTATTGAAATAAACATTATTATCGATATAGAGGCCGAATCTACAGTTTTTAGAATTTTTCTGTCTGTCTGTCTGTTATCGCATCACAGAAAAACCACTAGAGGGATTTTGATGAAATTTGGTATGATGATAGCTGGTTATTCAGGTCAACATATAGGATACCTTTTACCGCGGGAAAATGTCTCATATCTGAGAAAAAATACAAAAACTGCAATGTAAGAGTATACTAATATGTAAAAGCTAAGAAATTGGTTTTTGGTCATCTGAACGCGGCGGAGCCGTGGGCAATGCTAGTTGATAATAAATCAGATATACACGAGAGACGTCTCAACGGTACGGAATGCGTAGACGGACTAATTATGAGTTGCATTGTAATCGCGGCCTAAGCGTCTTATCTGCAACTAATCACGTGGAAGCGCAAAATCTCAGTGCTTGGTTCATTCGGCGAATACATTATAATTAATTGAGGGTATTTTAAAATAGTTGTAGGCATAGATTTTTCTAAATATTTTTGACTGAATATTATACCTATTTGGAAATACTATGTGATTTTACAAGGGCGTCGTTTAATAAATTTGAAAGTGCGGTCTAATAACTAAGTTTACGCATGTTAATGGTATCCTCACAAAATAATAAAGTCCTTAAAATTTTAGTTTGCTGAGGCAATATTTAAATTTTCGGGATATTTTAATAACTAATATTTTGTTGGAAGGTCGAGGGTTGTTCGTTCTCCTTTTACCCTTTTACACTGTAAGAGTTTGTTTAATATTATTATATTACAAGAGCAGAGATGTTCATTTCGATTAAGTGTTAGTTTTGTGATAACTTTACTTGTTTTTAATATAAAGCGGTGTTTTCTTTAATGTTAATATCGTTTGGCTTCCAGAGTACTTTTACATCTCAATAATTTTAAACATCCGATAGTAAAGTAAGTAGTGTATAAAATAAAATTTTAAACCAAATACCACCACCTGTAATGACATAAACACTTTAAAAGAAAAAAGCCGACTTCCAAGCA
Source organism: Brenthis hecate (assembly GCA_951806755.1). Taxonomy (NCBI): domain Eukaryota; kingdom Metazoa; phylum Arthropoda; class Insecta; order Lepidoptera; family Nymphalidae; genus Brenthis; species Brenthis hecate. The sequence continues at coordinate 4,648,041 of OX638263.1, forward strand.
CTTAAATGTAAAAAATAACTAAACGGGGGTTTTCATTTAGAATAGATACCTAATCAGATATTTTCGAAGTCGGTGCCAGCCTATGCAAAGCAAACCACAAATTGATGTATAACATTTTAACTATAATTAGAGTTCATACCTAATCATATTTACTTATTAGTTATTCCTGGATTTTATAGCCTGGAAGTCGTTTTTTTTTTAAGTTTTAATTTTTCCATTTTTAGTGTAGACGTAATAAGCAGGTGCAAATGTAAGAAGTAAGTTTTTTAATAACATATTCCATTAAGCAATTTATTTAAAAATATATATTTATTGTTGATTTTATAAAAACCGCTCGACCGATTTGGATATAATTTAAATGGAACCACCTGGAATGTATATGTATATCCTTCGAAACAAAAAAATCCAAATCGGTTCAGGCGTCTTCGAGTAATCGGTGAACATACATAAAAAAAATTCCGACGAATTGAGAACCTCATCCTTTTTGGAAGTCGGTTAAAAATAAAGCACTAGTTGAGATAAGATATTAATAATTCCGAAACAACAAAGCTGACCTTTGTTCCAGATTTGCGAGTATTATAGATGTATACAGCGTGTAGTCGTTTATTTTTTATTTTATCGAAGAAAACGTCCAAATCAACCGTCCAAAAGAGCCAGGGCGGAAAATCGCTTAGAGCTAAAGGTTGCCTTTGAGTAATCCGGGGTCGAACTCCTTGCGTTATTACACGAGAAAAAACCAATTTAGATCTCACTATACATTGAGATATCCTTAGGGGTTTATTTAATAAATTTTATAAAAAATGAAAGAATTACGTAAAAATTAATTTCTTTGATAGATTCCGGTTATTCCTGAATATTATTACCCCATGGAAAATGAAATTTATGTTTTTTTAACCGTTTAATTATTTTAATTTCTTTGTTAAAAAACGAAATCGTAGAAAAGAAAAGCTGTAAAAATTATAATTACACCAAAGACTCAATAAGAGTATAATTGAAAATCACAATTGTTTTTATTCTAGCGATCGTTTCAATAATTTAAAGCCGTCGTAAACAACGTAACACGATAACAAATGCCATCGAGGACTGCGGTCGCCCCGCTAACTACAAAAGCGGTGAAATAAAATATTTTAGCTTTCCAACTGCTCGGAAACGATGGGATTTCATATGCTTTGTTCTGTATAAATGCTGCTACAATCAATTGTACGTATTGCGTTATGGACCCGGTGATTTAATGTATGAAATATCAGAGAAAAGAGCACAATTTTAAATATTATTATAAATTTTTATGGGTATTGGAGCGTTGTTGTTTTATTGGAGCTGCTTGATATGGCTAGTTTCTTTTTATGAGGGTGAAGTGAGGGGTAAATAAAGTAGTCGAGATCTTTAATGCGCCATAGGTGGTGAAAAGTGGGTGTTTTATTTTTATAGTGCCCTGGCAATCGGCTTTATCCGCGTATGTTTTTGTTTTTTTATTTTTATATGGGAATTTATACAACATAGATATCAAATTGTATCTTAGAACATAATATCCAATACATACCCAAAATTCACTTATAATTTTAAATGAGAGCTTGCAATAAATTACTTTTATTTAAATCCGTTCAGCCATTATCGAGGGATATGCTATGGATATTATATATGCTATGGATATTAGGTTATATAGACAGGCAGATAAAGACAAAAAATACTAAAAAGCTAAGCTTCTATTACATTTTATTTTATTTCTAATAGACTTCATGTGAAATTGATGCTATTTCTTATCTATATAGATTAATAAAATTGAAGTTTCTGTTTGTAATGTCAAAATAATAGGTTTTACTAAATAGGTATATGTATATGTTAATTATAAGAAAAAAGAACACTTTTTTTTAAAAAAATGTCTATTTGTTCCGGATAATTTCCGATTTCCGGCTGGGCCGATTTTGACGGGACTTTCACTAACAGATAGCTGATATTATATGGAGTAACTAAAGCTGCTTTTATTGTAGAAAAAAATAGGGTTCCGCGCAAAAAAATTAAAACCCATGATATTGTGTACGAAATCCGAGTACCTAGGGGCACATTTGAGCGGAGCGAGGGCAAGTCGCTAATTTTTCGTATACATTCCTTGTAATCCTTCCCTCTGTTACCATTTTTTTCTGAATATGTGGAATTTACTAAGAATAAATATGTGGAATATATAATATTTGAGCTTTTTCAACTCGATGCAGTTATCTTTCTCCCTAACAAATAAATCTACTCAAACAAAATTATCAATTATGTAATACATACATTAATATAATACATTGATTAAAATATTATTGCAATGCGCCGATTGACATTTTAATCACAAACGATAATTATTTTTGACCGACAGCTAATCATGGAAATTCATTCGTGATAATTTAGCCCAGATTATACTTAAATCTCGTAACGGTTTTATTAAATTGACTACGCAATAATATGAATGTAAAATTAATATTAATGAGGCTATATCTATAACTTAATTAATATTTGTATATATCAAATAAGCACTAAATTGTTAGTGATGAAGTTATATCTGCGTGCAATAGTAAATCTATACTAATATCATAAAGAGGAAAGATTCGATATTTTTGTTTGTTTGTTTGTACTAAATAGGCTCCGAAACTACTGAACCGATTTAGATGAAATTTGGTATAGAGCTAGTTTGAGATCCTGGAAAGGATAAATGATAGTTTTTATCCCGGAAATCATTCCTTAAGGGAGTGAAAATGGGAATCAAAGTTTGTATGGGGAAGCAACCTAGGGACGAACCCAAGCGAAGCGAGGGTGAGTCTCTACTAAATAATAAATATATGTCCCAATGTATTTATGTTGGGACATTAACACACAGCACCATCTAGTTCCATGGTAGGTTGTGTTATGGATACCAGATAGTTGATATACTACACATATTTATGTCCGTGCTCATTACACAAATGCCCCCCACAGGACTCGAACCCGCAACAGCTGGCACAACATGTAGGGTCACTACTCACTACAAACTGAGGTAAAGTAATAATACTAAAGTCATCTAAGTACTAATAGTAGTAAGAACATTTCATTACTTTATTGAATAATTGTAATGCCGCGGCCGATTCTAAAGGTGAAAAACGAGACAGTCCAGCCTGGTGTTCACGGAGAGACGATAAGAGTTTTTAGCAATCTATACTAGTATTTGAGGACCCCAAATTTCATCAAAATCTGTCCAGTAGTTTTCTAGTGATGCGTTCTCAAACAGACAGACAGACAAAAATTCTAAAAAGTATAAATTTAGCCTCTGTATCGAAAATAATGACTATTTCAATAAGATTTTCCAAAAAACCTTTAATGTACAGGTTCGACTCAAAATTTGATAATAGGTATAGATACATATTATGGACTTTTATGGGTCATTAATAACTATCAATAGAGATATGTACAATAGTTCTAGAGTAATCGATATTTATAGTTCCCTGTAATGGATGATCGGCATTATATTATACCGATGTTATTAGAAAGCTCTTATTAATTCCATATAAATTAATTAATGATTTGGATATGAGTTGATCTATATTGCTAAAATAAAATATAGTAGTAAACACACTATACAAATATATGAAACATTCAATTATTATATATTATTCTATATGTTGTGTTATATTACAGAGAAAACTTAAATGCACAATTAAACGGACAGATAAACGCACAAAATTATATTCGTTTGTTTTGGCTCAACAACAGATAAAATTAAAGGCAAATCAATGAAAAACGTTGACCGTAATACTCGTATAATTTTGTATTTTCAATTTTTCCATGATAGGTACTTTCCCGACTTCAGCCTCTTGAGGGTTCCCTTTGTCTTTCGATATAAAATTATAAGACGGAGGTGTCAAAGGTAGTGTCACGTAATGATGTGTCAGATTTCTGTTATCTAAAGAGGCAGGTGACTTTGGGAAAACTTGATCGCTATATAGACAATAATCAAAGGATTATTGCAAATTTTTAGCCATAATTCATATTTAAGGGTGATAAAATTATTTTTATAAATAATTTTTTCGACTCTACTTATGTTTGAGATAGAGCTTAAGTTCTTTGCTTACTTGTTTGACATGTCTGCAAATGCATTACCCTGAACAAATTTCAATTATAAAAACTTACTATTCACCTTATTTTCTGATTTCAAAATAATATCGCATGGTTAAAAGAAGGTCATCTTTAGCGATTTATTGAAATCTAAGTGAAATAATCACGCACATTTCGCGTAAAGTCGTAGGCTAACTCATAATAATAACTATTATGACGACACGTTTGGCTCAGTTTGTAGTGACCCTACTTGTTGTGCCAGCGGTCTCGGGTTTGAGTCCCGCTGGGGGCATTCATTTGTGTGATGAGCACGAATGTTTGTACTCCAGTCATGGGTGTTTTTATATTTATAATATGTATGTATTTAAAGTTATATATATATATATATATATATATATATATATATATATATATATATATATATATATATATATATGTATATATATATATATATATGTAGTGTATCAACTTTATGGTATCCATAATACAAGCCTCGTAGCTTACCATGGAACTAGATGCTCCTGTGTGTTAATGTCTCAACATATTTACTTATTATTTATATTGTATGTAAATACACATTAAGAAAAAATATTAAATGTTAAAGCACTTCTGGTTCACAAGAGCTGGTTGGTGTTCAATAAGGTTCGTGCGAGTTAATACTAAACTTGTATTATCAAAAGCAGAGCAGTTGTACAAACGTGACGACAGGGGACAACAACTTTTTTCATTTAAACGAAAAACAACAAATACAAGTTCCATCGTGAATAACTTCAGTCATATTCTAATGAACCTTTATTAAACTTTGCAGCCTAAAATTGTTTAGCCGTAACTTTGTTTTGTAAAATATTACTCTGTTTTTTGTTTTAGATTTTTTATATTTAAAATAGCCGAAATAAGTATTTCGAAAGAATTTTTGTAATTTTGACTACGAATTTACGTTAAATCTTGAATCTCTCTCGTATAAGCAGTTTCAGACGGTGAGTATTAGAAAACGAGTCATAGTGTTCATAAAGATATTTGTTTCTATTTACGTAAGACATACCGAGATGTTAAGAAATTATGATTATTCATAATATGAAAGATGTTCCTAAAGCTAGATGATCAAATTTTAGAAATAAATAAATATGTTAGGATATTAATACACAGCACCATCTAGTTCAATGGTAAGGTACGAGGTTTGTGTTATGGATACCAGATAGTTGATACACTACAAATATATATACTTTAAATACATACATATTATAAATATAAACACCCATGATGGAGTTCAAACATACGTGCTCATCACACAATGAATGCCCCCAGCGGGACTCGAACCCGCGACCGCTTGGCACAGCAAGTACACACTGAGCCAAACGTGTCGTCAGAAAGTTCGAATAAAAATCAAATTAAATAAGCAATTCAAACTGATAGATAACAGAACCCATTAAATTTCTAAACTAAAAGTGCTCTCAGATATAAGGCAAATGAAATATGCTTTAATGAGTTTTATGACGAAATTAATCATTGATTTCACATCGCATTAAGACACTGGCTTAGTGGCAGAGCTTCTTGGAACAGGAATAATTCTAATTTCTGCAAGACTTTGATGGATGATCTAAATGGATTCAATTTGCGTTTTTGCTCTCTTATACTTTACATCACCCGCTGAAAAATGAATCATATCTTATGAATTCAAATGAATAACGATCATCCTAATGATATTATAGTATCTAAACTCATATAAAATTTAGTTACAATATTTGTTTTTGGCCTTTAACAAGAAAGTTATACAGAATAGATTTTTCTTGTTTCTTATGGTTTCAATTCATTTCCATAGTTGAGCGTATTGGTTTAATATTAAGTTAAGTAAGCTTTAAGTAATTGTAATCTCTTGAAAACGTCAAATAATTTAAAATAAATGAAAATATTGAATATTCCGAACCAGATAAAATTAATGATCAGGGGTGAAGAGTTAACAAGAGCTATTAATTTTCGCTTATGCAAGCGTCCAGAACGTTTTTGGACATCGCGACAGCTTTGATTGATGGACCTGAGCTATTTAACGATTGCGTTGTATTGGTGTTCAAAACACAATCAATAACGGTGCAGCAGAAAATGGCAGCGCGTTATGACGCAACGCATTAATATGAAGGCTTAAAATTTAATAGCTTGGAAACTATCTGTATAAAAACAGGATACACTGAATATACAGCCTGTATTGTGTGATATTAAAAATTAATTTACAGGAGTGTCAGCTTTACTGTGTTTTGAAGTTTTTGAAAAACAAATATTCTGCACATTAAAACTTTATTATTACTATGCAAGAGGTAGAGAGTGTAAAGAGTGATTTATTTAGTATACCTAGTATTTGTAATCTCTATTTCTCAGAATAAGCAATATTTACGTCATAACGAAAAATAGTTTAAATAATAATATTCTAGAAAACGGGAACGTTTTTAATTTCGGCCATAAATCCGAAATGAGTTTTTAAACTCGGACTGCGCAAGCCAGCTCCACACATAAAATTGTAGCCCACTTATATGTTCCACTGAATTCCAGAGCCAAACAATTTTATGAATTTTTCAAGCTTGAGTAACTTTTATCTGAAATGAATGTTAATAATAATAATAATTTTAGCAGACTCACTGTAAAAATTTCTATAAAATGAAAGATAAGTCGTATTGTTCCGAGAAAGGTACTTATTTATGGTATGCAGTAGATGGACTGCATTCGCAGATTTTATCTATATACCTACTATCGACTCATCCTCGCTTCGCTCGGGTTCGTCCCTAGTTACATTTTAACAGACAAATCTGTCTATCCGTACTAATATTATGATAGTGTGTTTGTTTGTTTGTCTTTCTTTCACGTCGAAACGGAGTGAAGGATTGGCGTGATTTTTTGTGTGGAGATAGTTGGAGGGCTGGAGAGTGACATAAGTTACTTTTAACCGCGAAAGACTATCTAATTCCAACGCGAAAATACGCTATAATACAATCCAAAAAAATATTTATGATCAGAATTACTTGAAACTTGGTAGCATTTTTCGAAATGCATCCTATAAGGGGGTAAAATAAGAAATTATAAAGTATAGTGAATATTGTACTTTAAGCAGACTTTAAAACTATCTGTATATAAAAATCTTGAGAATATTGACTAAACAAACACAACATAAAATAATATATTTAAGACATCAAGTTATGATATTCTTAAACATAATATAAATAACATCGATGAAGATGGTTTATGAGACTACTTTACTGGCACATTAAAATATATATATATATATATATATATATATATATATATATATATATATACTTATATATAATAATAATAATTATTGGAAATGAAACGAAACAGTTAAAAAAACTTACTACGATGGCGATTGGTGACACTAAAATTAAATGAAATATCGAAGTTTGTTAAAAAGCTACATCAAAAATTACTTAAATTCTTTGAGATTTCACTTGACGCATTTAACATAACTCCTAACCGATGGAAAATTATATTATTTTGTACAGTTGAAGCTCTATTTAGTGAGAGACGGCGATATTTCGAGGTTGTGTTATTTTTAACATGTTTTCATTAGTTTCACTTTCAATTAACTAGCGGACTATGAAAATATATCTTGGAATTCATTTTTAATGTACTTTAAATAGACGTTTTGTTTTAGAACATTTTAGTATAATATGGCGTCTGGATGATAAATAGTTCGATACATTGTGAAAAGTGAAAATCTTCAATGGCTACTAGTAAAACTTTTTAATTTAACCTTATTTATTAGTTTTCACCAGTCCTATACACTAAAGATGGTCAAAAGAACATTTTATAATCTTTATAATCTTTTAAACACTATTTTTTTAACGTAACGGTAAGGATACGGTTTTTATAATCTTTTACACACTATCGTTATTTTTATACCATACTAGCGACTCACTCTCGCTTCGCCCGGGTTCGTACCTAACTTGCTTCCCAATACAAACTTTCATCCCCATTTTCACCCCCTTAAGGGATGATTTCCAGGATAAAAAGTATCCTATGTCCTTCCCAGGGTCTCAAAATATCTTCTTAGCAAATTTCATCTATATCAGTTCAGTTCATCATTCAATCCAGAGATTACCCCCCTACAATGTCAAAAACTCACAAACTTTACGTCTTTATAATATTAGTTAAGATTACAATATTCATATTATCATGCCTTTAACACATATATATTTGTCATAAATAGTATAATCTAAAGTGAATCATGGCTACTTTTAACCAAATTCATATATGTATTTTGAAGCTCATTTTTCTGGTAAGCAATAAATATGGCTTAAAACTAAGGCCGACGACAATAAACGGCTTACCTGGTTTCCTCACAATTAATTATGTATACTAAATAACCTACTTTATATTAGGATTACAGAGTAATAGGATCCCTTTAATGTTTTCCTGTAACGAGAAGCTTTTCTATGAAAAGGGAAAATTTTAATTATACCTTTTTAATCACCATATAGTAATACACTAAAGTTTTAAACGTTCATGTAAATGTTCGCAAATAGATAAGACTTAAACCATTCATTATTTACATATTTGGTTATTTTAATTTTTATTATGTAGTGTATTATTTTATACGTATTATTACTGAGCTCCGGAACAGTTTTACTAACAATTTCTTCACTTAATGAAAGTTATGTGATCCTAAGTAGGATTTTTAAATAACATATCGCCATGTAAAAACTTGTTTTAATATGAATTGAAAAAGTATTTATCAATGAAAAATTTGTAAATTAGAACAGATACGGTATAATTATTTCATGACTTTATTTAGAACAATTGACTTGAATCAATGTTGTTTAAAGCCATCCATCCGTCCGTCCACCTTTAAACATTTTATATTAAAAATCCTATTTACTGTGAATATTTACCATTCACTTTAAAACGTGAATGTATTCTGAAATCTACACTAACAAAAGCGATACCTTTCAAATAAGTTAGTGCTTTATATAATCTTTTAAAGGGAGGATGTTTTTGTAAGCAAAGTTATTTCCGAGGTAAAGCGATTGATTAGCTTCGCGAATGAGATATCGGGGCGGGATATCGTTCGAAACGTAATCAATATCCCGATGATGAGATCGGAGGAAGCCGCCGTTGTACCGTTCTTTCATATTGAATATTAATGATATATTTAAGACGTTTTATTATGTTAAGATATATTAATAACTAGCGGTTCACCCTCGCTTCGCTCTGGTTCGCGTCTAGGAAAACAAAAACAAACCTATCCCACGGGAACCTATGTGTTATTCCAGACTATAATCTATCTCTGTGCAGATTTTCATCCAGATCCGTTTAGCCGTTCTGGCGTGAAAGAGTAACAAACATCCATACTAACAAACTTTCACATTTATAATATTAATAATAATATAATAGTTTAGAAATTTTTTAAAATCTTTATTTTTTCTAAGAAATAAACGTATTTTATTTATTAATTTACAGCTTCACGTTCGTGTATTTTCTTTTAGTGAGAAATTGCTTTTTTACATATTATGGTGGACCTATTGAGATGGGTGTAGACTATTAGTTGTAGGGTACCTATTATAGCCCTACACCTAACATGCCCAATGCCCATATTCATAATTGTAAATATTTTTGACATATATAACTAAATATTCCACTAATCGTTACATTTCCTATCCAAAACCTTTTGTTCATAGCAATAAATTAGCATATAAATTAAATGCTTAGCGATTTTCCTTTTTACGATATTAAAATTCTGATAGCGATCTGATTTTGGTAGGAAATAGCCGGAAGCCATACCCTTGACTGAGGTTTAGATCATAGAAAATTAAACCTTATTCGTATGGCACTAAGTGCGAGGAAGTTTCAATTGAAAACGGAAAAATAGTAAAACTATTGGCCTTTAAGTGGCTAATGACATGCAACATTGTAGTTTACTGTTCTATGTTTTGCCCACCCTTATTTATTAAGTAAATATATACTTCAATAGAAATGTGGCTGTAATAAAAGCTGTCGCAGTAATTCACACATTGAGCATATAATAAAAACATATAAGTTCGAGTTAAATAGAAATATTACTGGTGTTCACAATAACAAAAAGTGTTATTTTTATTATTTACTAGCATTGCCCGCGGCTCCGCCCGCGTTCAGATGACCAAAAACCAAATTCTTAGGTTTTACATATTAGTATACTCTTACAATGCAGTTTTTGCATTTTTTTTTCATAAATGAGATATTTTCCCGTGATAAAAAGTATCCTATATGTTGACCCGGATAACCAGCTATCACCTAATTTCATCAAAATCCCTCCAGAGGTTTTTCTGTGATGCGGTAACAGACAGACAGATAAAAATTCTAAACACTATAGATTCGGCCTCTGTATCGATAATAATGTCTATTTCGATAATATTTTCCAAAAAAAATTTAATGTACAGATTCGGCTTAGTTACAATTTTATTATATGTATAGGTGTATGTATACTGTATAGGGTACTACAAAATCAATTCTTTCAAAAATAGCTTTACTTAACAAAAGTCATATTATCCCTAAGTAGAACAGGACCTTTTAACCAACAAAAAGTAAGTAAAATCGGTTCAAATTAGGCAAAAATATAACATTACGTACACACAAAAAAGCTTAAGAAGCTCCTTTTTTTTTGAAGCCGGCTAATAATTTTCGAATTAAGGTCTAAGATCCAGGTTGCCTTAGTCTGAGTAAGCAAAAACAATATGCCGTATATTGTAAAACCATTAACATCAAAGATAGAACTCCCAAAGAGGATAAAATTTCCTTTCCTTTTAACATAATATCGTTCAAGTATGCACTACTAATATAGTATTACTACATTCCTTAGAAGTGATAAAATTATTTTAGAAAGAAGGTATTACGTAATATCCATTTTAATAAGTAAACAAGTAAAATTAACAACTGTTTATTTATATAATATAAATATTGACAATGTTTTACGTTATTAAATACTTAAATTAAATTTAATAAATACTACTTAATAAATATTACGAGCCTTTTAAGTTTTAATTAACTTTGAAATGTCACAAATATTATTTAAAAAGCCCCATAAAGCTCCATAATTAGTATAGAAGTAAGAATTCATATCTTTCCAATCAAATAGTATAAATAGAATGGTTGAGCAGCTTTTTTGTCTTTTAGACGTAAACTATCTTTAAAGCAAACGCAAGTAATATGTATTTTTTGCGTTGCGCGTACATCAAACTGGCTACTCTCAAAATTGTACAACAGAAATCAGTATCGCTATCACTACATACTAGTCTTAGGTTTGAACACATATTTAGTTATAATTTACTTTCAGACCAAAGAATTGCATAGACGGAGTCCGCCAAAATAAATGTCAAAGTAAAAAATAGTAGTGTAATTTGCTGTTTATGCTACCATTTTAGATTTTGATGTAAAGATCGTGAACTTTTTAAAAGAAATAAGGGATATTTTTTTATGTATTAGTTGAATTAGTATACAATTTTTGAGAATGAAATATGAATAATAAAAATAATACTATATTCTTATGTAGGTACATACATATTTTTAAGCATTAGTTCTCTTTCCCTTGAAAGAGAGATAATAGCTTATTTTTTTCTTTATTATAATAAAATCCACTAACTGTTTTAATTAACACTTATTTATTTATCACTCAGTATACAAATCATCATTTGTATATTTTTTAACCGACTTCCAAAAACGAGGAGGTTCTCAATTCGTCGGAATCTTTTTAAATCATTATTGTTTGGATTCATGTTTATTTCTATGACACTCTGTCTATATTATTCTTTAAACTGAGAATTAACTTTAACGAAACAAAATCTATAAATCCCATAAATGGCAATTTATTTGAGATAACACTCAAGACATATTCGAACTAACGGATACCGAATAACGGCTAATTCACACGGGACATTAGATTGCTGCTGCAGATCGTATCAGGTTATTGGCTGAAAATTATTGTCGTATTGTTCCCGACGTGGTTATCTATCATTTGTACGAGTAGCTTACAATTGTCTTTATAGATTAGCTAGCAAAAAGGAAGAGGTTGTAGTCTCATTTTTTTCTCCCTGCCCATTTCCCAAGTTACTTGGGGTTGGCGCAGTAACTCTTCCTCTTTTCTCTCTTCTTCTTCCATATTATCTTCCATATTCTCCCTTATTACTCGTCATCTCATCATTTACCACTTTCTCTTCCATGTCCTGTCTCACACAATCTATCCATCTTTTCTTCAGTCTTCCTCTACCTCTCCATCCATCTACAATAATATCTATCACTCTTCCCGTCACATGCGTTTCATCCCTCCACTTTACATGTTCATACTAATTTAATCATATAGTTATCTGTATGTATTATTTTATGTATGTTCACGGTTTTTTTAGACGGCTTAACCGATTTTACTAGTTTAAATTCACTTTATGTAGACCACGAAGTGATCTGATATAATTTTTCAATTTATTTATACAATCGTCGTGGCTCAGTGTGATATTTGATTGACTGGCATAACTGGATAGAGCGTCAAAACTCGTTTCTGGCACGATTATTTTGCTCCAGTTTAAATAAAAGTAAGGACGGTGCATTAAGTTGGAAATACGATGTGATTGAATACAATTTTTTATTTTTGTACCTCTTTATTAGCCGACTTCTAAACAGGAGGAGGTTCTCAATTCGTCGGAATCTTTATTTTTTCATTATTTATGTTCACCATGTTTTTATTATGTATTTTTTTTTGTTTTGAAGGGTATAACTTCCCAGGTAGTCCCATTTAAATTTTATCGAAATCGGTCGACCGGTTTTTCAAAAAAATCTACAAATAAATATTTTTTTTTAAATAAATTGCTTAATCGAATACATTATTAAAAAAAAACTTTCTTTTTACAAATTACCTGCTTATTACGTCTACACTAAAAATGGAAAAATAAAAACTTTTTAGTTTTCATTTTACGCAAGCGGGCTTTATGTTTTTGTTTATTTTTTGTTCTCACTTATATTTTTATATAAAATGTATGTTAATAAAAACTTAAATAAAACCTACTTCCAGGCACTAAAATCTAAAAAATAACTAAACGGGGGTTTTCATTTAGAATAGACAGAAATTTTCGAAGTCAGTGCCAGCCGATGCAAAGCAAATCTAATATATTTCGATACCTAAAATACATCACAAATTGATGTATAATATTTTAACTATAATTAGAGTTCACACCTAATCATATTTACCTATTAGACATTCATATCGTAAAATATTGTCGGCTGGCACCGACTTCGAAAATATCTCATTAGGTATCTATTCTAAATGAAATCCCCCGTTTAGTTATTTTTTACATTTTAGTGCCTAGAAGTCGGTTTTATATAAGTTTTTATTAACATAGATTTCATATAAAAATATAAGTGAGAACAAAAAATAAACAAGAACATAAAGCCCGACTGCGTAAAATGAAAACTAAAAAGGTGGAAATAAGTTAGCGGAGGAACATTGTTATTTTGAATATGGAGACATAATACGTACATATATTTTTTTATACATGACCTCATATACGTTGTTAGAGCTCGCCGAAGTCGGGTAAAAAGAGTCGCGTTGCGTTTTATTAATGTAATAAATATTTAAGAAATAAATAATTATTATTATAAAAAAAGGTTTTTAATCAGAAACCTCTTAACAGATTTTTTAATTCACTGGATCTAAATATATTCGAATTGTTTTAACGAGTATTACATTGTGTTTCTTAAGAACAGAGCTTTCAGACCGCTAGCTTTATGAAAGCCATTACAATAAGTGTTGACCGCGCTTTTGTTGTCGTGGGCTGAATTATTAATTAGCCGCCGGCAAAGTCAAATGGGGACGGCCTCAAAATATGAGATCGCAAAGTGACCCGAATGTATTTGCAATGCTAATGCCACGACGACATTATTTACTAATTCTGTATTAAAATGTATTATGATTTATAAATGTTTAGATGAATGCTGATTTTCGAACTTTCAAAAGATCTATACATCTATATAAATACAGATACATAAAATTGAATTGTCTGTTTGTAATATTAAAATAATAGGTTTTTACTAAACGCATATAGCTATGAACGGTACTTAAAAGATAAGCACTGTTTTTAAAATGTTTGTCTGTTTGTTTGTTTTAGCTAATCTCCCAAGCGGCTGGACTGATTTTGACGGGACTTTCACTGGTAGATAGCTGATGATATAAAGAGTAACTTAGGCTACTTTTACTCAAGAAAAAGAATTAGAAGTCCGTTCAAAAAAGTTAAATCGTGTAATGTACCTAGGGACACACTCGAGAGAAGCGAGGGTGTCGCTATTAATCAATAAAATTAACATTACATAATTTTCGATTTTTTCTTTGATTCATAAAACATTAAACATAGTAGGTGTGCTAAGATCGCGTTAGTAAAGGTAACCTATATGGTGTTGTTATAAAATATCAAATTGTGCTAATAAACGTCTTAACGGTTCAAAGGATCACTTTAAGGCATTGCTGCGAAATGAGATGAGGAACGGTCGGCATCGTTTACGACGGCTTGAGCTCAAGGTAATGAGGCAAAGGCTTCCAATTATGAGGGATTTATCTCGATACACACGTTCTCAGGAAGCAGTATCATATATTATAAGAGTCCTTTCATTCGTTCCAATTAAAATTTTACATCTACAATATTATCTTTTTCAATCATATCATTAGAATATTGAATTATATAAAAACACAGAGGCTGCTTTTTGCAAAGAGAATAATGTCCGATTTCATCAACGTCACCTCAGTTTAAGGGATCCCCTAAGCATGGTTAGGGGGCTGTTAGGGGACAGTTTCTGTTTCACCGACACCTAAATATTAAAAGGCCCCCTAGATTTAGGTGTTTGAAATATGGGCTTAAAGACGATCGTAAAACGAAATTTAATTTAGGGGCTAGTTTGGGGGACTTTTAAGCTAGGGATTCCATACGTAGGTGGTAGCTTATGGGTTGTTGGTAAATTGGGCATAAAACACCTAAACGAAAACTAGACTTATTATTATCTAACTAGCTGGCTGGTGGGTTGGCCTGAAGACAATATTTTTCCAAAAAGCACGTTGCTGCGTTAAAGGTGGACACTTTATAAACGCACTTTACTATTTATTACTATACTAACATTATAAAGAAGCAGTTTGTTTGTGCTAATCTCAGGAACTATTAATTCGATTTGAAAAATTCTTTGTGCATTAGATAGCTCGTTTATTGAGGAAGGCTATAACCTATATATCATCATACTACTCAAGGGAGAGAAACAGCGATCATAAATGTCAACAAATCGGGCAGACTTCCTTACATTATTGTAGATGTTTATAATATGCTTAAGTGCTTTAAGCTCAGAAACTATTGAGTCCATTTCAAAAATGCCCTTTGCATAAAGCCGAACAGTTTTTTTTTTTGTAGTTTTAGCGCGAGCAGAGCCGGGTGTTCTCCTAGTTTATATATAAGTAAGTGATTCAATAACATTGTTTGTACTATAAAATTATATATTGCTGAACTTCAGTGTTGTGTTACTAAGCAGATTGAATATGTAAATTATTTAAATATTTTCATAAATTGATTAGAGTGCTTGTATGTGTTTAATACCACTTCAGGCGATAGCAAATTTATGAACTTGAATAAAATATGATACATAGATAGCTTATAATGTAATTATGAGCGTAGCCAAAAACAATATTATAATATAAATTCTCAATTCAATTCAATTTTCTTGTTAATGGCTTCAAAGCGTGCCAGTTAAACACAGATTACTTCGTCAATGTCACGTAGAATGTAGAAGAAGAAGAACACCAAGGAGATTGGTCGGTAGTATAAAATTTTACTTTAACATGAAACTTTAAAGTATAAACTTTATTCAAGCGATTTGACCTGATAAATTAGTATTCAACTTTATTTCAGTGTTAAGCGTTAGGTCTACCGTCTAATCAGTAGAGCTGCAAAATACTAGATGCTTGGTGCTAATAAACTTCCTAACAGCTCAAAGGATCACGCTTAGGGTGACGCCAGCGGAATGAAATGAGAAACGGTCGGCATCGTTTACGACGGCTTTGGCTCAAGGTAATGAGGGAAATACCTATTATACGAAATCTGTCTTAATAACTCCGCAGATAAAGCAAAATGTACGCTGTAGAAGTTTAGAGGTACTTTAGTTTGTTTCTAAATATAGAAATATTGCTGTGTATTCCGCATTGACAACGAATAATCTTGTCCCACGCTTTGAATAGAAGGGTGTATAACGACCTGAAGTTTCTTTTGATTTTTACAGTCGATTTAAATGAAATTTTGCTACGCTTAGAATTCAGACTCTTCATCGACTCAGTGCTTGTTTGTCCAAACGACCAATTTACTGAAAGATTTTTTAATACAGAATTACTGACTTTTAAATGTAAATTCTATTGGTATAAAATACAAATTTAACTTCAAAAAAATCCGAATAGATGTATTTTATCTATGTACATTATACGTATGTATATAAATCTTAGAAATAGTCTGTTTTTTTATTAAAACAAAGGAAACACCTGTGAACTGTAAAGTACAATAAGTATTGGTAGTTTGAACAAATAAGCACTAAGGCGACGTAGTTGTTTGTATAATGTGTGATGAAACAGAAAAAAAGGTTTAAAATTATTATAAATACAGACTAATTCTAAAACTATTCATTACAGTATATCCTTTACTACCTATTCTGAAATTAACTTGTGTACAAATAGTAAATAATTACTTTTTAGCTAAAAGGTTATAATTAAAAATAACTAGAAAACTAGTTATTTCACTATTAGTGACAGAATGCTTTCATGAAAGTTCTATGACACCTTTTTAGTGCCTAAAATTTTCATTAAAAAAGTAACAGAATTTGGTTACCTATAACAAAAAAAAAAACAAATAATAAGTATACTAATTCACTAAAAAAGGAAAAAAAACTATATTATAAAACAAAACATCAAAGCCTATTGCAATCAGATTCGTTAAAACCGTTGATAATTGCAATTATTGGACAAAATTTGTGATATTGTGGTCGCGAACTAAATATTCTCTGTGATAATAAATGTATATACCTCTTTCAATATGAAATCAGGTCACATTGTGCCGACTAGCACTGAATTGAATTTATGTGCACAGTTAAATAGAGAATCTTAGGTTGGATGTGACCTTTGGCTTATACAATTGAATCAAGGTTCAAATTGTTGAAATCAAAGTTTTAGCCTAGATTATATGTTTAATGTACGGGAAAATCCAAATGGATGGCAATAAAATGAATTTTAGTTAGACAATATGAAAGGTAAAAAGGAGTCATTGCCTGATGTTTTAAAACTATACATGAATAAAAATTAATTTAATTGATATATTATTATATAAAATTCTACAAAAAATAATGTTATGAAAGTTGTAGGTATATAAAATATTTAACTGCCTCTCGATGGTCTAGTGGCTAGCAAGTACGGCTGATCCGGAGGTCTTCGGTTCAAGTCCCGGCTCGGGCCAAGTTTAGCTATCAAGTTTTTCTGTTAAGAAAGTTTTAGTATTAGCCCGGAGTTGGGAAATTGGTAGTGGAGAGTCTCGGCGAGCATATAGATCCGTCAGTCCTGCGCTTGATCTCTCACCGGTCGATTTGAACTGTCGTCCCGCCGGAATGAGAGTGACAGGAATAGAGAGTGCACTCGTGTCGTAAGTCCCAGTGAATTGGCGGAAATCGGTCAGAAGGGCACCACATCAAATATTAGGGATAATTCTGATTAAATATATAGAAGCCAAGCGTACAGTTTTCAATTTAATATACTGTCAGTCTGATTATATATTTGCTCATGTATCAATTGACACTTTGTGGTATTATCGGGATTTCGTAACATAATGAAAATACTATATTATTACTTTGGAATAATAAGTATACACATAATACACCAAAGGACCAATTTTGTTTAAAAATTATATCGGATAACCCTTAAAGTATAAATTAGTTAAGAAAATAATCATGAAAATAAGTTTACAATTTGGTAATTCAATTGCATTCGGTCACAAAGCAAAAATAACGAACAATTTAAATAAAACTAGCTTTACGGATTTTTTCGCGAATTTATTTTGATTTTTGGTTCCCGACATTTCTAATGGTTATAAATATAATAACCGCAACACTAAATATAGATTACAAATTATTATTTTTAAAATTGTAATAATTATAAAAAGTCGGGAACCAAAAATCAAAATAAATTCGCTAAAAAATCAGAAAAGATAGTTTTATTTAAAATGTCAAATATTCGCGTAAATCTAAGAAAGTATAATTAAAACTAACAAATTAGAATATAGCAAACGATTAAAAAACTAAAGTACTCTTCAAATACATTATGTTACGTTATAGGTACACCCTTTTATTCAAAGTGTGTTCTTCATAAGTTTTCTATACATAAATACGGCGCAAAACCCGAGTAAGATTACACTCGAAGTAATGGATTAAGTGTGTTTTGTAAATGTAGATTCCACTATTACTCGCCTACCCCAGAGGGAGAATGATTTTTCCTTATTTACGTTTTAGAAAAAGAAACTATTGTTTTAGAAAAAACTATTCCATATCACTAACAATTAGTCCATATCACCAAAATTATTCCATCTACTTATTGGATCATTAACAAATATTAGGCCGTAATAAAAATTCGAGTTCAATTTAGTTACTATTCATCTATACAGATAAATAAAATTGAAGTGTCTGTTAGTAATGTCAAAATAACAGCTTTTTACTAAATGCATATGAAATTATACACGGTATTTATAAGGAAAATACAATTTTTAAAATTTTTGTCTGTCTGTTTGTTCCGGCTAATCTCCGAAACGGCTGGGCCGATATTGACGAGACTTTCACTGGCAGGTAGTTGATGTTATAAGGAGTAACTTAGGCTACTTTTATTTCAGTAGAAGAAAAAGGGCTCCGCACAAAAAAATAAAATGTACCTAGGGGCGAACTCGAGCGAAGCGAGGTTGTGTCGCTAGTTTAAAGTATAAAATCATGTAAATTTTTTTTATTATTAATAATAGCTTGTGTTAGTAGTATTTACGCAAAAAATCGCATTGATATAGGTAAGAACACATAAACAAACACACTTTTTTAATACAAGTAAGTATTAAAATAAATTTATCTCCATAATTTTCCTACAGTGCCTCATACAGAAGTTTATACCTCTCATTTAGATTAATAACGAAAGAAATTAGTTTACAGCGGCGTAGAAAACCAGCGGCACGGAAACAAACTTATCCGTAATAACCAAGTCTCAGCTTCCAATTAAAACGAGGCAAGAGACTTTACTTATGAACTTGTAAACTTGAATACATTTCAATTGCTAATCTAAACGGGTTTCGTCGCCTGAGGGAAAGAAGCCTGATGTGGGCCCTCTCTGACGTGCCTACGCCCTACGGCTTACCGATTTAAATTTCCTTCTAAACTCTATCTTCTAATCGCGGTTGTTATTCATAATGCGAGAACGGTGACTAAAATATGAGTATTAGACCTTAATTTGGTTTTACTTAATATTTCGCCTAAATAATCACTGGCTTGTGAGTTCTATTAGAGTCTGAAATAAGGATGATGGTCTTTTTACACAATATGCTTGCGGATACATAATCTATAATAATATTATAAAGAGGTAAAGTTTGTGAGTTTGTGACGTTGTAGGGGTAATCTCTGGATCTACTGAACCGATTTAGATGAAATTTGGTAAGAAGATAGTTTGAGACCCTGCAAATGACATAGAAAATCGTCCCTTGAGGGGTTAAAAATGGGGATGAAAGTTTGTATGGCGAATCAACCTAGGGACGATCCCAAGCGAAGCGACGGTGAGTCGCTAGTTTTTAATACATTTGATTCTGTCGACTTTTAAATAAGTATATAAATATTATAATATATTATAATGTATATTAATATAATATATTATAATATATATTAATATATAAATATTATAATATATATTAATATATATATATATATATATATATATATATATATATATATATATATATATATATATATATATATATATATATATATATATATATATATATATATATATTGAATATTTTAGAGGCATATGTTACGAGTATGTTTATTTCTATAAGTATCTAGCTCGTACGTTCCGTATTTAATACGAAATGTTTATAAAATATAAAATATTTTTCTAGTAGTGTTCCTACTCTGAATAAGGTGTCACATGGCTTTAGACTAAGAGCAGCAAATTAGGTTAGGGTTGACAGTGAAAAGCGGTCTTTTTAATTACGTAGAAGTGGCTTTATTTTCAGCAAACACTGCTTTTTTTAATTAAAAAGCTGACAAGTAAAAATTTCCTTCATATTGAAGAGCGTAAAGGAAGTTTTCATTTGTCAAATAAAATCTTTTATTGTTATACTTTTCTGCCAGCACAGTACGTAATTCGGGCATACAAAATATAAATAAATAGATGAAAAGACAAATTCAAATTTGTATGTGTTCAATTTATGATTACAAAATTATAGAACCGAATATATGATTAGACAGCGAATATTGATTTGAATGTAACTAACACTGATGAATACGGCTAAAAATACACTGAAAAATATGTTTACTGAGTTATATGTAAGGTAGTTTAATTTATCTCTCACACTACTACATTTTAGTGTAAACATAATATTTGTTAAGTTCCGAGATCGGAAATTAAAGTACGTCTTTTTTCTGCACTAAAGGTGTTTTATTAGTTTAAGTCACGTATGGTGGTTTACAATCACACAGTATCGTATGCACAATTTTGGGCTAACTCAGTCTCCGAGTATTGTTTTCCACCACCAAAGAATATTCTAGTATTCGAAACTTTTCTAGAATTTCAATTCCTTTCTGGAAAATGTTTTGTTTCTTACTTACTCGTGGCAATTTAAGATAAGCTGTCGTTAATGATCATGCGTTTTAAATTATTATTTAAAAGACGTTACACACTCTTCACTACGCGACAATATAAGAAAATATTAAAGTAGTTTCCAGGGTGCGCTAATTTTCATTATGATCCGTTGCAAGTTTTTTCAGGGAAAACTCTAAGCGACAATGGCATAGTTGCACTGTTTTCAGTCGGACAATGCTGATACCCTCTCCTCGCACTCAGCTCTAGAAGATATTACGTTTAATTCCAACAGAGTCTCGCAGACATTTCAACTTGGGCACGTTTAGCAGATTTGTAGTATTCTATGTGATTCGACCCAAGACATACAACAAATTGTTTGAAAATATTCCCGGAAAAGGTTTCAATGAAAATATTTCTAAAGTAATTCAGAGTTGACGGAATTTGTTTTGAAGAAATCACTTAATAATGCGGGCGGGTTTGGCAGGCCGGCGGGCGAGTAGGCAAATTCGCAAGGGAAGGGTCTGGATGTCCCTTCACAGCTTAATTCTGAAAAATCATGAGATCGCCGGATCTTTATGTACTGTTTGCGAAACCGACCGTCGATGTTTCAACCCTTCCAGCCATTCTAGTGCCTATTATATAAAACGTTATTTGGGGTTCCGTCCCACTCTTAGCCCACAGCGGAAAAGACGTATTAGTTGCGGTGTTTCGCTTGATGTTATAGATACTCACCCCCCCACACTTGATGCTTTGTCCTCAATATGAAACTTTAGTAATAAATTACCTTACAGCTATACATTCAATGGATGTGTTCAAATATTATTATTTTGCAATTTTCTTTTCTATAGGTATATACAATAAAAAGTTTTAATTGAGTCGAATCTGTACATTAAATATTTTTTTGGAGAGGCCGAATCAATAGTTTTTAGAATTTTTGTCCGTCTGTCTGTCTGGGAATGCATCACGAGAAAACTAGTGGACAGATATTTAGAATTTAGTATGATGATAGCTGGTTATCCGGGTCAACATATAGGGCAGCTACTTTTTACTACGGGAAAATATCTCATCTCTGAGAAATCTATACTAACCGTTAAAACGTATTTAGGGACGAAACCGAGCAGTGCGAGGGTGAGTCGCTAGTCATAAATATTTATATTATAAAATATGGCAAGATTTATCTGAAATAATTGGTATGAAAAGAATGAAAATGTGTAAATATATTCGGCGTCTTATGGCAAGAAAAATTCATTTGGTAAGTCAGTAAACTCTGAAATTCGCTGACAAAACCCTCCCAAACGTCTCCGACATGGGCTGATTACAAAGTTTCAACAGAATGATGCTGGGAAAGATTTTTTTAATGAATATTAATTCCTTGCCAGTAAAACAAACTTTGCTCTCGGAGATCGGTAATTGCTTCGTTTTTCGTTTAAGCTGAATTCCAAATCCTCCCCGAGGTTCAAAGTTTTTTGCTACTATAGCAGTTGGACTGGAAATCGTTATTTATTACTCAGTTGATGCCTACAATTTAATTAGCCTCATTTTCATACTTCATTTAAGTTACTTAGTTATTTTATAAAAACTTTCAGAGGACTGGCTTATTGATTACATAAACTAAAAGTGCAGTGTTATTTTGTTTAATAGAAATATTTATTAGAAACTTTATCAGCAAGAAAAAATCTATACAATAATTAATTCCAAAAATGTATACAGAAATTTCTGAGCTAGTTTATATTAATATAGCGGCTCGTTTAAAGTAACTTTTGCCTAAGGTTAGGCATATTATGTGTTAATCTATTTTTTACCCGACTGCGCGATGCAAAGGAGGGTAATGTATTTATCAGTCTATGTATATATGTATGGCTGTATGTATGTTTGTTTGTATGTTACTATGTGGCGTTCTAGAGACTAAACGCGTAGGCCGATTTTGATGATTCATACGTTGTTAGGTTCGTTTTGAAAACGCGAGTGAAATAGGCTATATAACAATACCTAGTTCATAATTAAAATGGCGGATTTTAGGCGCCAATTTGTGTATCTTTAAAAAAAAAATTAAAAAATGGGGTATCAAAATAAAGTTTTTGAGAGGTCATCACAAAAATACATATATACAACTTATATGTTTAAAAGTAATTTAGGTTAAAAATAGCTAAATATAAATTCAAATGTATAATTGGCAAAAACTAAAAGCTGTAAATAAAAAAAAAAATATAAAAATAAAAGTTAATGAAAAAAATAAAAACTATTTTATCATATATTTTTTTTATTATTTGTAAGTAAATATTTAAACTAACAATACACTATAAAATACCTAAGTTAAAAGAACAGTGTTCAGTCAGCAGATTTCAGAAAAAAAATGTAAAAAAAATATAGGTAATAAATTTTTAAATTTTTTTTTTTTAATTTAATAAATATATTCGTAAACCCAATCTCCATACTGTTATAGTTTTACTCAATGCCAAAAAAAGTTTAGATTCTCTATTCAAACTACAAGACAAAGTTAAAATAAATATCTTCACTTAGAAATTCCATACAGTACGTCTAATAAAATAAATAAACGCATTTCCATACGTACGTTCCTATAAGATTCAATTATTGAACAGTGCTTAATGAATATGTATTTTAAGAATTATGTATAGTCACGTACGTGTTGCGTTGTTTGTCGTTTCATAAGATTTATGAGCGTAAAGGAGCAGCGAGCTACGACCTTTAGAGATCTTGTTACTAATTGCGACCTGTCTAAGACTTAGTACGTCATTTTACATTCGCGCATATGAAAGGAAAATAGGTCAGTATCTCACACGTATTATAAATATAAAATTTCAGATGGGTATGATGTTTCTAGCGGGTTCAGTATTTAAATGATATGGAAATTAGTAAAAATGAGAAAGTTTATTGAATGTATGGAAAAATAAATATAAAATGAGGCTTTTCTATTGCTTGTCTATATAAATGAAAGTGAATTTTTGTATGTTTGTCCTCCATGCGTTCCTAAACCATTCAAGCTCAGGGCCGCACCCGAGCAAACTGAGGGTAAGTGGCTAGTTTTGAATAATTTGACATTTGCGTTTAGATTTGATCATCATTTAACTAAAACTAGAGGTGAAAGTACGCTACATCAGCTATTTATATAGCTCGTTGTTATGAGCGCTGTCATTTTTTAAATGAATTTATAAGTATGAAAATATCAAGCTCTATCCGTTGGCAACGTTTTTCTAGTCAATTATGTATGTACTCCTCCCATTGACTCGAGTACCAATTGTCAATTAGGTTTAAAAAATGGGCTACGCTATATTCTGTCTGTAATAGGAATTTCCCTACAGAAATCTATCATTTTTACGTGGGAACATTTCTAAGATAAAAAGTAAAACAGACAGACATACTTTGTCATTTATAATATTAGTCAAGCTTACAAATCTTGTAACAACCGGATATAGAACTTCAGAAATGAATTGAAAGAAATGTATGCTGTGCACATCATTAAACAATATTATGAACGGTCACGTACATACATATGCGATCTGACGCTTGACGCATCGTCAGATTTATGGCTTAAGGATCTCACGAACGACGACCTCAATGCGATTTTTTAAGACATATTTATTCCAAAAGTTACATACAGTTAGTTTATACTTCTGTACATATAATAAAATTATTATACATATAATAAAATTCTGAGTCGAATCTGTAGATTAAATATTTTTTGGAAAATCTTATTGAAATAGTCATTCATTACAATCGATACAGAGGCCGAATCTATAGTTTTTTAAATTTGTGTCTGTCTGAGAACGCATCACGAGATAATTAATGCACAGACTTTGGTAAAATTTGGTGTGATTATAGCTGGTTATTGGGGTCAACTAGGATACTTTTTACTGCGAGAAAATATCTCATCTGTGAGAAATCTATACTAAACGCTAAAACGTATTTTATTATAAATAAATAAAATTGAAATATCTGTTTGTAGTTTCACTATAATTGCATTTTCTAAAGGCCATAACATCATGATATCAATCCCAAACTGTTACACGTATAAAAAATATTACCTAATATTTGTCAATTGTGTGTTAAAGTGAATTTTATGGGGGCAGGAGATTGAAGTTTCACGAAATTAAAATCAAACTAATCTACTGAATAGGTATATTTAAGGTAGATGGAAGTTAGTACAAGTATTTTTTTATAAATTCAAAAGCTATAAAAGTAAAAATCTGACAGTGGTTTAGAGTACTGGTAAAAATAAAGAGTTGATTTGAGATGAGGATGCTCTTAGTAGCCAAATCTGTTAGTACCTAGTCAAAACAAAGTCTGTTAGTAGGTTCAATCAAAAAGATCTTTTAATTCATCAATTAATGATAAAATAGAATCCTAGGTCAAAGGCGATTAAGATATTATATACATTATATATCCATACTAATATTATAAACGCGAAAGTAATTATGTCTGTCTGCCTGTTACCTGTTCACGCTTAATCAGCTACGCTGAATCCGCTTTACCGATTTAGGTAAAATAGGGTAGGTATGTAGTAAGAGATAGTTTGAGTTTTATCCTGAAAATCATCCCTTAAGGGAGGTGAAAGGAGGGTGGAAGTTTGTATAGAGAATCAATCATTTTTTTACGTAAAGGGTATAAACTCATCAGTCAATACTAAAATATAGATATAATACTATCAACAAAACAAATCACAAACTAAAAATTCAAAGTGGAGCCGTGATAAAACACTTGTGTAAGAATAATGCAGAAAATGACAATGGAACAAAAATAGGTCACAATGTAACTGGCAATGTTATTGTTGCTAAGAATAATTTGGATTGGGGGAAGCGTTAAAAATGATATTTCTTCATTTCTATGAATTCTGATATCAAAAATATTAAGTCATAAGATTTTATTTATAAATACATATCTAATCTTTGAGTTTCATTATAAGAACTATGAAGATATAGATAAATACTATTTGTTATTCTACGCCAATTTTTACCAGAGTTTCTTCAATATAAATTCGATATTAGAACACGTTGTAATAATACGAAGGAGCTATCTTTGCTTCACGTATTTTTAATAAAAGCAGCTAATTAAAAGGAAACCTCTCAAAACGACGCCAGATTCAAAGCTTGATTAAATCAACCAAGCATTACTGTTGGCGTAGATAAGATTTCTATTGTGCTCTAGATAAAAGCGACTCATAGTATTCGCTGTGTACAATAGGTACGCTATTCGATGCACAATGCCATTCCACATTTCATCTCTGAAAACAACGGATTCCACACTTTTATTATGCGTTAAATTGGATCAAGTGCGAACGGTATTTATAATGAAGTAAGAGTCGACTTTTTATTAATGTAGTTCGTAATACCTTCTCGTCCGAACGCTTATTTTTGCTGACGCCAACCTTTGTTTCCCGTTTTAATTAGTGCTTTCATAAAATGTAAAAAATATTTACTTGTAACTTGAACAACTCGTAAATAAATAATTAGACAAAAATAAGGGTCTCTGGAATTGTTAATTAGTAAATATTTCTTAAGTCTGTTAATTACTGAGACGTTGCAGATGTAAAGTTTTTAAACTGTTCCATATTAATCTATACATATAATAAAATTCTAAGTCGAATCTGTACATTAAATATTTTTTGGAAAATCTTATTACAATAGATATTATTATCGATACAGAGGCCGAATCTATAGTTTAGAATATTTGTCTGTCTGTCTGTCTGTCTGTCTGTCTGTTACCGCATCACGGAAAAACCACTGGCGGGATTTTGATAAAATTTGGTATGATGATAGCTGATTATCCGGGTCAACATATAGGATACTTTTTACCCTGGGAAAATATCTCATTTCTGAAAAAAAATACAAATACCGCAATGTAAGAGTATACTAATATGTAAATCTTAAGAATTTGGTTTTTGGTCATCTGAACGCGGGCGGAGCCGCGGGCAATGCTAGTATGAAATAAGTTACTCATAAAAATTCAATACCGGAGGTTTCAGGCCCAATATGGACATACTATTTGTTATTTTAATACACATTATAAAGTTAATAAGAATAGAATCTAAATGTTTTATTAGCTTTGCTTTAACAAAATTGAACATTTCGATAAGGTTGAGCAAAAAATCGTATGTACGAGTATAAACGTCGTAATTTTCAGAGCTACATTTCCCCGTCTCAAATGACGTTAGAACGTTAAGAATGCATAAGCGTTTCCATTTATCTCATTAGAGATAAGAAGATTCTCAGACCAAAGAAAAATGTTGATATAAACTGTCACAGTTAATTATACATTTGTTTCAAAGGAGGGCATTGTATTAAAAATGTTGGCAATTTTTTAAGTTAATTTAAGATTTGTGGCGCAGTGTGATTGTGTTTTTGCATTGATATAGGTAAGGGCATATGTTAATAATGAATCTCTATATTTTTTTTATATATAGCAGCAAGGTATGCTACTATTCTGGGTATAATTTACAATATTATGAGGAATTCCGGTGGTAGGACTCTATCAAGCCTGAGGAGTCCGACTGGATGGGTACCACCCCCTTATCTATTTCTCCCGCCAAGCAACAATGATTACATTGATGTGTTCCGGTTTGAAGGATAAGGTAGCCAGTGCAATTACAGTCACGAGGCATATCATCTTAGTCCTCACAGTGACAACGCACCTGTGGTTCTGCATTTTTGTAATAGAAAACTTAAGTGCATGAACCGTAGGTGTTATTGGCGACATGTATCGCTTTCCATCAGGTGGGCTGTCTGCTCGTTTGTCACTGAATACCATAAAAAAAAAAGAATTGCTAATCCGCCCTCGATTCAGTCGGGCCTTGACAATACCCTGCTCGCCCTTCAGTTACTGAAGCAATAAGCTTTACTTATTTGTAATCCTAGATTCTCATCTGTAATAGAGATAATAATGTATAAGTAAAATATTTTTTATAAGAACTTTTACAATACAATACTCTAGGTATTGATAAAATTTATTGAAATAATCAAAGTGTTAACGTTTATAAATGACAAGCATTGCCCCCGGCTCCGCCCGCGTTCAGATGACCTAGAACCAAATTCTTAGGTTTTACATATTAGTATACTCTTACATTACAGTTTTTGTATTTTTTCTTAGAAATGAGATAGTTTCCCGCGGTAAAAAGTATCCTATAAGTTGACCCGGATAACCAGCTATCACCATACCAAATGTCATCGAAACCCCTCCTGTGGTTTTTCTGTGATGCGGTAACAGACAGACAGACAGATAAAAATTCCAAAAACCATAAATTCGGCCTCTGTATCGATAATAATGTCTCTTTCAATAAGATTTTCCAAAAAATATTTAATGTACAGATTCGGCTTATTTACCATTTTATTATATGTATAGATAATTTATTTATCCACTTATTCACATAACGCCAAATCATATTAAAACACTTTATAAACATTTTGATCCGCATCCCATTTAACTGATAAACGCCTACTGCGTAAACAAGGGCGAGCAATGGCAAAATGGAAAATCATATATTATAGATACATATTTCGTGTTTAAGATACAGTGATGTATGTGAGATGAACATAAAACTATTAAGTTGCGACGTGCCGAAATACAATATGTTCGTATGGAAGCTGTAATGCCTTCAAACAAATGTAACTTTAAAAATGTGTATATGTTTCGTTTAAAGTAATAATACTCGTATTACTAAACAGTAATTAGTTTTTCTTACAAAAGAAATTTTCATCTCAGAGCTGTTCTGCACAACTGTCTAATTGAAAATGATAAAACCCTTTAGCACGCACAGCTGCAGTAAAGTCACAACGAAAGTTAGTACGTATACCTGTAAGATAAGTAAGGATTCATGTTTTATTCATTTCACTGGCGGTGTTGCGGTGCGCTTTATATTCATAAAATACTGTTGTTTTTGATTTGTTCGCGGTCTAATTCATAGTTATATTCTCGCGGAGGTGCAGTTTTGTTTATTGCGTTACATAAGTCAACGTGCTTTTATAAACGTTAGTATGTAGCGTGAAGACATTAAAACTTAATAAGTTGTTATTTTTAAAAGTACTAGTAATGCATTATGGTTTTGGCTATGTGTAATATGCTATGTGAAAACATTTATACATATAATAAAATTCTAAGTCGAATCTGTACATTAAATATTTTTTGGAAAATCTTATTGAAATAGTCATTATTAACGATACAGAGGCCAAATCTATAGTTTTTAGAATTTTTGTCTGTCTGTCTGTTACTACATCACGGAAAAACCACTGTAGGAATTTTGATGAAATTTGGTATGGTGATAGCTGGCTATCCGGGTCAACATATAGGATACTTTTTACCGCGGGAAAATATCTTATTTCTGAGAAAAAATACATAAACTGTAATGTAAGAGTTATACTAATATTTAAAACCTACTAAGTATTTGGTTTTTGGTCATCTGAATGCGGGCGGAGCCGCGGGCAATGCTAGTGTAATATATAACTGATTGAGCAAAATACACGGAAGCATAATATTAAAAATGTGAAAATTCATAAAGGCATGACAAATCTTAACAGATTTTTTCGCTGATTTATTTTGATTTTTAGTTATCGATGTTTAAAGTGCTTTAAAGCAATCATGTTTACTAGAGACTAAGCTTTTAGAAGTCTCAAACGTCTTTATATAGTTGTTACAGACACGTCGTGAACCAAAAATCAAAATAAATCTGCGAAAAATTGTTTTATTTAAAATGTCAAATATTCATGTAAATCTAAAAAAGTATTAATGAAATTGTATTACATTCTAATTTACGTAAAATATAACCCATAGATTTTATTAAATTCGCCTTATAAAGAGCTGGAGGAGGGTTGACGTCAGGCAGGTGGCCGGTCGTAAAACTTTTGCCAAATCCTTTCAAAAGTACAGAAGATGTACTGCGCCGACCCCAAGTGATTGGGAAATGGGCAGGGAGAAGAAGAAGAAGGAGCTGATTGTACTGTTGAGATATAATTTATCGTGGATTACTGAGGATTTGAGTATCATCCTAACAGAAATAGGATGTAAATAACATAATTATTTAATTCAAACTAATTCTTAAAGGAATAATACTGAAATGATCATAAAATTGCTTAAATATACAGGTATTAATCGAGTAATTTAGGGATGTAATCAATTCGCGTGTATGTACATACGTAGTAGTATATAAATAAAGCAAAGGCTATAAAGTTTGTGAGTATGTATGGATGTTTGTTATTCTTTCACGCCAGAACGGGTGAACGGATCTGGATGAAATTTGGCACAGAGATAGATTATAGTCTGGAATAACATATACGCTACTTTTTATCCCGGAAAAATATACGGTTCCCGAGGTATAGATTTGTTTTTATTTTTCTTGAGGCGAACACGAGCGAAGCGAGGGTGAGCCGCTAGTTTAGAATAAATATATATCAAATCGATATTTCTCTAAAAATAAACATTGCATAAGAACAAAAATGGTAATGAAAAGGAGACGCATAAAACAATTTTGCAATTCAAATAAGTATGTTTTTTCTATAAACTTAGTTCTTATGAATTCAGGAATCTGATCATACGCGCGCCGACGGAATATGTATGAAGTTCGTCAAGTCGGTGTGATTTCAAGAATTCCTCCCAATAGAAAATACAGGCATTTCTTTGTCTCAATTTATTTTGAATCGTTTTATATTTCATTCGTATGAATTTTATCTTCACTGACCATGTGTATTGATTATTTTGTATCGTTGCATCAGTTCAAGTAACTTGTCCAAAATATACTTCGTCAAGATTATCGGAAATTGACACATAGAAAAGAGAAAAATTATATAAATAAGCTATTTTAATAAAAGAAAATTAAAAAATATTAAAGTCTGTTAAAGTTTTGAGGAAAGTAAAATGAAAAAATACGAATTTCGTTTGATGCATCAATTTGTTGTACAACATTGAAATGTTTTTTCAAGGGTGTAGGAATGAAATGGAATTATAGTTCACCGCACAAAGTAATTTCGTTTGAGACCAACGCTTTGCAACCTTTTTGTTGAAATGCACGCGTGAAAATCTTTATTTTTGCAACTCGGCACAGGTCGAAATACCGACGGATCAAAAATAGGATTTCAACGCTCCCCACGGTTACTTTGAAAAAAAAAGCAGATGAACATAGCGCGGCCGGCTCATAAAACTTGTAGCAAGCGTCGACCGCGGTTGCCTACCGTAAATGCCGAAAAAGGCCCCGGCCTCTAGATTTCCTCACTGAGATATTCCAAAGGATTACTTCGGAATAACTTTAAGATAAAGAGTTTGAAAATATAAACAAAAAAGTTATAAACAGTACTATAATATTCATAATTCATATCAAAAGTTCAATCCACTAAAAATTTACTTTTTAATATCGATGTAGAGTAACGTTAAAAGTAAATAAAATTCGTAACTTATTAGATTGACTTTGAATGTAAGAAATTACGAGTGTTGAAAATCAAAATACGCTTACGCTTAATTGAGGCGGAATGGATTTGTTTGAGCTGATTTCTGTATTCAATGAAGTTAAGTTCTGAATAAGAAAT
The DNA here is from genome assembly GCA_951806755.1 of Brenthis hecate. NCBI lineage: Eukaryota > Metazoa > Arthropoda > Insecta > Lepidoptera > Nymphalidae > Brenthis > Brenthis hecate. The sequence goes on from OX638263.1 coordinate 4,679,484, forward strand.
ATTATTTTACATAATTTAAACAGGGCGTGAGTGGAACTATATATATATATATATATATATATAATATATATATATATATATATATATATATATATATATATATATATATTGAAATTAAAAGCATCGCACTGAAAAGCATTGTGCTAGCAAAATATTTCAAAACGAGTATTATGCATGATGCCATTATATCTATATATATAAAAGAAAGTCGTGTTAGTTACACTATTTATAACTCAACAACGGCTGAACCGATTTGGCTGAAAATTGGTGGGGAAGTAGCTTAGACCCAGGAGACGGACATGGGATACTTTTTATCCCGTTCGATTGCGTTCCCGTGTGACGTGACATAAAACTCAAGAACGGCTGGACCAATTTTTATGATATTTGAATTTTTGGATTTCTCTTAGTTCGGAATAGGATAATAAGTATTAAAACAGAAAAATTAACGAAAAAAAATTATATGGCTAGTGCTGGCTAATAACTATTTATCTCTATTTAAAACGTACCTAGCGACGAACCCGAGCGAAGCGAGGGTGAGCCGCTAGTTATAACATAATATTCATTTCTATAATTTTTGTAATTTAGTTAATGTCATGAAACGCCAAAACAAAGAGAACAATGCACGTCCACTCGGCGAATGCGCTTTCGGGACACTATGCGATATGTTTACTCAGTTAAATTAGTTGTGAGATATTAGATTTACCAAAAAACCCGCGTAGTACAAAGATTAATAAATAATTTAGTTTCGTGAAAATAATGCATGCATTAATAAATTAGAAGTTTACATGTGATATTACAGATGCTTGTAATATCGTTATGTAATGGCTTTAACTTTCTCTACAGTCTAAGACATGAAAAATTCATACTTAAAAAATCGATAGAATAAGAGAAAGCAAGCTGACCTTAGTCTAAGCTTAAAATTTCATAATATTACCGTTATCTACACTAGTCTCTAATGTCCTCCTGACCAATTTCGGCCACGGCGGTCAATCTCCTTGAGACTGTCTGCGTAGAATATATTATAGTACACAAGTATGTGCGCAAACACAAGTGCACTCTCTATTCCTGTCGCTCCCGTACTCCGGTATAATGAATACTCGACATAACCAGTGAGAGTTAAGACGCAAGATCGATGGCTTTACGTGCTCTCCGAGGCACGTTACTGAGAATTTCTTAACAGATATACTCAATATCTGAACTTGCTTCGACTAAGACTCGAACCCAGGACCTCCGGTTCTGCGGCCGTACATGTTAGCCACTAGACCACCGAGGCAGTACACTATAGTCTATACAGTGGTAAAGAAAAAAGTTCGTTTATTTGCTATCAATAAAACATGAAAGGCAAACTCAATCGATTTGAAGATCGAGTTGTAATTCGATAGATATGTGTGGATCAATAGTTTTAAATAAACCTTCAAAACTGAGATTTTTCCATTCTTAAGTGGATCTACTGCCTAATGCTATAAACAAGTTTTAGCAAATACAATTTTAAACACCTTGTATTTCCATTTTGCTATACTAACATTTATTATAAGAAGAGTATCAAAGAAAAGCGAAATAAGCAATTAGACGGCGTTCGTTAGAATTAATGTGACATTAGCTCTTAGTTCGGGACGATCGTGTCAAGAGTATACGGAGATTAATACTAGGTCTGGGTCATTAACCAGTAATTATGTTTATGGTGGGTTTTATAGGGAACTCCTTGAGGTTTTATTTAGCGTGAATATAGGCAATGCGATGGTTATAAGATATTTATAGCTTCGAAAGGATCCGACCCTAGTCAAACGACGTTATGGGGTCTGTAGAGTCGTATTAATAATAAATATGTATATATGTGACGGGTACAAAGCTATTTGTTTATATTTAATTGATTTTAAATAGGAGGATTTCGAGTACCACTCAATTCGGCCGTATTTATTTTATTTATTTTTTTTGTAACATACGTGATGTTTCGAGATATTTTCTCCAATTGTGAATCGATTTTTATAATTCGGTTCTAAATAAGTAAGTTAACTGATATCTCAAGGGTGACTTCCTAAAATTTGAAAAAAATTCCATCGCTATAGGTGAAATAATTACTTTTAAGTGATTTTAAAATTGCTTACTTATTTATTAAGAGTAATTTTACAATAATTGTTTTTATATTAAATAGTTTTATTTGGTAAGTATTTTAGATCACATTGTTGTATAATGGAAGCTTCTCTTTGCACCTTCGCATGTGTGTTTGTATTTATTTGGTGGATATGATCCGTAATTTACAGGGGAAGTCATGTTTCAGCACGGTGAGCTCATGCTTTATCTTAAGATTAGCGCATCCAGTGAAATAAGGCTTAAAAATATTTTAAAAACACCAACAAAATCACTGTTAAATAATATTTAGTGTTGTAAGTGTGTTTGTCCAGTTGTTTGCGGCTATTGTGCTTGTTAAAATATATATAATACTATCAGAACCTACGGTTTCGCCCGCGTTCAATCTACAAAAAAATCTCGTTGGCTTTATGTTTTATAGCGACTCACCTTCCATTCGCTCGGGTTCGTCCCTATGTAATATATAATATAATTTTACAGTTAGTTTTACAGGTGTTGACATTTACAATTACTGCTCCGCTCCATTGTGTAGTAGTATGATAATTTCTAGCCTATAGCTTTTCTTAATAAACGGGCAATATAATGCAAAAAGAATTTATCAAAACGAATTAGTAGTTTCTGAGATTAGCGCGTTCAAACAAACAAACTCTGCCTCTTTATAATATTAATATAGATAATAGATAGAATAAATCTCAATTTATTCTTATGGTACATTTGTAATAAAATATATGAAACTTAATGCGACTCCATCATTTATAATATAAAGAATGAATGAAAAATCTTGTGATTTATTCCTACTCTTTCTATTATTCCGATATAAAACGATCACTTCAAGATATTTTATTGAAAGCAAAAGTACATTTTTATCGAAGAGAAGTAATTTATATATTCTTGATAAATTTTCTTAGCGAACATACGGACAAAATAACGAAAAAGTATTATTTGATTTAGTATACGAGTATAATGTCATCTCACACATTTCCCCGACAAAGTTTTTAAATAAATCGAATAGTCTTTTGTTATCAAGATGTACCTACAATGTATGTACATATATATTTATTACTTATCACGTTATCTATCAGTTATCTTAATAAATTACTTAAATGTACTAAAAGATTTTAGCTAAGTATAATTTTATGAAATTATTATAAGTAAAAAGGTACTTATAAAAAAAATTAAAAAAAAACCTGCTGGCACCGACTTCAAAAATATCTGATTAGGTATCAATTCTAAATGAAAACCCCTGTTTAGTTATTTTTTACATTTTAGTGCCTGGAAGTCGGTTTTTTTTAAGTTTTTATTTTTCAATTTTTAGTGTAGACGTAATAAGCAGGTAAGTTGTGAGAAGAAAGTTTTTTAGTAACATATTCGATTAAGCAATTTATTTAAATAATAATTAATTTGTTGATTTTTTAAAAAAACCGCTCGACCGATTTCGATAAAATTTACTGAGAAGAATATATACCCTTCGAAACAAAAAAATTCCAAATCGGTTCAGGCGTCTTCGAGTAATCGGTGAACATACATAAGAAAAAAAAAGATTCCGACGAATTGAGAACCTCCTCCTTTTTGGAAGACGGTTAATAAATTCATAAAAGGTAGGTACGTGTAATAACACAGAACCATACAGAGAAGATCATCAAGTAGATGATACAATTTCATTCTATTTGTTCCTTTTTTAATTAACCATTATCTTATGGTGCAGAAACCTTGACTTCCATATAAAATAGTCTCAAAGGATTATTCGGCCTTTGTTCAAGGAAGATGGAATGGTCATTATGCCGCGCCGTCACCTTTTGTTCGGTGAAATCACTGAGATTTCAAAATAGGTTTTACTTTATTTCTATTAGAATTATAGAAGCTTTTATTAATTGCTAGAGCCTTTTCAAAGGGAACATTAATTTGCTTTTCGTAAAGAACTTTTAAAGTTTGATTTAGATTTTAGTTAGATTATGACTTACAAAAAAATTTGTAATTAAAAATCTTTTTGTTCGACGTCAAGAATCGTGCTTGTAATAATGATCTAAAGAGTTTTAAAATTTTTGCTTTATGCATTTTCAAGGGAAATTGCAAAAATTTTTAGCGGATGGTAAAATGGAATTTCACTAAAAATTTATGAAACTAAAAGCTTACCAATAAAGCTCCACTATTGTAAAATATTGTAGACCCACTTGCAATAGCTTTGGTATAACAGGAAAGAGTTGACGTACTCCCTTGCGAATACCTCAGTTTAAACGCTATTCTTGGTTTCCTTACGGATTTTAAACTTTACTTCGTTCAAAAATGGAATCTAAGCATATGCAAAAATCAAAGAATAAAGACCATAATCGTCTGTCGGCTAAAGCCATGGAGGTAGCCATTTGAAGTAATTTTCAGCGAGACCAAAGGAACGAGCACGTCGCAACATTAATAATGGAGCTATAAACTCCATTACCTACTCTGTAATTAAGTTAAATGGATAAAATTTACCTAAGCGTTCGGGCAAATAATTAATTTTTGCGCGAAAATATTTTGTTCAAGCCGACTTTCGTTCTGGTGGCAGTGACGTGTTAAGATTCTTACCGAAGTGGTGTTAGATTAGTTGAAACGGTAATTTGTAGCCTTTGAATCAACGTGTGTAGCGTACCTGAAAATTGAAAATAGCGTTCGTTACTATCAGAATGTGATATCTATACATATAATAAAATTGTAACTAAGCCAAATCTGTACATTAAATATTTTTTGGAAAATCTTATTGAAATAGACATTATTATCGATACAGAGCCCGAATCTATAGTTTTTAGAATTTTTGTCTGTCTGTCTGTTACCGCATCACGGAAAAACCACTGGAGGGATTTTGATGAAATTTGGTACGGTGATAGCTGGTTATCCGGGTCAACATATAGGATACTTTTTACCGCGGGAAAATATCTCATTTCTGAGAAAAAATACAAAAACTGGTTTAAATAAAAACACGATGATACTATATAATATATTCAAGCAAGGTAACTTACTAAATAAGGAAAAAACTATTAAAAATAGCTTATCTTGAAAAAAAAAATAACAATAGCGCTATGTTATTTGGTTTTTGGTCATCTGAACGCGGGTGGAGCCACGGGCAATGCTAGTGTAATATAATAAGCTTTTATTGTAATTCATTATTATAGTATAGTAATAAGTAAAGTTTCTGAGAAAAAATGCAAAAACTGCAATGTAAGAGTATACTAATCTGTAAAACCTAAGAATTTGTTTTTGGTCATCTTAACGCGGGCGGAGCCGCGGGCAATGCTAGTACAAAATAAAAATGGATAAACCCTCACAAAACCTTATTAATATATAATCTTTGAACGAGAGAAATACGAATTATACTAAACGTGTATCTTATATAAAATTTAATATTATTTGAGCATCATCTACATCTATGAACAATACTCTAGACGACGACATTTCGGAACACTTTACAGAATCCAATATACTTCAAAATTGAGATAGGAATGGGAATTTGTTGGGGAATAAGCAATAAGTTAGTGTTGGAAGTATTACAAGGTATCGGTGGGTGCGTGCGGTTCAGGCTTAAGATTTATGCCCCACTACCGTGCCCGAAAATAATTGGATCGCGACCGAAAAATAAATTGCCATAGCCCCGTGCCCAACTAAGAATAACCTCACAATTTGTTATTGATAACTCCAAAAAACCTATATAAGTTTTTGGTCAGTATATTTTAAGCCACTTTTCTTATTCCTGTCTGGTTGGTTATATGTATGTATATGTAATTCAATGTATGGGTATACTTTCGTTAAGTGCTATTTTATTCATTTTACTACGTACTATACGAGTACATTAAATACATTTGCATACATTCTATGTACTGAAAAATGATTTGATTATTTATTGTAAGATTAATTATGAAATGTAGTTTTAAAGGAATAAGAATGTGGTTTCCACTTCCATTACTTAAGGCTTTAACTGCCTTGATGGTGTAGTGGCTAGCATGTACGGCTATCCGAAGGTCCTGCGTTTGAGTTTAATTATTAAGCCTTTCTGTTTTGTAAGCCTCAGTAACCGGAGTTGGGAAGTTGGAGGTGATTTACCCCCGTCCATAGTAGAGCATGTAAAGCCGTCGGTCCTATGCCATAACGCTCACTGCACTGAAAATATGTCGAGAAGTCGTCCCACCAAAGTATGAGAGTGACAGGAATAGAGAGTGCACAGGAATAGTGAGTAGTCTCAATGAGATTGACCGCTGTGGCGGAAATCGGTCAGGAGGACATAATTACTTGAGGGTTTAAGCTTATTTTACCTTTTCATAGTATTCGGAAATGTATAAAAATAGAACATATGGGTAAAATGCTGATCGTTCTTAAACAAGACTTTTTAGCAGGGGATAGTTTCAGAATAAGTTATATTAAAAGTTATATATACATATACAAGCTTCGTGAGTCAACTATGGTAAAAATTCTTCCTTCAAGTTTTCCTAATGTCTTTACTAATATTACAAATACAAAACTCAGCAACGGATTAATTTGCAAAAATGCAGAGATAAGCTGTAGGCCCACGTTACTTCATGTAATTCACTAATCTATACTAATATTATAAAGTGGCAAAGTTTGTTTGTTTGTGTTTGTTTGTTTGTTTATATGTTTGTTTGTTTGATTGAACTCGCTAATATCAGGAACTACTCATCCGATTTGAAAAAATATTTTTGCATTAGATAGCCCGTTTATTGAGTAAGGCTATAGGCTATATATCATCATGCTACTACTCAAGGGAGCGGAGCAGTAACATAGTAAATTATTATAGTCTATCTATTCCATACTAAACGTTAAAACGTACCTTGTCCAGAGATTACCCCCTACAACGTCACAAGCTCACAAACCCACAAAATCACAAACTCACAAACTTTACCTCTTTATAATATTAGTATAAACTATCCCGTTCCTTAGTCATAGCTTGATATTAGAAACCTTTCTTACTAAATAACCTATCAGATCTCATTCAAACAAAACAAAACTTCATATTTATATATTAAAGATTTTCACGTCACGTCTATGTTAATAATGAGAAAGATTTTTTATGAGCGGCATTAATCGTAAAACGTGTTATATTTCAAAATATAAACGCTATTCTGAATAACGAGTCAATGAAAAAGTATATTACGTACTTCCATTTCAAAACAGATGCCAAGTGTATTTTATTCACGCTAATATACATAATGTGTGTAGGTACTAATGTCAACTGTCTCCCTTTTGTGGGGAGTTCTTGATAGCATTATTACTGTAACAGATGTTGTAATGGTCTGCCATTACTGCAAACATAAAATGAATTAAAAAAAATGCATTTGATGTTGGAAATGGAGGTAATAGGTTCGATGATTAAATGAGCCTGGAATTTATATACGACTAGATTTTACGCACTCTCATAGTTTGTTATGTACGTAGAGTTCTTATTGTAGTAGCCTGTTAGACAGCTTTTGTCAATAAATAGGCTATGAAATGCAAAAAGAATTTTCAAAGAATTTTGCAAAAAGAATTCAAATCAATTCTGATTGGTACCCTTCAGAGATTAGCGCGTGCAAGCCAATTAAAAAATAAACAATATTTTCACTTTTATAAAATAAGTATAGATTCGTTCACACCACAGTCATATTTTTCTGTAAAACTATCAATAAGCCTAAAGAAAGCATAAATTCGATAATGCAGTTAAGCGTGGTTTCACTTAGTATTATACGTATACATACATGGTGCATTTGCCACCTTCAGAAAATGAACTTAAACATCAAAATTAATTAATTTTATTATTGAGTCACTAAGCTCGTATACACATCTATACACATACACCTGAATACAGATCCGGGGGGAAACGTTTATTATTGCCACACAAATAGACTGAATGAAATGCACGCTTATTAAATGTACAATCTTATCAAATATTCTATAAGTAAGTATAGATTGAACAGAACTCTAAAAATATGAAATCGAACATCCTACAAAATGTACACCATTTTATAAACATGTAATAATAATTATCACTTGTTTTATAAATTACTGTTCGATACTTATAAATAACAAAGGAAGCTTCGTAGATTAATTGAAACCACTGAAGAATAATTAAATTTAAAAAGAGAACTTGTAAATTAATATTATTCGTTATAAATATAAAGTAACAAGGCTGCTTAATATTAATATGAGCGTAGTACATTATTTTATTTGCTATGTATTATCTATTTACATTATATAAAAAAACTCTTACCTTAATTCACGTTGAGATGAATTTGGATGTAATTAACTAACTGCTGATTGGATAAAAACCCAAATAAAAAGTTGCCAAAAGATGGCGCTGCCTGTACCTATATAAGATTATAAGCATCAAAGTGATGATGTGTTACTAGGAGTATTTAAATAAATAACACTAGCGATTCACCCTCGTTTCGCTCGGATTCGTCCCTAGGTACGTTTTAACGGTTAGTATGGAATAGATAGACAATATATAATATAATATAGCCTATAGCGTTCCTCAATAAACGCGCTATCTAAGGCAAAAAGATTTTTTTAAAATGGATTAGTAGTTCCTGAGATTATCGGGTTCAAACAAACGAAATCTGCCTGACAAGGTATATTTTTTTATACATTTTCGTTATATCATCCAAAAAATTAAGTACATATCTTTCACATCAGTTTCCTTAAACTTAACTGTTATAGCTTTCACTGAATGAGTTTGTTTTTATTTTCAACTAGCATTGCCTGCGGCTCCGCCCAGGTTCAGATGACCAAAAACCAAATTCCTAGGTTTTACATATTAGTATACTCTTACATTGCAGTGTTTGTATTTTTTCTCAGAAGTGAGATATTTTATCGAGGTAAAAAGTATCCTATATGTTGACCCGGATAACCAGCTATCACCATACCAAATTTTATCAAAATCCCTCCAGTGGTTTTTCTGTGATGCGGATGTAGACAGACAGACAGACAAACAGACAAAAATTCTAAAAACTGCAGATTCAGTATCTGTATCGATAATAAATAATAATGCTTATTTCAATAAGATTTTGAAACAAATATTTAATGTACACATTCGGCCTAGTTACAATTTTATTATATGTACAGATATGTAAGATTTCCATACAAATTACAAAATACTATTAATTCAATTATAATGTAAATTGTATGTAAATAGATTGTTACGACGTAATAGTTCAACGTGTTTAGACAGCACTGCATAATGTTGTTGCAATGAAATTGTGTTTATGCATCTCGCACACGTTGGATGAAATATTATGCTAAAGCTGCCTTAGCCATCTCGAATGTTTACCAAAGTGTATTAGATGGTATTTTAAGATTTTACCATTTGCTTACGTTATTTTCATATTTAACGAGAGTTTATAAATATATACTTAAGAACTGTACATATTACTATATACATATACATATGTACATCAGTGGCGAAGGGTGAAATTTTAGCAGAGGTAAGCCGTTCCAAAAAAAAAAAACAGACAATAAACGTTGTCAATATACAATTTTTATATATCAATGCAAAAACAATAAGAAATGTTGTTGTGAAGATTTTTTTTAATAAGGCTATTATGGGTTTTTTAAATGTATGCAAAACATTCTAGCAAAATACATTACTAACATTTAATAAAATAATAAAAGCTTATAAAAAACTTAAATGAAATCAGAGAATAATAACCACATGGAAAACTAAATATTTTTCTAATTCAGCACACATATTTTTAATAAAAATTTTACGAAAATATTTAGATAACTCATTTCATGTAATATTTCAATAATATTTTAAAGAAATGAGTAGCTTGACAACATACTTTTTATTTTTATTAAAAAACCAAGTTTAAAAAACTCAAGTCAATAGTATGCAAATTAATGCCATAATGGCTAATAGAACTCACCGAAATTAACAAAGATGTGAAACACACACATTCCACAAACAAACACAACACAAAATGTCTATAATACCAACGCTAAAATGAAGTTAAAGCTCTATGAAACAAAAAAAAACTCATAAGCACTCGTAAAACAATAACAATTCGCCTTATTAATTTTGACGTTTTGTAATTTCTGACAACTGACAAGCAGACGTTGAGAAACAGCTTTTCGAGCGACAAAAATTTGATTAGTGCGCATGCGTAAAATGCTAAAAATGAATGAAGTCACGTGACAATGTTCAATCCAAAAGTATGAATGAAAGAAAATTTAGTATGAACACGGTAAGCTATAAAATACGTCTTATCGACGCATTTCTATGAAGAAAAGCCTAAGAAATTTGGAGTGCAAATACATATTTGCGCGTGATTATGATTTTTTTAATGGTTGTGATTTTTGGTAGGCGTTATATTATTTTAAAAAATTGACGTAGTAATAATAAGTTGATTTTTTAATTATTAATTATCTGTATTATTCATATTGAATTATCAAAAAAAATATTTATAATGAATGATGGATTATTGGATCTGTAAAAGGTAAGACGGTGGGAATCGTCTTGTATGGATCCTTCGCCACTGATGTACATATAATTTGTATATTGGACACTTGTCAGACTACAATTATTATGTATGTGAACAGTGAATGTTTATATGTACGTGTAACGGCTCTTTTAAAGATGCTATCATTATATGTTTTTATTATTACTTGTAATAAACTATGGAATGAATAATAAAATTTTTGTAATGGCTACTAATATATGGCTAATAACCTCTTATATTCAGGCCCTCCAGTATCCTCGAATTCAACTCAGACCTTTCATGTGAGAGGGGGGGACCAGGCCATAATCCACTATACTGGCCAAGTGCGGATTGGCAGACTTCAAATTTGTTTCGAAAACTTAGTAGGTTCTCTTCAACATGCAGGTTTTTAACAACGATTTTCTTCACTGAAAGCTAATGGTAATCATGTTGAAAATGATTAGCACTTGAGAATGTCAGAGGTGAGAGACACAGTTCTTGAATCTGCTTCACTTAAAAAATACCAAAGAACTGTTATTTAAATTCCATTATATTTTTATACGTTTACTTCTTAAATGCCACGTTAAATAATTTCATTTGAACAGTTTTTCAATTTCTATAGAACAAAAGATTCAGGATTTATAATAGACTATTTCGTAATTACCCGCCTTCTTACAAATCTAGTAATATTTGTTCCAAAACATGTTATTTTTGTGTGTTCTAATTATTACTTTTTAAAAAGTTGTCACAAAAATATAAAAGTATAAAAGGTGGAATTTTAAAAACAATGCAATTCGTACCTTTTGTAGTTCCTCTAATAATGAGAATGTGAAAGTTGTTTTTTGCTACGTAAAAACAACACACGAGATACGATTTTTCAAGTGTCAAAGCCTGTTTTAATTGCTGTAGTAGCTAATTAGCTGGTTGGCTTTTGTCACGGATTTATTATTGTTGTCTCGATTTTCTATTTTAACTTTTTAATGAAAATCTTTTTTTTTTTTAAATATAATAACATTTTTGTATTTAAAAAAAATACTCAAGTGTTTAAAAAACTTCGATAGTCAGTTTTGAAAAAAATCACTGTTCGATACCTATGTATTTCTAACTTTTCTATCTTTCAATCATTATCATCTTTATTACCCGATTGCAAGGGAAGGGTTATGTTTTTCGCGCATATCTTTGTATATTTGTTTGTAATATGCTTTATCTTGCACCCTCCTATCTTGGAAGCCACTCGATGGATTCCTTTAATTAAGATATCGTTAGATTCGTTTCATTAGTCCAAGTATTCTTAAGATAAGTGACATAAAAAAAATTAAATATGGGGGCTGCTAGATTCCATAAATGGTTTTTTTTAATATATTTATTTATTGAATTATGTATTATGTTTTATTCTAAAACTTAATTAGCATTATGTTAAGTATAAAATATTAATCATATTAATAACCACAATAAGTTTCCATCTGCGGTTTCACTTCTATGTTATTCAAGAAGCCATTATTAATTTTTTTTTAAATTAATTAAAATTTTAAATTAATAATTTAAATTTTAAATAATTTCAGTTACAGAGGTTATAAACAAATAAAAACCTATATTACGTTTTTATTATAATGTAAAACACTGCCGATATGTTTGTTTTCGCCCGATTAAAACAAAGCATGGTGTTTTAGCCCACCACAGTTTGTCCTCTTTCAGATAGAAAATGAGCAAGTGAATTTAATTCTCATAAATTACTTTTTAATATCATTCATACAATATACTACTTTATTTATTCGATTTAATATGCAATAAATTTTCCTATACGAGTTTAAAGTTCGAAGTACTATTAAAGGTATAAAATCGCATTGCAAAATTTTTGCTACAATCGTCAATTATTTTAATTATAGCGTGTTTTCAATTTTGATGAGTGAGCGGAAGCTGAGATTGTCACTATTAAGCACGTATATGGAATTTGGATATCATTGGTGAAATACATTAAAATAATTGTCATGTATTGTAATAATTTTAATAGTTATAGGTAATAAAATTTGCATAACCATCTGTTTATTAAGAAACCTAATTTTATGTGCTGAAATTATTATATCTAGTACTGATAATATCTAATCTTATGCATATTAATGAGTAGAAGCAAATTTAGATGTCCGCCAGTGATTTCAAAATAACTATCCCGTATTGATCTAATGGTTATGGTTGGCATATGAAAGCCTAAAAAAAACTTTTAAATAAACATTATGTGTCAGATCCTATGTTTACGCTAAATTTCGTAACGCCTGATTTGATTTTAATGAGATTTGAATTGGCGGATAGATGATTTGAGGCGAGAGTGATACATAGATATCCCGAAAATAAAAGTAAAAGTTTTCTGCTGTATGGAGGTCGCCTTACGAGAGTCTATCATGACTTTCACTGGCAAAAGGTTTACACGTGAGTTTACAAAAAGAGCATTTTTCCTAATACTTTCTTAGATTTACGCGAATATTTGACATTTTAAATAAAACTATCTTTTCAGCTTTATTCTGAACTTTAAACCCTTGAAATACATACTTGAAAACCCTTTCCAAATGTCGGGAACCAAAAATCAAAATAAATCCGCGAAAAATTCGAAAAGATAAGTTTTATTTAAAAACTATTTTCGTATTTACACTTGGAAATCCCATAGGAAATCGTAGTTTAATCCTTATACCTCGAATGCTCAAAAAACGAAAAAAAATATTGCCTAACATATTATTTAAGTTATTTTTAGGTTTATAAAAGTTTTCGAACAAAGCTGTTTTTAAAAGGCGTTATACGCAAATGGTGCGACGACAAGTAGCAAACCCGTTCTGTATTTATAGCGCGCTGTTTGCCAGTGCAGGTCGTTTCTTTGGAGGCATTGAACTGAAATGGAATCTTCGTAGTTTTGCTTAGACCGTACATTATCAACTTTTAAATTCATATTCAAATACTGGAGTTCTCATACTTTTATTTTTTCTGCAAGTACCTATTCTTAGATAAATTGTTTTTTTTAAATAGTTTATTTTTAATTCATTAAACATATATCTCGTAAGTCTTCGATAAAGGTTATTTCTAACTCTATATAGTTAAACTTGGGAAATGGGAACAATGAATAATGATGATATTAGGTATGCATTTAAAATTGAATCAATTAGGTTTTCAAAGTACAAATTTCATTCTATTGATCGTGTGTTTAAAAATAAAGTAGATATGTCTATCTGTAATTTCTAAATAGTTACCTTATATGAAGATATGGTTATTTGCAGAATCCTAATATCCATTATTCAATAAATTATTTAAAAACAGTCACTCCGACACCATCACAGAACGACTCCACTTATTTTAATAAGTTTCACGAGCGGACAGAGAACATGTTGAGAGTATAATATGCATCGTTTCATTTTGGAAAAGAAAGAGATTTGCTGTAGCATAGAGTATGGAGGAAGAAAAGCTAAATCGATTTAAATGGGACTTCAATGCTGAGTGTAAGATTAGTGTGCGTTCTACATAGGTAATTTTTCATCTTTCAAACGAAATCTAATAATAATTAATACTAATGTTTGTCTGATTATTGAGTGATAAACGTATATGAATTGAATTGACCTATCTAAATAAATAAAAACTAACTAAAAACACTAACACAATAGCTCATCAACAGCTACTAAATAAAAAATCGGTTCACAGAGGAGAAAGAGGTTCTGAATTTTTTCCTTTTACCTATTTATATATAGAAGATTTTAATTATCAAATAACAATTCATAACTAAAAGAAAGTAAAGAGTTGTTGAAGTGTACATAAGTATCTATACTAATATTATAAAGAGAGGTAAAGTTTGTGATGTTGTAGGGGTTAATCTCATAATCTACAGAACCGATTTAGATGAAATTTGGTAAGAAGATAGTTTGAGATCCTGGGAAGGACATAGGATACTTTTTATCCCGGAAATCATCCCTAAAGGGGGTGAAAATGGGGACAAAAGTTTGAATGGGGAATCACCCGAGCGAAGCGAGGGTGAGTCGCTAGTTTACAATATAGCATCAAATAGTTTGTTAGCCATCTATAGATTTGGCAAATATGTATGTAGCTAGCGCAACAGAAACATTAGCACAGACCGTCTATAGCCAATCACACAATCCAATTAAGTTAAAAGCAAACACACTGCACTGCACGTACAAATATGAATTTATGTAACTTCCATCAGGTTTGATACACAATCATATAATTCACCTGATGCAGTCGTACTCGTATTGAATCGAACGCTTTCTGGTTGCATCGTAGAAATGCTCGTAGCAGTTCGTAGAGCTTGATTCTACTTTATTAAGTTTTAACGTTGTAAATAATGTACATGTTGCTTTTTGGATCTTATTGTGGAGTAAGAAGATACTTAGGGTAAGACTTATTTAATCTAAGTGTGATCTTATTCTACAATATGGACGATCTTAGGTGTAATATTTCAACTTTATTTATAAGTATAATAACATAGCAACACAAGTGCTTTCCAAGGAAATAGTAATATAAATATTTTTTTTTCTATTTTGGTATTGGATTTAGGCTGATAGTCCCCAAAAAAGTCTTTAAACAAGAACTAGGACAAATTGCTTCATATGGGAGTCGAACTTGCAATAACATACATAACGTGCAGTTTATATCAATTCGAAACAAGCTATGAAGCTATTACATTATTTTGGATTTCAATATCTAAATACACAGAACGAATCTTGAATATATTCATAGAATTATACTTAGAATCAATAGTCTACCATTTACATTACAACAAGTTATGTCTATAATTCAACTAGAATTAAAATTATATATAACGTACACGTGATTAATTTATATCGTAAGGTCAACAAAAGCAATCTAAAAATAAAAATAAGTAGCAAAGAAATAAATTCGAATGTTTCGTTTCCTTCGAGTAACTCGTCTATTATTAACGGTGCGCCATGGGAAATAGAACACTGAGTGTATTCCTCAACCCTTCCGTTCCTAACCACAGGAACATTGGAAATCGATATTATTATTTTTTTCAATGAGTAAACTTATTTAATAAAAAAATATAAACGTGAAAGTTTGTGAGAACCAGAACGGCAGAACGGATCTGTATGAAAGGCACAGAGATAGATTATAGTCTGGAATAACACATAGGCTACTTTTTATCCCGGAAAAATATACGGTTTCCGAGGGATAGGTTAGTTAACCCGCGAGCCGCTAATATTTAATAATTTCTAACAATAATTTCTTAAAAGGTCCATCGTCTTCGAATTAGCCACTCTATACATAACTAGCAGGACCCGCGTCCAAATTTTCGATATAAACATCAGTTTTACAATAATTATTATTACTAATAAAATTTTAAATAATAATTTCATTATAATACTAGTATAAATTATTTAATTTTTCCAACTTACGGCACGGTTTCTTAAATCTTGTAGAGGACCCAGAGCCTTAAGTTATAATTCTCAAAAAGGAATAATGAAAGTCAGTCACAAAAGAAAAACACTCAACCGAAGTCAGTAACGTTTTTAAAGTTCGCTAAAAAGTATCTTAATACAAGACAGTATACTTTTCCAAGTTTCATTCGACGATTTACGTATGATGTAACATAAACATACACATTTGAAATAAACTATCTTTTCGGATTTTTTCGCGGATTTATTTCAATTTTTGGCTCCCGTGACCATAATTGTTGCTAAGCATTCGAAACGCCCGGAACCAAAAATCAAAATAAACCGAAATAAAATTCCAAAAAGATAGTTTTATTTAAAATGTCAAATATTCGCGTAAATCTAATTGTAAGAAAGTAGTAGACGGTTTCAAAATAACCTTCTCTTTAGAATTAGAAAATGTATCTAACTAATAAACTGAATATTTTGTTTATCATTATGAACAGAACCTTTAAAGTTAAGTTTTTATCTTTGTCCATTAAAACAACTCGGAATAGCAAAGATTATAAAATATTTCATGCAAATAGGCACTTAAAGTTTCTTCGAATTTTTTATACGTTATTTCGGTGATATTCAAGATTGTTTTTATTCTAAATAGATACAATTTAAAAAGGTTTGTGATGTTGTTATGTAAATAATATATTATGTTTAAAAGTATATCTAGTTAGAAAATTTAAGATTCGAGTAAAATTGTATTTATACAAAGAACAGTTTGTTCTTCTTATCACAAAAGTGTTAAAAAACTACATAAAAAATTTTTCGCTAAATATTTCGTGGTACAGAAGACGATCGAACCCACTACAATTGTTTCTTTCAATAATCTACCTATGTTTCTAATATTATTTTAATATTATGTAAACATGTTTTAATCAATATCGATGCATTCGCTATGTTACGTAGTAGGTAGGTAATAACGTTATTTTATGTAGGTAGGTAGGTAGGTACTAACGTTATTTTATGTAGGTAGGTAGGTAGGTACTAACATTATTTTACGTAGGTAGGTAGGTACTAACGTTATTTTATGAACTCGTAGGTAGATAGGTAGGTACTAACGTTATTTTATGTAGGTAGGTAGGCACTAACGTTTCCCATTTTCATTTCAATTCGAAGCGAAATCTTTTAATGTATTCCTATAACTTTTGCTAATTAATGTTAATAATTAAAGAAAGTAAGGGTTATAATTTATTTTATTAAAATTGTACCAAATTAAAATAGTACTTTTGAATTTCTTTTCAGGTATTTATTGAAGAATAGTCGCTACCACTTCTTTGTAGTACAATAAAGTCTCGAGACCACTAAGAAACTTGACCTAAAAACTAGAATAGAAGCCCTACTTCTGTATTATTTTAATATTTAATTTTTAATTTGAGATCTCCCAGTGGGATATTTTAATACAAGACTGGCACGGATTTCAAGGTTTAAAGAAAAAAACTCATCATAACAGGGATGTAAAGTAAGAATTTGTGTTTAAAAAATAAAATAGTATCAAAACTCAACCGCTGCGGGGTGATTTTAAACTTAAATATTTATGATAGGAAAAACTAAAGCCGGGTATACAATCGAACGTCTAATATCGAGCTTGATATTATGTGTTAAAAGGCAATTTCATCGCAAGACACTGTAAACACAAGGCCCATGAAAGGGCGGGTCTGATTTTCTATGGTCAAACAAAATAAGCCGGTTTCCTTAGGCGTAGGGTACCGAAGGGTTCGTTAAAATTAAGTCAGACAGATATGTGACGCAGTGACAAGGGTCGACTTAGGGCTATTGTGCTTATGCTGCCAGTTTATACAGTGTTATATAGAATTCTATTTGGGAAGTGATATTGAGAGGGATGATAATTTATTAGAGAATGTTCGTGCGGTTCAATGTGTGTTAAGTATTGAAATTGCAACATTTCAATAATTCCATGTATTTTATGTTTAGTATTAGTTTCGCTTATTTGATTTCGTTTCGTTCGATTCGATTATTCGATTCGTTTTTGAAGTTCGTTGATTTATGTGAAATTCAGAATGGAGATATTTTTCATCCAGGATACTCTTTGGCTTAGACTAAGGGCTGCGAAAATCCGGGCAAAAAATAATATGTTAATTTTACTTGTTCGAGCTTAAGATAAAATAAAATTAGGTACTTTAAGACTGGAAAAAAGCTCAATTCGACAATGAAAGTATTTTTTTTTTATTTTATTAATATTTTTGAATATAATAAGAGTATACGTAATTTTTATTTATGTTAAATTATCTAAATACTGGACAAAGAAAATTGAAAACAATGTGTTCTTAGGATTACAAGCAATTAGGTATATAATTGTTTTCTTAGAGAAATGATTTCTTTGAATTTTTTCCACAGTAAATTCAAAGCAACGCCGCCAGCGATCTGAATGTTTAACCTCTTATTAATAAAGAAAATGAACTCAAAGCAATAAAGTATGTATGAATTTGATATAAATTATGTAAAGTTATTTACACTAGCGTTCGCCCAGTGGTCAAATTTCACCCATTAATCATTGTTGAAAATTTATGAAAACCATATGTATATGTGGGTATGAATAGAATTCACCTAAATACCTATAAATAAAAAACATTTTTTGATAACATTACATATATAAAAAAATCGGTTGATAACCATAGGAGAAAAAGGTACTAAGCCGTTTTATCTTTGCCGTTTTATATATACTACATAGTATATACGTACATTATACATAGACTAGCGACTCACCCTCGCTCCGCTTGGGTTCGTCCATAGTTGCGTTTTAACGTTTAGTATAGACATTTCCCCGCAGTAAAAAGTATCCTATACGTTGACCCGGATAACCAGCTATCATCATACTAAATTTCATTGAAATCTGTCCTGTGGTTTTCTCGTGATGCGTTCCCAGGCAGCCAGTCAGACAGACAAACAGACAAAAATTCTATAAAGTATGGATTCGGGTTCTGTATCGATTATAATGACTAATTCAATAAGATTTTCCAAAAAATATTTAATGTACAGATTCGGCTTAGTTACAACTTTATTATATGTATAGATAGATAAATATTAACTGAGACTCCTAAATGATTAAACCAATAAGACCATCATTATTAAGTTGTGTCTCAGGTTCACCTTACAGTAGGTAACTATACATACATCTTTTTAAAGAGTTAACATTTGTTATGTTAACTCTTAGTTTAAGTAAATTACTTCTGAACGGATTCTAAAACATTTTTTCGTAGAGAGAAACCTTCACTAGATTTTATTATTATAGGCTGCTTTTATGGAAAACCACGGGCACATATTACGATTCAATATTTTTGATAATAATATCACTTATTTAACTCATATGGTAATTTGCATGATACTAAAGTAAAACCATCACTAAAATATTAGCTGTATATATCTGAGATAATAGTACTTTAGTACTTTTTATTTATGAATATTTCTTAAGTATATCTAATGGATGCTGCATAGGATATTAAGGTGAGTAACGTAATCTTCTTTCGTTGTACCAAGTGAGGCGAGCCGATGCTATACCTATGCTATGATAGAGTTAGTTAAATAAATATGTTCGGACATTAACACACAGCACAATCTAGTTCCATGGTAAGCTACCCGTACGAGGCTTGTGTTATGGATATCAGATAGTTGATACATACACATATATAACTTTAAACACATACATATTATAAATATAAGTACCAATGACTAGAGTACAAATATTGGTGCTTATCACACAAATGAATGCCCCCAACGGGACTTGAACCCGTGACCGCTGGCTTAACAAGTAGGGTCACTACAAACTGAGCTAGACCTATCATAAAAAAGTTACTGATAATTATCAATTATTTATTTGTTCTAGTTATTCTTGAATATTTAAGATATTTAATAGGACAGAATTTAAGAATACGCTACAATATTTAGTATAGTTAACACTTCAGAAACACAATATCAACAGAAAATTATACTATAATATAATAAATCTAAGCTTAACCATTCTCTTTTCCTTCAGCCTACACATTAATAAAATTCGACAGCTGCCTTCACGTTCCACTAACGCTATACCGAGCGATTAGCACGAGTCATCAACGAAAATCATTTGTTTTCGGTATTTGCAAAGCAATAAAAATTGAGATATTTTGGAACAACCTATGCGACGCCAACCAAGTCTAACATTATAAGGAGCGGTTTTCTCAGTCGTCGTTTTGGCGAAAATCCAAAATTTTACTAATGGGGTCACATGCAAAGCTGCTTCAATGAGTTAAGTTTGGCTGTGGAGTGCAGATACGTTCCCGTCTAGGTACATCTTGTTGTAAAACTTATGTTGTGCCGTAAGTTGGCTTCACTGCCACTATTATACTGTTGTGGAATTAATTGTTTCAAAACTTGCTATTTATGTATAACTATAAAATTATTTTCTTATTCCTTTATTAGGGATGTACAATAGTTCCTATGAATATTATAATATTTATAATATGTATGTATTTATAGTTATATATGTGTAGTGTATCAGCTGTCTGGTATCCATAACACAAGCCTCGCAGCTTACCATGGAAATAGATGGTGCTGTGTGTTAATTATTCTCTATTTATCGGTGATAAATTCACTTAACACTATTTTTTATTAAACTCTATTTTGAAATGTTACACTTTGCGCTACATAGAGACTGCACAAAAGAACGGCGTATCGATTGTTGGTGAAAATGTTGAGCTTTTAGTGACCATTAAAATTATGACGCAACTTTCAAAGCTCTACAATGTTAGCTATGCGATTAATTCCTGAGCACAATGTACCTATAACGGGCTATCGCTTCGGCTAAATTAAGTGGTGCCAGGTTTAGAGCCCACTCCGTTGCGGTGTCGGATCGTTTTTACTGCTTTTTTACATGAAAATAAAGTAGAGCTTTTCACCAAGACTACAAAAAGCTAGAGAGCCGTTATAGTAGGATTACTGACGATAAAGTGCGCTACATTACATGCGCGAATGGGCAAAAGTCACACAATTTACATGAGAAATGGTTTATATGTTTACCACACATTACGTATATTTATGTTATGGAAGCACATATTTATTATTTATAGCGGCGGGATGTATTCAATTTTCTTATAATATAAACCAGTGACATAGCATTATTGGAGCAGCGATTTTAGATACCGTTAACACATTTTGACGCGGTTGTTTGCCAACGAATTATTGTTTTCTAGTTCAAGTTTGTTTTAAATAATTAGATGATATGTTAGTTTGTAACGTTTGGAATGATATGGCGTGTTAGTTGTAGCAGATTTTATTTATGAATCCATTTATTATTTATACTATGACTAGAAAAGGGAAAACTATTAAAATAAATACATGTACGTTTGTACGTATGTATGTTGTATCATTGTACATTTAGAAGTATGTATCGCTAGTATCTAATAAAAATGAGGACAAACATATATTTGATACGTTCACACAAGAAAAAAACAAATGAGCTAAAGTCGAAAACTGTCAACTACAATCTGCCTCTCTGGGCCGTCAAAATGCCAACCGCAGTTTTCCCCAGCCGCCGGCCGAAAAGAATTTTGCAAGTTTTCATTTTCCAAGGGATAAAAATTTGAGATGCGGTGATGGATGAATATGTCAGCCTTTAATAATACTTGGAAAGTAATTCCAAAAAATTCCAAGAAAATTGTGTGAGAAACCGTTCACAATATATCTCCTGGTAGCCTCCGTCATTGCGCGATTATTTTATTAATAGTGTGTCTCATGTATGTTAAATACTGGATAGGAAGGATGCAGCGGACAGTAAATATATCAGAGGGACAAGGGTATTTATCTTAAGGATGGAGTGCCCTAACCTTTAAACGATTTACGAGGGGAACCGACGCGACGCCCCGCAAGTAAACACCAGCGGCCTGAGTTCACCTATAAATAACCCACTTTTTATGCGCTGCTCTCAATCCCTATCAAAATACGAGAAAATTTCCAACAGCTTGCATATATACGAGGCCGGTAAATTCAAATTGTAGCACCAAGTATCATTTTGAAAATGTAAATTGAGTGGTCGAACTTCGCCAAGATTCATGCATTAAGGATAACTTTACCTTCAAACTTGTGCATTTAAAAGATTCTGACATTGTTATTTTCTTACCAACAAGATGTATATAAATCGACCTACTTAGAAAGAAACGTCGCTTGGACTTAATTTTAGCAAGTAGCCATCTTAAGATGGTTTGAGTCTTCGACGACCAAACTGAGCAATAACAATACTTGTAACTTTATAAACGTAATTATGTACGTCTATATAATTTCTCTATACTTCTAACTCGTATATACATATATTTTATTTTTACTTCATCACATATTGAATAAAGCAATTTTTTTCATTGTTAGGCATTGAATATAATATAAGACAGTCATTTGGATATTGTACAAAACAGCATTATCTATGAACAGTCGACTTTCTTTGTACATTCAAAAATTTAATTTCAAAGATTCTGTACTCGTTTCTTTTTGAATGCTTTCAACTTCGTGCCCTTTATGACTCAAGTTGAATTTCAGTCAATGGAGACAATATTGTATAGCGCTTGTCGAAATTAACTAGAGTTTCCGTATTTCTAAAAAATCGATGATGCACCAAGATAGTCTTTTTATAGAGGAACTTTTAGATTGAAATCTAAAATGAATTGATAACTATTTATTATTGCATAGCACAGTAATCTAGAAACGTAATATAAATTATTACCAATGTCTATAGTAATATTATAAAGAGGCAGATTTTGTTTGTTTGTTTGAACGCACTAATAAATAAATAAAAAAAAATATGTTGGGACATTAACACAGCACCATCTAGTTCCATGGTAAGCTAAGAGGCTTGTGTTATGGATACCAGATAGTTGATACACTGCACATATATAACTTTAAATAAAAACATATTATAAATATAAACACCCATGACTGGAGTACAAACATTCGTGCACATCATACAAATGAGTGCCCCCAGCGGGAATCGAACCCGCTATTATTTAAAAAGACAAATAACTAAGCAACACTATTACTATATACTTTTACAAATAAAAAATGAAAAATATTAAAATGAAATGCTGTCATATTGATCCACACAGTAAGAACTTACTAAGTTTAGCAAACTAAATTAATATTATTATTTTTAATTAACTTTAACTTTTTTTAAATTACACATAGAACGATTATGTGGCTTAAATAATTATTAGTTATAAATATAATATAGATACTAAATACTAATAAAAAAAAAATAAAAAAAAATACTGATTAAAACACCAAATATAGATTACTAATTAATATTTTTAAAATTATAATAATAACAGCAAAAATTAAATAAATAATATTCCATATTCAATTATAAAACTAATTAAAATATAAAAATGTTTAAAGTTAAAAAATATTGTAAGGTAATGGATGCAATTTTCATTTTGTTATTTGTGGGTAGGCTGTCTGTAACAACTATACCTTCGAGACATTTAACACCTCAGCCTCTCCCGTGACCATGAATGCTGTAAAGCATTCGAAAGGCCGGGAACCAAAAATCAAAATACATCCGCGAAAAAATCCGAAAAGATAGTGTTATTTAAAACTAGCATTGCCCGCGGCTCCGCCCGCGTTCCTATGACCAAAACCAAATTCTTAGGTTTTATATATTAGTATACTCATATTAGTATATTAGTTGACCCGGATAACCAGCTATTACCATACCAAATTTCTTCAAAATCCCTCCAGTGATTTTTCTGTGATGCGGTCACAGACAGACAGACAGACAAAAATTCTTAAAACTATAGGTTCAGCCTCTATTAGCGATAATAATGTGTATTTCAATAAAATTTTCCAAAGAATATTTAAAGCACAGATACTGTTTCATTAAATTTTAATGTATCTATAGATGTAACTAATTTATAAAACCAAAAAGATTGTTTTTTGATAATTTAAAAACGGGCGGGGCTGCGGGTAATTTAGTAGTCATTCTAATAAAATCATAGAAAGGTCCAATTTGTACATTCAATTTTTTGGAATTAAAACTACGTATTTTAAAGACACATGGCGACATCTATTGACAAATATCTAAATAATACAAAAATAAATATTCATTAAAATAATTTTTTTAATGAATAAAATAGTGCTATTCACATACTTTTTCAGACATATTTAGTAAGTTAACTTGCTAAAATCTATATAGTATCATCGTTTTTTTATTCTAACCAGTTTTTGTATTTTTTCTCAGAAATGAGATATTTTTCTGCGGTAAAAAGTATCCTATATGTTATATAATAATCCGAATAATTAGCCATGACCATACCAAATTACATCAAAATCCGTCCAGTAGTTTTACTGTGATACAGTAACAGACAGATAGACAGACAGACAGACAAAAATTCTAAAAACTATAGATTCGGCCTCTGTAACGATAATAATGTTTGTTTCAATAAGATTTTCTAAAAAATATTTAATGTACAGTTTTGACTTAGTTAGAATTTTATTATATATATAAATGTCAAGTATTCGCGGAAATCTAAGAAAGTATTATGAGCCAAACATGTCGTCAAAATCTCAGGAACCCGAACAAAACCATGGGTGAGTCGCTAGTTTACAATAAAAACATTCATATCGTACTTCGCATCTCTCCTGAAGATGTTTATATATTCATTAGAAAGCAAGTATCACAACGTAAGTTCGTTTGTTTCTCAATTATTAGACAACAGTATTCTTACGAATCTTGATTTAACATAATTCTTTAAACAGGATCGTGGAAAATTTTCAAAAACTTTACTATTATTAAAGGATTTCGTAGAAGATAATACACAATGACAATGATGGTGAATGAATGTGATCACTTCAGGTTAAGTCAATGTTAGATAAAGTAAATTCTTAATTTTATATAGAGAGATCTGTATAGTGTCGCCGAGAAATGTGTTTCTAAATAGCTTGTAGAATTTTTGATATTTGTTAAATCATAAGTGTATTTTTGAGATATTAACGTTAAATAAAATTAAATTAAAAATTAATTATTAGAAACTATTAACTAACAATAGCCGATAAAGTAAGTCAACAGCCATTTTTTGCTAACTTCAATAAAAAATATTATTATTTCTGACTGTAATACATAAATTATTATGATTTCTAATAAACGCATTTTATTGGAATAAAATTATTAGAATAAAAAATAGCTTTTTGCACTCAGCGGTAACGTGGCTTCCTATAAGTGAAAGAATTTTCTGAATCGAATCAGTCGTTTCAGAGATTACTCTTTACATACCAAATTACAAACTTCACCTCTTCGTAACATTAGTGTAGACACTTTATTTTAACAAGCTTCAATCCAGATTCAAGTGAAAAAAATATCACTCATGTTCACGAAGTAGAGTTAAACTATGACACAATTTCAGCGGGTAAAAGGAAAATTTTAGCGAGTACATTAAAGCGTAGAGCATTACTCCCCGACGTGCTAAGTAATGTAGACAAAACATTAATATGTATGAATCTCACTTGTTTGTGGCTTAGATTTTTAGACCTTCTCAATGAATAAAGAACATCCAGTCAGCTACTCTAGTTAAGTATTGCGTGATTCCAGCTCGGATGGTTATCTGTTTGATAACCGGCCTTTTGCCTGTTATCAGTGGACCGGCTTAAAGGCAGGAAATAAAAGGTTCGTAAGCAGTAATTGCTAGTCAGTATTTAACGGAAAAACAAGGAGAAAAAGTACGATAAATAGTGTGGGTATTTTATTATTTCGTTGCTACGCGCTTGTTCGTAGACCGCAGGCTGTCAGCTTTCCCATTATGAAAACTAAGCTTAATGGACCGCTAAAATGTGGTAATGAAACTAAAATTGAGCGTATGTAGTTTGTAGTATATTACAGTCTGCCTTTATATAATAATACATTATATATTATAGAAGCGGTTTTTTTTCTTGGTTTGCAATAAACTCTACAACGCCTGAATCGATTTTATTAATTCTTTCAATGTTAGAAAGTTACATTATATGTATTCAAAACTAACAAGGCTATATCTATACATATAATAAAATTGTAACTAAGCTGAATCTGTGATTTTTGTCTGTCTGTCAGTCTGTCTGTTATCGCATCGCGGAAAAATCACTGGAGGGATTTGGATGAAATTCGGTATGATGGTAGCTGGTTATCCGGGTTAAAATATAGGACACTTTTTATCGCGGGAAACTATGTCATTTATGAGAAAAAATACAAAAACTGCATTGCAAGAGTATACTAATATGTAAAACCTAAGAATGTGGTTTTTGGTCATTGAACGCGGGCGGAGCCGCGGGCAATGCTAGTTATTTATATAATAATAAGTTTTCAGCTTCTAATATTAGGTTCTATATAATTTAAACATAATGATTGGTTTATACTTAATCAAAACACAAAACAAATCTAAAATTATAAGTAAATTAAATAGGACATTTCCAACGAAATGCGGTAACAATAGCAAGAAATCCATTAAAATTCAAAACAAACTTAGAAGTGTAAATTGACACTAATTCAACTTACTCTTTGTCCCGATATTATTTTAAGCCGATTTGTAAAGCGACTTGGTTTCAAGCCAAGTAGGGAGTTATTGAATTAGCATCTTAAACAGCTCCGCGTGCAGGGTTGGACAACAAGTTAAGAAACAGTAAATGGTTTTTTTTATGTACCTACTACCTACGTATAACGTATAGGATATAATTTTTATCTCATACTAACGAGCGAAAGCGTTACGTTTTAATGTTTAGTATAGATTTGTCAGATATGAGATATTTTCCCGCAGTAAAAAGTATCCTATATGTTGACTGGAATACCCAGTTATCATCGTACCACATTTCATCAAAATCGGTCCAATCCATTGGTTTTCTCGTGATGTGTTCCTAGGCAGACAGACCGACAGACAGGCAAAAATTCTAAAAACCGTAGATTCGGATTTTGTATCGATAATAATGTCTATTTCAATAAGATTTTCCAAAAAATATTTAATGTACAGATTCGGCTCGGCTAGAATTTTGTTAATATGTATAGATAAAGTTACTAAAAGTCTACATAGTCGACAGTGTGAGAAAAATTAAACTATTAACGTTATGGAAATTCAATTAATGTAGACAGACCTACGAAGAAACAAATAATTTTGTACACTTAATACTAGTGACTTATCCTCGTTTTGCTCGGGTGCGTTCTTAGAAAACAAAGTGTGTTACTCAGGTCTTTATGCTAAATTTCATCCAAATCGGTCCAGCCGTTTCAGCGTGAAAGACTAACAAATATGCGCTTTATACACTATATACACATATAAACAAATATTCCCAATTACAATAGTAGTCAGACAAATAGGGTTTAGGAAAAGAAAACGCCACATTGTTTATAAAAAATATTATGTGGTGAAGAAACGTACAGACGCAGTATGTGCAAATTAATCTTCAGTTATATTAGATACTAACAAAACGTTGACTTCTAACAAACATTAGTGTACTAATATGCAAACATTTTCTTTCATACATAACGAAAGTAGAATACATGATAATGAATCCCCTTTATCTTCGTGAGTATTCAAAGAATTTTCCTGTTGCCTGAGCGTTTTGTAGATATAGTCGCGAGCCACGCAACTGATATCAAGTGAATGGAGGTAATTATTTTACAAATGTTTTCTTTAAGAGTATTATAATTTATAATACTCTTAAAGAATTCTTTAGTAAGCAGTGGTAACCCAGTGGTAACTCTCTCGCTTGGGAAACCGAGTGAAGCGGGTTCAAAGCCCGAGTCTCGCACCTCTGATATTTTCATGTACTAATCATTTCTAACATGATTACCACTTGCCTTACAGTGGAAAACGTCGCGAGGAAACCTGCATGTCTGAGAGAACCTAGCAAGTTTTCGAAAGACATGTGAAGTCCACCAACCCGCACTTGGCCAGCGTGGTGGACTATGGCCTGATCCCCCTCGTATTGGGAGGCTCTTGCCCAGCAGTGGGACGTTAAAAAAAGGTTTGAATACATTATAATTTATGTAGATATTTGTAAAGATTTCATGAGTCAAATGAATACTTATAAGTAGTAAGTAGAATGGTTATTGCTATTTAATATTTATTTCCTAGTTTATTTAGTGCTTCACAGTATTTTCTATTAAATTTAATTTATTCTTACATGAAATATCAAAGTATTTACATTGTATAAGTAATACAATTACAGCGTAGAAACCTTTTTTGTCGCTCTTAGATTGTGTTTCTTTATTTGCACCCAATGAAATTGTAATCAGTTCACCTGCTTAGAAAGCAGACGGATGTACAAAAAGGCCGAATAGCTTTCGCATTTATAATATTAGTATTGACAAAACTATATAATTAAAACAAACGAAACTATATTAATTTGTTACACAAATTACATTTTATTTAGCTAGATTAAGCGGCGATAAAAACCACAAAGTGATACAAAAGCTTATTGCTTCCTTACAAACTAAGAAGTTATCGTGAGTATTCGCCATGGGAATACATCAGCAAGGAAGACGTAACGTCCATTTTGACGGTAAATTGAATCTGAATTGAGGAGAATCTCGTTTAAGCCCCCTGTAAATAGCGACTTGTAAATAGGTAGGGACGTGGAAAACATTTAAGGGCCCATCCACCCTTTTGCCTTTCTGCAAATTAAATAAGAATGTGCTTAAGCAAGCGACACTAGTATTCCGTCCTAAAGCCCCGCTGAGTTTTTATTTGCTATTGGATGCTGTTACAGCAACAAAGGAATATTGTGAAATATATTTATATATAATACTTTTGATGTGAAACATTTAATTCCTCGGGCTAAATCGGCTGTTGGCGTGGCGACGCTTCGCCACGTCGCCACGTGCTCGTAACTCTCAAATTTTCTTCCCACTCAGCTCGGCGATTCCCCCCTCCATCTCTCTCACCGCGTTGAGTTCGTATTTTCATTTTGGTATTATATTAATTTTAAATAACGATTTTTTTTTTAATATCTGAATATTTTGTTGTTAATTATGTCATATTTACTACCTTTAAAAACCATCCTGGCATGTCCTCGTATACATATATTTTCTATACAAAATAGTTTCGATGTTTCACATCTGACAGGCGCCCCGCGACGGCTTTATTTTAACACTATTATAAAAAGTAAAATTTATTTGAAATTATATTAAAAATATTACTTTTAATTAGTTATGCTATTCTCGTATAGTACAGACAGTTTTTATTGTACAAGCGAGTGGGACTCGCAAGCCAAAACTAGTTACACATATTAGCCACACACTATAGAAATAAACACCAAGGAAAATAATGTTTGTGCATAGATACTGTCTGTAACAACTATATATCAACTTTTGAGACGTCTTAAGCATATAAATCTCTTCCGTGACCATGTTTTTTGTAAAAATTCGTCCGAATTAGAAAGTATTAAATAAAAAAGTATAAAGTATCAATATTAAAAAGTATTAAATAAATGTGTATTATAAAATCGCTACGTACAATAAGTTTAATATAAAATGCGTAGTAATAAAACGATTTTGCGATAATAAAGGAAAAGCTTTAGTGAAAGTGAAATATATATAACAGCAAATTAATAAGGGTCTCCTCAAAGCTCAACTTTGATATTAGGCACAATTTATACTGATATTTCATCTCTAAAAGGGTTGGCCTGTTTAGTCTCTGGTTACAATTATTACCATCTAAAATGAAGGACTGTCAGACAGAATTGACGCTGGCCTAAAGTCTGAACAGTCGGTCATGCAGTTTTTAAATTAATCCTAAATAAGAAATACTAGTTAAGTTTGAAATGGCTTCGTAGAACAATGGCCCCGTATCAATGTATCTGTTTACATATATGTACTGAGACGGTCTGACGGAACCCTAAAATCATTACATCGCCAGTAAGTACAAAAACATGTTACTGAGCTCACAACATTTTACAAATCAAAGGGGAAAATGAAGATGAGTCATTACTTTCTATCCACAAGGGATACAGCATCCGGAAAATATCTAAAATGTTGAGAATTATTCAATATGTTAATCAGAATTAGAGGTTTACGTATAAGAGGATGAAAATGAAATGCTCAGATTGATTAGCATATTACATGTTTTAATTAATATATAACAAGTTGTTTAATCAATGAAATATAACTATTACAATTAAAATAATCGCTTACAAATTTATCTACACAAGTAATAAAATTGTAACTAAGTCGAATCTATACATTAAATATTTTTTGGAAAATCTTATTGAAATAGTCATTATTATCGATACAGACGCCGAATCTATAGTTTTTAGAATTTTTGTCTGTCTGTCTGGGAACGCATCACGAGTAAACCACTGGACAGATTTTGATAAAATTTGGTTAAAAATAAAAAAAAAACGGTTAAAGAAATAAGGTATGATGGTAGCTGATTATCCTGGTCAACATACAGGATACTTTTTATTGCGGGAAAATATCTTATCTCTGAGAAAAATAACCGTTAAAACGTACCTAGGGACGAACCCGAGCAGAGCGAGGGTGAATTGCTAGTAAGGTATAAATTATCAAATACGTTGTTATCGTGACAGCTGTAGCGCCTCAGGTGTCTCATGTAATTTCTATATTAAAGCTAGACAGGTAGTTATGTGAATTTGTAAATCAATCTAGTTGCAATTTTGGTCTCAATAGAGACGCTATTGTATCTATACATATAATAAAATTGTAACTAAGTCGAATCTGTACATTAAATATTTTTTTCAAAAACCAAAATAGCGCTATTGTTATTTTTTTTCAAGATAAGCTATTTTTAATAGATTTTTCCTTATTTAGTAAGTTACCTTGCTTGAATATATTATATAGTATCATCGTGTTTTTATTTAAACCAGTTTTTGTATTTTTTCTCAGAAATGAGATATTTTCCCGCGGTAAAAAGTATATGTTGACCCGGATAACCAGCTATCACCGTACCAAATTTCATCAAAATCCCTCCAGTGGTTTTTCTGTGATGCGGTAACAGACAGACAGACAGACAAAAATTCTAAAAACTATAGATTCGGATCGATAATAATGTTTATTTCAATACGATTTTCCAAAAAATATCTAATGTACAGATTCGACTTAGTCAGAATTTTATTATACATATATATAGATGATAAAGTAAGATCTGCTCTGCCAACTTGGCAAGAAAATAGGTAAATATTGAAATGTTTATGAAAGCATCATACAAATATAACTTCAATTATCTAAGCACCTACCTGAGTATCTTAAACATTTCGGAAACATGTATTTGTAAGTAGACGTGATAAAATTATTAAGTTTAAAGAAAAACTTAACTTCTGTAACAAGATATTACAAAGCGGATATCGGATATAGTTTTCAATATAACATTTCTTGTGACCGCTAACTTAAAGTTTAACTAGGCCTGATGCAAAGAGTTAGCTATAACTATAAACCGCAGCTGGCAATACTACAAAGGCGATAGAAATTTATTCGACCAAAACAGACATTAATTGCAGAATTTCATAAGTAGCTTTTGTTTTCTTCCTTATATAATAAGATATTATGAAATATATTCACTTGCATACTTATGTATATTATTATAACATAGGTATTATAATAATAAGCGTTAAGTTCTATTTAAGCTACGTTTAAGCCAAAAGCTTTAGCGGGATGTCGCTAGAAGACGTGGCTTCACAAACGCGAAGCAGACGTTACGTAATGAGTATTATAATTATATTATATAATAGCAGTAGATGGTCTACCAGACGTTCTCCCCTTTTGGAATATAAATTTATTATTAACTCAAGCATGGCGTAGCCTATTGGGTCGAGATGTTGAGATTCTTTTTGGCACTAAACCAAGCGAAAATATGACTCATTTTTGTCCATAAGTATGAGGTTTGTAAATAGCTAGTTCTTTACCTATGGCATTCTTGCATGGCTTTATAGCATATCGGTCTTGACAAATGATATGTGCACAAAATTATATGTGTAAACATATTGAATTGTCTTTAAATTGTTTTATATCTTTAATCTAATAAGTAAAGAAAAAAATATATTATATGAATACGAGATACTAGTAATATATCATAACATAATTCGTTTTAATTTTGAAAATTTTGAGTTTCGATTTCGAAAAGGTCTGTGTCTGTCATGAGACATACGTTCTAAAGCGCCGGTAATATTTTTAATCCGAGCGTAAACATGAAACGTGTTCCACAAGCGGAAATTGTCCCAGTAATTTATCTTCGTGGAACAATACAACGTATCGTTCGGAAATCCAAAATGCAACTGTCACGTGTCCGGTCTATTTTTTAAAACATACGATTTTAATTGTTCAAGCGCTTATTGACGTTTGATATGACAATAGTTTAGTGACCTATATCTAACTGCGGCCTTTATTTTTTAAGCAATGTGTGTAATATTATAAAAATACAAAATTTATGTAGTAGCTTTCATTTGCAGCTTCATTTTTGTTACACACGTTGCACATAAAAATAGCCAAAGTTGTTGAAGGTGTTCTATTAATGGAAAAATTGTAGAAACCGTTAAGTAAATAGTTACAGAGGCTATATGATAGGATCCATAAGTGAAAGTATGAAAATTGAAAAAAAAGTGTGTATGTACTTATGTACGCACGTAAGAAGTTATACTTCCTTTTGCCGTCTCTGTTTGTAAAAGGAATGCAGCTACCTCATCATGTCGCTTTTTGGCTGTCGGTGTGCGTGCGCATCGTACAAATGCTCTCATATTTTTTTCCAAACGTGCCAAAAGATGTATAACATCAAAGATATGAAGAAAGAAGCAGGTATTATAGTATAAGATGATTTTTATCTTTAGTCTTTCCCTTGTGACATAT
Source organism: Brenthis hecate (assembly GCA_951806755.1). Taxonomy (NCBI): domain Eukaryota; kingdom Metazoa; phylum Arthropoda; class Insecta; order Lepidoptera; family Nymphalidae; genus Brenthis; species Brenthis hecate. Next base: position 4,712,228 of record OX638263.1, read on the forward strand.
GGACTGCTATTACGAGTATGTATCCCTATGTTAGTGCTTTATTACTTTGTTCTTCGTCAGTATCAAAACTTCATGTTGGGTGGTAGATCTCAACGTTTCTCCTTATGATAGAAGCTAACCATCTATCAAATCAAATAAAAATCTACCAAATAGTAATCTTAAGCATCCTAATACTAGGCTGTTTTTCAAAAGATTATAATAATCAAAAAGAGTTGTTTTTGTTAAAACAATGAATTTTAAATCATAAATTACGTTTTAATTTTTTATTTTCTAGTATTCAGTTTGTGTAAATACGATAAAGCAAATAGTATTTTTTGTTGGCGTTCATATTTAAATATCTGCTTCTAATAAGGGACTCGTACTAATAATAGAGTAGATACGCTAAATAAACAATTCGTTTTATCATCAATTTTATCGGGTCATTATAACTATAAAGCAAATAAATTATATTTATATTTTCACAAGACTAATATCTACTATTTTAAGACACGTTTGGCTCAGTTTGTAGTGACCCTAATTGCTGTGCCAGCGGTCGTGGGTTCGAGTCCCGCATGGGACATTCATTTGTGTAATGACCATGAATGTTTGTACTCTAGTCATGGGTGTTTATATTTATAATATGTATTTAAATAAGTATTTAAGTATATATATGTAGTGTATCAATTATCTTGGTATCCATAACACAAGCCCGAAGCTTACCATAGAACTTGATGGTGCTGTGTGTTAATACCCCAACATATTTCGACAGACAGATAGACAAACAGACAGACAGACAAAAATTCTAAAACTATTGATTCGGCCTCTGTATCGAAAATAACGTCTAGTATAATAAGATTTAAAAAAAATATATTTAATGTACAGATTCGGCTTAGAATTTTATTATATGTATAGATTTTCAACTCTATCGATTCGTGACAAATAAATTTTACCAAACAAATGTTTTAGATGGAATATTGATAAACGTAGTAATGTATGTACAGGTAATGACCGGGACAATCGGCTAGTGGTTCGCAAACAACGTCGGCGGCGCCACGCCAGTGCAAACATCCACCAGCTCAATTAGTAGTTGCTTTATCGTACATCTTGAATTTGGTCATTATGAATCGATCGATTTGGATCGTTGCTTACTTTTACCAGACTACATTTATAAATGCTTTGTATGTCTGTGTGTGTATATTTGTTACTCCGATGCGCTTCAACGGCTGGACAGATTGTGATGATATTTAATATACAGATTGACTAATCTAGTTACTGTTAGGACCTAGGGATGCAGCCTAGATAAGTGAGGATAACATTGACTTAATATATGAGAATTTAAAAAAATAATCATATTTAGATAATGTAATATATTTTTCTACCTATAGGTATCTAATGTTTGTATAAATATGTAGTTTTAAATAAATTTGTTTAAAAAAAATATCTTTACATAAAAGCACTTTTTCTATGACTCAGTTGCAGCCAATAATTAGATTATGGTGCTTTATTTCTTAATATGAAATTCAAAGGCGTTTTTATAATAAGTTTTATAAGGCACAGAGGGCAAAAAATAAAAATGTTGACTCGAGTAATATAGAAAATCCTTTAATCCCGTGGCTTCTTTGTAAACAGTATTTTGTTGGAAAACAACGCTGGTCTAAGTTGCAAAAATAAGGTTTTAATGTCTTGCAGAGGTTATTATTTTATATTTTTTTTTGTAGTAAATTTTACTATTGTTGACTCGATTTTGATGATGCTCTCACAAACTTGCAAGTTACCTAAGAAGTTTAGACAGTGCGATAGTGTACATCAAAAAGGATTCAATTTGTGATAGTTGAAGCAAATTTCGTAAAAACAATAAAAATTATATTATATTATATAAGTAATTATACGACTTTATGTGACTTTGAAACGAGAACTCAAGTCCGTCCTCGGGTGATAATTAACAGATCGATAACAACATTTATAGAACGAGAATATTAATTAGGATTCCAGTATGAAATTCTAAACAGCTTTATAACACTTAAGTATTATAACAATATTTTATTTACAGCTAACTTTGTGACTCCGCAAAAAATTTTATTTTATGTAGTATTAATATTGCTTTTAGGGTGCCGTATCCGAAAGTTACCAACGGAACCTACATATTACTAAGCCTCCGCTGTCCGTCCATCTGTCGGTCTGTCAGAGGGCTGTATCTCACGAACTATAATAGGTAGAGAGTTGAAGTTTTACACGGTATAAAAACAAATAATAAAATAAAAAAAAAATAATTTCCAAGAAATTTTTTTTGAACATTTATAATCGATCACCGCAGGTATGTAATATATTACAAACATAGAGTAAAAGTCATATTAATAAAGTACGGAACCCTTCATTGTTCGATTCGACTCGCACTTAACCGATTTTTTAGCAATGTTTCCTATATATATTATTTCGGAGAAAGAGCCTGATCACGACTAGAGCACAACCTTATCTAAAAATAAAAAAAGAACTGCACAGGAGACATTATAGTGCACAAATGGTTGCGCACAATTAAGTTGTAAGTACACACTTACACGTTAAGACTTCTTAAGACTGACCTAATGAGAACTTCTTGAAAGAAAACCCTTATAACTGATTTGGCCCAAAACCGGGATTCGAACCCAGAATCTGCAATCGTATAAACTAGCCATTTTAACCAAGCCGGCAATAAGATTTGTAGGTATAAAAACCAATAATTACACCACATCACATTAGAATTTCCATAGTTTGATTAAATTACATAGCGACAGCTTAAATACTATAAAACTGACTAAGTTTTAAAACCTCATATTATTATGTATGTATAAGAAATCTAAAATTTCATTAAGAACATGACAAAAGAGAATAATTTATACGTACTTTGTGTGTTTTCAAATGTTTATTTTTGCTGCGTGATAAATAACAAACTGTGAATAGCGTTCACACAAATGGGTCTCCTTTACGTTTGTTGTAATAATATTACTTGACGAAAAAGTTACGCTCAATTTGCGAAGCCGTATCTCCTTGGTTTTTTACTTCGTAAAGTTAAATGAAAACGAAGTAGTTTAAAACGAGGTCCCTCTATAACAGGGTCTTAATGGAATTAAATTCAAAGTCCGTTAATATGTCGCATTTTGAGTGCTAGCGAAAGAAAGTGTAAAATTTCTGTTTCTCTTATTTTTATATGTGTATAAATAACAACGTAATATCGCTCGGGTTCGTCTCTAGGGAAACAAAAACAAACCTGGGATAGGTTACGGGAGCCGTATATTTTTCCGGGATAAAAAGTAGTCTTAGGTCAAAGTGTCACACACAATTGATTTAGTATGAAAGACACTTTGCTAGACAGTGTTTTTGTAATGGTTTTCTTTCCCGCGGGAACCCGTCATTTTTATGCGACTTATACATTTTATAATACACATTGTTTGACCAGCAATATAAGGTATCAGCATGCGAAATTTTATTAAATTAGGTGCATAAGTTTTTGTGTAATAAGCTGTATAAGTTACTATAATTTTTCAACTATGCCACTGGGGCTCTTTAATTTTCCGTGATGAAAGGTATCTAAAATATGGACCAGGGATATGAGGTATCACCATGTAAAATTTCATTAAAATCGGTCTAATAGTTTCGGAGATTAGCCCGTACAAACAGACAAACAGACAGAGAAATAAAAAAAATCTGTATTTGTTCTATTTCTCTTCTTACATCCCCCTGACTCAGGTTTTAGCATCTTTTTTCTTTGTACAGACATTCGACTTGTGCACTTTTATTATATGTATAGATAATAATGGCGACGTATCTACACATGTGTAGCTGGACGGATTAGGAAGAAATTTAGTACACAAATAAACTATGATCTGGAGTAACACATAGGCTATTTTGAGGAAACTATGGAAGAACCCAAGTGAAGCAAATTTGGCATGTAAAATTTATAATGACTAAATTGAAAGACCGCTGGCCAAAATTAGAGCAAATTGTATAGAAAGTATAGGTATATTTGATTTTATTAACAAAAACTTAAACGAAATCAAGGATACTCATTGATTCTAACCAATCCAATCAACCGTACAAAATAGGCCGAACAAACAATTCGGAGTGTTCTATGAAAACAAACAATTACCTTAAATGGTAAACATTCTTGTAACTAATGTTGCGATCTTAAGAGCAATGAATAAAAGGGCACGGAGCAACACTAAACCTAATGAAGGTGGGTCTACACTCGAAGGAGTTACGTAATGGTGACGATGATGGCTATATAAAATTAAATGGAGGCCTTTAACAATCCTACATTTTCGGACTCATGTCCAGCATTGTTCAAGAAGCATGGGACGTATTTCTCATTAGGCAGAGGGCCCCCATCATAACCATATCGGGTCCGTTTGCATACACCCCAGTATATTTTCACACAGGCGCAAAGAAATGATATCAAATTTGAAGAACATGCTTCTGTAGGGAAATACAAGTTTACATACACATCATTCTATCTTTTTTAGTACGCGGTCTATTTGCTGTTACAAGGGTCCCGCACAATGCATAAGTATACAATCGTATATCAAACAAAATTGACCGAAATATAAAATTTTCTTTTATGTTTATATTTTGTCACGTACAGTTTTTATCTTTCGAGCATTTTCGGGTTGGTAATGAGGGTCGGTTCGGCATGTATAAAGAATATGTGAAATACGTTTTTACTCTAAACTATTGAAGAAATTTATAAATTTTCACTTTGTTCTTGAATATTCAATGTGAACATGAAATTTTATTGTTTTGTATCCTGTTATGTTTAAAATATAATTCATTCCCACTCTATCTTTTAAAAAGCTTATATAGCTAGTGTCCTCTATACATATAATAAAATTCTGAGTCAAATCTGTACATTAAATATTTTTTGGAAAATCTTATTGAAATAGACATTATTATCGAATATCGATACAGAGGCCGAATCTATAGTTTTTAGAATTTTTTGTCTGTCTGTCTGTATGTCTGTTACCGCATCACAGAAAAACTACTGGACGGATTTTGATGAAATTTGGTGTGGTCATAGCTGATTATCCGGGTCAACATATAGGATACTTTTTAGCGCGGAAAAATATCTCGTTTCAGAGAAAATACAAAAACTGTAATGTAAGAGTATACTAATATGTAAAACCTAAGAATTTGGATTTGGTCATCTGAACGCGGGCGGAGCCGCGGGCAAAGCTAGTTGTTTATATATAAGAATTAATTAACATTTTAAAAACGTACATTTTTCTAAAATGAGTCACTTATTGCGAGAGTACCTTCTTTTTTCCGTTTTTTTGTTATCTTTTCACGATTAAATGATTTTTAATGATTTGGAAAGAACATAAACGGCATCATCATAGGAATATTTTAGGAAAATAACATTAGCAATCCTATAATTTATTATAAGTAAATGTAGTATGTAAATGTATATAAGTGGGATTTCAATAGACTAGATGCTATTATTCATGTCGACAGGAAGTGAGGCAGGTAGAGTGGGTAGTGACATGTGTAGTTTATATAGTGTAGGCAGCCGGGGAAGTTACGTCCCAGCGAAAAATTCACAATAAATTTTGCGTTCGTGCGTTGATAGAAAAACTTTTTCTGGCAAAAACTAGATAAAATTGCCTCTTGCCAAGTATTATGTACTTCGTTTGTGTACACAGTGTTCTTGTTAGGGCGCTCTATGAAAATGTATTAATATCGTAATAGTAGTTTTAAACTTAAGCAATATTAGATGACATTATATTGATACGTTGTTCTTTTATGTTAAAGTGAAAAAACTATAAAGTTAACTGTTTGTTTGTTTCATATAAACTTTAATGGGGTTTTCATAGTACGCTTAGTTTTTATTTTTTATACGACTTAATATTTAGACGATTTTGCCATAAAAATATTTATTTTTGCCACGACAAACCTATGTGTTTTGAATAACTAACAAATATGATATTTACATAAATTGTGTTATGTATTATTGTAGTGTAACTTAATAAGGAGATCATTATTTACTACGTATAAATTAAAATGTATAGCAATAAGTATTTATTATCCTATAAAATAGCAAAACATATTTTTTAATCATAGCAACATTAAAAAGATAATAAGTAATTAAACGTATCTCTAAATTGGCAAGTGTTTCAAGCGTCTGACTCAGCAATTTTGTATGATACTGCTGAGAGCTTACAACTGTTCTCCGAACAATTCCGCCGAGACAAACTATGTACTATATTCATTGCCTCTTGTATTGGATATAAATAACAAAATATGCGTGTATTAATGTAATAAAAGAATTTTTAGTGGAAAATCTCTGTATATCAGCCGAATATTTTTTCGTTATAAATCCGTTACATAGATAAGTATATCATATTAAGGGCGCACCGAGGAAATTACGAAATAATTGCGTTCGTTTGATCCCTTGCCGCTTATTACTTAAACTTTAATTATGCAATTAATATGTAGGATGTTTAAGGATTTATTCTATAAATCATACACTTTAGAAACACGATTACTTGTAGTTTCCTCGATAGAAAAAAAATCTAAAATGATATCTAAAAAACAAAATAAACCCTTAGTGCAGCGTAAATAATTCAAGGAAGTTCACCAGCTTTTTAATAATAACAGAACTATACGTTTTCTATATCGTATACACTTTATATTTTCCAAATGTGTATTTGTTTTAATAATACGAAGGAAATACCTAAATTCGCACGCGTTCCGTCCATCCTAGCCACGCCCCCCCTGCCCGCTGTCGTCCTACTAAAATAAAAAGCTCGATGCCCTCTTAATGTAAAAAATTATGTAAATCTCCACTTGTAAAATGTAGAAATAAATTGAGTATAGTCAGGCAAGAGTGATATAGCGTTTATCCTGAAAAAGAATAAGGTTTCCCATAGGGGATAGAAAAAGAACGGCTTCAACCGCTTTCAACAGGAGCTCTACTAAAAGGTAGCGGATTCGAGTGAGAGGTACATAGAGTGTTTTTCTCAAAGTAACATGCGAGCGAATCACAAAACTTTTGAATAAGGCAACATAAAGCTAATCCTTCACTTTTTTATTTCTTAGAAGGATTGTTCTAATATTTCGCTATTACATGTTTTACTATACTTGTGTACTAATAGGTATTATAAATGTGAAAGTATGTTTGTTGGTTAGTTTGTTAGTTTTTTGATATCAAAACAGTGATGGATTAGCGTTGATTTTTTGTGTGGAGATATGTAGTTGGAGGGCTGGAGAGTGATATAGGCTACTTACGACGGGAGATTATCTCATTCCCACGGAAAAACACGTTATAACACAACCCACAACAACTCATCATACCTATGTATATATGTATACATAGGTATTTATATATATATATATATATATATATATATATATATATATATATATATATATATAAAAAAATTAATATCTATTCTATACTAACCGTTAAATCAATATACCTATATCATTAAAGTAATAATATATTTTACAAGGCCATGTCTTCTTTAATTATAGCGACTTTACCTAGTATTAGTAATAACTATATTTTCAACATCTAGGTTACATTTTTTCACATCAGATAGCACTTCGCAGATTAAAACGGATTTGAACGGTTCCAGATATAAAAATATAAAATACTTTAATTATTATCTCGCTCTTTTAACAAAATATTATACACCACAAAGTTTATGAACGTTCACAAAGTTTATTTAAGGATGATACCGATCAATCTAACCACAAGTTTTATGTTATAGACATTTCCAAATGTACCTATAACAGCTGATAACAAAATTACATATTACGTGGAAGTGGATTTAACTTTTCTATTTCCTTATTTGTATAAATCACGAAAACTATGAGAATATGTCACGTGTTGTATTAAGTAGTAATATCACGTTAATTTTTACAAAACTGGTTGGATAATTTATTTTTAATGGCTAGTTTCTACAAAGTCAAGTTGTTAAATAAATCTAATAAGAACCCCACAGTAGTAAAAAATATTTGTCTATTTGTACGCGACATCCAACAATAAAATGTTTACCCATCAACAATATTAGTTTTATTGACGGCATAAATAAGTTTGTATTTCATAGTTCTAATGTGAGAAACAAAGATGACTTTACGGCAGTACGCGTGAAATTGGAAATATCCCATACCTTTATACTTCTCCAAATAATTTTCGTCGGAAGAGTTTTTTAACTTTTTTTTTTCAGAATTTCCCGACTCATACTTCAAAAGTTAGAAGAGGGGAACAAAATGTTTATGATTTTAGAAGCAAATAACTCTGAAATGATTGGCTTGAACAAAAAGTTAGTGTTAAGCATCCATCTGAATTTTAATGAACTATCGATTGATACCTTACACGCTTATGTAGACTTAAAAAAAATTCTTACCTCCGTCACATGTAAAGAGTAGGTACCCACCGGTTTCTGTGTTTTTTTTACTTTTTGGAATTTGACTAGAATTGTCTATTATTTTATCTATTACATGTCTAATCATTCTGTCTATCTCTTTATACGAATCATCTGTACTAATATTATAAAGAGGTACAGTTTGTGAATTGTGAGTTTGTGACGTTGTAGGGGGTAATCTCTGTATCTACTGAACCGATTTAGATGTGATTTGGTAAGAAGATAGTTCGAGACCCTGGGAAGGACATAAGATACTTTTTATCCCGGAAATCATCCCTTAAGGGAGTGAAAATGGGGATGAAAGTTTCTATGGAGAATCAACCTAACCCGAGCGAAGCGAGGGTGAATCGCTAGTTTTTCTATAATTTTTTTTGTAACGGATTTCAATACTTTTTTGAATGGATATTATTATATAGTAGCGACTCACCCTTGCTTCGCTCGGGTTCGTGCCTAGCTTGCTCCCCTAGCTGTAAGCTTTAAGAAAATTTGAACAAAAATATTTCACCCTATAAATAGAATAATTACTTTCAAGTTGATTTTGAAGTGGGTCTACCTTTTTAGTTCAAAAATAAATATTATTATCGATGCCGCAGAAGAACTTTAGTGATAAATGTTTCTTAAAAAAATAATTTACGAGCTCCAAAAAAATTCAACACAGTTTAGCTATCACAAAATAAACAGACATTTTGGCACGTTCGCGCCGTCCCCCGGCAGCTTATCAAACCGCCATTGTCAACAAAAGGCAAAACAAATTTCACTTGTCGTTAGCTTTAAAAACAAATTTAATAGCAAACTGATAAGAAATTGAATGTTCGACCCATTTCGTCAACAAACAAGAAAGTTTTCAACAAAAGACTCTCGGAAATTTGCCCGTCAAAGTAAGAAATCATGAAGAAGTAAAACGAGGGACATCAATCAAAGAGAAACAAAGGGCAGTTCTATCGGAGGGACGTGACCAACATATATACCAACTTAAACTTCTGTCATTAGTTTCCTTTTACTTTACGCTTCGATTGTTTCGATAGTATAATAGCGCGTTGTGAAGGGATACATAAAAAAAAAAACTTAGCTACAACATATACATATACTATGAGTGAGCTCGGAATCATTAGCTATAATTATAATTAGGTCGTACGTACGTTACTTATTAAAATAATGACATGAAATATCTAAAATCTTTCATTTAAAAGACAAAAATATTGCCTCGGAAAAAACATTATTGTTTATATAATAAACGGAAATAAGTCGTCACTTCAATATCCGTCACAAATAAAATCCAATGAATGTATGATAAATAGAGGATATGAACGTTCAAAAACATGATTGTATGGCACAAATTGTTAACTGGTGAGGTAGAAAAGCTCATAAAATAAGTATTTTATACAAAATATCAAGTAATATTATTTGGAAAGTCTTCAAATAACAGTGTGTGTGCACTTATGTACGCACGTAAGAAGTTATACTTCTTTGTATTTTTAGAGCATTTTCATAAAATCTTGTTTTTTTAATGTGTTTTTTATGTTTTTTTACTGTTTTTTCTTGTATTTTTCTCAGCAAACCATAACATAACTTTGCTTATTGCGTTTCACTCATCAAGCCCTTTTATTTGTTGCCCAGCCCATTGATCATAATGGTCACTATGGAAATGATAAAGCGCTAGGTATTTTTTAACGTCCGCCATATTGGATTAAAAATGGCGTCATTTAGGTAACCGTGCAGTCACGAGAAACTAATGTGTGTGCCTATGTGTTCAGCTCAATCGGCTTCTAGGAAGTGGGTCGAATATAACTTACAAGGTTTGATTACAGACAGACACCGGGACTAACTTCACTCTGTAGCCAATAGCCACTAACTTTACACTATAGTCTTATTCTGTCGCATCGTAAAAAAATCACTCGTTATCATAACGCATCAAAAGAAGTATTACTTCAAAAAAACTATAAATTTAATAAGAAGCAATATAATGTAGTAAAAACGGTATAATGGATGATCTGAAAAACCAATTCATCACTATCACCCTATAAACAATGTCACAGTATATTATTTTTACCAAAATATTTGAAGCTCGTATAGGATCAGATATCAAGTCAATGTTGACTGAGCAACAACAGGCGCCATCAATCATCAGGAGACAAAAAGGAAGGCGCTAGTATCGATAGAGCACGATTCTGAACACTTTATTATTCTACTAACGTCGCCTTCTTTAACAAAGTACCTATGTCTATAACTGAAATTTTCTTCCAAAATATGCATTCGGCTATTAAATTACAAGTAAGTAATAAATAATGAAATTTAAGATTTATATGGTATCATTTTTATCCACAAAATACACAAGTAATAAAACTATGGTAGATACATATATATATAAGTTTGTCGGATTTGCCAAATCTTATATGAGCGCAACTTTTTTGGCTCCGATACGTGTACTTACAATCAACTGATTATTTTTCCGAGCCATTCATATTTTACGATTTAGAAAATTGAAAGAGAGTAGTTATGTAGAAAGGGAGTAAATTTATAATCATATAATTTATATACATTCATGGATATCCACATGACGTCTCAGTTGTTTCGAAAGACGTTCAAGATGGGGGTGGGTTTATTTGATCATATCGAGGTAGGGGATGACCCGGAATTTCATCTCCCTGAAAGGTTCGAACTATGCGCCATTTATTTTAGTTTGGTCGATTTCCCTTGACTGCTGAGAAACTGACTTTCGGTATCAATAGAATTGCCTCGAATTTGACTTTTGAGAATTAATATAGGCTATGTCAGAATAAAATATGGTTTATATTTGTTTGATTTGTTTCGTATTTTACGTTCTACTTCACACGCTGAAAGGTTATATGAAATAGAACATGCATATGACCAGCTACACTCGCTATTTTAGAGTATACACTTAGCCCATATACGAGTACATATGTATTATGTATATCACAAATATTATTCATATTTATATTTGAGACATTATATAATAATTTAAACTCACTTAAAGAGAATTATTGACACAGTAAATTTAAAATTAAATACATAAATTATTTAGTCGTGCATGAAAAATACCAAACTTATTAAATAACATTTACATAGTATCCAAACGAGAGCCTCCGTCATTATTTTTATTGTGAAAGTGTAAATGGGAGAGGGAAAACAATTTTGCCGATTATCCGAGAAAATTTACACAGAACTGTGATAACACAAAGAGTTACCGCGGATACGAGTGCCTACTTCAAAACGTACCTAACTTTTATTCAAAGCTATGCTTTGTACAAAAAAGGCAAACAAAGTCATATTGAGTTATAAACTTTTATATCGTTGGCAAAATTTTATTTGTTTTGCATTTTATTTTGCAATACCGAAACACTGCTTACTAGTACTTAAAGGGAATAATAATCAAACGAGTTTCTCGCTTAAAGCTTAACAACGTTGTATTCTGTTAATTGTGTTGTTAGCATAGTCTTTGAAAATGAGATACAAGTATCTTATTCTAGTGTCTTTGGGATCTGCTGTGTTGTCTTTAGAGTTATATAAGAAATATTTAATTTTAAATATTAGAGCTACAATACAAATAAACATACATATACACATATGTACATATGTATCGACACAGTATATATATGTATATATATATATATATATATATATATATATATATATGTGTATATATATATATATATATATATATATATATATATATATATATATATATATATATATATATATATATATATATATAACTAGTACTGTAAAATTTAGATCTGAAATCTTAACAAAACTAAAGGTAATGGTAATGATATTCATTAAAGTAACACTATAGGCACCTTATCACTATAATATTAAAGATGACTCAACGTATACCATTGTACTTTTAAGCATTAATATTATCGAGTTAAGTTAAGGCAATATGGAATATCATCTCCTTGAAAGGATCAGACTTTTATGATTTATTTTCATCGCGGACAATTCACTAAGAATCTGGCAGATTGTTTAATATAAAGCCATTCATATTTTTATCGGCTATTTCGACGTTCGCTTTTGTTTTGATAGGAAATGAGATATTTATCGAAAGACAGATTTATTTGTATATTTCGCAATTAAAGGTAAAAGATAACTTTATGGGATATAGATATAATAATATGGGAAAGCTATAAATAAATACTAGAAATATGCTGAATATTTTTATATGAACTAGTAATACACTCTCTCTTAACTAAGTGGTTAGGCTACAGTATCCTGGATTTTGCAAATTTCTTATATCCTAGGGACTTACTTGGTGAACTAAAATAGAAAGTGACTTAATTCATTTTTCAGCCTACAGAGATACTGTACTAAGACCACGTCCCCCTCGCTTCAAGCTTTTGTACAAGAAGGATATTCCAACACTTTATTTTACTAATACAATTTAGCGTTCATTATAATAATTATAATATTGACGAAGTTTTATATAATATCTATATATATAATATCTATACATATAATAAAATTGTAACTAAGTCGAATCTGTACATTAAATATTTTTTGGAAAATATTATTGAAATAGACTTTATTATCGATACAGAGGCCAAATCTATAGTTTTTTGAATTTTTGTCTGTCTGTCTGTCTGTTACCGCATCCCGGAAAAACCACTGGATAGATTTTGATGAAATTTGGTATGATGATAGCTGGTTATCCGGGTCAACATATAGGATACTTTTTGTTGCGGAAAAATATTTCAACTGAGAAATCTATACTAAATGTTAAAACGTAAGAGTAGGGACGAACCCGAGCGGAGCGACGGTGAGTCGCTAGTTGAACCATAAAAATAACTATAATATGTACTCTTTAGTACTGTGCAGTAATATAATTTATATATTTTTTTAAAACGCGAGCTTTTATTCAACATGATGAGTTTGGGTCATGAAGATCCTATATTCATCTTATGGACCTCGATAGACTATATTCTATGATAGTTCCATATCATCGGATAATCCTGGATGTTATAAGAATGAGATTCTTCATGGTCTTAAATAAATTACAGACATTTTAAATGTTTTTTTTTTAAACTAAAACCATACCTAATTGTACGTCAAAGAAATATATTTATATGACATAATATGTATTAACTCAAATAAATTATTCTAACTTACGGTATTTGTAAAATCTCAGCTTCCACATAATATTAAGTACCTGAAATGAAAAAAAAAACTGCTGTAAGGGATTTTGTATTAAGTATATCTCTAACATAAACAATAATATCAACTCTAGATTGTCTAAGTATAATTCAAAGCAGAGAATTAATTGTTATTATTACATTTTAAGCGAAATGAAATTACAATTATAAATCTGAAGACTATATTACAACTGTAGCGGTAGTGAGTTTGATGCCCATTGAATTTATAATGATATTGCTAAGTACATTTCATAATACCGTGATGAATATGATAAATTACAGTGTTATTATTAATCATCCAATGAAGATTGTAAAGAACAAATAAAAATGTCAACATGATGCGATCTATATTCTTGACTTAAATCGATATCTGCTTAGCGATTTAAGTGTGAAAAGGTAACAAATTTTCAATTTTTTTTAATATTAGAATAGAAACTATGAAAATTTGGTTGTGTATGTAGAATCGGAGTCAAGTAAATCTACTCGTATATTAATATTATAAAGTGGCATAGTTTGTTTGTTTATTTATTTGTTTGAACGCTAATCTCAGGAACTGCTAATCCGATTTAAAAAAATCTTTTTCTATTAGATATCTCGTTTATTGAGGAAGGAGGCGGAGCAGTAATATAATATATAGTCTATCTATTCTATATTAACCGTTAAAACGTGCCTAGGGACGAACCCGAGCGAAGCGAGGTTGAGCCGCTAGTAGTAGATAAATTAAGAGTTTCAGATATATTATAAGCTTGGCAACGAACAAAAAGTCAATAGACTATTAATTAGTCTATAAAGTTTTAGTTCGGTTGTATACATTTTTAATGGAATGTTGAGTTAATTAAAGCTCAAGAAAGTCCTACAAGGTTGAATCCATTAAAATAAAATATTTTATTTCTAACCGTTTAGAAGTTGAAGGACTTCGGCTTCATGATTAAATTTTGTTTATTATTAATCAATATACCGATTAATGATGATCTCCTTTATCACATCTTCGAGTTACGACCTTTTTTTGTAATGAAAATATTTCTAATAAAATTTGTTATAAGCTCTACTTTTTTATGTACGACGAATAGATTTTTATTTTATTATCAAGAATAGAATGAAGAGCTCATAACTCCCAAACAGACAGTCGGTTGCTCGCTTTTAATGCTTTATTTAATGATTTGAGTTCAATAATTAATGAAAAACGTTTAAAAGTTATGAAGAATTTTTCAAATAAATGAAGGAATTTTATAGCTGATATAATATTGGAGAATTTTATTTTTGATTTTTTTTAGTAGTTCTGTTATGGTATGATATACTGGAATTTGTTTCTTCCCAGTTAGTCTCGAGATTACTTAACTCCTTGATAATTAAGGTTACATAGTGTTTGGGCTCATTCTGTCGACCTAGATTGTAATTGTTAAAGTATTGTTCGCAGTAATCATCTAACTAGCTTTCGCTAAAATATACTCGAACCCTCCTATCTATTATTTACATTCATTATTCATTTACATTGAGGAATATTGGTACTCAATTTCACAGCCGTGTTCCTTTCCATAAAAAAGTTTCATACAAAGTTTAACACCAAATTATTCAAATTCTAATTTCGTTTAAAGGTAATTTAATATGTTTAAGTATAGATTGAAGCTCTACCATAGCGTGTAATGGGAGACTCAACGTTTCATTAAAATCGAGATGGTCTGATTGCTTAAGATTGCCATTAAATTTTTCCATGGGAAGGAAAATTAATGACTTCGTCCTGACTTCTTATTTAGATTTTGTAGTAATCAAAATATACGTTTCACTGGTTTTTAACTTTAGAAAAACATTATAAATTCACTAGTAAAGTTTATAAGTCCCGTTTTTATTTTTACTTTCTTACAGTTTTTCTCGCAGCGAAGTAGATTAGCTTCGTTTAATTCAACAAGAGTCACAAATTATGTGTGGAACGAGATCTAATATTATACAATTTTCATGTTCGTGATCATTTAAAGAGGACACGTTTTGCCATCACTAAACTCATATAGTTTTTGTGAAGCCGTTGACTGTGAGCGCTCTTTGTTCCCTCAGAATAAATTTACATCTTAACAAATGCCTGCCAGGTCGTGTCGACTTTTTGCTGTAACGAAAATTCTAATATAATCTTAATGGGAGATGAGAATTTAAAACGATTATGTTCAACTTAAATTGCTCTTAATTTTGAATTAAATTAAATTATTTTTAAATATTACTCTCAGATTAGGGCAAATGAAATTCCAAATCAGAATTCCAAACTATAGTTGTTAGATAAACACTTTCTAAATCTTACAACATTTACATCAACAAATTCATAGTTCTGAAGAAGTTTATGCGAATTTAATATTCTACCAATTCTTTTACAACTCGATTTCTATCGATCTATTCAGAGATGCACATCGCCCGCGAGCGATTGGGAGCACGTCCTATTTTATTGAGCAAAATATACTATATCAAGTCAACGTAGGGAAGTAAGAATAAACACAGTTAGTTTGATATTAGATTCGTAGCGTGCGACAGGGCGGTTTCAATTTACGTTTCATATCATATTTGACATCAAATAAGACATCAACATTGAAGTGAATTAGCTTTACCAAACAGTTCTACTGCTGTGTGCGTAAGGTAAAGGGCGATGTCAAGACAAAGGCAACATTTACATAGCAAACAAGAATTCAAGAGCCTATAAGATCACTATAGCCGTTTGCACGCTATATACTAATAATACCCAAGTATTCATTAGTAAATTAACAGTAATAAGAACTATACAACAACTCTTCAAAGAATATGCTTTTATCATAATGCAAGCACATACATGAATTCAGAGACGTGATTGTTACGAGGCTTGAGTATACGCGTAGCAACTTGATGCTAATTAACTACGTACTTTCAACAAAGTTCTTTTGAATTCTCTATATGGTAATTTAAGGAAATATAAATGAAATTTCATGTAAATTTCCTATTTATGTTCGTGTTCGGTGAGTTGTGGATTAAATATACTAAGGTTTTCATTCATTTTTGTAGTAAAAATATGTCTAAATAAATAATGAAGGCCTCTTAACCGCCTTTCGTCCTATCTATGAGATGAGAGGATAGTCTGACAAGATCAGAGAGATCGGAGAGTCATCAGAACGGACTGACTGCTTCACGTTCATCTATCACGTTCATTTATCCTAAATAACTTGGCAGAAAACTCAATAACTCAACAAAAGTAGAACTTATCATCAAAAGCAGTATAAGCAGTATAAATTATTTTAATGAACGATGAAAAAAGTTTCAAAGGCATGCATTTTTTTTTAATATTTTCTAAAGAATTCTAATGTACCTGTATTTGGACTAGTTTGAATTTTAATTATTTTTTTAGAATAGAATAAAATATTTTTTATTGATACATTTTTTTGTTTTTACTTAAGCTTGTTGAAGCTTCTTACTCTCAAAATAGATAAAACCTATGTCAGGAGTCAGATTATACTTTATAAGACTCTAAAATTCATTCTAAGTGTAAATATAAATTCTATACATATAAAACTAGCAAATGCTAATGAAGAAAACATACTTTAATACTAAATTTCCTACGTGTTATATACAACATACATACTTAATACATATATATAGCCAGTCGACTTCTTTGAAATAATCCATTGAAGTTCGACCAGCGTAATAATGGTCATTGAAATCCATTCGATTAGTGTCGAGTGTCTATCTACACTCGTATTCGTTTTCAAGAAAAAGGCAGACACGTTAGAAAATTCTTCTTATCTTTGAGCAGTATAATTCTTCGTTGAAATAATATAACCTTATTATGTACCTAACTTATTTATATAACTATAACACTCTTTTAATTTTCTGTTGTTATGTTACTAATATTATAAATGTGAAAGTTTAGATGTTTGGATGGATGTTTGTTACTCAATCACGTCAGAACGGCTGAACGGATCTGGATGAAATGTGACATAGAGATAGAATTAGATCATAGTCTGTAATAGCATATAGGCTACTTTTTATACCAGAAAAATGTACGGTATCCGTAGGATAGATTTGTTTTTGTTTTTTTAGAGACGAACCCAAGCGAAGCTAGGGTAAGCCTTTATATAAAATTTAGTTTTTTTCAGTCAGTTTTACGTTTATAAATTTTAAAAGCCATATTAATTAAATCTAAGATAAATGGGATCCATTTTGTGTAAGTTGCGTTTGAGAGCAAAAAAGAAGAGCTCATAAATATTCATGTCAATTTGAAGCCCCGAAAGTCACAGTTAAGTCTATTTCCGATAAAACACTGGAGCACCTTCGTCGATCTTTAATGGTGATTCCATTTTCCCGCCGCTATCATCCTCGATGGCACAAAATGTTTTTAAATTAGTAACTTAAATTGGAACCCGATTTGACTGTAGGCCCCGCGATAAGGTGTGGACGTGCTTGATTTTATAAACCTAGTAAATAAATATAATAATAGTAGTACCAAAAATATAGCACTTAAAACATTTTACGTAAAATTTCGCTAATCATTGAAGTGTAGTCAAAACCACAGATAGCATAAAATTCAGTAAAAGTTAATTTAAACTTAGAAATCAAGTTAAAGTGTCTGTCTAGGTTTTTAAAATAGAAACCTTACATAGCGCTCTTTATAGCCATTCGTAATATATCGAAGCCCGAACATTTTTCGACTTAAAAACTGGAATTCAATTCGACTGTTGTTTTTATGTGTATGTTTATCCAGTACTGGGATTTAGAACATTAATTTCACAAATCTACTCAACAAATGTGTGCAAAGTCTAATTCATTATTACAAATTATACCTATATTAGCTCCTTAAGCATAGATTACATAGAATATACTCGTATTAAGTAGACCAACCACTTGTACGATGTTCTCTGCAACGTTATAATACAATAACATTATTGTCTTACGAGTGCCTTCCGTAGGAAGAGGTCAATTTGCACCTCCGATGAAGTTAGCCCTATTTCCGTCTCACACTACAGAATTATGAAATTATGCAGTGTTTGGTACCACGCACTATAATGTTATTACTTGTTGACTTGACTGTCTCAGATGAATATACAATGATGCGTATACATTGTACGTATATTGCTTCATACTTTCTGAGATTTACGCGAATATTTGACATTTTTAATTTTGTAGGTAATTAACAAATACATAATATAGTATTGAGACGCTTAAAACCTTAGTCTCTCCCGTGACCTTTATTGCTCTAAAGCATTCTAACGTAACCAAAAATCAAAATAAATTCGAGAAAATTCCGAAAGATATTGCTTCTTTAAAATACGGTTTCTATAGAATATATAATAGCCTAATAATAATGGATATTACTAATGTAGGAAATGTGTAAGTATGTTTGTTAATTTATCCATTAAAACGCAGCATAGGAATAAATAAATCTCATTATTTTTTAGTTTAATAATGAAACCGTGACTGATATAGGTTGCATATTTCAGTACATCAGTTGATTTCTGTTTGAGAGTAATTAGGGCTGAATAAAGTTAGGCTATGTCAGTAATCACATTGAATATTTTTTCGAAAGTACATTGAATATTTTTTTGAAATTCTTATTGAAATAGACTTTATTATCGATATAGAGACCGAATCTATAATTTTTTGATTTTTTGTCTGTCTGTCTGTTACCGCATCACAGAAAAACTACTGGAGGGATTTTGATGAAATTTGGTACAGTGATAGCTGGTTATTCGGGTCAACATATAGGATACTTTTTACCGCGGGAAAATATCTCATTTTTGAGAAAAAATATAAAAATTGCAACGTAAGAGTATACTAATATGTAAAACCTAAGAATTTCGTCTTTGGTCACCTGAACGCGGGCGGAGCAACAGGCAATGCTAGTATTAGATAAATTGTATTTATTTTGCTTATGCTATTCAATCTTCAGTTAAATATTATAATGTAAAAAAGTAAAATAAAGTTTTGAATATAGAATATTCGTTACAAACAGTCAGAGCTTTTGAAATGTGATTTTATGAACTTTATTATAATAGTTCGGGTTTGAACTAGAACACTAATGAGGCTCCATGATAGTTTGGAATGAGAATCTATAGACATGTAGGTCAACAAGTCCTAGGCTATGGTAATTGGAACGTAGGTCAAATACTACGCTTTCAATACGATACCGCGTACATTTATTTTGAGTTGTAGATTACTAGATTTTATATAAATTATTTTAATTCGACATATTGATATATAAGTGTTAAGTGTTTACGTATTTGTAATAAGGTTTAAGAAGACGTCGTAAAAAAGAATGTATCTGAGTCTACTTGCTAAAATCTTCAGTTTTCATACTAAGTCAATATTTATAATAACTGAATAACCTTAAATTAGTATGTTATAATACCATCGACTTACCCTCGCTTCGCTTGGTTGCGTCCTCAGGTACGCGGATTTTGCTCACATTTTTTTTTTATTTCGGTACTAGTAAATCTTTTTCTAAAATAAAAGTAGCCTCATTTACTCCTTGTAACATCAGCTCTTTGCCAGTAAAAGTCACGTCAAAATCAGTCTAGCCGTTTCGAAGATTAGTCGGAACAAACAGACGGACAAACAAAGAATTTAAAAGTGTTTTTTTTTTTAGTAAAAAGCTGTTATTTTGAAATTACAAACATTTTTTTTGTATACATTATGTGAACTTAGGTCCTACCTGTCTTTTATGCTTTCATTAATCAAGGCATAAAAGAAAGAGGTACACAAATAATGCTATGAAAATAAATTTTGTTCGTGATGTGTCCATCAATTTTTATAATAGAGAAAACGTCTTCTTTCATTAAAAAGTTTTAGAGCGTAAGTAATGCTGCCTGGCTGCTGGTAGCCACGCTATTGTTTTCCAAAAATAAGACGATATTTAATTGAGAATTGACATTGTTATACTTTTATATATTCAAAGCAAATTGTTACTTGTATTTACGACGAATAATTGTAATATTACTGGCCTACTTGTACAATTATTTGAATTATACTTAATTAAACTTATAATAAAATTTATATTATTATAATTATAACTATATTAATTTTATTAATTTAATGTAAAAAAACTATCTTTCATCGTGAACAATCATGGTCACAGGAGAGACTAAGATTTCAAGGGTTTAAGGTTCGAAAAAAATCTGAAAAAAGTTTTATTTAAAATGTCAAATTTCGCGTAAATATAAGAAAGTAATATTTATTAATTTATTTTCGCCGAGTACACAAAACAACGTTTTTTACCAAAAACTGTTTCTCCAAGAAGAAATAGAAAAGATGAAAATGTGTACAACAGTTTTTTATAGAATGAACTCTAGGTAAAACTTATTTTTGTTTGTGATTTAACACCATGTTTTGGGAATTAAGAATCAAGACAAAATCATATCATAAACCTTTAATATTTATTTCATATTCTGAATCAATGAATAATAAGTCCATTCGGTGTATATAAATAAGTATAAACCTAGGTAAGTAAGGCTAGGGCGATGTACTAGTACCTAAGCTATCAAAACATAAAAATATTTTAACAAAAAAATAAAAACCGACTTCAAAAAAAGCACTAAAACGTAAAAAATAACTGATTGATAGTTTTCATTTACTATACATACCTAATCAAATATTTTCGAAGTCTGTGTGCTTTGCTTTGTATCGGCTGGCACCGACTTATCCTTCTACTCTTCTATTATCAATATTTATTCACATCTTCTACTCCTCCACCGACGACTCTTTTTTGAGGAAGTCGGTTAAAAAAGAATCTAAACGTAGCGGTCTCCACTGCTCTAATACGACACGCCCAATAAGCGCTGCTTTCGTCCGAATCCAGTTACATTCTCATTACAGGTCCATGAATATCAATTAAAGTTTACGACTTTAATTGGCGCTCCACCGATATTTAATGCTATTTGCATGTTGTGAAGGTATTAACTTACTCGGCTATTACTCGCCCATAATTGAGTTCAGCGCTTTCAATGTTACGAACACATGTCAGTGCGATACTCTTTTAAATTGCTATACCGCTTTTAATGCAGTTTTTTTTATTTATTTATATCCGAAAAAGAGTATCGAGTTACTTTGCTTTTAAATAAATAACGTACATTATCCACATCGAAAATAGATAGCTTTTAAACAACACTGTAGTGTATATGTATTTAAATATAAATTGGCAAAGACAAAATAGTTTAGTACCTTTTTCTTCTGTATCAATTGATTTTCTTTTTTTTTTGTTTAGTAGGTAGCTGTTGGCGAACTTTATTCTTATAAATAAAAAAAAATTGGGAACAGTTTTTTTATATTTAAAATAGATACGTAGATTCTGTTCGCATGTTTTCCTCAAATAAATACTGATCGTGGTAGTTATAATAATTAGCTATATTGTATACTAGCAGAACCCGCGGCTTCGCTCGCGCTAAAATTATAAAACAATTTCTAAAAAGGTAGTTTCACGTAAACTTTTATCCCATACTTTACCCCCTTATAAGGTGAATTTCGGAAAATGCTAAAACATGTATTTATTTAATTTTATTGAAGAGAATTAATACCAACTTTCAAGTAATTCTGATCTGAGATGGATTGCATTATAACGTGTTTTCCCGTGGGAATTATATAATCTCCCACGGTAAAAAGTAGCCTATGTCACTCTCCAGCTCTCCAACTACCTCCACACAAAAAATCACGCCAATCCGTCACTCCGTTTCGACGTGAACGAAGGACAAACAAACACACTTTCACATTTTAAATGTTAAGTACGGATGTCAGGATTAAAGAGCAGAGATGCTCAGTGAGTAAAATAAGTTAGCAAAGCGATTTGGTTTCTTTAAAACATCCACTTTGCGAAATTCGTGCAATGGTACCTACTTTTCAAAACGCACATGATGAGCTATGTGTAAATATTTAAAACTACCGTTGAAACCTATGAAGTTAGATATCTCACGTTGAATTCCCGTTAGAGGCGAATATTTGTATATATTTATTTTGCAGACATTACGAATTATCGCTGTTTTGTTATTAAGTCTTAACTTATACGTGTTATTAAGCTTATAGGTATTATTATCTTACGAAGTACATATACGAGTACATATTATAATTCTACTTTATTTATTATGACCTTGATTATTTTGAGCCATCTTATTGAGTATATTTTAATAAATAAAACTAAATAAACTATAGTTAACAAATAAACAATTAACAAAATATTTATTTTAGTATTGAATTATTTATAGGTAGTAGGTATCTTTTAGAGCGGGACATATTCGTATAAAGCTTTGATGATAAACTACTCAGAATATAGGTATCATTTAAGCAGATATGCACAATCTGCTTTAGATTGGATCGATTTGATGCTATTAGCTATTGAATTGGGGCAAAATTCCATGCAGGTGCCATGCTAATAAGCGGACTACCTCATGAAAATTAGAAGAGGTTATGGCGCTTAGATTATTATTTTTGTTTGATTATTACTTATTATATACCAAGGGTCAGTGCAAAAACAGCCTAACTTACCTTTTTTTTCGACTTATATACTATAAAGTGTTCTAATTCTAAACATGGTAAAGTTTAATTTACAAAGACCTGGGTGCAGTTTTGCTTATAAATAAAAAATGTCACAAAAAGTCACGAATTCGAGTCCCGCTGGGGGGCATTCCTGTGTGATGAGCACGAATGTTTGTACTCCAATCATGGGTGCTTATATTTATATTATGTATGTATCTATTTAAAGTTTAAGTTTATTATAGAAAGAGGCTTTTACAAGACAAACACGTATCGCAAAGTTATAATAAAAAAATTATAATACAATTATTTTTTTTTAGGAACTCCATCTGCCTGACTGAAAGTATGTAGATATTGGTTATTCGTTTCGTAAATACACTGAATATGTAATGTGATGTAGTTATTACATTTAACGTTATTTTTTTACCCGACCCCAGGTACTGTTTTACTACATATTATAAAACAAAGTCCCCACGCGTTTGTCTATCGGTCTGAACGCGATCAACTCAAAAACATACGGTTTTTTATACGGTTTTCATCGATAGATGGAGTGATTCATGAGGAAAGTTTAAGTGCATTATTCATTAAGGTTGCGTGGCTGATTTAAAAAAAATGGCTGAAATTGGATGAATTATGACGATGATTGTTGTAGATTACGGAAAAATTCAATCGCGTAATCCAATAAAGTTATATGAAAACAATCTATTACGGAATTATTTATACCCAGGGATGCACGGACGCACCCGAGCGAAGCGAGGGTAAGTCACCAGTTTTATTTATAGTTATTGACATTTGAGATTTTAAATTACGGGTACCTACCAAATTTTTTTCTATACTATATTATAAAGAGGTAAAGTTTGTGAGTTTGTGACGTGTAGGGGGTAATCTCTGAATTTATTGAACCGATTTAGATAAAATTTGGTAAGAAGGTAGTTTGAGGCCCTGGGAAGGACATAGGATACTTTTTATCCCGGAAATCGTCCCTTAAAAGGGGGTGAAATTGGGGATGAAAGTTTGTATGGGGAATCATGTTAGGGGCGAACCCGAGCGAAGCGAGGGTCAGTCGCTAATAGTAGTATTGAATTATTCATTAATAACTGCACCTTTAGAACTACAACTATTAAATCATTACAATATCTTCAATCTGTCATGTACTATAGTATGTATGAAACCTATATACTTAGGTAAAGTGTGGTATACTCATAGTCTTTTTAGGGAAATAGTGGGTATAATAAGAGCATCGAAATATTTTTGTGTATATATTATTTAGAATACCATACACTAAGTAATAATAAATGACTGCAAATGAAGTGATTAATATATTTTAGAAGAAAATTCTTTTACAATAAATTCTTTGCGCTTATTTTTAAATAAATATAAACTTATATAACTTCTGCGTTGGATAGGTAGGACATATACATAAAATGTGGTGTGTGACACATAATTTTGAGTAAAATAAGTTGTCGATACCAAGGCCCATCCCTAAATGAAAGGCGACCCACGTGAGCGTTGTTTTGTAAAACTCCTTATCCTCCCTAACCCAATGATAAGCTTCATTTGGTTTCTGTGGCCGAGCATACATCAGCACAAGAATTATTGAACGTTAATCTAATCGAACCGCACGCAACGTTCCATTCACGTTTGACGTAAATTACAATTTACCCGCCCTCATGCTAATTGATGTTTCCAGCAAAATTAAACCAATTTAACTTCATTACAATGTCATTGTATTTTACTACTCATTAATACGATATTACGTAATTATAGTAGAAAATGAACATTAGCAAACTAACAGAGTAAATATGTAGGTGCGTAATTTGATGCAGTAATATACGTACGGGTACGTACGCTGCCGCTAATCTCTCCCGCTGGATAAATTAATTTAGATTTAAGTGTTATCTGTGTGTAATATGATCTATTTAATTACATATCATATACTATATAGTAAACTAAATTATTTAATATCCTTTCCGCTTTTGTAGTAGAATAAATGGGGAAAACGTTATGTCGAGTAGGTTGTAATTTAATCTATATATGTATATCTTCTATACATACCTATAATAAACCTATAATAAAATTCTATCGAGTCAAATCGGTACATTAAATATTTTTTTTTAAATCTTATTGACAGTCTTTATTCGGTAATAATAATACAGAGGCCGAATCTAGTTTTTAGATTTTTTGCCTGTCTGTTTGTGACCGCATCACGAGAAATCCACTGGACAGATTTTGATGAAATTAGGTATGATGATAGCTGGTTATTCGGGTCAAAATATAGGATACTTTTTACTGCGGGAAAATATCACATTTCTGAGAAATCTATACTAAACGTTAAAACGTAACTAAGGATGAACCCGAGCGGAGAGAGGTTGAGTCGCTAGTACAAATACAAATAGTTCGTAGTAGAGTGTTCGCAGTTCGTAAAGTATAAATATTGGTTGTAGTTAATAAAATAAATAAACTGATCTACAATATCAGATACCAAAATGAAAACTAATCGGGGTCAACATAATTCCACATCATTGAATAGACACAAAGTGGAAACCTCATGATGGTGGTTGCGAACTTAATGCCAATACACCTTAATAGGATGATCTCTCCCATAATGAAGTTACGTTTCGTTTCAGTAATTGGAAAATAAGACTGAATTAGCTATTTCCGTTTCATTATTTTCTTTTTACATTGATAGGTTTCAATCGTACGTAAGTATAAAAAGGGACAAAGTATCTGTCTATCAGATTACAGTCGAGTTTGATTAATGTGTACTGCAGTAGGGTTTTACGCCCCCGTCTAACCATGGGGTGCCAAAAATACCCCCGCAAAGGAATACGAAACAGAAGCGAGATGAGTGTGTTTTCAAATATGGTTTACAATTTCCGTTCGTAAAATATTCCGCTCAGCATTTTTGCGAAAAAGCTAATTTCGGCATTGACATGAATGACAATGATAAATGCGACGGATAAACTTTCAAATACTACAGAATTATTATTATTATAAAATGTGAAAAGTAAAAGCTGTGAACGGCGAAAGAATCATGATTTTCGTGAGTAATTCAATATTATAAGGCATCTTAAACCATCTAATTTGTTTAGTTAATGAGTAGATTATTCGAAACGTGCGGTCGCGTTCTTGAACCGCTGAAATCTCTACGCTATCAATAAGGCTTTCTGAGCAGTCGCAGTAATAGAGTTTGCCGCCAAACACTCTATCTTTGGGATTACAGCGACGGAGATTCTTGCAGGCTTAAGATTTACAATCCGATCTTTAGTATAATCGTTTAGTGATACCAATCTTAAACTATTCAGGATTAGGTACACTTAACGTTTTGATCAAAATTATACGATGTTTTAATATAATACTTAAAATATATGTACGAAATAAGATTTAGCAATGGAATACTCTAATCTTAATCTAGATTAAAAATTTGCTCTAAATTTGTTTAGCATAAAAGGTGATATATTTCTTATTATAATATTGTGTATACATATAATAAAATTTTAACTAAGCCGAATCTGAACATTAAATATTTTTTCGAAAATCTTATTGAAATAAATATTATTATCGATACAGAAGCCGGTTAAGGCAGTGGTAGCCCAGTGGTGACGCGCTCGCTTGGGAAACCGAGTGAAGCGAGTTCAAATCCCAGGTCTCGCACCTCTGATATTTTCATGTGCGAATCATTTCCAACATGATTACCACTTGTCTTAACGGTAAAGGAAAACATCGTGAGGAAACCTGCGTGTCTGAGAGAACCTAGTAAGTTTTCAAAAGACATGTGAAGTCCGCCAACCCGCACTTGGCCAGCGTGGGGGACTATGGCCTGATCCCCGTCGTATTGAAGGGAGGCCCGTGCCCTGCAGTGGGACGATAAAAATGGCTGAATACAATACAGAAGCCGAATCTATCGTTTTTAGAATTTTTGTCTGTCTGTCTGGTACCGCATTACAGAAAAACCACTGAAGGGATTTTGATGAAATTTGGTATGGTTATAGCTGGTTACCGGGTCAACATATAGGATACTTTTTACCGCGGGAAAATATCATGAGATATTGATATGAGAAACGATTCTGAGAAAAAATGCAAAAACTGCAATGTAATAGTATACTAATCTGTAAAACCTAAGAATTTGGTTTTTGGTCACCTGAACGCGGGCGGAGCCGCGGGCAATGCTAGTAATTAATAATATAATTTAATCACTATGTATCTAATAGCTAACACTAATTGAAATTGAAAATTTGTTATTTGATATTGTTGATTACAAGAATATGTCGGCAAGCCTTGCTTAGCAAACAATATCGGTGCTTGCTTATAGAACTCATACTGATCTTCTATACTATAATAAAACAGTAGAGGTCGAATGTCTGTACATAGCAAAAAAAATGCTAAAAACCGAGTCAAGGGGGATGTAAGAAGACAAATAGAATAAATCCAGATTTTTTTCAAATTTTTTGTTTCTCTGTCTGTTTGTCTGTTTGTACAGGCTAATCTCCGAATCTATTGGACCGATTTAAATGAAATTTTGCATGGTGGTACCTTATATCCCCGGGCAACATCTTAGATACTTTTTATCGAGGAAAATTGAAAAGTTCCCGTGGATAGTTATAAAACTATAATAACTTATACAGCTTAGTACACAATAACTTATGCACCTATTTTAATAAAATTTAACATTCTGATACTTTATATTGCCGGTCAAACAACAGGTTAATTTTCATCCCGGAAAAATGAACGGTTCCCGTGGGAACTAATAGATCTCTGTAAGTATTTTTCTAGAGGCGAACCCGAGCGAAGCGAGGGTGAGCCCCTAGTAGAATAATATAGACAGACCGTATGTAACAATAGTAAATGAAGCTAAACGCAACTCTTAGTACGAGTATATGAAAATACGTACAATAATATATATTTTTTAAATGTTTGAAAATCAAATATGTTATTATTACTTATTACTTTTAATACTTTTTTTTTTTTTTTAATTTAAATTTTTTTTTTTTCATTTATAATGATAATAAACGGCTCAATTACTTTATTTTGCTTCTTACTGCGCATACTGCGTTACAATGAAAAGAATTTAACATTTAAAATTGCGTACTTATAGTCGATTATAATACCATTTCAGGCCTCTTATCACTTTGTTCTGCACGCTCCATCTATTTTTCATTTTTTTTAATCTAAATTGTATAGTCATGAGGTGAATTTCCATACGTGGTAAGCTTTTTGTAAACAGTTAAATATTTCAATCTGGGGTCAAGTTGTACTACAGTCGATTTCGATACTGGAAATATGAAAAAAAGAATAGGAAAGATATATGACAGTCATGTGGTCAAATATATTGTGATTCACGTATACGTTTTAGTTTTCTTTTAGTAATATCGATTGTGGTAAGTCAACTTGTCTAAGGGGCAGTTAGGAGAAAGTACTCCAAGAAGTTTATGAAAAGTGTATAATGGTGTCGTAAATCATTTTACTTTGGTCCTTTTTTCTTCTTTTTAAAGAATATTAATATTTCAGTGCTTCGATTAGCCACTGTGTAATGTTATTATTGTTAATTAAACACATTTTTGTGTAGGTATTAAAGAATACACGAACATTTAAGTAACTTTAGCTATATATAAAAAAAATAACATATATATATATATATATATATATATATATATATATATATATATATATATATATATATATATATATATATATATAAGTTATATAGCGGAAGTTTATATGTCTAGATATTTTAAATAAAACTATCTTTTCGGATTTTTTCGCAAATTTAATTTGATTTTTGGTTCCCGACGTTACGAATGATTTACTGCAATGGTCACGGGAGTGACTAAGGTTTAAGATGTCTCAAAAGCATTATATAGTCGTTACAGACAGCCTTACAGCGGTATGTTTGTTACTCCTTCACGCTGAAAGGTTTGATAGATTTGTATGAGATTTAATCCATAGATATTATGACTTAGACTCATAAGCTGTTAGGCATCTAGGGATGCGCCACGAAGTGAGGGTATTAAGCTGCTAGTTCAGGAATTAAATTATTTCCATGCAATTATAATAATTTCAGCAAGTACCTAGCACTATCGCAAAGCTAAAATTTTGCAGGCTTGTTTGTTCGAGGATTAGGGTAAAGTCAGGAACAGTCGCTATCAATAAGACAGATACAACCTAGAAAAGCCGTTTTAAATGACCAAGTCTGCGGTGCTTGTACTTTGTGTTTAAGGATTAACTTAGCATTGGGTTATGAAAAAATTATGTTAAAAAGTAAAACTTATGATTTGAAGACTTAAAATTTGTTACAATTATATTAACTTTTTATTAATAATGGATCTAATAGTGGGACTTCACATGACACTTCTAATAATTTTCACTCTGAACGCATTTTATAATATATACTAAATATATTTCATACTATATAAATAAAATTATAGGTACATACATATAAGTTTTGATCTTTGCATCGTTATCTTATTTAAATTTCTATCGCGTCTCTATTTGCATGTACTTTCACAAAAAGGTTTAAAAGCGCGCACCGCTAAAGTGGAATATGATAACACCTCCAAAAATTGACGAGTTTCGTTTTGGTTTTTTGACTCTCTAAACAAAACAAACGGTTTGACAAAATTTTCAGTTGACTTTGTTTACTCAGTTTCTGTGTAAACATTGGCACTGTCACATAAATTTTGATTTTCCGATGGACTTTAATTAACAGTTTCTAATGGTACAATATAATTTCTAGCTTTTAAGTGAAAAACTGGATTCGAGTCGCTTGGCAAGATGTTTTTTGCTACGTGATAATCTTACATTGATACAAAAAATATATATTTGAACTTACAATTGGCAATCAAATCTGTGTGACATGAGCGAATCATGATGAATATTAATTAAGTAATAATGTTAATTTCAATTATACATATGTTAAAAGTAATTACTTATAAATTATCGTCATGTTTTATACATTTTATTTCACTAGGATTTTTAGTAAACTGACGTCAAAATCGCTTTAAATGTAGAAAATTATTACACTCATTACCGAACTTTTTTGAACGTTTGAACTTTTGGCACGTTTGGAAAAAAATATTAGAAGTAAAAATTTTTACGATGCGCGCGCACACTGACAGCCAAAAAGCGACATGATGAAGTTAGCCACATTTGTTTTACAAACAGAGAGTTGTGACATACGGGACGAAATCATTAGATATTTTTATTATATTATGCCAAAGAAGTATAACTTCATAAATAAGTACCTACACACACACGTTTTAAAAAAAATGAATGAACCTTTTCTTGAGGTCAATTAGCGAAAATATTGCACATCACTAATAAAATTATATACCGGGATTCATGGATACTTACATTTTTATAATAACGAACAAATTTCTTGTAAGTACATAGGTACATATGTGTTCAGAAAGGCCGCAACCACTGCGCCCGCTCGCCGTGCGCTAACGGGCGCCCTGCTACACGGCACAGTCGACATGAGTAAATACTAAACATATTTTTAATAAAACATTTACCTCATTCAGTTAAAGCAGTTTTCAATTTCAAGAGAAGTCTTATCAGAATAGGAATCTACTTTGAATTTCGCAATAGTCCATCGAAGAATTCTTAAAGTGCATTTGTAAATGCGATTTTCAGTTAAAAGCGAGACCGCAACGCGAGGCTGAGACCACAACAAACACATTTGGTCGATTCCATTCAGGACCGACTCCTTATAAAGTTTGTTGACAATGACTGATTCGGCGAGCGTTGCTTGGCCTAGTAAATGTGCAAATTCTTGCAAACCACTCAAGAGAATGAAACTTGCGTCTTTCATTGGAACTCAGATATTTTCCGTATAAAAAGTATTTTGTGACTGTAACTTTTTATAAATAATTAACATTTCCGTATTAAAATAGCCATTTCAAAGAAAAATATTTCTTTTTACTTGACTACGGCGTAGACCAAAGGAGAGTTATTAAGTATTAATAGCTACTCAACACGCTGTAATTTACTTTAAAGTGTACATTTGATACTCATCCAATCTATAATTTGATAGAGAACGACATACATATGATATAAGAATTCACGTTTCAATTTTTCTCAAACTAATTAATAGTAAAACATGATTTTTTTAATAAACCACGTTTTTTACTATTAATTAATTTTGCTTTAAGGGAAACTAATATAATAGAAATTAGAGGCCAAAACATTCCGTTTCAATCATACATGTCGAAACATAGAATGTTCATATAATATACTTAATATTATAAATGTGAAAGTGTGTTTGTTTGTTTGTCTGTCTTTTTTTCACGTCGAAACGGCTTGGCGGATTGGCGTGATTTTTTGTTTGGAGATAATTGAAGGACTGGAGAGTGACATAGGCTACTTTTTACTGCGGGAGATTATCTCTTTCCCACGGGAAAACAAGTTATAATACAATCCAAAAAAATATTTATGATCAGAATTACTTCAAACTGGGTATTAATGCTCTTCAATAACAATTAATTACAAACGTATTTTAGCATTTTTCGAAATTCATCCCATAAGGGGGTAAAATAGCGGATGAAAGTTTGTATGAAAACTACCATTTTAAAGTTTTTTTTTGTAGTTTTAGCGCGAGTGAAGCCGCGTGTTCTGCTAGTAATATATAATTTAAAAGATCACAATTAGCAATTTCATTAATATTCGGTTAATTTGATTATGATAAATGTCAAGAGGTATCACGGTTATTAATATTACAAAGAAAATTGTTACTATACTATGTTCAATAGGGACTACATGAAAACGTGAAATTAAATGCTGCTCTTTATATACAGGCGATGTAAATAACTATCAAAAACATAATTTAACTTCAATCATCAATCCGTTTCACTAAAATAAAAGTAGCCTACGTTACTCCTTATAACAGCAACTATCTGCCTGAAAGTGCCGTCAAAATTAGTCAAGCCGTGTCGGAGATTAGCCGGAACAAAGAAACAGACAGACGGACAGATAGACATAAAATTTAAAATTTGTGTTTCTTATAAGTACCGTATAGGTATAATTTCATATGCATTCAGTAAAAAGCTGTTATTTTGACATTACAAACAGACACTTCAATTTTATTTATCTGTACATTAAAAACTCAAATGATATGTGACAAGTGGATTATGTCGCATTAATTTATCTATAGATATAACTATAATAAAATTGCTTGTCCAAACTAAGTAGTTAAGTTGTAGACTAAACCTTATAAGGGGCTGATATTTTGACAGCCTATTTCTATTATAGCTTTTAAAAAATTCAAGTATCATTTCTAAAATTTGAAAAAAAAAACCTTTCTTAGCGGTTGAAAATAGAGCACAAAAAAAGAATATTTCTCGAGGGTCAAATTTCAGCCAAAACCAGGTATTTTGTCAATCTATACATATAATAAAATCCTAATTAAACCGAATCTGTACATTAAATATTTTTTGGAAAATATTGTTGCAATAGACATTATTATCGATACAGAGGCCGAATCTATAGTTTTAAAAATTTTTGTCTGTCTGTTACCGCATCACAGAAAACCCAATTTGGTATGATGCTTATCCGGGTCATCATATAAGACACTTTTCACTGCGGAAAAATATCTCTGAGAAATCTATACTAAACTTTAAAAAGTAGGTAAGTAGGGACGAACCCAAGCGGAGCGAGGGTGAGTCACTAGTGGTTCATAATTTAATATATTTCAAATACCATACCAAGTTTTTTGTTTTAAAATAAATTTAAAAAAGTGTTGAATCCCGCATAGAAATAAAAATTTTATTACTATGAAAATATTACTTTTAAATTTTATTTCATCCTCAATTTTTTATCTATATAAAAACAAAATAAAAATTAATATACATTTTGACTCATGTTATTCATACTTTTATTCAGATAGAAACGCAAAAACATTTCACGTTCAATCAGAATGGTGCAATGTTAGCTTACCTACCCACCTTGTTATTGTTTTAACCACTGCGCAGGTTTTATTGTTACTGTGGACTTTATTTACCTCAGGACGATTTATAGCGAACGGGGTAAATAGGATTCTACGATTGGTTACCAAACACTGAATAAAGTATCCGAAATTCAGGGATGGATCTACCAATACGACACTGAAATAAATTAAGTCACTAAATATAAATGAAAATGTAAATGAAAAGCAAATGGTGAAGGTGAAGCAAAGGATTATACTAGATAATTATTATAGTTTACTTGCCGTGTGTCCGATGGTAAGTTTTATATGGTGGCCATAGTTTTTAGTGGTGTGAAAATTAATAGAAGTTTCAGCCGTATGGTGTATTCTTACTTTAGATACTTGTCATGGGCGGTCTAAGAGTCATTTACGTGGTGCAGTCGGAAAATTTATTTGAATATACTCCCTCATTTGAAAATTTTTATTTCACAGCTCAAATAAGAGGAGCTATGCAATATGTACTTATTTTTATCAGCCGATAAATTCATGTGGTAGTCGAAAAGTAAGAATTTTTACCCTCTACTTACAAAGATATAAATTTTACCCCTATATGATATAACGAAAATGTTTTTAGAATAAACTAACGACTCGTTAAAAGCTTCCTACTCTTATATAACATCTATACATATTATAATAAAATTGTAACTAAGCCGAATCTGTACATTAAATATTTTTTGGAAAAGCTTATTGAAATAAACATTATTATCGATACAGAGGCCGAATCTATAGTTTTTAGAATTTTTGTCTGTCTGTCTGTCTGTTACCGCATCACAGAAAAACCACTGGAGGGATTTTGATGAAATTTGGTATGGTGAAAGCTGGTTTTCCGGGTCCACATATAGGATACTTTTTACCGCCGGAAAATGTCTCATTTCTGAGAAAAAATACAAAAACTGCAATGTAAGAGTAGGTATACTAATATGTAAAACGTAAGAATTTGGTTTTCGGTCACCTGAACGCGAGCGGAGCCGCGGGCTATGCTAGTTACTCTATATGATTAAGTGCCTTAACTATCGCATAACAATTGGTGAGGACTGTACAAAATCGGACGACAGAGGATAATTTCCGTTAGAGCAAATTTTATTTTTGTATTAATACAACAATATTATAATAGAAACTGTACATTTCTAATTCAAAAGCCTTAGGGCATAAAAGAGAATTTGGCCAAGACCTTTGAGAATTTCTTTAATTGAATAATCAGTCTAAGGTATTATGTTTTCTGTAAAAACACATTTCCATCGTTCGAAAAGCGTGGGTGCTTACTAATTGTTGTAAATATACAAACCTTTATTTCAGCCTACGCTCGTTCCATATCATGATCAATATTGATTCGTCTAGACGAGTTTCAGGCTGTATCTTAAACTACAAGGGTTTTACAAAGAAATCGACCGTAGTATCTTTTTACGAATATACGAATATAAAATTATTACATTATTATTAAAATTATTACATACTAGCACTGCCCCCGGCTCCGCCCGCGTTTAGATGACCAAAAACCAAATTCTTAGATTTTACATATTAGTATACCCTTACAATGCAGTTTTTGTATTCTTTCTCAGAAATGAGTTATTTTCCCGCGGTAAAAAGTACCCTATATGTTGACCCGGATAACCAGCTATCATTATACCAAATTTCATTAAAATTAATCCAGTGGTTTTCTCGTGATGCGGTAACAGACAGACAGACAAAAATTCTAAAAACTATAGATTCGAATTCTGTATCGATAATAATGTCTATTTTAATTAGATTTTCCAAAAAATATTTAATGTACAGATTCGACTCGGTTACAATTTTATTATATGTATAGATTCATTCTTTGATAACAAGAAATTTAACTTGAAAAAATATAGATCAGAAAATATAATGTGAGTTATAATTACTGGTTTAAATAAAATGAATATTCTGTACTGGAAATTTTATTAAATCTACCATTACTGCATTCGATACTTTAATAAAATAACAAAATATAATTATTTCAATAAGTAATATCATTTTGTAACGAGCTAGCTAATAGTTGTATGAAATACATATAGAAGGGCTTACAGAAGATATAATTGAAGCCTAAAATGTTATTATTATTAGGTGTTAATTCAATTTCAAAAATAAAAATTCCTTATTGTAAAAGCGTATCAGAATAGTAATATTTTTTTAGGTTTTCAACCAATTTTAAGGTCGACTAGAGTTTAGAAATTATTGATTTTATAATATTTAAATCTTAGTTATATTGATGTTTGTTATTTGATTGTAGATGCACTTTTTTATATCAGGTAATAATATCTATCTAGGTCTCAAGATTCAGTGGTACAACATAAATATGAACATTAGGTAAATTTTGCTACGGTTTATGCTCGCATTGTCCCGTGTCACATCCTTGTACCTAATTTATATGATTATTTATATAATGAAATTGTCTAAAATACTTATAAAAAGTAATATCGAATTTCCAATTTAATCCAACCATCTAAGAATACATTTATATACATTCAAATTTTTACGATGACGAATAAACCAAAAAAATATAAAAAAATATTTGCGATATGTGAAGGCGGACATTAATGTACGAGTATATAATTATTATCACAGTATTATTATAGATGCAAAAAAACTTTGTGAGTGTGTCCGTATAAGTTAGTTTAACGCATTATTCTTACTATTAAAATTAGTAATACCATTTAAAAATTACTACATACAAAGCATGGATCATGTTAAATGCTAATAAAGTGAATAGAAAAACGAAAGGCCGCAGGCCAGACCAAATACAATAAAAACTATACAACCTTTATGTAGAACTTTATTAAATTTATATTCTAGAAACACATTTTGTAGATATTGTAAAATCGTTTGCCATAAACTAGATAGAAACAGGGTGAATTTTGCAGTTGTTGGCACTCAATAGAAAGCAGCATGGCCGCGGCGTTGTGCCAAGCAACTCGCCGTCTGCCCGCTTTCTTGTAGGAGTGACAAATACTATGCACATAAATTCAAGAGCTATGCCATAAAAGAGTATAATATCTACAACCTTTTTATTAATTGGGCATAAAGTTTAGCCGTAAATGTTGATTGAGAAAACTTGATAATTCTTACTCATAAGGTTATTTCTAGTATGGATATAAAGATTATATTATATCCATAAAAACAGCCTTGCATACCTATTAAATATTTTTTTAAGATTTTTTTTTATTTTAGATTCATTTTAGAGCAGAACATAATAAATAATAATCATAGAAAAAAGCTAAAATAACAATCTAAGTAATAATTATTGTAAGAAACTCGAATATTTTTATTAACATTTTGTAACATGTCATTAGAACAAAATGGAGACGTCGAAAAGTAACATATTCCGTCTGATATTAAATTACCTGTTTTCATCGCTATAATTAAAGCTAAATTGGTGTTTTAGTAAAAATTTTATAAAGTAGTAGATACAATACTGTAAAGTCTTTAATAACATCAATTTTACTCCTATACATATTTTATATATAATTATTAATCACAAATATAACATGATATAAATAAAAAAAAAGAATCAAATATATATTTAAAATAACAATGGAGAAAGAAAAAAAAGAATTAATGAATAATTAGATATTATATACTCGTATATATATATATATATATATATATATATATATATATATATATAAATATATATATATATATATATAAAATTAAATAATATTATATAAGGAATATTTTGTAAAAAAAAATGTTTTCATTTTATTATGTCAATAATAACTATGATTCTTCTGTATTTGTAATTCTGTATTTGTGATGTTATTTGTAATTTTGTATGTTATGTAATTTTATTAACCTGTAATACTTAACAATTACTTATATAAAACTTTTCCTATGTGATGTTATCTTGGTGACTAAAGGCTAATAATATGTACTTTTAATAATATTAAATTACTAAAATTATAATGTCTTATAAATATTTGAAATGTTAATACTGAGTTTGAGTCTATTATTGACTTCGCTAAATAATTAAAAATATATTATATCTTAAAATAATATCTAACTACCATATTTTTATGTTACATTATTATTGTTTGTTCAGATTTCAGGATGCTGCTAGGGATAGATTTGTATATGGATTTGTATATTCCTTTGGTTGATTCAAAGGGATCTTCAGAAAGCCAAAACATTCTACGAACACCACCCTCAGGTGTATACAATTCGAGGGATCTTGTCCATAGCTTTCGAAGGAGATTTGTGTATCTCTTATTATATTGTAAAAAATATAAAATATTTTTATTGTGTCACGTTTATTAAAAAATAAGCTAATAGTATAGATTTCTTATTGATGGTCAATATCGTATTAAATATGCGAAAAGTTCTTACATAATAATAATAATAAAAATGT
This sequence comes from Brenthis hecate, assembly GCA_951806755.1. NCBI lineage: Eukaryota > Metazoa > Arthropoda > Insecta > Lepidoptera > Nymphalidae > Brenthis > Brenthis hecate. The sequence continues at coordinate 4,749,533 of OX638263.1, forward strand.
CAGCACGAGTGTGCGCATAGACACTAGGGCACTCTCTTTTCGTGTCACTCTCATACTCCGGTGGGACGACTACTCGACACGACCAGCGAGAGTTAAGGCGCAGGACCGACGGCTTTACGTGCTCTCCGAGGCACGGGGGTGAAACACCATCGACTTCCCAACTCCGGGCTGTTACTGAGGTTTACTAAACAGAAAGACTCAATAACTAAACTTGGCCCGACCTAGCACTCGAACCCAGGACCTCCGGATGTGCAGCTGTACATGCTAGCCTCTACATCAGCGGAGCATTTAAATTTATGCGAAAATTTCTTACATATGCGTGTACGGTTGTCAATCCTCCACGCAGAAACAGCTGGACCGATTTGAATGAAATTTAGTAGGTACACAGATATACTATGACCTGGAGTCATACTCAACACATAGGCTTTAGTTAAGGTAGGGACACATCAAAGTGAATCGAGGATTAATCGCTAGTAGTTTATATTGTAATAATTTTCCTTTCAAAACAACTTGTTTTTACTCCTTAGAAGATACTTCAACCACACTTTCTATTTACATTGTCGAAACTCCTACGCTTCGGAAACTCCAAATGGAAACATTGTCCAAACAACATTAACCAATATATATGTGATACAAAGCTATTGAAAGAAAATAGAAATACATGTAAGAAGTAAATTCATTACGTCTTAAATAAATTTATGTGGATTATGTAACGAAGTAAAAGAGAGCGTAATCAATCTATATTATAGACACAGAGCCTAAGTGTCTTTTAAGCCTTTTCTTTAATAATATATACATATGTCTATCTGTCTTTCTAGTTTAAAACTAGTAATTATTTTTTAAGCAAGTTCAATTCAATTGCGCTGAAATTTGGCATATATATATATATATATATATATATATATATATATATATATATATATATATATATATATATATATATATATATATATTCGGCTACTATTATTACAAGAATTTTGATGCGATAGTAAAAATAATTTTTGGCAATATTGATATATATTTAGTAAGTATCTTATTATGTAGTATTTTATCGAGTTTCTTTAGTGTAGTCTGTGTGAGAGCTACCACTCGAAATCGGCTGTGCAGAGAAGAAACTCACCAATTATACTTTTTAATATTTTAAGTTACATTATTTCGATTAATTTAAAGTTTGTTACATCTTAATTCCACACAATATTATCGTCGAAATATTTTCGTAAAGTATAATGAAATTATTCTTAGTGCTTTTTATTTCGATAAATAAATATAATATACCAAGGGTAAAGTTAAAAATAACTGGCTTTAAAGATTATGTAGGCTATAAAATCCGAGTTAACTCATTAGCGTCCGGCAGGTTAGCCGGGCGCGAAGCCAAGAAACGCACCAGGAGGCGGCCCAACTCGGTGGGCGGTGTTCTATGCGGGTTGGTCCTGATACTTTTCTGATAACGGAGTGGACCGTTGGAACAACCCCATGGCTGTTGTGGTTTGTTTCGGCAGACCTGCCGTCGCGTCAGCGCATTGTGGTTGAGTGCGTAAGTGATCCTGCGACGCCCCATTAAGACCAAGGAGACTTTGTTGGGTTTTAGTGGGTAGTACTGGCTTTTCTAGCCGGTGAGTGCCACATAACCTAACATAACACATAACCTGTTTGTAGACAGGGAACAGAACAATGGCCGGAAGCCAAACATCAAAATAGATCCGCGAAAAAATCTAAAATGATAGATTTATTTTCAGACTAGAGTTTTTTATAATTACTTAATACATTTTTAAGTGCAAATATATGTACATATCAGCTATTAGTGAATAAGCTTTATACCTTATAGTAAGAAGTCTGAGTGAACCAGCTGTCTAAACTATAACGTTATGAAGACTATAAATGCATAAATAATGTTAGATTTGATTACAAGGTAAGGCTAATCATTAAGTTTAGGTCTTTCGTGATTGTAATTACGACAATTAAGTGGTACAGGCTCGCGTGGTCAACGAAAGGGCAAGAGTGTGTAATAGAAATAATTTTACTTATTACTAACTAAATAATGATCTTATAGCACGATAACAGTGCAATATATACCTACATTTAAATAAAGTTTAAAACAATTTTATCTGCTTAAAGCTTTACTTGAGTTTATAATTCTATATGATAAGACTAGCGACTCACCCTCGCTTCGCTCGGGTTCGTCCCTACGTTGATTCCCCATACAAACTTTCATTCCCATTTTCACCCCCTAAGGGATGATTTCCGGGATACTTTTATCCTATGTCCTTCCCAGGGTCTTAAACTATCTTTTTACTAAATTTCATCTAAATCGATTCGCTAGATCCAGAGATTACCCCCTACAACGTCACAAACTTTACCTCTTTATTATATGTATGGACTACATAACTATAAAATTAAATATATTAACTAGCTGTTGTAGTCATAGGTAATACTTTAAATAAAAGATTGATTCCTCATACAAACCTCCACTCCCTTTTTCACCCCCTTTAGTGATGATTTCCGGGATAAAAACTATTCTTTGTCCTTCGCAGGGTCTAAAACCATCTCCATATCGAGTTTCATCCGAATCGGTTTATTTGCTGTAAAACAGTCGAAACGTCGGGAACCAAAAATTTAAATGAATCCGCGTAAAAATCCAAAAAGGTAGTTTTATTTAAAATTGGCAAATAGGTATTAGTCAAATAATTTACAAAAAATATTCAATATACAATTTTATATTTTACCTACGAATAATACTAATGAATACCTTACTTAGACTACAATTAGATTTTTTTAAAGTTCAACTTAAAACATTTATGATATTGTAAATCCGTAACTTAACATATCATATACTACAGTACGAAATCTAGTTTATTATATTTGCTAGTAATTTATATACATACTAGCGGACCCGACAGACGTTGTCCTGTCTACACGTCTTTAATTTGAAAATTTCAAACTTTTTGGACAAAATTGTGAATCTAAACCATTCCCAGATCCCCTTGAACACACACAAAAAATTTCATCAAAATCGGTCCAGTCGTCTGAGAGAAGTTCAGTGACATACACACTCACAGAAGAATTATATATATAAAGATGTACCTACATAAAAGTCCAGGCCCAATTACGTATTATACAAACAAAGGCAGTATTCATTTTAAACTGGTAATTAACGAGCTAAAACTGTTTGTGCTTCACCATAATTTTATTGAACTATCATAGGTCAAACATTAATGAAAATATGACACCTTAATAATAAATGAAGGTAAAGTTTTATTGATCACAAGTCAAACATTAATGCGAATATGACATCTGAATTAGAACGAAATGCTATTTAGAACGCAACGTATCGAATCGTATTGTTATTGTTATTATAACTGTTTGGATGGATGTTTGTTACTCAATCGCGCCAGAACGGCTAAACAGATCTGGATGTAATTTTTCATAGAGATAGATTGTAGCCTAGAATAGCACATAGGTTACTTTTTATTTTGTAAAAAAGTACGCTTCCCGTGTAATAATAAGCTTCATACATACTTCTAATTGGATAAACATAATAAACTTCAACATTGCGGTCTTTACTTAGTGAGTTTTTATATTACATTGCATGCTGAATTTTCGTCCATTGCCACGTCAGTTTAGCATTAGTTAATATTAGCTAGTTTAATGCTTGTAAAATTTTAAAAATACTGACGATTTGTACTCGCTTCGCTCGGGTATATACAAATTTAAAAATTAGTTCTAAAAGTACACACTAAATTTCACTCAAATCTGCCCAGCCATTTGAATGTAAACGTAAGAAACATACACACATACAAACTTGCGCATTTATATTAGTAATCTGATATTTTTAAATCTTAGACGAAATCGCCAAATCTGTTAACGTCAATATATGGAGAAATTCAATGGGATTTTTAGTAGCATACATAGAATTCGAAGTGCACTTCCTCACGCATCGCTGAACGTGTAGCGGAAAGATATGTCAGCGCAATTTATTTGACAGTCCCGCCATATTGCAATGGAATCTTCTAACATATTTGACAAATTATAGAGTTATATGGACAGACTGCAGAATCCTGTTGAAAATATGCAAATATCATATAATATACTGTATTATACTAGATCATATTTTAGCATATCTTATAAATGCAGTAAGTAAAAAGTTATGGATGTTACGAATGAAAAAGAAAGTTTTTTTTTAATAAATTGCAAAATGCTGCCAGAAAATAATTTTAATGGCAATTTATTCAGGATAAAGTATTATTATTGGTATATATACAGAACAGAGGTATATATACACAGATCAGATAGAGGCCTTTTTCAGAGTTCGAGTGGAGTATCGAGAGTAGACGACGTAGTTCGTGATTAAAAATGCTTTTCTGATTCGATAATATTAAATGATAAAATATGCGAACATTAATAATATAATAATTAGTATTTATATAATATACATAATAGTACCTACATAATTTGTGTTATATAAAAACGCCAGTTAATTAATTATTAAAAAAAGGATATTGTTTAGTATAGATATAGATAGGATATGGAATTTCGATAAAAAGTGTAAAAGGCTAACTGGTATATCTCCTTTTCTAGTTATCACTTTTGTTTCCTCCAGTGAAAATCTTGTAAAACTCAATTCGGTCGTTTCAGTGATCATCGGGATCAAACAGTGCGACAAAATATTTTACTACTAGTTTTACAAATATATAGGCTTATATATAGATTAGCTTAAATAGATTAGATAATACATGATCAAAGTTTAAGCGCAGACAGGTATTTTAATTTTATATAAACACTTTTAAACATAAAACAGAGAAGGTATGCATGAAATGGCATAACTACGTTGTTAGGTAACCCAACGAAGTTAGACGGTGCGAGTAACAGCACAGTTTAAAATAATGAATGAACTTTCGTCATCCTCGTAGATAGCGCTATCTGCATATAAAACAAACTTTTTCCAACATCAGAACAAACACATTAAGGGATTCAGCGTTCATGTCCGCAAACGGAGCTCGAAGGCGCGATAAACTTGTAGTGACGTTGATTTATGTCTACGTTTGTTTGTCCCGGAGACGGCTCTAAAGTCCCGGTTCATCCGAGATACCGGCGATAAGGCTGTAAATGCACGCTGCAAATTACCGGACGTGGTCGCTGTTTACGGAAGCGCCTTTAGTACGCGGCCTAAGGCTTATAATGGAAAAAGTTTATTTACTGGTTTTATTAATAGGTCTACTATTATAAATTGTGATTTTTCTATGTGTTTGCTTCTCACTTCACGATTAAGAGGACGAATTTAGTTGACATTTAGTAAGTACACATGTAGAGTATAACCTGAAGTAACATTTAGAGAAAGTGATCACCTAATGACGTACCCGAGCGAAGCTTGGGTAAGGTCTCTAATAAAGAAATAATGATATGGACAGTATGATATGTGCGATATATTTTTATCTATACATATAATAAAATTGATTATAGTGGGTTATCCGGGTCAACACATAGGATACTTTTTACCGCGGGAAAATATCTCATTCCTGAGAAAAAATACAAAAACTGCATTGTAAGAGTATAATAATATGTAAAACCTAAGCTAACCTAATTTGGTTTTTGGTCATCTAAACGCGGGCGGAGCCGCGGGCAATGCTAATATATTTATATGCTAGGTTGTAAAAGTTAACTAGCATTAATGGGATTAAGATATTAGGCTTGCAAATAAAGAAGGACCTTATAGATTAAAATTATTGATTTAAAACTAGTTTTTATTTTTTATAGAGGGTTTTTTCACAAAGCAAATACTCGTTTGTCAAATTTATCATTGCTTAGAAGTTCTTGTAAAAAAAAATAACAAAAATTACTCAGCTTAAGCACTAATTTAACTAATTTGTAAAGCATCGTTTAAATTATTTTTTTGAATCATTTTGTTCTTTTGTGGGTGGGCTGTCTCTAACAACTTAAGTATATATATTGCTTTTGAGACATCAAAAACCATAGTCTCTCCCGTGACCATGATTGCTGTAAGCATTCAAAACATCGGAAACCAAAAATCTAAACAAATCCGCGAAAAGTCCTAAAAGACAGTTTTATTTAAATTGTAAAGCATCTTAAATAAAAGCACCTTAAAAACCAACTAACGTATTCTAGCATTTACAAAGAGTATTCGATACCCTAGTTGCTTAAAAAGTGGAACAACATTTGGAAACGTTTAATTACTGATTTGGGTCAAATACTTACTTTTTAATTAATAAAGTGTTTTGTATACAAAGTTACGTATGAAGTAAAGTTCTTAATTATTGCGAAATGTGAAATTATTTGACTATTAAACATTGCTTCAATAATTACATGAATCGAATTTACTAAATGATGAAGGAAAATGAAAATTCGGTACATGATGTGTGCATTATATAATCCCGTATGGATAATGTTTTGAGATATAAAATGTCAGCCGTAATAAATACTAAAGAAGATAATAGATATGGGTGTTATGGATACCAGATAGTTGGTACACTAAACAAATAGGTATAACTTTAAATACATACATATTATAAATATAAACACCCATGACTGGAGTACAAATATTCGTGCTCATCACACAAATGAATGCTATCAGCGGGACTCGAACCCGCGACTGCTAGCAAGCAAGTAGGGTCACTACAAACTGAGCCAAAGGTATCGTCATTCTGTATATAGATTTTGATGTGTCCTTGTTTAACGCAACATACTTTTCATATTCATTCATCAAATGAACGGATTGAGGTGATCTTTTGCATAGAAAATATTTATAGGTCGGATATAAGCTACTTTTATACTTCATTAAATGCTTTTCTAGTGCTAAGGAAGATAAAAAAAATAGTAGGCCAGGATTAATTAAGTACAGGTAACAGCCATTGACGCCGTTTTATGTATGATAAATGTTAACGCTTTCGCATTGGTCGTTGTATAGTTTCAAATTTACGCATATTGTCCAAAATATCAATGTCCTCGTTAGATTCTTTCTAACTCCCAATTCTTCAAGGATGTCTATAAAAACCCTTCACTTTCATATGCATGTACACTATCTTTACTATAATTTTTATATAAGAAGCATTAATAAATAGGAACATGCTTGACAATTTTCAATAAAACTCAAAAAATATGTAATATATACTCTCATAAAATCTTTTCTAATTATTTCGTGGATTTATTTTGACATTTGGTTCGCGACGTTTCGAATGTTTTACAGCAATCATGGTCACGGTCAGTCTCTACTGTAAAGAAATGCGAAAATATAGTTTTATTTAAAATGTCAAATATTCGCATATATCTAAGAAAGTATTATTGAACACACCTCCTTCTATTCCTCTAAAGTCACTTCTATCACTAGCTCACAATAAAACCAAAGGCTTCCAAACTAACACTTAATTTTGGATTAACAAAAGTAGAAAATAATCTTCGTTCTATACATTTAGAAAAAAACCAAACACTCGCGATATTAATTTAACTACTACCGCTATCTATTATCACATAACAAGAAACTTTCAAATCAAATATTTTCAAATAAAGAAAGCATTTAACAATTATTATGCTTGTGAATATTTCAAATAAACTCTAAAATAATAATAAATACGCGAAAGCTTCTCAGAAGACATGTTGTTTATAAACTGTATCTCAAAAAACTTTTCGCAACTTCGAACGACCTCGTCAAAAGTTTATCCTATATTGATATTTAATACACTACGAAAATTAAAAGTGTTCAATTAATATAATTACTATACACAAATATTTCTCACGTGCAAATAAATTGGGTATTTGTATTTAAAAACTACATTTATGAAATTAAAAACAAAAGTAATTGGACATTTTGTACCTCATGGGCATGGTGTAGGTGTCATGTCACTTGTTATGTGACACATGCAAAATTAGGATCGCCATATTTCTTAACGTTTGTGGACGGGGTATTAGTACATTTTTTTTAAATTAGGTTTAATTAGGTACTTATTTTTAAATGTACGTAAAATTTAAGTTATTTGATTTTATCATTATTAAAAGACACAACAAAGCTGCTGTAATAATAAGATAATAGTAAACAAACACTTTTTCATGCTAAGTAATAGTATTTATTTAAATTGAGAAAATACTTTAAAACTGATGCGAAAGTCTAGTTTTTTACTTATTTCAACGACAAAAATGACTTCCACATATATGTATTGTAATAAAACGAACTTTTAATAGAGAAGAAATGGTCGCATGCAATAAACATTAAAAACCACAAAGCATTTTAAATGTTTCGGACAAAATATTTACAGAGCTTAAATTATTGTCATGTCGTACGAAACGAGCAATTTGTTGTTGACAATTACATCAATGATACGTCACTTTGAGAGTGGTAAAATGTTTGTAATGGACTTTTATGTTACGATATAAACTAGCGCTAACATTGCATGCGTGTAAACAATCTAATTTGAGGCGTATTCTGAAACTCACCCACAAATCCTATTTGTGAATTGAACAAAGGAAATATAGCTTTCGTCTTTCACAGGCTCGAAAGCTAGTATTATTTCATTATGTTAATAAACGAATTTAACTACTCCACGGTGACACGTAACAACGGCCACGCGAGCTCATAAATAACTCGAGTACAAATGAATTTCTTGAAAAGGTCGTCGAAATATGGCTTCACGTGTGAGTCCGTCACGCGACCTCCAAAACTCCCATACTTTATTTACCCATCGTATATTACGCTTAAAAACTTATGATATTAATTAGGTATACTTTAAATATTATATACCAAGAAACCTTAATATTTTTTCGATTTGTTTAGTACTCTAAATTCGTTATTCGTATGTATAACAATATGGTATCAATGTAGGTTTACATACATCGAAATATCCTAAGATTGACTGAAATAGCGACAGACAGGGGGTTTACATCCCTCTTACGACCGTCGATGTGAATTGAGATGTATCTCAAAAACATAATCGATATTTTTAACAATGCTTTGCTATTAGGGTGAGCCCGCTTACGAAGGGGAGAACCATATCATTTTGTTCAGACTTCAGTTCGTTGCCAAGGAAAAGGAAGTTTTGTTGAGACGTGAAAAATTAAACTATGAAGAGATACAGTTTTTTTAAATATTACAAAAGTGAAATAAAAAATAATAATAATAAAAAAATGATACATGTTTTTTTAGTTCATAATTACATATCAATATGACATTTGTAATATTCTGTTTTGTTGTTCTCGGTAGATGCATTAATAATTCTTGTCCAATACTGTAACAATCATAACTCAAACACTATATGTACCTATATTTATAACTTTATATAATACATATTTAGGCATAAGTAGTTATATAATTTTTAATTGTTATTTAATCCCTCCTCGACTGCGGACACTTAGCAATAGATTTCTTAGAATTTTAATTAATTTCTTAGTTTACCTGGAGGTGTTAACAAGATTTATAAAGAAAATGTTTGCAAGTCAATAAGCACTATACATCGTATCTTTAAGTAGTTAAGTAATACTCCTTAATAAAATAGATCTCAACTGTTCAAGCTTTTATAAAGAAAAACCTAAGAAAATAGCATCGGATTTGCCTCATTGTACATTCATTATGAAAGTACCTATCCGTTGAAAGTCTTGAAACATTACGTAGGCTAAAACGCGCAATTTACATACACCTACATTTTGCTAAAAGCTTTCCAAATTTTAACGAGTCGGCGAAGCAGACTTGGAAGATGAGCATGAAGTAATTAATAATTTACAAATCCGGGGCATACTGTTTAGGTGATAATGTATTTCAAATATAATATATTTCATATAATAAATCCCTTTTGGTTATCCACGTTATATTGTACATGTATACTATACGAGTATATATATATGGATATGAAGTCTGATATTAGAAACGTGAATTAAAAATGAAGCCGGAACGGGATAATTAACGTGTATATTCCTCAAGTTTCTCAGACAAAAGCCTGTTTATTGTAAAAGTTTAATTACAATCCTTAACCTTTATGACACGAATTTTAAACCTTTTGTTCAACTGTGTTTTGTTTTTGAAAGTATGCTGTTAAATTAATGCTAATGACCTGCTACAGCCTGCTTCATTACAAAAGCGATTTGGAAGCTAAAATTGCAAAGTTTTTTGTATTGTAAATAGTATAGGTTGAAAGTTAAAAAAACAAAGTAGAGGACAGACGTTTCAACACGGAGTGCAAGAAAAACCTTGTTCAGTTGACAGTGATGGATGCGATCGGCAAGCTGCTGCTAACACGAACTCGGATTTTAGCTAAACACAAAATAACTCGCAAATTGAAAACCAAATTTTATCTACGGTGATTTGCAAATAGCATTTTATGTTGACGCCCTTTTTAGTAACGTTTGATAGATACTGATGGAGGCGGGTCTTTTGCATGTGACAAGGGTATGGCGTAAATATCTCACAACCTACCAATTTGTATGATTAATTGGGCTTCTCCAGAAAACATGGACAAAATAAAGTACTGTATTATCTTTTCGTAACTTATTAATAACTTAATATGTCTTCAAATTGTTTATATGTATATCTACTTAATTAAATTTTCAAAGGAGCTTATACGAGTACCATACGTATTTATGCTACCTTTTTAATTATTTCTTTCGGTGAATAAATAACATTTACTTTCCGCTTTTGTTGCCCTTTTCTTCTTTTGTGAATTTTCTAAAAAGCGTCCAAAATTTTTTTAGTTGCAGTTATGCTTTTTAAGGTTTTTGGCAAAAAAAACGTTTATAAAGTCAATTTTAATCATATCGTGTATCGAAACAGCAATCTCCGGTGCAGTTGATCTACTACTAAATGATTGATTTGTAATCCTCCAAAGGTATTTTGTCTTCAAGCAAGTCAAATACCTATGGCACGGATGTGACGATACATTTTGGTTCCTATTATTTAGAGCTGTTGATGAAAACTATCTTTTCGCAGTTTTATTTTATATTTTTGTTTCACAACGTTATTAATACTTTACAGCAAACAGGTCACGCAAAATGTCAAATATTCGCGTAAATCTAAGATAGTATTATGGCCCTAGATGATTTTTTACAATAAACTAAATGTATCCCATAGAGACTAATAGATACTCCCTATAAAAAGTATCCTGTGTATAAGTGAGTATGTTATGAGTTAATAATATGTGTGTTGCATGGAAATCTGTTATAACGGTTTATCCATGATAATAATCCACAAAATTTCACTTTTATAATATGAATATTAAAACAGGATAAGCTATCAATAATAATTCACGTAACTTTTTTAATTTACCAAAATTTTCGACGCTTTTAAAAAACTGCAACCTATTACGTTGTTTGCACGTTGGACAAAATTTTAATCGCCTTTGACTAAGCCGACACGTGAAATGGCGTTAATCTTTTATCAAAATACTTAGTACCCCATTCTCGTCATTGTGGATGGCAACCGGTGCGTGGATTAAGTGAAATCAATTTTGCCTGATGGCTATACAATGAAATCAGACAAAAATAGCAAAAGGCAATGTGAGGTAGGTACGTAAGAGGTGTTACTTCGATGATATTTATAAATTCTATTTCAGAATTATTATTTAGGTAATTTCATTTAATACTTTCTTGGATTTACGCAAATATTTGACATTCTAAATAAAATTATCTTTTCGGATCATTTCGCGGATTTATTTTGATTTAAGGTTACTACGTTTCATTTATTGAAGCCAAATGCGAACGAAAATATAAAAATAAACATTAAGACATGTGTTTGTATTAGTGATTATTATATCTACCACATGTGAGGGGTCGCAGCTAAATCTCGACGGGACATACATCATCGGCGTTTGACATGCCAATTATGTGTTTTAACAAAAAGTTTATAATTTCCGAATTAGACGCGGCTATTAAAAGGGATGTAACAATCTCGCCCTAAAGTTTTTTACACCTCCCCTCGAATTGAGCAAAATATTATAATTTATTTGGATTGAAATATAAACTCTTTTGCCTGAAAACTCGTCTTTATTTTAGTCTGAGCTTTCTTGGCTAAGATTGTTAAGATTTTGCAATTATAAGCGTGCTTTAAATAATTTTTTTTGTTGCATTATAAATGACTAGCGACTCACCCTCGCTTCGCTTCCGGTTCGTACCAAGATAAAAACAAATCTATCACACGGGAACCGTACATTTTTCCATGATAAAAAGTAACTTATGTGCTATTCTGGAAATACCAACATTATGTAATAACCGAATTTCATCCAGATGCGTTCAGTCTGAAAATTTCTGGCGTGTAAGAGTAACAAACATACATTCATCCTAACCAACTTTCACATTTATAACATTACTATTAATAATTGGATAAAACTAGTGTCGCGCGTGACTTGCAGAAATTAAAACAGCTTTTGTCATTAGGTATTTTCAAGAACTTAGTGTATTAAATCGATGACTATTCTATCATTGCTATAAGAAAGAATAACACAAACAAATCTACTAACAAAAATGTAACTTTTAAAAGGAATGGTCGCGAAGTTTCATAGAATTTATCTAATATTGCATAATTATTAATAATAACATATACACCTATGTTATTATTAATGTATTTACCAGTATATTTGTTATATCACTACAATCATTATTAATAGACTATTATTTCTGTAATTTTCGTATTGGTTACAGATTTAGAGGTTCAAAATCCTAATTGCTTCTCTCATTTAGATTAACATAAATTCAGGCACCACGATACCGTTCATACTGCAGTCGGATGAAATATTCACGTTGATTACATCCATAAATTTCTAGTAACCTGCGCCACGTGTAAATGGTTGATATATGATCCTGCAAAGGTGTGTCGCGGTGTTTTGTCAAATAAAACAGTAAGTTATGACGTCAATATTATTCGTGTACAAATTTCTTATGTTTTCGTGATATAATTGAATGCTGTATGTTTTTTGAATACGTAATATATACCTATATTGAGATGTCCATTTAAAAACCAGTATATTCGACGTTTAGTATTATTCGCGCTACTATGCAAATGAGTTTATTGCACTGAGTTATAGATTTTGTACCTCTTTTATCCTATCGGAATTGATTAAATACGCAAAAAGGTCAGTTACAATTTTAAAAAGCAAATTAGGATTACCGTCTTAACTGAACTAAAATCAGAAAGACAGCACAGCTGATCTTAGTTTGTTTATTTTCTAAATAACAAACGGGACGTGTTTGCAGTAGAGTTTACAAAGCAATTATCAGATATAAACAATATAGTAATAATATAATAACTAAATTTAAGTAAGTAACTACATATAAATGTATTTAAAATTACTAACATTGCTGTTTAAATAGTCTATCAGATACCTAAATAGAATAGATATCGTTCGGAAAGTTTGGATTAATACTTCAACTTAAAGGTATATTAATCATTAATCCTCACCTTATGAATAGGAGTCCCCCAAAAGTCATTCAGGAAGATATTTGAGATAGGGGTCTGTGGTCTCAAGTCCCTGTTCTCCTTTATGGCACTAATATCATCGAAGACGAAGCCGCAGTAAAGGCAGTTGTGGTATACAAGTATGCAGGCGAGAACCAGAACAGCCCCAAGTCCCCTCCTGGGGGCTTCAGGCATATCTTCTGCCGCCTGACTGGGACCAACTGTCAATCGTCTCTTACTACGACCTGTTCGAGTTCTTACGGCCGACACTACTCCTCCGAACCTACACACACCACTTACGCGGTCCATTGTGAATTAAACCGGCATTCTATTAACAAATCCTTTCACATAACACTGTCAAAATCCATGCTTTACAAACAAATCCCATTTAAAACGAGCCCGAGCCACCTAGAATGTCAGCAACGATATCACGATCACGAACGAAACTCAAATACGCTATATAAAATCTGCGTAAATACGCTTTGCATGGGAATTTAACACAAAATATCTACACAGGTTTATACTATAGCGTGTACCATATATCAACACAAGACTATGTCACATTTTTTAACGAAATCGTTTAATTTGACATTTATACAGAATAATGATACAACGCACATAGACACACCCGCTCGCTCAGCGGGCTCGCCGACAACTGCCGAAGTGCGACGAGTGAATGCCGCGTCAAGTCACGTGACCAGTCGTTTTACTGCGGGTCGTTCTGAGACCGCGCATGCGTGCCGATGTTCACTGGCGGCAAAATACATAATAATATTCATCATCCCGTGCACAACATTGCAAAATAAAAATAGTCCAAAATATCTTTTTGCAAATATAGATAATTTGCTTTTAAATTCTAACTATAAACTTATATTTCATGTAAAAATTAATAATACATATTCTTACAGTTTGAATTAAAAACCTTTTTATAATCTGTATTCTGTACATTTTGCATCCTTTGATACTTGCACTGAAAAAAAAAACATCGTTCATTTAATTGCAATCACTGATGATTTGGGAGTATATCACAACTTGATTAACTCTCCCCGAATTCGCAGCGCATGCCCGGGGGGTGGCCCGGCCCCCGGTTGAATGTTGTTGACGACGTTTTGCTCGGGTTAGGGAGAGTTTAGATGAGTCAAGAGTCGAACATGGATCGAGTTCCTTGCTTTCTATAACTCACAGTTTCGCAGTTTATCGTAAACTTTGTCAATTTTATGAATATCTTTCAAAATATATGTATAAAGATTCTAATATTTTGTATAAGTGCTGGTAAGTAAGATATATATTTAACTTATTAGCTCTATGAAGAGATTATGTCAAAATAAATCGATTTGTTAGATTATATTTTCCACTTATTAGGTACTAGTGACTTACCCTCGATTCGCTCGGGCGCGTCCCTGGATACGTATGACGTACATACGTAGGTGTTAGGTACATTTTCATTTAACTGTTCGCCTACGCGGCGCACGCCATCTTTGACAATTATCTTCATATTTCAGGCAATTTACACAAAAACTTAATGAATTATGCAGCTAAACTTGCTTCATAAAACACTTCGTCCATTGAGAAAAACCGTATGAAAATCCGGTCAGTAGTAGTCCGGTCAGTATATTTGAGTTTATCGCTTTCAGACAGACAGACACAGCGGGGAACTTTGTTTTATAATATGTATGTAGTGATTACCCCTACCTATACCTACTAATTAACTAATTCCAACAGTATTTTAATATGTTTTTTGTTGCTGAAACCACTTGAAGTCTTGACACTCAAACTGTAAAGGTTTAAGTTTTCATAGAATTTTAGCCTGAAGAATTATACTAGATTATTCTTTTGATACAAACTTAACCACGAAATAGCGACTGATGATCTTATAAAAGCATTTTCTTGTAGCGTCTCTTGCTTTTTAAAACTCAAAGTTATAAGTGTCTTGTTGCTATGAGAAATACATTTATTTATCTGATAACACTTAAACAAGTTTTATGAATTATTTTGTGTTGTTATTTTTTGTTAATGTTAAAGGTTATTAAAGCTAAATTTCTGCAAAATTTTGAATAATATTAAATACACTCAAGACTACATTCTCAGTCGGCTTTACTCGAGCTTGAGATTTCAACCGATATTCGAAGGTCCGATTTAATTATATATAGATCCTACGTAAAACAAAAATATGTATATTGTGTGGTGGTATTGAACCCTCAGTTCAGAAATTGACGTGCAGTTCAGAAATTGAATGCAACTTGCGCTTGGTCAATTTTTATTCATATTTGGTATCGTGATCATAAAGGTGAGTAGTGGTAGCGCATTAATAAATAAATTTTAATTTTTGTTTTAATGATAATTACCAAAATAACTTAATTAATTTTTTCCCCTAAAATATTTTCATTTATTTTATCTAGCAATTAACTATATCCTTCAAGGTATCTACCATTTATGGAATACGAAGATAATACTTTTTTATCATAATAATGATCAAGGCTACTCAATTCTATTTCTGCTAAGTCTGCAAAAAAATGTAGGCAATTCATTGGACCTTTTTGGTGAGCCTTTTTCCTTTATAAACCTTTTAAAACTTAATGTAATAAAATGTTCTAGAAGATTTATGTTAATTTTCCTATTAATTTAAAAAAAAATCTAAACATAAGAGGTATCTTGTAATATAATAAAAAAATATATCTACATATTACATATTATATGTAAGTACCTGAATATTTCCATTCTGGTTTACATTAATTTTAAATCAAGCGACTAACTATGGCTTTTACTGGTTGATTTTTAAACTCGTAAAATCGAATTTGTAAAATCTACATTCAATATTATAACAAAAACGTAAAATTCTGAGAAATCTCAGTTCGGAGTAGAACAGCCGAAATAAACTCGGCGGTTTTAATGTACATATCTCCATACTAAATTTTATCAACATCAATTCAGCCGTTTAAACTTAAAATATCAATTAATAAAAATAGATATACAGATAAACAGATATTATAGTTATGTAGATACTTTTAGATTTATAATATTGCTATAATTAATATAACCCTACGAAGAGCTATGGAGAATGAACGTTACTTCGTGAGTAGTAGTCTCGTATTTATCCAGCAATTTGAACAATATAGTCACTGAATGACTGCCGGACGAACAATGGCCACTTCCCGTGCTTACTCTTTCAATTGCTTTTTTTTTTTTCCTATAACCACAACTTGCTCGTGACTTCAGGTCCTTTGTGACAGTCAAAGGTTAATGTTAAAACGATCAAGTCAACCGAATTAATTGTTTCCTTTTTATGGAGATACGAAATGACAATAAGATGAGGCGCAATTAAAAGAATCTTTTTCTAAATGGCCAATTAATTTATTTTGATGGGCTATTTCTGATTTTATGAAGACCTTCCAATTTAATTGTATATTAATAGTATATTTTGACTGTACATACGATGATAAGCAAAAACTTTTACTACTTTCGTAATATACGAACCACAAAAGATATTGAAAAATAAACCAAAATACAGACAGATTGTGAGCGTGTGCTGGAATTCGGAGAAAAAAATAAACCAATTCGAGTCCCTGTTGGCTGTTGATTCATCCAGTTTTTTGGGCCCAGTAAAGGACATGGCATGCAAGTATCCTAGGGGAACGATAACCCTGAAAAACTGGAGCCTTCAGTGATTGATGAGGAACCCGGCTTAAAGCCTCGAATAAACAGACCCTCACGTTCTTTACAATGGCCTCAGGTGTTTGTTTTTTTTAATTTGCTGAGCCATTTCGAGATTGATGTTACGAGGCTTTTCGTGTTATGGTTTTTACATGATCTATTGTGGATATATGTTGAATAGTCAAACGTTTTTGTACTGTAATAAAAAGAAATCTGTATCTTTTAGATATTAAAAAATATGTACATATTTTCTAATATCTAAAATAACACATCTATACAGATAAATAAAATTGAAGTGTCTGTTTGTAATGTCAAAATAACAGCTTTTTACTAAATGCATATGGATGTATACACGGTACATATACCAAAATAACATTTTTTACAATGTTTGTCTGTCTGTCTGTCTGTTCCGGCTAATTCCGGCTAATCTCTGAAAAAGCTAGACTGATTTTGACGGGACTATCATTGGCAGATAGCTGATGTAATAAGGAGTAACTTAGGCTACTTTTATTTTAGAGAAAAATAGGGTCCCACGAAAAAAAATTAAAACCAATGAAAAATTTAATAATATCCGATTCAAATGCGGAAGTTGATATACAACAATGGACATGTAATGTATATTACATAATAATAATTATTATTATTGAAACAATAAAGACATATAAAACGCTACATGACATAGTCTATAGAATATACCTACTAATGGACTGTTACAAGCATTTCTGAATCTTAATAATTACATATTCGATATTTTAAATGTAGGTAGGCACTATTATCCGTTCTATATAATTCGACAGATACATTTCTTTACATTTTAGTAATAATCAATTTAATTTTTCAATCTGTTTTGTACATAGGTATATTGGTCTTTACTCTTTACCAATATATGTATGTATGTATTCATATAGATATTTATATCTTCTTTCAGTGTATTGCAGATATCGTTTACAATCCCGAATGATTATCCTCGCATAGTGAATACGCTGGGTCGATAAGCCATGAATTGGCCCGCTTGATATAAGCTCTCCAATTTCTAGATTTCGATCTTATTAAAACGGCAATTGAACATTTTTATATGTAAGTAGGTACCTACCTTAATTCGAAAATTGTACTTTCATTTTAGATTTAAAATTAAAAAAAAAATCTCTTAAAATAATAAAAATCTTTATTTGTACAAAAACAATAAATCACTAAAATTAAAAACATATAAATAGTGATATACAATTTTTGTGAAAGTTAAAATCAGGCCAAACTTGCCAAGCACCACAAAAATATTCTTGTGCCATCGCGTCCCGCTGTCAGCATTAGAACACAAGTCTTTGCTTTTAGCTCAACATCCCAGGATATGATATGGGATAAAATGACAATTCAAAGAACTTCCAAGTAGGTATATAACGAGAGTTTTATATCTTTAAGTCAGATACGGACAAAAATATAGTATATACTACTGTTTGTATGTGTGCATGTGTATACTTGTGTGTTATATTATAAATAAATAAAAGTTTATGTGTTAGTATCAAGTCCCAAAAGTTATCAGCAACGCGCCCGAGCGAAGCGTTGGTAAATGACTAGTATCCTATATTTCAGGTACCAACAACTGAGAAGAGTAAGTAATTTGATTAAAACCATTACAGAAATTGTAACCGCTTTGATCCAAGCCGGAGGTGATAAATCAAAACTTTGCCATTAAAACAACGTGAGACCGCGACACTTTGATCAACTATCCCAACTTCACTTCTTCACTCAACTTCATTGTTTGAAACTTTTATTACTCCCACAAACCCTTGCACGTGATAAAGGCAAGTTTATTGACAAAGACTATAATAATTATGGCCGGTAGCGTACTCGATATATCACTAATTTGAACACATTATTGGTAAGTTATATTGTACTCATGCAGTGATGAAACAGAAGGTAAAATGATGAGAGTTAATTTATTTGGGAGTAAACAGAAAGGACTTGTATCAACGACTTGTAAACGTTCTCATGAAACAAGTGTCTAAAATTGCTTTAAGTTTGATGTATTTGCACTCGCTCCTCTAGAGATAAATTTGTTCGAAAACTTGCTGAATGTGAAAAGTTTGAAGCTCACTTCAATCCATTACGCGAGTGAAATATTTCTTTGTTTTCTGACTTTACTGTGGCCTTACAAATCACAAGTTTATCATTAGTCGGGCGTCTGTGAGCATCGTTACGCAGATTTTCTGAAGTTTCTTCATCACGAACAATACATTTCTTTAATAAAGCCATTATTAAAATCGTCGAATGAGTGGTTCTGACGAGATCCATTTATATAATGGCTTTTCAGGGTTGATATTGAAGCGTTATCTGGTTAAATAGAAACCGATCAATCTCGTTTATTTATAGGAAATATGTATGTAATGCGATATCGAGCGGTTTATTTAATATAAGTCTATCAATCACGCCGCGCGTCCTGGATGTTGGTGACAGATCGCTGCGCAACATGTGACGCGAATCGGCTTTGACCTTTTGCATTTCCATTTGAACAAACTGTCGTCGTGACTTGATAATGAATAGGACAGTGTTTTTTACTTTATGCCACCATTTTTTATGATATATTTAATTGAAGACAGTTATTTTTTATTTGTAATTTAACATACGTGATATAGTCGAGAATCTACACCGTGCTCTTAAAGTAGACATTCACAACAGGCAAGTGCGACAGATTAGTCTACAGAGGACCTCACTGCAGTAGGTAAGTGTATGGAAGTGACGAGCGGGTGCGTTAAATGCCTCAATGAGTTTGAATCGAGTTTGCGGGTCATCAACTGAAGGTCTTTCTAGTCTAAGTCGGTTAGTGTCTATGACCTGAGTTTAGGTTCATGAGATTTTTTTACAATTCTAAAGGGAATCAATATGAATATAAATATTCAACGACACGTTTGGTTCAGTTTATAGTGACGCTACTTGGTGTGAGCGGTCGCGGTTTCGAGTCCCACTGGGGGCATTCATTTATGTGATAAATAAACACAAATATACCTATATGTATAGTGAATAAACTATCTGGTATCTAAAACACAGACCTCGTACCTTATCATGGAATTATATGGTGCTATCTGTTAACGTTCCAATATATTTATATTTATTTATATGCATCATTAAAATTATTTTATCAACAATAATAATTATTAACAGCTTTCATGAAGGGTGCTTAAGTGACGTTAATTTACAAGAAACACGTCCGTTGAATTGTGCTGGACCGTACAATACCATTAATTGACAGAGGGGTTCTGTATGTGTATGACGTTTATTAATAGATATGTTTGGCCTGTCAATCGCAGAGCACGCCCAATTTATTATTACATTGAAATTACAAAGACAACCGAGTACATTCTTACTTACATACACTCAAATATTTTAATGTCACTACTAATACAATTAATTCATTGCTAGTATATATTGTCTATTTTAATGTATTTTTGTTTATAATAAAATTATTTTATTTATAATTTCATATTGCATTGACTATAATATCTAATACCAATATTTTAAAGTAAAGTTTGTAAGTTTGTGAGTTTGATTGTAGGAAGTAGTAATCATTGGAACTACCGAACCGATTTAGATGAATAGTTTTTATTCCGGAAATCATTCCTTAAGAGGGTGAAAATGAGGATGAAAGTTTGTATGGGGAATAAACCTAGGGACGAACCCAAGCGAAACGAGGGTGAGTCGCTAGTTGATATAATTAATAATACATAATATGTTTATTAACCGTTGCCTTTGTTTATATGTTCCCACATATTCTTCAATTAAAAATTAGTTACAATTGTAGATAATTACAAATATTTAATTATTATATATAACATATCTATCTTATCTCTCTTTTGATATTATGAAAAAATTGCTTCATAATAGTTACTTAAACTAAACTAAATCTAAATAGGTATTGGAAACGTCTAAGGATCTATATAACATTAAAACGCTGAATCTAAAGTGTAAACGTATTCACTGGAACCTGGAGGACCGAAACGAGAAAGTTTTGATTTAGTGCTTATAGCTGTCCCAGTCCTCTTTAAAGTTTTAGCTATGTAATAGAATAAAACTGTTCGAACAATGCACGAGCTTCAGTATTCATAGCTGCGTTTGGAAACATTATAGCGAACTTATTGGTGTGTTGAAGGCGGGCGTATTGCAACTTAGTAGGTATAGGTGATATTTTTTAAATGAATTTTGCCAGTTAAATAATATCTATTTTTTACCGACTTCGAAGAAAGAGATCGTTCTCAATTCGTGGGAATCTTTTTTTTCTTTTTTGTATGTATGTTGACCGATTACTCGAAGATGCCTGAACCGATTTGGAAAATTTTTATCTTGTTTCGAAGGATATACTTCCCACGTGGTCCCAATTAAATTTTATCAAAATCGGTCGAGCGGTTTTTAAAAAAATCTACGATAATTTTTTTTTTTTTTTAATAAATTGCTTAATCGAATATGTTATTAAAAAAACTTTCTTGTTACAAATTACCTGCTTATTACGTCTACACTGAAAATGGAAAAATAAAAACTTAAAAAAAAAAAACGACTTCCGGGCACTAAAATGTAAAAAAAACTAAGCGAGGGTTTTAATTTAGAATAGATATCTAATCAGATACTTTTTTGTATTTTTATAATTTGTTGTTAATATAGCAGGAATAGAAATATATACTCTGTAAAAATTTCAATGCTTTACCTATTCAGTTCATGAGTTATAGCATTCTGACAGACGGACTGACGGACAGCGGAGGCATAGTAATAGGGTTCCATTGACACCCTTCGGTACGGAACCCCAAAAACGGTTTATTTCTGCTGTAGAATACGCTTCATGTTAGAATTAAAAATATCTCTTACTTTTTCATTAATAAGTATATGAGAAGATTACGAAATAGAAAAGATTATTAGTGTCGTAAAGAGCAAGTAGCCGTGCTTTTAAAGGGACAATTTTATTACAAAGTATCCTAAAGTACATATAATAATTTTGACATGCTTCTATTAGCATCTCTTGTTCATATGTATGTAACTAAGTAACAAAACGTCTAATTTAGTTTAGAAAATCATATTTACCCTACAAAATTGTGATATCGATTTGAAATTTTGTTAGTATATGTAATTTAGCTGACAATATAATAGATAATTTACCAGCATCGAGCTCAGTTGGTAAAATAACCAGTAGAGAGAGTTACATTTCAATTACTTTAGTCTCATTTCGTTTGTTTTAACGAACCCAAATGCTAAATTTCGTGACGAGGGTCTGATAATGAAATCTGGAGCTAGAACAAGATATTTTCTAGACTTTTTATAGTATATTATTTAAATAATTGAATATAAAGCATTCTATGAAATATTGTTTTATTATTTAATAATTAAATTTAATTTTAGTAAGATTAAGCAAATAAAATTTACATGACAAGGAGAGTAAATCAAAAGGTTTGTTTGACATTCGTTAAATTTAACTTAGGAGCCGGTTATATCGTGCAGAATAAACAGATTAGCCGTAGAAGGCTTTCCGGCAGTACAAGAACAAATGGGATCAGCGTGAAAAATGTGTAACAATAACAAAATGGGGGAACTCGAAAGCGACATCGGGTCATTAACCAAAAGCGAAACGGTTGAAGCTTTGCCTTAGAGCTAATGAATCAAAAGTTTTGAACAGCAAATGGAATTTTCTTTCGATTGCCACGAATAGATATGAACTTTTAAAATATATTTTTTGCTTGCTTCAATAGTTTTGATTCGGCGTTTTCAATTATATTCAATGGGTATTTTGCTGTTGGAAACGGAACTTAAGTGAATATTAAATGTAAAGTAATGGATTCTATTTGAGCACTAGAAATGAATTATGACAAAGATTTTAATGACCAGTGTTATATGAATTTAATAAATTTATAAATATTTATTTTTGGTATTTACATTATGAAATAACCTAATTATATTAAAAGTAACGGTTTGTAGTTAATTTTTCATATATTTAGTTAAAGACATTCGTATTTAATATTATAAATGTGAAAGTTTGTAAGTATGAATGCTTGTTAATCATTCACGCCAGAACGGCTGAACGGATCTAGATGAAATTTGGCATAGAGATAGATTGTAGTCTGGAATAACACATAGGCTACTTTTTATCCCGGAAAAATGTACGGTTCCCGTGGGATAGGTTTGTTTTTGTTTTCCTAAAGCGAAGAGAGTGTGAGCCGCTAGTAATTAATATGTCAGTCATTCATGTTTATATTATTGAAATTTAATTTTAATTCGTCTTCGAAGTGATACAATTTTCCATTACGTTTAACTCAAATTAATATAAGTCCGAACTTTATGAACTTTACTGAATCTTGCAATATAGTACAAGGTAATATTTGTGTAAATACGAATTGGTAGTTTTATTCGATTCGTCTGTGAAGTTTTAGATCCTGCTACAGGCGCAAGTTTTAACGAGGTGCCATTGACTCGCTCGTCGCTTGAGCAACTTGTTAATCCTTATATTTAAACAACAAACTTTTACAAACATTCTGAGATGTTTCAAGGATATTTTTACAGATTAGGATCATAATATAGGTCCTTGATAAGTTTCAGTATACAAAAGATTGTGTAAATTGATATCTCGATAAAATTTCATTTTGTTCTACGAATAGGTACCTACTCGTATATACCTGCTTTAACATGATAATGAGTTTTTTAAATGAAAAATTTTGAAAATAAAATTTGTAGTTGTGATTATTAATTGGTTTTTTGACTTAATATAAAAGGGAACACTATAGAATAATATATTTCATGGAAAATTTAAACATCAATTTCCGTGAAATATAGTATTCAAATGATGGCGATGGCTTCACCATACAGTGTGTATCCGAGCTTTTAAGGTATCAATTGTATCACATACATGGATCCATGGTTTACATCGAATTCTGTCAAAAAATGTTCAAGAGCGTTAAATCTTACGACCTCTTTGCCATTTTAAATCTAACTTAACTTTAAATAATTTAACTTAACTTTAAATTATTATATTATGTGGACCTCTTTGCCAGTTAAGTTGCAGATATAATATTTTACGTAGATTTCACGTTGATTGACGTTTAAATGTTGCTACATTGTTTACTAAATCAGTTTATTAAATTAGTGGGTACACCAAATGAATTAACACCGAACATTTATTAATTTGCTTGCGTTGTTCGGTGATTTGAGAACTGTTTCGTTATTATAAATACAAAAAAAAAGCTGTATATCTTTAGGTCTGGTGGTTGCAATAGATTTTTGAACTTTAAAAGTACCTATTAGAAAACCTTATATAATACGTGTAGTAGGTATATATTTTTAGTAGTAATAATTTTTTAACTATCAAATCTATTCTTAAAGATATAACAATTATTAGGTACCTTAAGTTTTTTAGCTTGTTAAAATTTTCTTTTCTTTTTTGGATAATAGAAATGTAGCCACCAGTATTCACACCTCGAGTAAGGCTCGCTCGAGGTGGCTAAACATGTTATTTTAAATAAGACACACAGAGGCATTTATTTTAAATCTAGTTAGTATAAATGTTAATATGACACACGTTTGGCTCGCTTGGTCGCGGGTTCAAGTCCCGCTGGGGGCATTCATTCGTGTAATGACGAATGTTTGTACTCCAGTCATGGGTGTTTATATTTATAATATGTATGTTTTTAAAGTTATATATGTGTAGTGTATCAACTATCTGGTATCCATAACACAAGCCTTGCAGCTTACCATGGAACTAGATGGTGCTGTGTGTTAATGTCTCAACATATTTATTATTTATTATTATCTATACTAATATTATAAAGAGGTAAAGTTTGTGAGTTTGTGACGTTGTAGGGGGTAATCTCTGGATCTACTGCACCGATTTAGATGAAATTTAGTAAGAAGATAGTTTGAGACCCTGGGAAGGACATAGGATACTTTTTATCTCGGAAATCATCTCTTAAGGGGATGAAAATGGGGATGAAAGTTTGAGAAATCAAACTAGGGACGAACCCGAGCGAAGCGAGGGTGAGCCGCTAGTTTATAATAAAATTTAAAAAAAACTGTAATTCTATCTAGCTTAGTTTTTAATTATCTAGTGAGCTAAGGCATGTGGATAAACCAGATATTAATAATTTCCATAACGTCATTTGCTATCACCATCTCATTATTCACCGATTGCACACGTTAGTTCTAATGACTGTATTAATAGGTTTAGTACTATTACACTAAATGTCGACGTTATAAGTGACTACTAAGTACATAGCAATGGTTCAATAAGATTTCCGTTTTTGAATTTAATTCCACTTGAATGTGAACGGAAACTGTACTTTAAACCGGAATTCTAATTTTCATACAGCATTCAATAATTTTAGGGAATTGTCAAGAATAAAACACAAAATATCATTTAATATTTATTATACTAAATTAAAAGTATTTATTTTTAAATGTACACATAATTCACTCATAAAATAACTTAGGAAAGTATTTTTTTTGCTTTGCTACAATTCCATTTATTTAAAATATAAAGAAATTTCAAAAGAATTATTTTTCTCATGATTACGCACTACATTTTAGGGATATGCAGTCAAAGAGAAAAAATAATTTCTTTATCAGACTTTAAATTTGGAATTATTTTGGAATAAGAAAAAAATTAAATTTCATACACTAGTGCCAATCTTTAGAGAAGAGATAAAATTAATTACGATGTTAGTAGTAGTTGGCACTCGCAAGTAATTGCGAATGTCACAGCTTTAAAAAATATTATTTCACAAAAAAAGTTGTGTTTTTGATTTAAATGCTGTATAGCGTGAATGCTTTTTATACGTGAAAATTCTTTCCTGTTATACAGGCTTCTTTGTGTTCGAGGTTTTTGTGTATCCTACATCATTAAAGTTGTTGCAGTCCGCGCTTTGGTATGAAAAATCAAACCGCAACTTGTCAAAAGCATTACCCTTCCACGTCATGTAGCCGAGAGAAAGGCCTTTGGTTGTCAAGATTTAATATTTAATATAAAATAATAAATATGGGTATTTTATAAAATATTAAATTTAGATGTTTTATTTTGTATATATTCGTGGCTGTAATACTGTGTAGCACTTAAATTATAAAGTGAAACCGTATATTTGGTAAACGTTAATTATTTACATATCCTGATACCTATGTTTATTGTAGTTTGATATAGGATAATTAGCGACAACTCTAATTAAAAAAAAATATTTGACATTATACTCTGACACGAATTGAAATGCAGTTTTTTATTTAAAAAAAACATGAAAAAAAAACAACAGCTGAATGTTGTGGATAAGAATTGTCAAAAATACCACTTCGTCGTACAAACTATGTCACAGGTGCGCATTTGTCAGAGATTCAATAAATGACAGCAAGATAAAATAGAAAGGGAAACAAGAAAATGACGTGACGAGAATTACAATAGCGTCAATTTTACCCTACTTTAAATGATTTAAAGCCTGCCAAGATGCGGTAAACCTATTTACATTAGAAGAAAACAAGCCACTTTATTAATCGTGATAATTTTTGTTTATCTTTTAAAATACATATAATAAAATTCTGGGTTGAATTACTACATCAAATATTTTGTTGGAAATTCTTATTGGAATTGTCATTATTATCGATACAGAGGCCTAATCTATAGTTTTTAAAATTTTGTATGTGTGTCTGTCTTTCTGTGAACGCATCACGAGAAAGGCACTGGACAGATTTTGATGAACATGAACGTTCCTAGGGATGAGCCGCTAGTTTTCGATAAAATATAGTGATATAGATGTACATTACGTGCACAAAATAACACTTAATGTACCTACACGATATGTCAATAATTAAAATAAAGTGAATAATATGCGCACATATTCTCCCCATGGACGGACCATTTTTTTGTATAGAAATTAAAATATATAAAAGCCAGGCCTTATAATAAAAATAATAATTATATAAGTGAGTTAAAATTAGTTGTGTCAAAATGAACATAAATTTCATTATCAGTACCCTTAGGTGAATATTTGCTTTTAATATCTTCTATTTATATTAAAATTAATAATTTCAGGTTGGTTGATTTCAACGAATTGAATGTATGAGGAGGGGAATTCATTGTTCACCACATAGTTTTACATAAAGGGAGTAAACATAAATGTTATTTTATTTATACAATGTTTCCAGCATCACATCAGCGCTATGTAATGAACTGATCTCATATCGGATTTCATAAGCAGCTTAACGGTGAAAATCCTATCAAACTCCGACTTATTTGATGCTTTTATTCACCGCGTCATGGTATAGAGAAGCGCGATGAAAGTTTATAACTTCTCATAATCCGGGCGACAAAAATGAAAAAAACCTAAGTATATATATAAATTTTATACACAAGGAATTTCGGTAAGTACAGCTTTAAAAGAGATTCGGTCAAAATATTTGATGAATACGAAAAACGCGTGCGATATACGTATCTATACTATTCTTTTCATGTAATAAAATTGTAACTGATCGTTGTTTGTACATGGCAGATATTTGAGAAAAACTATAATTGTGGGTCTTTATTAACGCAATAGAACCAAAAATAATGTTTTTTAGTATTTTTGTCTGTTTGTCTGTGCGTTTGTGCGCTATAATCTCAGAAACAGCTTAACCGAGTTGTATGCGGTCTTCACCAATGTACTGTGGTAAGCTTCACTTAATATTAAGTATTTGTTTTATTTCAATCGGTTCATAAATAAACAAGTTATGTCAATTTAAGGAATCACCCAGGGACGAACCCGAGCGAAGCGAGGGTGAGTCGCTAGTGTATTATAATAATAATTGATCATACCTCTTAGGTAGACTGAACAAGTCATATTCGCATAGAATAGTGGCAAGAATGGAAAACTTTGGACAAAAACGATCCAGGCGTCAACGGTCAATTTAGTTTAAAATCATCTATCGGGACTGCTCTACATCACGTCAAGTTATATTCAACTAAACCGTTTACAATAAAACAAGGATACATTTTTAATACTGTTAGGAACACAATTCATTAGGCGTCTATTACGTGCATAGAAATAGACCTACATATAAATTACAATTAAATTTATTATATACGTATAAGCTGTTACAAGTCATAACTCATATTACAGATTCATTTACACAGCAAATATCAGTATGCCACTATTTCTCAGTAAATATTAAGTTTCAAGCTTTGAATACCGGTATGAAGGGCGTAAACCAATATGTCACGTGGCTTTTTACTCACTCTATGTATACCCCAAGAGGCTTTATAGATTTGTTTAGTCATGCTCAGTCTGATAAATATTTTCTTTAACATATAACATGGCGTTATGCGTATAAATGGCTGGTATTTTGTGGAAAAAATATTCAGTACAAAATTTCCTTTTGGAATTCGCTGTAATGTAATGTAACTGTATATTTAAATATTTATTAAAATAGTTATACTCAACCTAAGGAAATAGTGTGAACTAAACAAGCAAAACAATAATGTTTTAAAATATGGTACCAGTAGCAATTTATGTACTGAGTGATGAGTAAATGAATGTTAATAAATAAAAGCAGTGATTCAAATTTTAGGTTAACTCTTTCAAGGGAAAGAGAACTAATGCTAAAAAATAAAAATAAATGTAAAATTGATAATAGTAGCTTAAATAGAAAATCACGCTACTATTTTTGACTTCGTCATTTATTTTGGCGTACTCATATCAAAACTAGGATGTATGTAAATAGGTATATTATGATAAATGGGAACAGGACAACCCTACGCAACAGACGTGAGAGTTTAAGAAGAGGGATAACGAAATTAAGTGATAAGCCTTACTTTTTAACCCCCGACGCAAAAAGAGGTGTTATAAGTTTGACGTCGATGTCTGTCTGTGTGTGTGTGTCTGTCTGTGGCATCGTAGCTCATAAACGGATGGACCGATTTCGATGCGGTTTTTTTATTTGAAAGTCAGTTTCCTTGCGGTGGTTCTTAGCTATGTTTGGTTAATATCAGTCCAGCATTGTAAGAGTATCAGCTCTTTTCCAAAATGATATGAGGCATTTTGGCGTATGATTACTAGATTAAGTGCGTCAGGCGTGCCAGTGTAATCGTTATATGACAATTAATTTGCGTAGGGGGTTTTTAAAATTTTTAATATTGCTCGTAAGCACTAACAAATCCACATACATATATGTTTGTAGCCCACATATACTATACGAAAACGTAACATAAACATTTTATATGAAACAGTTAAGAATAATTTAAAATAACGGATCTATATATCAAAATACATTTGATTACGTGCCTAGCAAATTAAATCTCTGGTATTGAAGTATATCATAATGAAGCATGTTAGGCGCCCGTCGAACGATTTAATAACATTGTAATGGCCGGCGGATTGTTCAACCGTTGTATTTAATTAAGCCACGGCCCTTTATTCAACCCTCTTTATGTACTAACCCGCCAACCCCGAAGAGTTTTATTATGTGTTATTATTTTTAGGCTCAAATTAAAAGCTTATGGAATGAATAAATTTATCAGCGAGCTTAATTAAGCTGCTTTCGGCGCATATTGCTTTAAAAGGTAATAGGCGGTGTTAAAGCATATAAATTAAAGTTTACTGCATATAAAATAAACTGTTTTGTTTTATTTTATTAGTTTCTATAAACGATTTATGAAACGCTGGCTGGTTAATGCTGAAATTTGTAATAATTTAAGTTACATGTAATACCTCTACGTTGTTATGTAACAGTAGCGTTGTCTCGCTTCGATATGGCGCAATCTAAGGATCGCACCAAAATCTTATTACGCGATTTTTTTCCATATCCTGGAGGAAACTATTTTTCCGGAATAAAAAGGAACCTATACCTATACCTTTCTTTCCGTAAATTTCTATCTATCTATCTATTTAGCCCTCTTTAACGTCCCACTGCTGGGTACGGGCCTCCCTTCAATAGAAGGGGGATCAGGCCATAGTCTACCACGCTGGCCAAGTGCGGATTGGCGGACTTCACGTGTCTTTCAAAAACTTGTTAGGTTCTCTCAGGCATACAGATTTCCTCACGATGTTTCCCTACATCGTAAGGCAAGTGGTAATCATGTTGTAAATGATTCGCACATGAAAATATGAGAGGTGCGAGACCCGGGATTTGAACCCGCTTCACTCGGTTTCCCAAGCAAGCGTGTTAACACTGGGCTATCAATGCCTAACTCGGAAATTTCTGCTGATCAATAAAATTCTGTTAAAATCAGATCACAGTTCCTGAGATAGCCGGGTACAAACAAATAGGTTGATAAAAATTTTTAATACAATAATTGGTCTTTGGTACCGTATACATAAAACCATAAGAACCTAATATGGGGTAGATTTTGTGAAATCACAGACATTTAAATTTTATTTTCTTAACTACCTATATGATTCGTATATACCTACGCGTTATGTAGATATACAGATATGATATTATATATCCATAGATTTAGCTAGTTAACTAAGAACAAACAAAAAGGGAGACGGGTTTCATAGGCACTCAACCTTTTATGACAATAATGTTCCGTTATATCGTCAATAAAATAACTGCATTTTTATCATTTATTCATGGAACATATGTATCTATAACCATAATCAAAATATCACCAAACTTATTCAGAAATTAATTGACTTATGTCCTATGTAATAAATATATTTTAAATGTGAAAATATTCAAATTATGAAATTTCATTATTAAACCTGCGAATAAGTTTGAATGATATTGTTTTGCAAAACTCTGATTCATACCAAACAGTAATCATTGTTGGTTTTAAATGAGAACCTAGTTTTGGTAGTCTATCGAATCTGAATCAACATTGATATATAATAAAAGATTCCGTGGTATCATTTATAATTTTATCCAAGTTGGACATGTTTTCTTCTTATTTTATAATATGACCCTTACAGCTTCTCCAATTTTCTGCTGTTGTGGCTGTTACATTTACGAGAACTTCTGGTAATAGAACTTTAAGGCGGGCTATTTTAAAAGTTTTATTTTTATTGAGCTACAAACCCTTAAGGGGCTTACAGTCAAAAAAAAATAGCTTGAGCCCATAAGACTTATAGTGTTAAACTCACAGTGATAAGGAGGCAGCCTCAATACTCTGACTTCATATACGTTGGCTACGTAATCAATATGTTCATTTTTTAAATATTTTTTAAAAATTTGCTTTAGGTTTTTTGTCTTCGTAGGGTACTTGTTTTCATTTAGCCACTTTTGAAATCAGCCTTTCTTGATGCTATTACTGATACTCTTTCTTTTTGTGTAGAATGACCAGGGGATATTATTCATTACTAAAACTGAAGCTTTTTCTAGTTTTGGTAGTACAGTACTCATCCACTTTTCAACATTATATCCTATCCATCCATATCAGAATTGTAATCGATCAACTGAGCATCTGCTTATAATATTTTCTTATATTATTTTAATGTAAATATTTTTACATAAAGTTTTAGAGTATAAATATATTATTTGTGAATACAAAGAAATCTATATTTGTACTATAATTTTTAAAGCTAATTTATTTTATATTTTTTATATAATTAATTTATTATATAGCTATAATAAGCATTATCGCTCGATTTCGCCTCTAGAAAAACAAAAACAAATCTCTTCCACAGGAACCGTAAATTCTGAGGTATGAGATATATAGTATTATTGTAAAGTTTCTGAAAAATCCATTCAGTAGTTTTTGCATAAAAGAGTAACAGACATCCATACACCCAAACATTCTCACAAACTTTCGCATTTATAATTTTATTATTATTAATTTTATTACATAAATTGATTGCTTTATATATTTTCATATAGAAGACCACTGCCAATATTATTATGATCGCAAAATGAAATTATTCAAACGAGAAAGAACGATATCTAAAATAACCTGTTTTATAATTTGTTTATCTTTAGTTATATAACTAAACCTATGAAGCATTGATCTATATATTCTATACGTAATAAAAGTTTTAAATTTTTATGAAACAAAAATAAATCTAATGGATATAAGCAAGTATTGAGAGAATATAAGGTTAATTTTCGTTACCACAAAAAGTTTTCAGTAATCGACCCAGGGCCACGATTGACCGACACTCATTTTGAACTGACTTGAGCTTTGTCTTCAAGTAATTGTTTGTCTTTCTGTGAAACCGCTCAAATTCGTTGTTTAAGCCCAAATTTAAATAACATTGTTCGCAGTCACTTTAACAAAGAGAATGTTTTTATCATGGTGTACGGTGAAATTATAAAATGAATGAATTATCTAATAAGAACGTATCTCTATGACCAAGTAATTTTATACAAAAACGAATTTTACGAAAATGCTGAAATTATATACATATCTAGTTTTTATGTCGTTAGCTACCTATGTAAAGCTTAATTAAAAGAAAAATTAAAGCTCAATTAAATAACATTTTCATATTGGATTTACATTCATGTTTAGGCAACCTTATAAATTCAAGAAAATAAAGCAAAAAGTAAACCGTTCAATTTTTATTGCTACAAACTCGTATAAAGAGATAAAATTAAATAGAATTAATTCTGCCAACATCCCCAAATATCTCCATCTGGAAATAGGTTAAAGAACAAATACAGAAGAAGACTGAAGCAGTCGCCGGTGCGAAAATATTTATACGGCAGGAAACAATTTGGTCCGTGTAACGAAGGGCGTTGATTGGGCAATCTCTTGGGAATCACTTACGAAACCCCTTAATTGAAGATCAATTACCGCAAATCGAAACTAAGGGCGTGTTAGTTCTAAGTTTGTTTAATGCAGTTTGTTTTGATTCTAATCCAAACACGTAAGTTACACAGTTTGTTGCCAAATAGACCAAATAACTGAATCTAATGAGCGGTGATAAGTGAATTGGTACTTCTATTTCCTTTATGAAATTCATGATTAACACTCAAGATCAGAATTTTATGTTGAAAATATACAATAAAATGGTTAGTTGAAGCGATACAAGGGGAAAATCTTAAGGGGATAGGATTGAAAAAAGGTCAAATACAGGATGTTGTATGTAGTATGGATGTAGGTACACCCAGATGCAGATATTCAAACAGAAGAGAGAAAAACGATAGTGCTCGTAATTCTGTTCTCTCTGGCTATTCCCCATATAGTTAGTACAAACATTCGTGCTCATCACACAAATGAATGCTCCCAGCGGGACTCGAATCCGCGACCGCTGGCACAGCAAGCCAGACGTGTCGTCACTGTTATCAGGTCACTTGCCTAATGCTTCATTTGTTATTTCTTATGTACTAAGATTTCGGTTAACTATAAGTGTTAATATGTACGCTACCCTAAATTCTAAAGTTTGAATATTATATCAATTATCATTATATTAGAATTATATAAATTTATAACTTTAATAAATAAAATATATGACCGAAACACTCATATCTGTCTGTCCGTCAGCCGCAAAGTTTTTTCTCTATATTTAATAGGAAATTCTTGAAAATCTAAAAATCAACTATTAGGCATCAAAATTTTATAAAAAATTTTATATAATAAATAATAAGATTTCTTTCTATAAAATTAATAAAAATCATAGTTTTAATACCAGCCGAAGGTATAAATAATTTCAATCTTTTTAAAAGTCAAAAATATCAAATATAACAGAAACAAAAGGCCAATTAAAATCTAAAAAGTTTTTATATCAATATAATTATAATAAAAACGTGTTTTCCAAAAGAATGTTGTTTTAGCAGATAAGGACAAGTAGCATTTGAGAAAAAAATGCGAGTTACACGTGCTACCAAAGAGAACTCTATAGATGGATCATCAATCAAGCCGGCGTTGAATTTGGAATGAGACTTACATTGAAGTAAATGTACATCATGTATTAACGGAACATTGAACCTGACTCGTTATTTATTGTCTACATTACACCCCAGAAATGCAATACAACTTCATTAAGTCGAAAGGAAAAGGTTATAAATTTCAATCAGCTCGGCACTTTCAATATAGCGTTAGATTCAGGATCAGTGAGTTTATTTGTACCAGTACAATGTACATTTATATTAGATGGCTAAAGATATATAGATTACGTTTTAATGGAAGCGGTCACTGATTTATTCGATGCTTACTTACCAAGCTGTGAACAAAACTAATGTTTGTTTACAAAAGATGTACATAATAAAAAACCTACATTCATTGAATTTCTAGAAGAAAACACATAGGTTAAACTGCTGGGTCTGTAACCATGAAAGTTATATGAGATAGGGTATTAAATAGGTGTTCTAAATCCATCTTTATTATGGAGCTTTGATGATGGGGGCAGGAGGACTGTTAGATGGTTCATGAAAATAGAAATTTGTCATTTCTAAAGTTAGAAATAATATGGAAATTTAACGTTTAAGAAAAATATCATGGGCTCTTTGTTGATTGTAGTGCTAATTTAATCCTAAATAATTTTGGTCAATTTCTGTTACTGTGATTTCCAATTTAATTAAGACAACGATTTACAGAAACAGATAAGTAAGTAGCAAGTCCGGTAATATGAACTTTTAAATTATTTAAAGAATATGAGATCAAAAGTTTCCTCAATTAACAAGTATTCGAGTTATTTTTTGATTAAAATTATATAATCATGTTTACTTAATGTAGGCAATATCTTTATTTATATATAAATGCAAAATACATTAACATATCGAGTACGAATAAATTATGTTAATATATAATCAACTGATTTTAAACGGCATTACTGTGTAGTTGGAAATAGAGTGTAATTTTATTTTTCAATATCTTATGTGCGCAATTTCGAATTTAATTACGTTGACATCACAGTCGCAGGAGAAACAAAATCCCCATATGACAAAGTATCGAATTAAAGGTGAGGTAAAATATGTAAAAAAAATATCTTTTTCTAGAAATTCTTCCAATTTTTATCAATTATTCATTTCGGTCTATTTCAAATATTTCTAAAATTAGTTAGGTGTGTATTCAGCCCTTTTGATCGTCCCACTGCTGGGCACGGGCCTCCTTTCAGTGCGAGGGGAATCAGGCCATAGTCCACCACGCTGGCCAAGTGCGAGTTGGCGGACTTCACATGTCTTTTGAAAACTTGCTAAGTTCTCTCAGACACGCAGGTTTCCTCGCGATGTTTTCCTTCACCGTAAGGCAAGTGGTAATCATGTTAGAAATGATTCGCACATGAAAATATCAGAGGTGTGAGACCCGGGATTTGAACCTGCTTCACTTGGTTTTTCAAGCGATCGCGTTACCACTGGGCTACCACTGCCTACAATTATAGTAGGTAGTACGTTAAATTCGACCCAGCTTTCCAATTGCAAGCCATAATATCTATTAACATAGGTACTCGACAATATTATCGTTAATAACTCCTCTTATGCGTACCTCTTGATTCTGACCCAATTAGATTGGTTTCATCAGCATTACATTCGTTTGTTCGTACGATTCGAATTCTCGAATGTACTAATTCGGGAATACTATTGAATAAATGGATAATGCTAAACTACAGGACCTAAAAGGCCGATATTTGATAGTAGGTAAAGTTCAAATAAGACGGGATGTTTTGAAGGTTAACTCTCAAACAGTTGTAAATAAGAATCAGAAACAAAATTTTTGGGGTTCTAAATTAAAAACCAACAGCCAGGTAACTGGAGCTAAAGCAGATTGCTAGTCTATGCACAAGTAACCAATATTAAAGGATGTTTTAAGAATTTCACCTGTGTAGGAGTGTTTTATAAACACTTCTAGTGTTTGTATGGAAAACAATATTTTCAAGGTAGATATATATAAACTTTAACGACCATTTGTACCAATTTCTTAATTTCATGTATACAGACAGATAACACGCAATTACATCGTATGTACACGTGTGTTTATTACTCATCCACGATGGATTTATTGTATACATATAGACTATGGCCTAGACACACTTTCTTAGTAATAAAATTTGCAAAAAGGTAGCGTTGATCGTTTGCCAGAATATGTAATTTTATACACATTTATTATATTCAATTAAATAAAAGTCGTTGTGTTTTTTTTTGAAATCACAAAAGTAATACCAAAGGTTAAGACTATATTGTCATATTATATTATTGTTTTTTTTTTTAAATAATAATTTTTATAAGGGTAATTTCTTTCTTACTTTACAGGTAACGATTTAAACTTTAGGCTAAATTTATGAGGTTACTGCTTAAGCGATGGTTATCTGACCTCTGCGATTTGTAAAAGGTGACCCAGTAACAAATCAGATAAGACTGATTATCCACAAAACTAAATCAGGATACGAGTTAATCATTGCAGGATTTCAGTGAACGCTACCATTATTTATTGTTTTAAAGACTTTTGTTTGTAAATGAAATAGTTTTAAGTATTTTATTTGTTCTATCATTTCTTTACTATGTAAAATATAACACGTTCTATCTTCAAGAGAGAAAAATAATTGTATTTCTTTAACACATAGTATAATATATTATATTTAATCAAGTTTAATTAAAACAATTAACTGAAAACTATTTTATTTAAAATAACTTTTTTTAATATATTTATGTACCAGAAAAAAAAAACATACAAGTTAAAACTGATACCATGTGTACAAAGGATGATTTATCTTTTTAAGAGATCTCTACCAGAAACCCTCAAGCGTGAGAAAATAATGAATTATTGTTGTTGCGCTTGGATGCGTCCTTGGGTGCCTAACAGTGTGTTCAGGTCATCATGGTTCAGGTCAATCCGTGGACTATATTTTATCTAAAATCAAAAAACTTTAGCTAAACAGGTCAAATACAAAAAAAGAACTGCTGTAATTGTTGAAAAATGAAAATTGTAATTGAAGCTTACAGCATAAACTACTCAAGCATACAAGCCAAGGCAGGTGATTTAAAGAAAAGTTATTGCGAAAGGCGTTAAATTAAAGCTCACCCACAACAAGTGGTAGAAGAGACAGCAGTAATTACTAAAACGTGGAATTAACGAAAGTTCTTAAACAATGCAAACTAGGAACACGAATTTCAATTGCATCGTATGGTTAAGGTACAATTTAATAAGCACCGCAGCACACAGCCGAGTGTCTGAACATACAATAAAGTTGTAATTACTAACTTAGGAACTATACTGCGTCTAAGAACTGAGTCGCACAATAAATCCCGTTGAAGTGATCTTCGTCTGCAGATAGAAGATTGTGACGTCACAACTTGTGTAACTACCCTAATCACCTTTGTTAGGATTTCCCGGTAAGTCTGAATTTTATAGCCATAATGCCATTTTATAAAGTCTAGAGAGATGGTTTTAAGAAAATTATTTTCTCGTGCACGCTTTTATACCTAATATTTTTAGTAAAAATCAGATATTTAGTAACAAGACGTGAACGTGCAACTGCAAGATTGAGTTTAAATACTTTTCTATAAATGTAGGTAGTTTTTATTGTAAGTTTTTTTGTTATAAAAATAGTATTATAAACTCTAGTCAAGGGAATACTGCACACTTTCTTTTTATTTAATTATAGGTATATTTGAATTGATCACCAAACGCAGACTCAATTATGTATCTAAATCTAAAAAAAGATAAATATTGATAAAATTATCTACGCCAGTTGTAGGTAACTGTTGTATTAGTTTATTTTATAATAAAACGTATAAAAACTTTGTGGTATAACATAGAAAAAGAAAGAAACAAAAAATCGGTCAAGTGCGAGTCGAATTCACACACGAAGGATTCCGCACCATCATACAATGGATCGATTGGATACTTTTTAGGGTTCTGTACCCGAAGGGTGATAACGAAACACTATTCCTATGCATCCGATCCGGTCCGTCCGTCTGTCAGAGGGCTGTATCTCATGAACCGTAATAGGTAGAGAGTTTTAATTTTCACAGAGTATAACAACAAATAATAAAAACAATATACATGAAACATATTTTAACGTCCGTAATCGATCATCGAAGATAATATACCACAAATAAAATAAAAGTCATATTAATAAAAAGTATATGTGCGATGGTACGGAACCCTTCGTGTGTCAATCGACTAATACTTGACCGATTTTTATTAATATGATTTTATTTTAATAAAGAATAAACAAACACAATAAACTATAATATTCATATAGCAGTAACTAATGAAAATCTGGAAACTTTGAGCGCAAACACATTCACTTTATTATCCATATATAAAAGGATATTAATATCCAAATATGCTGCGAGAGACTTTATTTATACCTACAATATAATACTGTAACTGATTGACTGACAGCTGAAAACGAACAGCTTAACAGGCGGGGGGAACTAGGAAGAGATTTGAAATTAAGAGGAAATATTCCTTGAGTAGTTTAGGGGTGCGCTAAAGAGGGTTTTTTGAAGTTCCACCCCTAAAGGGGTGATAAAATTTTTATGATAATAATATATGTATTTCTGGCCTAAATTTATTTGCTATTAATATTTTGAAATTATTTCATTTTACACCATTTAAAGTTCATAAAGCGAAGAAATTAGAAGTAAAGTAAGGTTTGCGAAGCCCTACTTCAGACTAAATGGCGCCTGATTGACACTTAAAACACCTTAGTGAGTCGCTTGGAGGCTATAATTACTGAAAATTTAATTATAAACTAGGTTTCTTCGCAAAACATTCTACAATTACTTGTGTTTTAATATCAGGTATATACATATATTATTTCATTAGTATTAATATAAAAATAGCCTTAAAATGTCATACTAAGTTAATAGAAACAATATTCTTTATATATATATATATATATATATATATATATATATATATATATATATATATATATATATAAAGAACAACGTAATAACGTAATAATATATATATATATATATATATTATTACGTTACTATTTATTATGTATACACTTTCAGATAGATGAGTTATTATGATATACCTACAAGAATACATATAAATATTATAATAATATCTATACATATAATAAAATTGTAACAAAGTCGAATCTGTACATTAAATATTTTTTGGAAAATCTAATTGAAATAGACATTATTATCGATACAGAGTCCGAATCTATAGTTTTTAGAATTTTTGTCTGTTTTTCTGTCTGTCTGTTACCGCATCACGAGAAAACCACTGGACAGATTTTGATGAAATTTGGTATGATGATAGCTGGTTATTCGGGTCAACATATAGGATTTTTACCGCGGGAAAATATCTCATTTCTGAGAAAAAATACAAAAACTGCATTGTAAGAGTATATTAATATGTAAAACCTGAGAATTTGTTTTTTAGTCATCTGGATGCGGGCGGAGCCGCGGGCAATGCTTGTATAAAATAAAGTCGGGTATGTTACA
This sequence comes from Brenthis hecate, assembly GCA_951806755.1. Classification (NCBI taxonomy): domain Eukaryota; kingdom Metazoa; phylum Arthropoda; class Insecta; order Lepidoptera; family Nymphalidae; genus Brenthis; species Brenthis hecate. The sequence continues at coordinate 4,788,822 of OX638263.1, forward strand.
ACACTTATAAATTCGAGAACTGCAGGACCGGTTTTTAGGATCTGTATTTTGTTGGATTAGTCTTTATCACGAATAGCAGAGTAATTATTAAAATAGAAAAAATCACGAAAAAAAAAATTGAAAAAAAATCTACATCCATACTAAGCGTCATAACGTACCTAGAGACAAACGAACCTGAAGCGAGGGTGAGTCGCTAGATATTAATAAAAAATATTATATAAAAATAAAAAAAACTGGAAGATTACCTTCGAGATGGTATTTGATAATTAAAATATGCAATGAATGTTTTATTGCACGCTTAAAAGCAAATGAGCATTCAACATCTATACCGTAAATCTTAAACAATTCCGAAATGCTTAAAGTAATTGCGAGCAGTCAAGGAAATTGTTCAATATCCTGCATGGTTCTAGACGTACAAAATAGTGAGCACATAGCTCTACACCACAAGTGACGTAAATTCCCTCGATAGACACCGGCGCCGTAGTTACCTCGCACACGAGACGATACATTATTGCTGTCATAATACACTGGCATACGGGTTCACCCATATCTGTACTATAATCAGTAAGTAATCAATTTGACATGTTTTATTTAGATGATATAGTAAGATATTGTAAGATTTATAGGTTCTAGCCGTGTTAATTTAACTAAGAATCTTATTCACTTTAATTGATCGACTTCAATCGACAGGGGATTCTCAATTTTTATATATTGATAACTAGTGAGCCACTTCGCTCAGGTTTGCCTCTAGAAAAACGAAAACAAATCTGTCCCACGGGAACCGTAAATTTTTCCGAGATGAAAAGTAGTCTATATGTTATTCGCTATGTTATTGTAAAGTTTCATCAAAATCCATTCAGTAGTTTTTGCGTAACAAACATTGTGGATACATTCATACATACGAGTACATTCTTACAAACTTTCGCGTTTACAATATTAGTAGGATTATATTTGTAACGCCCGATGCAAAAACGTCAGGGTGTTAAAAGTTTGCGTATGTGTGTCTGTCTGTGGCATCGTAGCCCCCGAACGGATGAACCAATTTTGATTTTGTTTTTTTTTTGTTTGAAAGGTGATTTAGTCGGGAGTGTTTCTTAGCTATGTTTTATGAGAGCCGGTCCAAGATGGTCGGGGTTTTTTAAATTTTTTAATTTATCATGCGTTATTTGTCTCGTGACTATGATTGTTATTAAGCATTCGAAACGTCATCGGGAACCAAAAACCAAAATAAATCCGCGAAAAAAAGATGGTTTTAATTAAAATTTTACGTAATATTCTAATTGTTAACTAATTGTAGGCTGAATTTAATATTTCTTTAAATGTACAAAGACGTTATACTTTCAGAGTTATTTTGAAGCTAGTGCAGATTTTCATTTAAAAATAATTATTTTGATCACTATTCTCTAACTCTCTTCATCCAAAATATAGGAGGTTGCGAGGTAGTTAAGAGCTATGCATACCTGGGCTCCACGATCACCAACGTTAAAGGCTGCGAAGATCAGTGAAAAACTCGCAAAGATTTGGAAGGGCTGCAGAATAACCAATTTCCAATCTTTCTATTCGGAGCTGAGTCGTGGACGCTAAGGATTCAAGGCAAGATGTGGTGTTGGAGACGCATGCTTTGACGACATGTTTGACTGAGTTTGTACTGACAGTCCCGCTGGGGGCATTCATTTGTGTGATGAGCACGAATGTACTCCAGTAATGAGTGTTTATATTTATAATATGCATGTATTTAAAAGTTATACCTATATGTGTAGCGTATCAACTATCTGGTTTCCGTAACACAAGCCTCGTAGCTTACCATGCAACTAGATGGTGCTGTGTGTTAATGTCGCAACATATGATTAGCTTTGTTGATTATATGTTAATTATATGTTGATTAGATTGCTCAGAATCCCTTGGACCGCGACCTTGAGAAGCGGTGACGCAATACTCGACCGAGAGAGAGAGAGAGTCAAGAGCGAACGACTAAGAAGAAGAATTCTCTAACTGGTTATATATATATATATATATATATATATATATATATATATATATATATATATATATATATATATATATATATATATGTATGTATGTTGGCAAATGTAATGAAATAAAAAAAAATCAATAAATTAAAAACATTCTAATACTTTTATTCATAAAATAAATGTCATAAATATATTCGTGTACGCTGACATGTGCACAGGTCCTTAGTCATAATTACAAGATATGCAATGTGAACATCTACACATGCAGGGAAATTACTCCCGTTATTGGTTTATAATGGCGTTGTAAAATCAGTAAATGCAAATATAAGCGGTCTATAATATTTATTGCATAATTTGTAATATATGTACGTGTCTTGTTTGCTTGCATTTAGCCCTTTTTAACGACCCACTGCTGTGAACGGAGCTCCCTTTAATACGAGGGGAATCGGGTTATAGTCCACCATGCAGGCCAAGTCCGGGTTGGCAGACTTCACATGTCTTTTGAAAACTTGTTAGGTTTTCTCAAACATGCAGGTTTCTTCGAGACGTTTTGGTTTACTGTAAGACAAGGGGTAATCAAGTTGGAAATGATTCGCTCATGAAAATATCAGAGGTGCGAGACCCGTATTTGAACCCACTTCACTCGGTTTCCCAAGTGAGCACGGTAGCACTGGGCTACAACTGCCTTCTTGTTTGTCTTGCTTGTTTATACTTTAATAAATATTGGAGTAAGTTGAATACTTATTAATTGTAAAACTTTAATGAAGCTATGTATGTATTTGTTGAAGTTTGATCGTAAATCTTAGTAGGAGTTTAATTTCGTTACAACATATGAATTTATGTATACGAATATTTCACTAAATACTGTGCTGTCTGGCATTTCAAAAATGTTAATCCATATTGAGTTTACATATTGCTTAATCCGGTTTGAACCGAAATAATAGCCATTAAAATTTTATTTCGTATGTATTATTATATTTGTAGTATTCGTTACACTGAGATTAAACAAAAAAGGAGAGGAAGAAGAAGGAGAACGGCTTGGCCGGTTGGGTTTAGGGGAGTATTATACTGTTACATAGAAATAGTTTATATATTCTAATATTATAAATAGGTAAAATTTGTGAGTTTATGAGGTTGTACGGGGTAATCTCTGGATCTACTGAATCGATTTAGATGAAATTTGGTATGAAGACAGTTTGAGATCCTGGGAAGGACATAAAATACTTTTTATCCCGGAAATCATCCCTTTAAAGGGTGAAAATAGGGATGAAAGTTTGTATGGGGAATCAACCTAGGGATTAAACCGAGCGAAGCGAGGGTGAGTCGCTAGTAACAAATAAGGAAATGAGTGCCAGCATTGATTTTTTTTATAAAAATTGTCTACTTGCTATTTGAATACTAGAATTTCATTTCACTCGTTTGTGTGTGTGGAACGTTGGATAGTCAACTAAAAAGCGGGGTCATGTTAAGTGGTTGCAAACTAAATAGAAATGCTCGTGTGTTTTAAACCAAAGGCAAAAGATAAATAAACCACCAAATAAGCAATATATAATAAGTATAGTTCGAAAAAACACGTTTTTGAACTTTAATGAGCCCAAACCTAAGATTTTACTAAAGAGATCCACTACCCATTTCCTTCCCCAGTTGTCAGTTTCATATAACATTGTCATCCAGATTTGATATACTTACAGAGTTTCAAATCCATACGACAAATTAGAAGTTGATTAAAAATTAAAATTGGCTTTTAAGATTACTTCCTTCCACAAATAGCTAGTTGTAAGTGAAGATAATAAAAGCATGTTAAAATATTTCTTCTTCTTCCACTTAATGAATAATTCCAAGAAATATTTAAAATAAATACATAGGTATATTTGGTATTCTCAATACATTTTTTTTCTTAATTGGCATTATATTCCTGTATAAAATCATATTCCTATTTCGAATTTTAGTTTGATGGCAAAAAAAAAAAATAATTACAAAAACTTTCGCGCATAAATATTAGTTTTATTGTTTATTGTTCATTTCTTTCAAGGAAAAATAACGACGAACTGCGACTGAAAATAAACATGCCAGCAAAACAGCTCCCAAAAACGCCACATGCATTCCAAAAGATGAGCCCGATAAGGACATTGAATACGTGAATATTAAGTAATGCCGCAGTGTCCCCTGTCTAATTTCCATTGCTAAAGAAAAACCATTCACATACTGTATGACTAAACAAATCTACAATTTTTTTCGGACTTGTTGCTAAAACACATAGCACTGTTCGTTTTTGTTTCTTTATAGTACTTTTATATATTCATGTTGTTTCTATATATCTTTGTAATGTTTCTGTTGTTATTATCAATTCATTCTGAATAGATAATTAAAATATAAATTATTAGTATTATGTCTGACTGTGATTTTGTATACGGTTATCTCCAAAATAGTTGAACAAGACTTTCTCATTTTAATGAGAATATTTTTATCATAATAAGCATGTCTTCTTATGATAAAAATATTCTAATTAAAATAAATGGATGGCAGCATGATGTTCGATATAACCTAAATCTCAAAAAATAGGTTATAATACGGAAAAATATCAGTCTATAGTTACTTCCAGAGAGTTTATCACTGGTACAAATGTATACTAATATTATAAAAAGGTAAAGTATGTGAGATTGTGAGTTTGTGACGTTGTACGGGATAACTCTGGATTTACTGAACCGATTTAGCTGAAATTTGGTAAGGAGATAGTTTGCTACCCCGGGAAGGGCAAATGAACTTTTTATCCTGGAAATCATCCCTTAAAGGGGTGAAAATGGGGATGAAAGTTTGTATGGGGATCAAGCTAGGGACGAACCCGAGCGAAGCGAAAATGAGTCGCTAGTCTGATAATATATTAAGTAGGGTCAGTTAAAAATGATGCGCTAAACAATAATTTCAATAAAATTCAGCAATCTCATTTCTTTTAAGCTTGCAAAATCGTTTAAGTTCATAGCAGGGATCCGATTAGTTAAAAGAAAATCTACGGATTCATTTGTGGTATAAAACGTTGCGGTCAAATGTAATTTATTTTAATCCTTCCAGCCCTTCGCTTAATTTTTAATTTGTCCCGCGTTACGCCTATTTGACTTTGTCGTGTAGTGTCATGGTGGAGATTTTAAAAAGTGGAGATTAAGTTTTCTTTATAATATAAAAATTTCATAAAAATCTCTAATTTTATTTTCATACTAGCACAGCCCGCGGCTCCGCCCGCGTTCAGATGACCCAAAACCAAATTCTTAGGTTTTACATATAAGTATACTCTTACAATGCAGTTTTTGTAATTTTTCTCAGAAATGCGATATTTTCTCGCGGTAAAAAGTATCCTATAGGTATGTTGACCCAGATAATCAGCTATCATCATACCAAATTTCATCAAAATCTGTCCAGTGGTTTTCTCGTGATGCGGTAATAGACAGACAAAAATTCTAAAAACTATAGATCTGTATCGATAATAATGTCTATTTCAATTAGATTTTGCAAAAAATATTTAATGTACAGATTCGACTTAGTTACAATTTTATTATATGTATAGATATATTTTTGGCAACTTTCATTATTTTAATGTAAGCATCATATTTGCGATATGTTTGGCTCAGTTTGTAGTGACCCTACTTGCTGTGCCAACGGTCGCGGGTTCGAGTCCCGCTGGGGACATTCATTTTTGTGATGAGCACGCACGTTTGTACTCTAGTCATAGGTCTTTTTATTTATAATTTGTATGTATATAAAGTTATATATGTGTAGTGTATAAATTATCTGGTACTTCGCTTCACAAGCTTCGCACCATGTAACTAGATGGTTCTGTGTGTTAGTGTACCTAACATATTTATTTATTTATATTATATTTAAAATCATTTTTCGATCTAGATGTATCTGTTCTTTATATCTATAAAATAATTTTACTGTTAGCTCTACATCTAGTTTTCTGTAATTCGATTCTTGCTCATAGCGAGTGAATGTTTTGGATGCTTTTCAAACCTACATATATTAAGTATAATTATTATGAAAATCATTCAGTGAGGCAATAATCGTAAAGCTAAAAGCAAAATGGAAGTTTGAATTCAGTGACTATGATTTTCAAATGGTACATTATAGTAGTTTAAACCAAATGGAAAGCTGAATTCCTGATACATAGTAGCATTAAGTTATAATCTTTATTACATTTGATGTTTCAAGTTTTCAACTTGAACTAGTTCCTGTATCGAACTTATTATCCTTAAAAACCAAAAGCTTACACTATTCAAATGCCTGTATTAAGCACATAATAAGAAATAATATATTCTCGTTTTTTTTTAGTGGCTTAGAGTTTCTTTTCTCTTTTAAGACGATCTGATGTGATGCTGTATTAATATATAGATATATGCGGAGTCTGTAGGATTAGTCAGTTTAACAAAGTAGTTTTAGGATAAAAGTAACCCATGTGCTATTCCAGATTTATAATCTGTCTCTGTGCCAAATTTCATCCAGATCAGCTAAACCGTTTTGGTGTGAAAGAGTTACAAACGTCCATACATCCATCTTTACAAATTTCTTACTTTACCAAATATACAGCGTTTTAAAGTATTTTTTCTTGTATTTTTTTTGTATAATCTATCTACTTCCTAAATAGATTCCACGTGTAGGACGATTATTCCCCAAAGGGAATATCTACGGCCGTTTGTAACAAAGTTGACCACCAAACAATTAGAGGAAGCGAGTTAGGATCGGGGCTCAACGGATTTGTTCGTACTAAATCGTTGTTTGTTGGCTGTTGCGTATACACATCCTCTGCCGGATATTAGGTTTATACCGGATATGCCTCAAGCTTGCCCTTCTTCTATTGTTTAAATTATTCCTGAGCAGTATTTTATCACAGTGACCTATATCACAGAAATGTCAACCGCCCGAAGCTAGTAAATGTGACGTGGCCTTTTATTTTATTTTTATCGAACGAATATAGGTTTTCATTAGAAACTTTTCATATCGGCTTCGTAACTTTTTCCAATAAAAACTAGATATTTGTTTGTTGTTCAAAATAAAAAAATACAGAAATTTATATAGTAAATTCGTTGTTTTTTCAAAAGGATAACTTCTAGATTTTTTTTTAACTATAGTTACACTATTAAAAAACAAAACTACATCTACATATTTAAACGAATATTTACTTAGAAAATCTATCTATACATATAATAAAATTGTAACTGAGTCGAATCTGTACATTAAATATTTTTGGGAAAATCTTACTGAAATGGTCATTATTATATCGATACAGAGACCAACTAAAATTTATTTTTAGAATTTAATAATAATAATAGCTGCGTATCCGGGTCAACGTTTAGTATACTTTTTACTGTGGGAAAATATATCATCTTTGAGCAATCTATACAAACAATTACGACGTACCAAGGGACGAACCCAAGTGGAGCGAGGGTGAGTCGCTAGAATAAACATAAGTTTGTTTCTCCTAAACAACATGATGAGATGACCATTTGGCAAATACATGTAAGTGAAGCCGTAAAAACATAATAATATTTCCAACTCAATTAAAAACGGATAAGAACGAGTCTAATAAGAGAGATTTTGTTATGTTTTAATAATTATTATTATAGAGATAATTATAGAGATTTTTAAATTTCTCAAAAATACTTTGAAAAACACAGTTAATTTTGCTTATTAAAAAACTTTAAAATTTAATTCTAATAGATTTATTCAAAGAAATGTTTTTTGTTGTTAAATGTTTTTATTTATCTTTGCTTTTCTGTGATGATTTTGTAGCATGTTATTTCTGTTTTCTGTGTATTGATAATTTTTATGGACTTCTTGTCTGAAATAAACGCATAACGTTATTATTATTAAAGATATTCTGCTAATTATGAACACAATTTTATTAGCATTAAATATATATTTTTTTCTTTTTTAACCTAGTATATTCCACAAAGTATCACCTCCAGGTAAATTTCTAAGAAATCTATTGCTAACTGTAAAGCCGGCGTGTCTGCGGTCGTTGAGGGAATAAATTTCATACATTCTATATAAATAAAATAATAAAACATGATAAAAAATTACATACATAGCTTCATAACAAAAGAAATAGGCTGAGTCATGGCAAATAAATGTCACAGTTTCCGTCAATACAAACCTATCAAACGTCGAAGGATCACAACTTATTACAGAAGCAAATGAACCGATAACAGGCTTACATGTCGTGACGTATCAAATTTGGTGAGACCTTTAGAAACGTATGAAGATAGTGCTGTTTCCTTTGATATTGTAAGGAGAGATGTTTGTGTTATGGGTCATGTTAGATTGGTCGTTCCTACAGCAGAAATTCATACAAGCTGGGATGCCTTCCGTCGCGTCGTCGGTTGTTATGTCGAGGAAATGGACCCCCAGTACTGAACGGAAAAGTCAAACTGAAGATTCTCTGTCTCACTGCTAACGTTGTTTTCATTACCGTGGATGTGTAAACAAGAAAATAATCACGATACACACGCGCGCGATGATCAAATAACTTCATTAAGTATGAAATATTCGTACTGTTTAATGTTTGCTTTAATTAAATATTGTAATAAATTTTAGTTAATAGTTAGTATATTTTACTTATATTTTTTGTGTGAATATGAAAATGGTACGTTGGAATGTTTTATAAGAAAATTATTTATTATAAAAATAAAATTATTATGTAAAAAAGTAGTCATAATAGTAATGTATTTTTTATATCTGTAAGTTTTTTGATTACGTTGTTATTGCAGATTAAATACTTAATTGAAAAATATACAAATAGTTAAAAATGTAAGTTTATTAGTAGTATGATTTTGTCATCACAAAATAAATTTCACAACAATTCCTTTGTTTTTTTTTCTTACATAGTATTAAGCAAGTAGTTATCTGGTACATAAAGGTATTTTTATATCAATATTTTTTTAATAAGCCAGCCTCTTTAGTTGTTTCAAGCGGACAAACATACAGAACTACCTATTTTCTATATACTATCTATTTTATTCAACTTCAAATTATTATTATTTTTTTAATTCCAAGAATCCGGTTATTTTATTTTTATTTATTTTATTTATATGAAGAATATCAACAACATGACATACAAATTACAATACATTTTATATTCATTCTTAATTACATGTTCTTGTATGTTAGTCATTTATAGGTGTTCATAACACTAACAAATTACATGCAAGCACTGCTAATATACAAAGGATAAATAAAATTAGTAAATGGATTAGTAAATGTAAAATTAGCAAGTATAAAAAGGTTATCTTTTATTGAATTTGTACAAAGACCTAGGCACTTTAATCTTTAAAAAAAAGTACCTATTTATCTATATTCTACTATTATATAGAGAGCTCTATACTTTTATATATAGCTGGAAAGTTTTTTTTGGAACCAGACCAATTTAATTTAATTTTTTGCGTATTATGTCCTATTTATCGAGGTAGATATGTTTACGCCAGTAAAACGAAGGTAATACTAATTTATGATATGACAGATGTATGATTTTTTTCATTGAGATACATACACACACACATATATATATATATATATATATATATATATATATATATATATATTATATATATATATATATATATATATATATATATATATATAAACATGTTATAAATGTTATTTCACCATACTCGTAAATTGTCCAAAACCTAATTTAACGCAAAAGCACTATATTTAATAGACCACAATAATGTGCATTTCTCCATCCTGGTAAATTACATTGTTAGGTAGTCTCAGCAAAGTTTTACTAAAATATTCGTCCGTGTGCGACCTAGAACGTATTAGTCAAAGCTTTGTGTTCCGATTTATTTACTTTGCGTTCGCCTTTAAAAACAGTGGTTGTACATTTCTATTTTCACAGTGTCATCATTTCCTCACGAATGAAGTTAATCTATTTGCTGAGGAAATTCGTTTTAATGCTCCGTTAATTGATTGTGGTAATATCATTGCTTAGCATCATATTTATATTTGTTTAGAGGTTAAAAATATTTTTGTCCTTATACAATAGACAAGACATATATATATATATATATATATATATATATATATATATATATATATATATATATATATATATATATATAGTACCTGGGCGACCGAGCTTTGCTCGGAGTTTTTGGCCAAAAAAAAACATTAAAAAAACAAACTAAGAATTTGAATAAATACAAAAAAAACAAAATTAAAAACTTTGTGTCCGACCGGGATACGAACCCAGACACCTGTGGTTGTCAAACTTGCGCATTGGCCGCTTGACTATGATGCTTATATCTGAGCGTGCGAAATTATCGAACATAATATTTTGCGTGGAATTATTAATTTATTGAAATAATGCAAAAGAAATCATAATAATAATAAAGTTCTATTTATTTATTATAAAGGCTTACTAACTGAATTTACATAAAAACATATATTTAACATTATAATTTTACCTATCTGTATTTAAATTTAATTTAAAAGTATGCACAGCTTTTTATAAAAGTATTCTATTAAAATTTTATTTGGTTAAGAGTATATAAGGAGCCATTTTAGTTGTACAATAAAAAAATGTCTATATCACATTGCTGAAATATAAAATTATATAATTTAGTGACTATTTATTAACTTATAATTTTTTAACTAATAATTTTGTAATCTGGAATTAAATTATTTTAAAAATCTTCATATTATTTGAAATGATATTGTATATATACAAATTATCATTAACAAATAAATAAATAAACAATCACAATAAATTAAATAATTCAATTGAGTAAATACTAAATATTTCACAATAATAAATATAAATAAAATTTCTTTCCACACATTAATTCTGACAATAGTTATAAATTAGGTATTTAATTTCATAATTAAATGTATTTATTTAGTAAATGTCTTTTTCATGTATAGACCCCTCTCGGTTAAAAGCCTCCTCCAAAGCAGTCCTGCATAGAGCTCTCCGTTGGAGATTATGTTTGTATGATTGCAAAGGGTTTCTTTTCAAATTTTGTTTTCAATATATAATTTGTTTCTGATATGCCTATAAAGTTTATAATTTTATCTTTGTGTTCTTTTGATTTGTTGTAGGAAATGCTGCTTTTAATTCTAGAAGTTTTTCTGGTGAAGATATGTATACCTTTGTTCATTGTATGTCTGTTTTTCTTTGGAGGGTTACGGTCGAACTCCCCCACAGTGACCGGCCGTACTGGTGGATATAGATGAGGAGGTTCCTACGTTGTTTAATATACTGTATCTTGCTGTGTTGTTTTTAGTTGTTCCTGGTTATCATTTGTGTGGTTGAAAGTTATTTTTGGTTTTTGTAATATAAAGTCTTTAATATTACCAGGTATGGTTTTCTTTGTATGTTGTTTATTTGTTAGTTTTTGTTTATAATTGAGGTAAGGCGTTTCTGGAGATACAGGCAGACTTCTTTTTTATTTCCGTTTAGTATAAGACTATTTTTTCCTCTAGTTCATGATAGGAATTTCACCTTCTTCTACTCTGAACATAACCAAGTTCTTGCGCCTAATATGTCTTTCTAAATTATTTATTGAGGTACTTTGTTCCTGGATTTTTTCCTCAAGAACTTCAATTTTTATTTCTAACTGTTTAAATTTCTCATTTAAGTATATTATTGTTGATTGTATTTTTAATGTCTTCTTTCATTTCTAACATTTCTGTTTTCTGCTGTCTTATTTCTTGTTGCATGTTTATTAGCAACTTTTTTATGTCCTCCATCTTAAGTGTGAAGTTGGAAGTAGAAAAGCTGATTGAAAAAGAGCACCAATTATACCTAGTTGAATTGCAATTTTATACCGAGTAGGTACCTATTAGTTTTTGAGGTTATAAACTTATGTTTTAATATTTGACGTCTTTCAATACTTCACAAATTATTTTGTTTTATTGTCATCACACACAGAAAAGATGGTTTTGCACTGATAGTATCTTTAAGTTATGTTTGTCACTTTTGTATTTGTTTGGTAGGTGAATTTTTAAAAGCTCATTTGTTCTTCAACACATCAAGATTTGGTGATGTTTACATATTGCCCATAGGTTTTATTTATAAATTTACCATTTTTCTTTAGATTATTTTCACTTAAATATATTTAAACTTGATGTAAATACGGACACGATGTTGACAGTTGCACAGTGGCGCCGCCCACTCACCATAAGTGACAATGCAAAAATTGTGAAAATGCAAAAGAAAATCGCATGAAAATTCGAAAATCCGCGTTTTTCCAGATATAAGACTAATCTAGATCGATCTATCGCCCCCGAAAACCCCTGTATGCTAAATTTCATGAAAATCGTTGGAGCCGTTTCCGAGATTCAGATTATATATTGATATATATATATATATATATATATATATATATATATATATATATATATCAATATATATATATATATATATATACAAGAATAGCTCGTTTAAATATATAAGATTTCTTTCCATACATTAATTCTGACAATAGTTATAAATTAGGTATTTAATTTCATAATTAAATGTATTTATTTAGTAAATGTCTTTTTCATGTATAGACCCCTCTCGGTTATAAGCCTCCTCCAAAGTAGCCCTGCATAGAGCTCTCCGTTGGAGATTATGCTTGTATGAATGATTGCAAAGGGTTTCTTTTCAAATTTTGTTTCCAATATATAATTTGTTTCTGATATGCCTATAAAGTTTATAATTTTTTCTTTGTGTTCTTTTGATTTGTTGTAGGAAATGCTGCTTTTAATTCTAGAAGTTTTTCTGGTGAAGATATGTATACCTTTGTTCGTTGTATGTCTGTTTTTCTTTGGAGGGTTACAGTCGAACTCCCCCATAGTGACCGGCCGTACTGGGGGATAAAGATGAGGAGGTTCCTACTGTGTTTAATATACTGTATCTTGCTGTGTTGTTTTTAGTTGTTCCTGGTTATCATTTGTGTGGTTGAAAGTTAATTTTGGTTTTTATAATATAAAGTTTTTAATATTAGCAGGTTTGGTTTTCTTTGTATGTTGTTTATTGTTAGTTTTTGTTTATAATTGAGGTAAGGCGTTTCTGAAGATACAGGCAGACTTCTTTTATTTGAGTATTGGCGAGAAGTGTTCTTATTATTATCCACAATAATTAGTTTGTCATATTTAATGAAAGCTGTTTTGCCTAGGTTTTTTTGTTTATCTTCAGTTGGGCTTGTAACTCCTTGCGTTTGTTTAAAACTTTATTTTCCTCTAGTTCATGATAGGATTTTTCACCTTTTTCTACTTCAAACATAACCAAGTTCTTGCGCCTAATATGTCTTACTAAATTATTTATTTGTTACTGGATTTTTTTCTCAAGAACTTCAATTTTTATTTCTAAACTTGCTTTCACTTCACAAATTATTTTGTTTTATTGTCATCACACACAGAAAAGATGGTTTTGCACTGATAGTATCTATATGTTATGTTTGTCACTTTTGTATTTGTTTGGTACCTAGGTGAATTTTTAAAAGCTCATTTGTTCTTCAACACATCTAGACTTGATGATATTTACATATTGCCCATAGATTTTATCGATTAAAATTTCTTAAAATTATTATTAAATTAATTAAAATTTAGAATTTTTCTTTAGATTATTTCCACTTAAATATTTTGAACTTGATGTAAATACGGACACGATATTGACAGTTGCACAGTGGCGCCTCCCACCCACCAGAAGTGACAACTGACAATGCAAAAATTGTGAAAATGCAAAAGAAAACCGCATGAAAATACGAAAACACGCGTTTTTCCAAACATAAGACTAATCTAGATCGATTTATCACCCCCGAAACCCTTTGTATACTAAATTTCATGAAAATCGTTGGAGCCGTTTTCGAGATTCAGATTATATATTGATATATATATACATATATATATACAAGAATAGCTCGTTTAAATATATAAGATATGTGTGTTTATCTTTAAACTAGTTTTGAAGGGGATTTACCCTCACTTCGGTCGGATCCCTTGGTACGCACATTTAACGTTGCTATAGTTTACAAGATCTTTTTAATAGGAATAATTCTGTAATACATTGTTTTTCTAAAACTATACTGGCTTACGTGCCCAATAATGCTGACAGTCGGGATGATATCAAATGCACGTACATTATGAATTATACACCTAAATCTTCCGTCTGCTCGGTAGTATCTGAATATATCGCGTTCAGACAGACAGACGCGGCGGGAAGACTTTGTTTTATATATAATATGTAGTGATTGTCATAATTAATCCCAGTAAATTAATCTTGCAATTTTTACAAACATAAGTTAAAATAAAATCAATGTAACTTAAACTATAATATTTCTAATAAAGAAGTTTTATATTTTCAAATTTATTTTTAAAACTTAGACGTACCTATAGCAATTTTATATTTATTCTATAGGATAAGCTTTGTAGTTTAATAAGCCGTGTGCTCTGATGCCGTCGTGTGCCAAATGCAGGCATCTGAAGTTACTGGTATTGCAAACTATGTAAATATAAAATCTACGTGTATATTTCATAAAACTGAAATCCCTAATGTAGAGTGTATTTGTTTGTTTGTACTGCTCTTACATAGAAACGTAATAAATAACAAAATAGTGTTTTTTAGGGATCCGTACCAGAAGGGGTATAATAGAAAAAAAAATATTCTATATCACTACCAAGCCTATAAATAATCCCTATTTAAGAATCACGTCGAATTGTTGCTCCATTGAAAGAAGGAAAAAGAAACAAATAGAATTTTGTCATTACAATAATGTCCTCACAATACTTACTGAACCTGGACTATGGCCTGATTCCCCTCATATTGAAGGGAAGCCCGTGCCCAGCAGTGGGACTCTAAAAAAATGACTGAATACAATCCTTATAAACGGTTTATACAATAAAATGCGCGTTCGAAGCTGCGGGTAAATGCTAGTAATAAAATAAAGCTTTGTAGAACATTAACTTTTGTAGAAAATGTAACTTCCGACTATATCAATAAAATATTTCTTCATTGTTTTGGCCTATGTATTTAAACTTAAATAGCTGTCATTATAACTAGTTTCATAACTAAGTAACTTTTGAAACTCAATGAGCTATTTAATTTAACTTGACGGCTGTGTATGTTTCTCATAATTGTTGTTTGTTTGTTTCTCAGAAGTATGTAAATTTTCACGAATATTAATACTGCGTAATGTAGAAATTACAAACACGTAATATATTATAAGCATCCACTCTATTTACTTTACATCGAATCGAATCGATCGAATTTAAATTTCATGATGATGATCATGAATATTTTTTTAACATAAACAAGGCATTATACAGTAAGATTTACAAAGTGAAATGAACTCTAAAAAATGATTTGACGACGCGCTGCCGTCCGTAGTAGTTGAACTGTTTGACGATAGGACAGTATCACTCTCCTAAACATAAAATAATAAAATATATAGATATAAAAGATAATATTAAATTTCTTTTCTTCTACGATTGATTTTATTTAAGCCCCGCATTACGAGCATACTAGTTGCAGTGCTTTTCAATCGTTCGGGGCTGATTGAAGGCCGGATGTATTGTTACCGGAACACATGCAAAAGCTAAAAAAGATGTCATCGAGAAACCCTGATCATGTGGAGATCGCATCGACGGTTTGGGTCGTATACATTTCAACTCTGAGTTAAGTTTGTTCTTGGATGTTAATGATTTTGCAAAGTGTATTTACACATAGGTACCTACCGTTTTATAATATACATATAATACTAGTTACGTTTTAACGTATAGTTAGATATTTTCCCGCAGTAAAAAGTATCCTATATGTTGATCCGGATAACAACTAATATCGTATCAAATTGCATCAAAATCTGTCCAGTGGTTTTTTTCGTGATGCGGTCACAGACAGACAGAGACAGATAAAAATTCTAAAAACAGATTCTGATTTGGCCTCTGTATCGATAACAATGACTATTTCAATAAGATATTTCAAAATATTTAATGTACAGATTCGACTCAGAATTTTATTATACCTACATACATATATTTATAGATACTACTACACCTACTATGGTTTGTTAGTTAATATATACATGCAGTATCGTTTTGGGCTGCATTGAAACGCATGAAAATCACACATGCAGACAGATAGAAGACAGACAGATGAACATTTTATTAGAAGTTTGAGCTTTGTTATCGTGCAAATATGAGCTCAGTATGAGAAATTTGAAATCGAACAAAACGTATCGTAAACGTAAACTTTTATTATAAGTGAATGTTAATGCTTTTATTTTTTACCAACTAAAACTCAACACTTTAAGCTTTTTAAAGTAGGTATCTACGTGTATTTGGTTTTGTTCTGCTAATTCTTGACCGTTTTTTAAATCATTTTTTAGTTAATAAGCTATAACCTCAACTATGGTTTAATATAAATTACAAGTACAAAATCTAGTTTCAAGTGTTTTAAAATCGGTGTGCTTTTTTGTTTAATAAAAAAACTAGACTTTTGGATCCTGGGTGACCTCTGCCAAAGTTAAGTATTAATTTCTTTTTAAATATTGATGATGATTTTTAGATGACTCATTTAAATATTACGTATGAGGGCGCCAAATTATACCTACAATGAATTGCCTAAATGTATAAAGGAATCAAAATCAAAAGGAATCAAAATAAATGGTTAAACAATCATATCTTAAGAGAAAAAAAAATAAATAACATCACTTTAATAAATAATAATTAAAAAGTTATATCTAAAGTCAAAAAACCTGTAATGACTAATAAATTAAAAATATCCAACGAAATATCCAAAAAAAAAGTGAGATAAACAAATAAAAAAAAATTGTCTTAGGCATAACGAAAATAACTATATATAATCCAAAAACAAAAATAAAAACATGTAATATATTTTAGTAAATAAGTTATGAAATGATTTATCCGACGACACGATATTTGTTATGTTGTATGTGTATTTTCTCTATAAGTGAATTTTGTAATTCTTTTGAGGAAATAAATGTCTCAAACCACAAAATTATAGACTTCAATTACATTTACACGCAAAAGAGGTCAAGTAAACAAATTAACTTTTATTATAACTTTATTACAGCTATTGTCATATAATTATAATTAATTAAGGCTATTAAAAATGAAAACGGTGGTATATAATCTATACAGATAAATAAACTTGAAATGTCTGTTTGTAATGTCAAAATAACAGCTTTTTACTAAATACATATGGATATATACACGGTACATATACCATAACAACATTTTTTACAATTTTTGTCTGTCTGTCTGTTTGTTCCGGCTAATCTCTGAAATGGCTGGGCCGATTTCGACGGGACTTTTACTGGATAGCTGTTGTGTTTAATAAGGAGTAAGTTAGGCTACTTTTATTTAAGAAAAAATAGGGTCCCACGAAAAAAATGAAAACCAATGAAAAATTTAATAATATCCGATTCAAATAGGGAAGTTGTATACATACTAGGGACGAACCCAAGCGAAGCGAGGGTGATTCGCTAGTTGGTAAATAAAAAAGGTCACAATAATTTTCACTTGACGTTGTGTATATAAAAATAAATGAAATTAAAATATAATTATATCCTATGACTAAATAAAATTACTAATTTTTATATGTAATCGATTCTTCCTCTTCCTTCTTCACTGCTTGGATCAGGACTAAGGACATGACGGCGTTGATAACCTATTAATAAAAAAAGTTATTTAATAAATGAAAAATTATTTAAATAATCTTTTCTATACATATAATAAAAGTGCAACTGATCGCTCTCTGTACATGGAAGATCTGTTTGTCTGTGAATGTGTGTGAATCTCAGAAACAGCTTAACCGATTTTGGTGCGGTTTTCATTAAGGTATTGTGGTAAGCTCTACTGCGTTAATAAAGACGCAATATTAGTTTTTCTCAAATATCTTCCATGTACAGGCAATTACAATTTTAGTATACGTTGAATATAAATAGTTGACTCGACAGACGCCATCCTCTCCAAATTTCATTTTTTTTAAATCTTTAAATCCATACGTCCTTTAGAAAAAAAACCAGTTACAGTTTTTTAAGCATTTTCCATTTATTTATTTTTTGTTACTTTACTTTAAACAAGAAGATTTAAATAAAAACAATTTATCCAAATCGGTCCAGCCGTTCTCAAGTGCTGCTACGAACGAAATTAATTAAACTTTATAATAAAATCAAAAATTGTATGCTAGCACTATTAATATATATACATATAAACTTGTTTACTTACACAAATCATGCACGAGGCAAGAACAATGCCTGCCAGCCACCCTGTTTTGCCTTCCAAATACCATGTCAGTTCGTCGACGCAACCATGGAAATATGCGTTGCCGGTGACTGAATCACGACATTCAGATGGTAAAGGCTTGTTCAAATTGATGAAGTCTATTGCGCCATCAGCCCCACAGCAACCGATCTGATTTAAGAGAACTCTCATGAGAAATATAAGAAAAAGTACATATAAATAAATAAATAATAATAAATATGTTGGGACATTAACACACAACACCATCTTGTTCCATGGTAAGCTACGAGGCTTGTGTTATGGATACCAGATAGTTGATACACTACATATATATAGCTTTAAATACATACATATTATAAATATAAACACCCATGACTGAAGTACAAACATTCATGCTCATCTCACAAATGAATGCCCCCAGCGGGACTCGAACCCGCGACCGCTGGCACAGAAAGTAGGGTCACTACAAACTGAGCCAAACGTGTCGTCAACATAATATATATCTTAAGTCATAAAGAGGAGCTTATTTTTCTTATAACGTTGCTTCCAATTAGTTGGTAGTTTTCATTCTAGAAGTAAACTTAAAAAATACTGCTTTATTTATAGTATAGATTAGATAAGATTATGTATAGCATTTTTTATTATCTAGAAACTTGTTACCAGTAGTTTGAATCAGTATTTTTTTAGTGACATCGACTGAATTTCCAAGAAACAAAAATTTTGGTATTTTTCTCTCAAGATAACCTATAAATAATTATTGTACAACTTATATCTACCTAAATATTCAACGTAAATATGTACTTGTATTAGAGTAAGATAATAAGCATGGCGTAGATAATAATAAAATGATGTCATCAACGACCCACATGATGTTAGTCTACAATATTTTTGATAACACGTAATATGTATATTTTTTGACACTACCTAAAAAAACATATATTTAAAGAATATTCCTAGAGTAATCTTTTTTAATTATGTGCCGACATTCAAAAAGGAAGACGTATTTAATTTGGGTGTACGTTTTATTGCGTATGTTACGCTATATCTTTGCATTTTGAATATCGATATTCATTAAACTTTTCTTATATTATTTATTGCCTTATATTAATTTCGAGAGAAAATTCTACTCGTAAGGGCCAAAAAATGTTTTACTATTTATCTATAATCAATCAGTTTTAAAAATATCTATAATACTAAAATGAAACTATCGTACTATTTAATTACACTAGATAGCAAAACCCAATACCGATCGACTGCGTTCACTAGATTTTTGTTCCCATATTCAATTGGACATCGAAACGAACGCGCCGTCAGGGTCATTTGATTAGTACCGTCCTAACGGCAAACCTATGCCTCGCTTCACGTCCGCTGTCCATTTACAAAATGTGTTTTGGGCAAGGTTTGATTTTCACTCGATACTTCAGAAAACATTGTGTAGATAAAGAATTTTATGGCCCCGTTTTATCTATAGCTAACGATTTGTTCCAGTTTCTTTGTGCAGGTGATTGAATGGAGGGTAAATGAGTATTTTAGTAACAAAAGTATAGTGAAACCTTTGTTAAAACAACAGACTATGATAATATTGTTTGGGTCGTGTTGTGAATGAATGTATATTTTAAATGAATGAAGTGTTTACTTTATTATAGTGTTTACTTTATAAAGGACTTTTTGTAATATTTTACTTATTTTTTAAGAATATGAAATGAAAATTTGTACGTTTTTATTCAATGGAGAAATTAAAATATTATTGAAATATTATTTCAAGTAGCTTAAACTAAAGGTTTAATTAAAATACACTTACCCCTTCCTGTACCATCCGTAGTATAGTTCTACTGCCTTCATGTTGAGGATTGTTCATAAGACGTAAGATGACATCTTTGATGAGAGGCTGTATGCTCGAATCGTATGTCGAGAAGTCCAAAACTATACACGCACCGACCAAACCAAACAAAAATAGAGCTATTTGTGTTGCTATGTACTGAAAAAGATGGAAATATTTTCGAATTTTATTTTTTATAAATATAAAATAATCTTAGCTAAATTGTATGTTAGAATTACGCTCAGTTGTAAGTGACCTGCGCTCATTATGATTTCTTATTTCATTATCTTCACTAATTCTTCGGATTTTGCTTGTACATGTATTTTATTATATGCATATATTTACAGCCCTGGATTTCCACTAGGGGCACTCGGGGCTAGTGCCCAGGGCGGCAAATTTTTAGGGGCGGCAAAATTCGGAGGGTGGGAAAAAAATTTTCTCGCGTTATCGAAAATGCTTTTTTTATTTACCAAAAAATTAAAGGTAAAAAAGGATTAACTTGTAGGTACATTTTTCGAAAAATTGATATCATTGATAAATTATTATTTTTTTGCAATTTTTTGAATAATTATTAATTAAAAAATATAAACTTTCAACATTTTATTCAAAATTTCGATAATAGCGCGGCATTTTGTATTGTGCCCAGGGGCGGCGCTAAGGTTAAATCCGGCCCTGTATATTTATATATAACTAACGACTCACTCTCACTCCGCTCTTAGTAAATGTTGGCCCGGATAACCAGCTATCATCATACCAAATTTTATCAAAATCCCTCCAGTGGTTTTTCTGTGATGCGGTAACAGACAGACAAAAATTCTAAAAACTATAGATTCTGCCTCTGTATCGATAATAATGACTATTTCAATAAGGTTTTCCAAAAAATATTCAATGTACAGATTCGACTCAGAATTTTAATGTATAGATTTACACTATTTTCAACATAAAATAATCCCCACCTCGCCTTCTACTTAGTTTTATTAAATTATGAGACCACACAATTAAAGCAATAGCTTTAGTTCAATTGAAATCTGTGTAGCAATTTTAAAGGAAAATCACAAATAATAAAATTCATTTTTTTTAAATATTGTAAAAACACACCGTTACTTATTGAATTAAAAACAGTTTAACAGATAAATTCCATAATAGACCAATATTTTTCAATTTTCTTATAAATTAGTATATTATTAGCTTTCTCTAAATTTTCTTTTATATTTTTTAAATTCTGTTTCAAAGAGCGCTATAAGACCTCATTAGCAATTAATTAATAAGTATTTAATAACAAAACGAGATTGTCTTTTATTTTTAGGTTCTTTAGACATATTATACTTATAAAATGGCTCACCGTCGCGTCGCTTCGATCGAATTCACCTCTAGAAAAACAAAAACAAATCTATCCCTCGAGAACCGTATATTTTTCCGGGATAGACAGTAATCTATGTGTTATTCTGATATATGACCTTATTATTGTAAAGTTTTATTAAAATCCATTTAGTAGTTTCGGCGTGAAAGAGTAACAAACATCCATACATATTCACAGCTAATTTTCGCATTTATAATATTTGTTACCTTTGTCCACCTTTGTCCACGTCACTTTCTATGTATTTTCTGTTTAATTTGTTTAGTTTTATAAAGAATATAATAATATCATTAGGAAGTAGGATTTTTTTTTAATGTATAATAGGTCTTTCTGCAGCTTTTCCGCTTTGCAGAGTGAGTTAACGCTCAAACATGTTCCTATATACATTAGTACAGTATAACTTTTTAGACTATAGCAACGTCAACTATACGTATGGACAAGTGTGTTTGAGTACTAAATATCTAAATATTTTCATAAACATTCATAACGATATTTTCTGTGTTATTATAAAATGACATGCCCTACACAATTGTTCATCTTTGAAACGATGTATAACTAAATTTTGTGTATAACTAACCATCTTTATAAAAAGATATATGTAAAACTATTTAAAAATTGTTCGTGTGTAGCTTCGATGCAAAAAAAAACTTTTGTGCAAAATTTTTCAGTTATTGTATATAATATTTTTGTTAAGTGTTATATATTGAATACAGTAAAGATAAAATATGCTTACCATATATAGTAATTTAACATTTTCCATAAGAGCGGACCCGCACCCTAGGAACGCTAGCACCATGATGCCGAGTGAACCGATAAGGATGATGTAAATGCCAATGAAATATTTTTGCAACTCCAATATTCTCATCCACTCGTTGAAGCCCGGTTCGATGCATATCCACAAACATAGCGCGAATATTGATACACCAAATAACTGAAAGGAAAAAATAAATTAAAAATCTTAATAACAACATTTTTATAGGGTACTAGCGACTTACTCTCGCTTTGCTCGGGTTCGTTCGTAGTTACGTTTTAACGTTTAGCATAGATTTCTCAGAGATGAGATATTTTCCCACAGTAAAAAGTATGTCCGAATAACCAGCTATCATCATACCAAATTTCATCAAAATCTGTCCAGTGCTTTTCTCATGATGTATTCACAGACAGACAGACAAGAATTCTAAAAACTATAGATTCGGCCTGTATCGATATTAACGTCTATTTCAATGAGATTTTCAAAAAAAATAATTAAATGCAATGTTTCTAATGTGAGGAGAAGTTCCAGATTTTAGTGAGTTCAAATAAAGAAAAACACTAACACTCGAGTTTAATAATATTAGCACAGATTTTTTTAATTATGCCATTAAGTGATACACTCTATAATGTACAGCTAAGGCCACGATTTGCTCCTAGTTGTAAAATACATAAATGAAAACAAAGACGGATATTATTAATATTTAAAATGGTAATAATGATAATAATAACAGCAAAAATTAAATAAATAATATTCCATATTCAATATAAAACTAATTAAAATTATAAAAATGTTTAAAGTTAAAAAATATTGTAAGGTAAATTGGTGCAATTTTTATTTTGTTATTTGTGGGTAGGCTGTCTGTAACAACTATACCTTCGAGACCTCTAACACCTCAGTCTCTCCCGTGACCATGATTGCTGTAAAGCATTCGAAACGTCGGGAACCGAAAATCCAAATGAAAAAATCCGAAATGATAGTTTTATTTAAAATATCAAATATTCGCGTAAATCTAAGAAAGTATAAACAATAAACATGTCATAAGCAATACAAAAATGTACATATTTCTACAGAAAACTTAGATCTTTTGGATTCATCGACTTACTCGTATATAGCTAACATAAATAAGTAAGTAATAACAAAAAACAAAGTGAATTACTTTTCTTCCTACTTCAATAATAACTATATCAATATTGAAATGACCGAAATGAAACTGTTATCTGAGAAAAAAACAATAAAGTGATGTTAAATATAAAAGTTTTACGATCTCATTAATTCCATGACTCCCATCAAGTTTTATGTTGGTAACATTCGCCACTCTTAACTATCGTTTCGATTATATTGAAGGATATTTTGCATTTATACTATACGATCGGAGAATTAGCAATTAAGCATTAAATAATATGGTTTTGACCCTATTATCTGGCTTGGCTTATACTCTCCTAAGGTAGTTGTAGATTCGATTTTTGATCAGGACAAATATCTATGTCGACTATATAGAAATTTTATTGCTTTTTTTTTGAGTTTGATGAATAAAAATATTCTGGAGCAATGGTGGAGCCAATAAGCATTTTGGTATATTTTCTTTTTAAAAGCTTTATAATCTAGTACATACAAATCTAGTACGTATAAATAAAAGTTTTTGGATTTTCTAGAAAACTACCGAAAATAAAGTATTCATTCGTTGTCTGCTCACTGCACAAAGGAATAATGTGTAGTTACGAATAAATATAACATTCTAGAATAGGTAAAATAACAAAATTTCAGTTAAATCAAAAATACTCCATCCTGTGGACAGTTATGGCGCCGTTATTCATTTTTAGAGAGGAAAAATTTATTCATACAAACATCGAAACGTTCAATTCACATATTTTATAATATGTATATATACAAATAATGGATATTTTCGCGATGTATAAAAATTGGTTTCCAATTTTTTCATTCAAATTTGTTTACCTTACCTTAAAAGCAAGAGTGTGTGATTTTGATGACTTCATACAATTTTTTTTTTAATTGTTGGCGTTGTTTTTTTTTATGATAGTATTTATTTATCTTAATTCACATCATGGTGCATATATATTATTGTGTATTAAGTTAAAAGCCTTACGCGATTCAGTCAAGGTCAATAGAATAGTAAAAGTTATCGCGTTTTTACTTATGTTGTAATCTTATAACATTAAATGAACAATTCTTGTATATACATATTACATATTATTATGTATGTATATAAATTTGTTTCGATTCGATATTTCGATGTAACTATTTGATTCAAATTTTGTATTTAGACAAGGTTTTGCTTTATAAGTTTACCTATATATGTGTTTCTTCTGAAAAAACGAAATTTTCATTTGTTTTTCGAAATAAATATGATATTACAACAACAAAAAAAAAACGCAGACTGAATCTCGGTCGTCCAGTACACTAGTAATGTTTGTTTAGCCTGTTACCATTCAGTGTAGATATATTTTGTAGAGATAGTTTGTAGGCCTAAGGGTAAAGCTCTACTTTTTATTTGTCTATATTAGATTCAAGCGAAAAAACATATCTTTAATTAATATTAATTTAAAATGTGTATTTTTTTAAGCTATATTACTCTAAGACAGATTCGAATGAACGTCAGTATGGTTATAGAACAAGTATTTATTCCACGTGAGTCGATTCCGGATCCTCCGTATCAAGACGGTCTGAATAATTTGTTCCGACCGTCGAATCGGAGGTATATTTTCATTTATCCAGTAGGGGAATGAGATATCCGGTTATCACGTGATTTCATCTAATAGCCTTGTTTTTGCTTCACTAAATTGTTACAGAAAAGTTAGATCTGGCCTCTTATACTTTGCTTACATGGAAGTGTTCTCTGATTACTTATTTGATTTATTGTTATATTTATGGCAATCGGAACTACATATCTACTGTAATCTATACATATAATAAGATTCTGAGTCGAATCTGTACGGATAAAATAAATATTTTATAGAAAATCTTATTGAAATAGTCATTATTATCGATATACTATAAATTATAATAATAAGAATCCTCAAGTTCATGCTAACAAATCAACGCTAATAAAAAAGCTTTTTTTTATAATTCAAATAAGAGCTTTTTAGCTTGAGCTGATTGATAAGATGCAGTTCGTTGTTATATACGAAATATTTTAGTACTCTATCTGAATACTTAACCAAATTGTACATTGTTTCCAAAATATAACTTCTACCGATTCTTTCCTGGTCTGCGATAAATTTGTTAAGTTACCTAGTACTTCAGCTATCCTAGAAATATCTTGTACAAAATAAACCTTCTCGTCTTTTGACAAATTGAGCCACATCAACTATCGGGCAAACTTTCGTGCCTTATTCAAACTTATACAATATTTAACAATGTTGCCTGCTTGCTTAGAAATAGAATTTTTATTTCACCTGTCACTTTCATTTGTATGAATGGTAAAAAATAAAAATGTGAATTATTGTACTTTTGGTTGTTTAAAATGTTAACCCCCATTTATTTATAAACGCCTGTCAACTTCAATCTATTATATTAATTTACTTATTTAATGGCTTCTTTGCGTGCTAGTTGGGCTCAAATTGTTGATAGTATAGTGTCCGTTGAACGGAAGAGTCAAAGCCTAATAATTGATAAAAAATATTTTTTGATATTCTAAAAAAAAACATCAGTCAAAGTTGGCCTTTCCAAGTAAGGGGGTAAATGTCGTTAATAATTTTTTTAATTTTTTTTTAGATTCGAATACGGACTCATGTTATATATTTCAAATTGTTCCTATACACCTTTCCTATATAATAAGACCTGATGATGAATGATCTAAACAAAAAAAAGGAATCTACTGAAAATCAGCAAGAATATTCCAGATGATTAATTCAAACATTAAATTCACAAGTTTTGTGTTGTCTTATAAAATATATGTTGAAATTCCATAATATTTATTTTAAAATTTCTTTATTTAATCCACATAAATTATTAAATTAAGTACATTTCTAGTGTAAATTTAATCCTAGAAGTACATATTAAACACATAGTTAATAGTTATTAATAAGAGAGAAAAAACTTAAATTAAGAATCAATATATCATCACCTAAAAAAAGACTTATATATTATTACATAATATAACAGAGTATATAAACAAACAGCTTGTAATATTTTAGCGCGTATAATGTAAGCTTGAACAATAAACACTTCCACGAGGCGGCGGCACGTTGCACGGCTGCCACAATACGTTACTAAATACAATTACGTAAGTAATATATAGTGTATCTGAATTACAACAATTTCATCAAATATAAATTTCTTCTAAATATTTAGTACACTACTTAAAATAATATTAAAATTTTCCCACTCAAATCTCCGTACGAGAATTTCTAAGTCAAAGTCTCAAAGCAGTGAGTAATCAAGGAAAAACTAAGAATCAGGTCGCTCTACGAGCCGCGGGTAGTCTTTCACAATGCTACATTATCTCAGAAGCAAAAAAGAGCCATATCTACGCATCATTATACTTTGTCTGCAAAAACCTTTGTCGAGACAACCGCACTGTTCGCAATCCATTAGGACCACGCCAAATGACGCGGAAAGTTGACTTGTACGTTTGTACAGTTGCAGTACGAGAAATCATATAATACGGGGCCAGACCGCTATTAATGCTCGAATACACGCTGATACACAATCTCGTTTTGATAAATGGAGCAATCTAAGAACGAAACCCACTAACAAATAAATTTGAAACAAAGAAAAGTCTTACCATCACGTTTAACCGTTAAAATGGTGCAATTATCATGTTTGAACTTAAAAAAAATTTAATAGCCACCATGTCATGAGATAACTTTAAATTTCATTTTTATATAATAATAAGTGTTATGTAACATGCTAAAATATGTTATAATATGTTATGTTATTTTTTATTTTTCTTACAAATGTAAAATCTTAATAATAATGTTAATTTTATATTTATGAGATCTAAAAAGCTTTGTAAATTTACTTTCTTATATCGCAAGAAATAAAGAGCTTTTTTTTTATTTTTTAGTTTATTTATTTATAATATGCTAAAGAAATGTAAAGTTTTTCTCATCGTAAAAAACATTATTTATGAATTCTAGTAGTGTGAGCTCGTATACATATATCTTTATAAATAAATTAAGGCTTACGGCGAGGTTTACAACAGCAAATAATACTCAGTGTGTCAAAAAACGAGAGGAAAAAAGATGAGATGAGAATTTATAACATTGTGCGTAAAGCGTGGCAGTTGGTTTTCTGAATTACCTCGTAAGATATACCTCGAGGACAAGCATGTGGAATATTTATGATGATATTGTCGAAATGAGAACAAATTTACACAAACCTGTCTATTTAATTAAGTTTACAATTTAATCGTTCAATTTATTAGTAATTTTCGTAGAGATATAAATGAAAATATACTCGTGTTCGATATTTAAAGCTAAAAACCATTGTATGTTGCATACTAAATTTATTATTATGGGTCCATACCAGAATCACATTATTTGCATCCTAGTTTTTGATGTCACACCATGTTTTGCTCGTTTTAGTAGCAAAAGAGACTTTTTGGGATGTTAAAAATTTATAGCATCGTAAAAACTCGCACTATACAAGCGTCGTCTTCTATACAAGCGGTGCGACGTTCTCTAGGTACGTAGATGATATGACAATGTAGATACATGAGTATTTCGGTGTTAAATTTTATATGAAAACATAGTTTGTTCAGTTGAGGAACTACAAATATGAATATTGCTTTATAACATAAGTGCAATATTTTCAGAAAAATCCTTATTTTTATGCCCATTATATTGTCAAAAAGCACTACAACAGTGTCTCGATGTCACTTCTAGAGTGAAAGCGTCACTCCAAGAATGGGAACGCTGTATCTCCTCCGAGACACCTGTGAAGCTGGAATAATAAAGAGTTTTACAACGTTTCAAAATGGGACTTTTTCTCGCAATCCAACCGCATCGTGCACTTAAGGGATTTGAATATCTTACGTGGGCGGATTTATCTATAGTACGCAACTTTCAAGAACGAATTTTTCTTAAATTAAGTTTTTAAATAAACACTTATCGTTCAACGTTTGTTCGACTTTGTTTTATCGGCTCAGATTTATTTTACAGCTTGCGGTAGATTAACTTAGATGTATGAGTGTCAGAGTTAAAAACAAAATAGTTCAATTTCATTGTAGCCGCTACGTGGGTTTAACGTTATGGTCTTTGTACTTAGCCTTGACATTTAGAAGTTTGTTGAATAATTAATTTTGAGATAAAATATTACAAAGTAAAAGAATACCAAAACATGTGGGAGTCTTGTTATCTTTTTTAGAGGATTTCTTTGATCTTCTCCAAATGTTCGCTACGATGAATATATATTAACTAACAAAAAATAATTCACATCTTCTAAATAAATTGTACCTATTATTGTATCAATAAAAAGTACTGACATGAATATTTGGTGTAATTGAAGGCAATGAGACAAAAGTATTAAGCGAAATTATTAATGTATGTTGCTAGTAGAAATTGAGTATCTATGCTGTGTAAAATTTATTATTATTAAAAAATAAATTGTAAATTATTCTTATAGAAACTATTATGGATTTTCAGTACCCGCCCGATTTGATTTTTTTTATTTCTAGTATATTTATTGAGGAAGATTCACGTTCTGACTCATAGAAGTGGTGTCATTAAATATTTTAAATAACGTGTACAGAGCCGCAGAAAAATGCTAGTATGCTGTTAAAATCTAATTTTTTCATATATCATATAAAATAGTATTGATATAAACATATCTTCTTGCTAATTATTGGGGGTAGATACATATAGTATGTATTTTGTATAATAATGAATTTTCCTAGGTCGTTAGGTTAATGGAGTATATTAGGATCAACCTGATTGGTCTAATACCTATCCTCTTACAAAAAGGTTAGTTATTGAATCTTTTAGTAATTTTATTCAACATATTTTTCCAATAATATAAAATAAATAAAATTCAATAGCATCCAATACCAAAATTAAGGAAATTTCTTATTGATGTATGTGTGTATGTACCGTCTGATTACCATTGCTCCAATATGTCAAAAACCATATGTCAAAAAATTAATTTTAATTTTATGATTTTAAATTTATTTATGTTTTTTCTATTTAAATCACGAGAAAAACTTGCGTCACTAAAAAAATATAGCACATATAATCGTCGAGGCCTGCAACAAAATTGGAGGCATATGAGAGTTGACATTTTAAATAAGAGCACGGATTCATCTTGGCAGTGTACCAAAAGTCAATTATTGTGAGTGACCTCGCGGGGTAACTCAAGCAATTATTTCTCATTTGTACAGGAACACCTTAACGAGTGCACAGGTTTGAACGACACTTGACGTTCAGCGTTTTTGGCTTCAGTTCGCTCGACACTCCAATTTATGGTGCTATTACGATTACCATTCGCTTTGCAGACTTGTATTCGCGTGAAATGGCAGTTGGTACGTTCGAGCACATGATATGAAATCAAATTCATATGCTTGTAATTAATGCCCGAATGATTTATAGAGATCGAACCGTGAGACCGTGGATCAGGTGTAATTCGAATAACGAATAGGTTGAATGAATATCGATACTTTCGTTTTGAATTTTGAAGTGGTAGTTTGGCATTTTTTTATTCGCCATAGCCGTATTATTTTTATATAAATAATAAAATCTAAGAAAATATATATGAAATGATATATCTTTGATTATAAATACTAGTACAGGTAGCAAACATTGTTTGTATAAGCTCTAAGCTTTTGTATAGTAGTAGTTACCTATAACATATAACTTTTTCTAAAATAAATGTAGCCTAAGTTACTTCTTAGCCTTAACATTAGCTATCTGCCAGTAAAAGTCCTGTCAAAATTGATCAAGGAGATTAGCCGGAACAGACAGACAATAATTTAGAAAAGGTTTTTTTATAAGTACCGTAAGTGAACGTTTTAGTACAAAGCAGCTATTTTGATATTACAACAAACAGACACTTCAATTTAATTTATTTGTATAGATTTATATAATAACTAGCGACTCACTACTTCGTCCCCAGTTAGGTACGTTTTAACGTTTAGTATAGATTACTGAGAGATGAGAAATTTTCCCGCAGTAAGAAGTATCCTATATGTTGACCCGGATAAACAGCTATCATTATACCAAATTTCATCAAAATCTGTCCAGTGGTTTTCTCGTGATGCGGTCACAGACAGACAGACAGACAGACACAAAAATTCTAAAAACTATAGATTTGGCCTCTGTATCGATAATAATGATTATTTCAATAAGATTATCCAAAAAATGTACAGATACGACTCAGAATTTTATTTAATGTATAGATTTGTTTGTTGTTTTTGTTTGTTAATGCTAAATAAATAAATATAATAGATTATGCAATATAATATTTATATGCAATTTTAACACTAACTTAAGATGGACTTAAAATTAACTATTATGTTAGATATAATTAGTTAATGGCCTACGTTTAATTTTCCTAATTAACCATGCTTAATAACCGCTGTATCGGGCAACTTGTGTAAGGCGATTTACTGCTGACGCCGCGTGCCGCTAATGTTTGCTTTAGATAACGGTTAGGACGACTTCACAAAGAAACACGTTTCACTGTATTTGAGTTAATTTATAATACAAATAATTCTTGTAAAGTACTTTTGATGATCGTATATATTTGATGTGGTATTCGAATTAAAATGGACAAAGCACAGCACCATCTATTAAACTAAACATCTTATTGAAATAAATATTATTATCGATACAGAGGCCGAATCTATAGTTTTTAGAAATTTTGTCTGTCTGTCTGTGTGTCTGTCTATTTGTCTGTCTGTCTGTCTGTCTGTCTGTCTGTCTGTCTGTCTGTCTGTCTGTCCGTCCGTCCGTCCGTCCGTCCGTCCGTCCGTCCGTCCGTCCGTCCGTCCGTCCGTCTGTCTGTCTGTCTGTTACCACATCACAGAAAATCCACTGGAGGGTTTTTGATGAAATTTAGTATGGCGATAGCTGGTTGTCCGGGTCAACATATAGGACTTTTTACCGCGGGAAAATATCTCATTTCTGAGAAATATATAAAAACTGAATTGTAAGAGTAGAGTATACTTATATGTAAAACCTAAGAATTTGGTTTTTAGTCAACTGAACGCGGGCGGAGCCGCGGGCAATGCTAGTTATAAATATAAACACCTATGACTGGAGTACAAACATTCGCGCTTAACGCACAAATGAATGTCCCCAGCGAGATTCGAACCCGCGACCACTGGCACAGCAAGTAGGGTCACTACAAACTGAGCCAAAAGTGTCGTCAAAGCAAAGCTTGTCCATGTCATAATCTGTGTACTAAAGTTTATCCAAATCCATACAGCCATATTAGCGTAAAAAAGTAATAAACACACACACACACAATCACATATATATTTTATATACTGCAAATATAATAATAGTTCAATATAGAGACCCCTAGTGTTCCTTAGTTAATTTAAATTCCAAGAAAGTTGTCATACGAGTACCTCGATGTGTCCAGATAAAATGTAGCTACTCTCCCGATCATAAAGTACTCCTATGTAAAATTCATTTGGAAAAATGCGTTGCCATGTAAAAGATAATAAACAATGTAATATATTTATTTTGCTGAATAAAACTGTATATTAATTTGTTTTTAAAAAGAAAGATATTTTTGTTTGTTTTATGTTTAATATGTAATTTTAAATACGCCAACGCTTTAATACTATTAGTAAGTTGAATCGTAAACGTTTTAAGCTCGCTTGTAAATTGTATTTAAGTTTGCATTTTATTTGCATTTATGCAAAAAGGTAAATTGAGTTCTCATTATAAAATGAAGATCTGATGAAAAATTTTACGTAAAAAGTATTGGAAGTGAACAGTTTCTATGATTTTGTTATTATATATAAATATTATGTAATTTAGAAATATATATTTCTAAATATTTCCTACTTTAAAGAATGAGTTATTCATTTGGTTCATTATTTTCATCTTCATTTTACTTATTTTCTAAGGAAAACTGACTTTGAAAATAATAAAACAAACGTTACGAAGAAATTTTCATAATATATTTAAAAAACGACTGTAAGATATTTCTAGCTGTATATACGAAGCCTAAGGCTACCCCTCTCTACAAAATTACCGACCCAAGGCCATAATTCGTCTGTCCATCTAAAATTATGTAGAGCATCTGCCTTTTTATTCAACTTTCTTTAAGATTAATTTTAGTTCTAAAGTAACTTTTAGTTCATGATTTCATTAAGAATTTTAGTTACTTAACACTTGTTTTGTTTCATGGAATTTAATATTTAGACTCGAGACTTCGCCGATAGCTTGATTCCCAATACAAACTTTCATCCCCGTTTTCACCCCCTTAAGGAATGATTTCCGGGATAAAAATCCTATGTCCTTCCCAGGGTCTCAAACTATCTTCTTATCAAATTTCATCAAAATCGGTTCAGTAGATCCAGAGACTACCCCATACAACGTCACAAACTCACAAACTTTACCTCTTTATAATATTAGTATAGACTAGCGACGCACCCTCGCTCTGCTCGGGTTCATACTTGGGTATATTTTAACAGTCAGTATGGAATAGTTAGACTATATATTGTATATTTTCATACAAAATAAACAGTTTTGAACTTTTCGATTTCCCAGCAGTTCTTATGGGTTTTCTCTATTTTTTTATATTTAAACTACCCCTGACACGCTCCCAGCAAAACAAAAAAAAGAATTATTCCAGCCGTTTTTGAGATATATAAAAATATTTGTTAGTTTATATTAAGAAAAGTGAAATAAATACGCTGCAAAGATTCAATACTAAAACATTTCCATTATATAACAAAAAATGTGAAAAACAATAGTATTATTAATATAAAGTAAATTAAACATCGTTATATGATTCATAATAGCTACTCGGAAAACAGGACAAGTGTCTTATCGCGCTGATAACGAAAATTTTATCCGACCCTTTATTTTAGTTTTAGGTTATGTTCAACGATTGAACTAATCACAAACGTTTTTACACGAACTGAACTAAGAAAAACCTATAAAAATATTCGATTTTTTTATTATTTTTAGTCATTGTCATGGAAAAATGTAATATTATGAATCTTGGCTTCAATTGCTTTAGAAATTACTTATATGTAGATTATGACAGTTTCTTTAATTTTTATAAGTATTTAAGTTACAATGTTCGCATGAGAGGCTTATATATAAATAAAGCTATTTGCAAACGTAGAAAGCTAATGTACTAAGCTTACACTTAATTATACTAATTAATTATTAAAGCACACATGTTATTAAGTTTCTAAGCCAAACAAATTAGAATTGCTAGGTTGATTAAGTTATTTATATTTTATTTTATAGTACAGCAATTGTAAGCTTCATTTTTACTCTGTTATTAGGAAAAGTAAATGAAACTCTAGCTTAATATTTAATGATACATATTTCTGAAATTAAACTTTTACTAACAAATCTCAGTTGTCCATTTTATGTTCTACACGATATTGTAGAAGTAAATAGTGCTCGCGAGGGACGTATAAAAATGGAATACAAAAATAATCAATTTAAATACTACTAAAACGTTTTTAGGTTATAATTTAAATAATGAACAAAAAGCTAAATTTGAATTCAAAAACTAATATCACTATTTCAACAAGTATTTGTAGATAAAATGCATTATTCACTCTACGGAAGTGGATCTACGACACTACCGTTGTTTTAGAATGACTGTATAAACCATGAGTCATGGTCTTCTGCGTATCTCAATACGAACAAACAATTTCCAATTTTGAAGTCCGCGCTCTTAAAGTTTGGAAGCGAGCGTCGGACCGTAAATACGTACATCTAATTCAAAGTAAACAAGCCAAGAGAAATGAAACTGGACGGAACCGCTAGTTCCAATTCCCAATACCCACCCACAGTACAACGTTGAAGCAAAATAAAGTGTACTTGATACAATAAATCTGGGACTCGAGTTTTCCGACCGCCGGTCCTTGTCCGTCTCCTCTGCCAGCCCCTGCCATAGCACTTTAATATTTCACTTCACAACAAACAATTTTGTCTCGTAAAACTTATTTAAGGCTGTCCGTTCACTGACGATTGGGTCGTTACTGTAGCTATCAGAAAGATAAAACGAAACACATAGCTAGGTTATCTATATTTACCGAGATAAGGTGGAAAGATATCGTTGGCAAGAATTGCCACACCTGTATTCTAATAATCATTAAAGCCATGCTCCCTTTTTGTATCAAGGACGTCATTTTTAATTCATTAATAGACTTAAGCTTGTTTTGTAATTCAGGTCTCTGTGCTATTTCTACTCTCTATTACCATGGAGATTATACATAAGATGCTTATGTATAATTATATACATTGACATTTTAGAGGAAAAATATTATCAAAATATATTCAGTAATTCCAGAGTATATAGCTTTCATACGAACAATAAATATTTAGTTTTTTTTTATAATAAAAAGATAAAGTTATGAAAAAAGTTACATCAAACAATGAAACGACATCTCATCACGATTAAAATGCCAACATAGTAGTCAACTTGCACAGTGTCATCTCTGGACAAGAGCAATTTTTACGATCTATGTGGAGTAAAAGCAGCGTGACATCACATTTCATCCTCAGGCATCCCTTTACAATGTATTTTTATAAAAATAAGTTTAAATAAATGTAATGAGTTCTAAAAAATATGCTTTCATTTATATTTTTGACGACATTTCGACGACATGTTTGGTTCAGTTTGTAGTGACCCTACTTGCTGTGCCAGCGGCCGCGGGTTCGAGTTTCGCTGGGGACATTCATTTGTGTGATGAGCAGGAAAGTTTGTACTCTAGTCATTATATATATAAATAATAATAATGTTTTATGCTATATATATATATATATATATATATATATATATATATATATATATAATATATATATATATATATATATATATTATTTAGATATACTTTTCGGTTTTATCACCAATCAGACAATCTATGGTGCATGTTATTGAACTGTTGTCATTTTTTTATATAGTAGGTACGCCAAAGAGCTCAATCTAATGCTAGTTATTATTTAGAAATTGTATAATAAAAATCAGACTGGTGCGAGTCGAATTGCATCGCACATGTCTTTTTTATTAATATGATTTTTAACCTATGTACATATGTAGTGTATTAACTTCGATGATCGATTACGTACGTTAACAGATGTTTCTATTTTTATTTTTATTTATTTTTATTATTTGTTGTTATATGGGAAATACAAATATATGCTCTGTAAAAAATTTTAACTCTCTACCTATTACAGTTCATGAGATACAGGCCTGTGATAGACGTCCGGACTGACAGTGGAGGGTTAGTAATAGAGTTCCGTTGGCACCTTCGGGTACGGAACCTTAATAAATGAACCGGAAAGATCAGCAAGCAACAAAAAAGAAAACTTTTAACGAATACGTATAAAGCAACAATGAAATTAAATTCACAAATAGTAAATATTTTCAAAAATTAAAAGCAGCACACTATGAAACATTAATTTATTTATTAAAAGCTTATTACGAAAGCACATAAATCAAGTTCCTTCCTGTTTTCGTTGTTGAATGTAAAGTTGTGGTAAACGTTGCAGTGAGTTTGCATCTTGGTTATTTGGTTGCCGGTCTACAAAGCTGTTCAAAGGAAGTATGAATTTAAGCAATAATATTTATATTCATACCATACATGCTACATACATTATTATTGATAAACTATAGGTGGTTTAAAGAATTACGCAAAAAATATGAGTTTATTTTGAATGAATTTAAAATATTACTAAAAAGTAGAGTCGGCTTTGTTTCACTGACGTTTGCTTTTGGACACTTCTCAACTACTTTTCATTGAAATAATTTTTACTCATAATCTTTTATGACGAAATACTAAGTAACAAGATTTTATATGTAAGTAATACAAACATACAAACATTTTTCTAATACTTAGTCCAAGTTTCTAGATATGTGCATCGCAAGATCCATGAAGGTTTATCCACAGATCATAATACTAGGTTTATCTATTCATAGCCAGTAGTAAAATCTCTGTGATATAGGACAAACAGACGGATATGAATAAATTACCGGTCTTAGAGCACTAAATTTTTTGTTTTTCCTACAAAAAGTGCATAAATAATACCCAATTGTTGAGATACGTGCTGCGTAGAGGTAGGCACGCTTTGTTTTAACAAGACCGGAGCAAACAATTGTTTGGTCAGTACAATGATTCGTCCTGTTTTGCAGTAGGTAACTCATTTATGTGACACTAGCTTGCACCTGCATTGTAGCGTAAAAGCATTCAGTTTGAAACAATTACCTTGTGATTCTATATAGGTACCATAAAGATACATATATGTATACATAATATATATCTGATCATTTATTAATTGTTAACTTATATTATATCACTAGCAACTAATCCTCGCTCCGCTCAGGTCGGGTACGTTTTAACGATTAGTATATGTAGATTTCTCAGAGATGAGATATTTTCCCGCAGTAAAAAGTATCTTATATGTTACCTACAGATAACCAAAAATTCTAAAAACTATATATTCGGTCTCTGTATCGATAATAATGACTATTTCAATAATATTTTCCAAAAAATGTTTAATTTACAGTACAGGTTCAAATCAGTTAGAATTTTATTATACGTATCGATAAGTCTTATTAAGATTTTTTAAGGAAACAAAGTTTTTTGTACAAGTAGTATTGTAGTAGTATGCTTTAAGAAAGAAAGTATATTATTCATTAGTACCATTTTCTATAAAACAATATGTGAAAATTTGTTTGAATTCCAATTTATTTCTCCTAATATATGATAGTAATTTTTTTCCATATAATTTAGTAAGGGCAAGCGCGTATATATCAAGTACATCGATATGGGTTTCAACTGAAACGTGTTCGAAATCCGATAAACGGATTCAAACTATACAGAAACGGCTGTGGCTGGTATAAGCTGTAAACATAAATAAGAAAGATATACGACGTTTTAGAAAATACCCACGCACGAAACGCGGTCCGTATAACCTATATTCAAAATAGCATAAATTTTAGAATTCTAAAACATTTTACTGTTTAAAATATTTAGTTAAAGAACAGTGGTTATAACTGAAACAAGAAATACTTTTAGAACGGACACCGGAGATTTATTACACGGCGAATGGAAAAAATCTGAGCAAACCTAGAGGCAAATATAAATTACATTAGACAGAGCAGCCTGGAAACAGATTGTTTTTAAATGTTTCGAACAAATCCTTGAAAATAATTGTTAATTTTGTTGATTTAACTAATCAAAATGAAAGATTAAGTAAAAATATTTCTTTTTAAGAAGTAAGTAAGAACTTTTACCTATACATTAAATAAAATTCTGAGTAAAATCTGTACATTAAACTTTTTTTCGAAAATCTTATTGAAATAGTCATTATTATACACATGCTGAATTTATAGTTTATAGAATTTTTGTCTGTCTGTCTGTATTATTATTATTATTATTATTATTATTATTATTTTTTGGGTTTGGTGCCGAGGTCGGCCCTAGCTACGTCGACCAGTTTAGGTCCATTGTAGCTCCCTTTATAGTGAATTCAAAGTTCTCCGCTTAGTCCTGTTGACTCCAGGAACTTCCAGATTTTCTGAGCGGGGAGCATCTGTATCTCTTCCGGTTGCATAATATGCTGCCCTAGATAGATACTTCTGCGGTGCATGAGTGGACCGCACGAGCAGAGGATGTGCATAGCAGTTTCCTCTGTCTCATGGCATAGTCTGCACATTGCGGTCCGACTGAGGCCGAGGGTAAACATATGTTTATTGAGTTTGCAGTGACCAGTAAGTATTCTGGTTACTGCACTGGTTTTATACTTGTTGAGTTGAAGCAACTCTTTTGTAAACTTTTTGCGATATCCCTTAATTAGCGCTTTAGAGTGTATTTGTCCAGAAGTGGATTGCCACTCTTGAAGTGCTTGGCGATTGCAGTGAATTTTGAGAATTGAATAGGCATGTTGTTTTGCAATACCACAAAATGGTTCTGGGCCACATTCTGGGGTTTCAGCGCCCCTTCTTGCCAATGCATCAGCCTTTTCGTTCCCATCTATGCCTGAGTGACCCGGGACCCATCTGAGGGTAACTCTGTTGGATGTGCCCAGGACATTCAGATTATCCATACAGTCTTTGACCAATTTAGAGTTGGTCTCAAGAGAATCTATAGCCAGAAGTGCTGCTTGGCTATCTGAGTTGATGTAGATATTTTGGTTTCTAAGCTTTCTCTCCAGGATTACTTCAGCACATTTGTTAATGGCGAAGACCTCGGCTTGGAAGATGGTGGCCTCCTTGCCCAGATTGACACTCATGTCAAATCTAGGCTTAAGGCCATAGATACCGCACCCTACATCAGATCCTTTCTTGGATCCATCTGTAAACCAAACATGACTGCCCTTTTTGTGAGACTCTTGGTTTTTTAGCCACATGTCCCGGTTGGGAAGATCTATTTGGTACTGTTTTGCGAAGTTAAACTCTGTATTCATGCCATCGACTGGCATTTTCAGAGTTTTGTGTTCGAATGTCAACTCTTTGAGTTTGTTCATATATTGCGATTGCAATTTTACATTCGATTGTGTACAGAGCCTGTAGAGGCAAGATTTAGCTTCTTTTTGCACGTGGAGATATAGCGGAGCTATGTCCAACAAAGCATTTAGAGCGTCGCCTGGTGCCGAATGGAAGGCTCCCGTGATGATTAGACATGCCATCCGTTGTATGCTGTCTAGTTTACTCATAGTTGTCTTTTGTTTGGTTTTGTTACACCATACGACTGAGGCGTATGTTATAATCGGCCTTACCACGGCGGTGTACATCCAGAGAGCCATTTTGGGATTGAGGCCCCACTTGGCTCCAGCCATTCGACAACATATCCAGAGGGCCATTTTGGCTTTTTTTATAATGTTGTTGAGGTGAGAGTTCCAGGTCAACTTTTGATCAATAGTGACTCCAAGGTACTTTACCTCATTTGATAGGTTAAGGGTTTTGCCATTGAGTCTGAGTTCAGTCAGCCTTTCAAGCTTCCTTTTCCTGGTAAATGGTACAATAACTGTTTTATCAGCGTTTATTGATAATTCATTTTCTCTGCACCACCTTGTGATGGTATTGAGAGCTCCTTGTAACCTGGTGGAAATTGTGTTCAGGCAGGGACCTCTTACTACTACAACAAGGTCATCTGCATAGCCCTGTGTATCGTAGTCAAGATCTGCCATGATTACAAGTAGTAGGTCTACAGCTAGTGTCCATAATAGGGGTGAAAGCACTCCTCCTTGCGGACAGCCTCTTGTAGTGTAGAAGTTGTGCGAGTGTTCGTTTAACGTAACTTTCGCACACCGGTTGGAGAGCATATATTCCACCCATCTGGTGGTTGTGATATCAACACCTTTTGCATTTAATCCTTTCAGGATGGTTGCCGTAGGTGTGTTATCAAAGGCCCCCTCAATGTCCAAAAATGCACATAGAGCTGTCTGCTTATCCTCTAGGGACCTTTCTGCCTTGTCGATCAGAGCTACTAAGGCAGATTCTGTGGATTTACCCTTTTGGTAAGCATGTTGGTTGCAGGAAAGTGGTCTAGCCACAAGATACCTAGTTCTAATGTGCTGGTCGATTACTTTTTCCATTGTTTTTAGTAGGAAAGAAGTAAGACTAATAGGTCTAAAGGATTTGGGCTGAGAGTAGTCTGTCTGTCTGTATGAACGTATCACGAGAAAACCACTCGATAATTTTTTGTTAAATTGACATGATGATAGCTGGTTATCCGGGTTAACATATAGGATACTTTTTAGTGCGGGAAAATATCTCATCTCTGAGATATCTATTACTAAGCGTTAAAACGTAACTAGGGACGAACCCGAGCGGAACGAGAGTGAGTCGTTCGTTATCTATAAAATATGAAGTATTAATATAAAAATATAATAGAAAATATAAAATACCATACCTTCTTAAGTGAAAAATGTACATGACTCAATTATAACATATTAACTTGAAGCTAGGTACTCTGGTTTTTAAAATGAGTGGAAGATATATATACACTTATGAATAAATATATGAGCATATTATCATTATTTTGTTTGAGATATTGGTTTTCATTTGACTCTTACAGACGACCAGCGACTTATCTTCATTTTATCCAAGTATGTGAAGAATTAACAAACACACAAACATTCACATTTGTTATACAAACTCGATATTGATTTCTATAACTTCGTATATAACTAGACTGAATTTTCTTTTTACGTTTCGTTTATTAATAACACTGTGGGACAATTTAATATGCGTAGGAAGCTACGAATAAACAATTATTATTTATTCGTAGGTAGAAAGGTAATAGGTATTTAATTTCTAAATTGATATTTCTAAATAATTTTCCTTAAATACTCCTTAATTATTTTTCCACCAATAGATGTCTAAGGTATAATTTTATTATACTTTATTTTTAATCTTTGTACTCTATACTAATATTATAAAGCGACAGATATGTATATTTTATTCCATATTATTTTTATTATAAACTAGCACAACCCGCAGCTTCGTCCGCGTTCAATCTAAAAAAACCTTTGGCTTCACAATAATGTATGGAACTCTGCCCGATTTGTTAATATTTATGATTACTGCTCCGCTTCCTTGGGTAGTAGCATGATGATGTATAACCTATAGCCTTCCCCAATAAAAGAGCTATCTAATGAAAAAAGAATTTTTCAAATCAGATTAGTAGTTTCTGAGATTAGCGCGTTCAAACTAACAAACAGACTCTGCCTCTTTATAATATTAACATAGATAATATTTTTATAATAATAACTTTTTCTTGTTTATAATATGACAAGTGACTTGATAATCATATTTGTTATATACTTAATATTTATAGAAATATCTTGACCTATTGGGTTAAAAAGTATCTTATAATATTTTCCGGACCCTAAACTATTTGTATGCAAAATATGAGGTCAAGCCCATTGTTCCGTAACAGCGTGAAAAATGAACAAACAGACACTATCGCATTTAAAATATTTGTAAGGATTTAAAGAGTGACATAAAAAGATTTATCATTGCGTTAAATGCTGAAAACAAAAAAAAATCTCCGTTATTTCAATTAAGAAGGCAATGTAATTATTTAGTACTAAAAGGATGCTTCAGTTTTGTTAGAGCTAGTACATTGTCACTGAAGATTAAAATAAAAGGGGACAATAATAACTGGCGGGTGTCGTTTCACTTTGAATACCGAGTCACGATGCACTCTCACTTGAAATTAATCAGAAAGAAGCCATTGCGGTGACTATTTACAAAGCGTCCTGGTTCCCCTTGCTTCATCATTCCGCTGGTGAAAGGACATAGGGTTGTCAGTCATAGTTTTCTAATTTTTTGATAATTAAAATTGAGGCCATACGATAATAATCTAAGGATTTTAAATGTTTGTGGGTTTATTCGTTTTTTTGTGCGTTTTATCTGCTTTGGTATTAACTTGATAGATGAAAAATAGGAAATGTTCAATTCGTAGAAAGTATTAGATTCACATTTTCTGTTCCTAACAATTATAATAAGCTAACCAAATTTTACTGCTTATATATAGTATATTATATGTACATATATACTATTTGTAATATATTACCAATTATTGTATCATATTGAATAAATTGGCGAGATTTATTCATTGCTGAAATGTAATAAGTGCTGGCAGGCAACTATTTTAGCTAACTAAGCTTGCCATTTTAATTGGCTTTTGAAGGTACAAATAAGTGAAAAGTCACCAAATATTTTTATTTTACAAGTCATACAATGAAATATATACACGCGAGTAGGTACTTCATTTTAAATAACATAGTGTTCAATTTATGTAAATCGAGTTTGTAATTTAGATAATTATTTTGTATATATATATATATATATATATATATATATATATGTACGTATTACTTATATTTGTTTCTATCTGTTTATTGAAAATCATTATTGTAAATTTCAGGAAAATAAGGAAATAGAATTCACCTACCTATACATATAAAAAAATAACTGCAAAATTATTTTATTGATACCTCTGAGGCTCGTCAATAATAACTAAGCAAAAAAAATCGGTTGACAAACTTAGAAGAAAAAGGTTCTTAACTGTTTGTCGTTGCCTATTTATAAATATATAAATCTATATAATAAAATAGATTTATGGGAAATGCATATGGGGATAAAAGTTATAAATTATGTATGTCATAAACTTTGACATTAATAACGTTTAACTAGCATTGCCCGCGGCTCCGCCCGCGTTCAGATGACCAAAAACCAAATTCTTAGGCTTTACATATTACTATACTCTTATATTGCAGTTTTTGTATTTTTCACAAGAATGAGACATTTTCCCGCGGTAAAAAGTATCCTATATGTTGACCCGGATAACCAGCTATTACCATACCAAATTTCATCAAAATCCCTACAGTGGTTTTTCCGTGATGCGGTAACAGACAAACAGACAGACAAAAAAAATCTAAAAACTATAGATTCGGCCTCTGTATCGATAATAATGTCTATTTCAATAAGATTTTCCAAGAAATATTTAATATACAGATTCGTCTCAGTTAGAATTTTATTATATGTATAGATATAGTATAATATGTAATAGATAGGTATAATATGTAATAGATAGATATAACTTTATTTTAGTTTTGAAGTAAAATGATATTTTAAAACAATTTTATTATGATATTTCTGGTAAGCGACATGATTGTTTTACATATTATTGGCGAATTTTTATTATTATAATTTGTAAAAATAATAAATCGAAATTGGATATGAATTCAATATATAGTGAAAATAAACTGCATATACTGATTATATTTATTTTGTATTTGAATTGCTATTACTAAGAACATTTATTATATTTTATGACATTTTAATTATTAGGCACCCGTAATGCAGAAGGGTATGTATGCCCTTGTCTGGAATTCGTCCAGAGAGCGAA
This sequence comes from Brenthis hecate, assembly GCA_951806755.1. NCBI lineage: Eukaryota > Metazoa > Arthropoda > Insecta > Lepidoptera > Nymphalidae > Brenthis > Brenthis hecate. The sequence goes on from OX638263.1 coordinate 4,831,983, forward strand.
TTCTTGGTATTAATTTTTACTTTTGCCTTAAAATACATGATATATTTTTTTTTTATTATCGCCATCGCCTATTTATTAGACAATAGTTTTGGGAACCAATTTTGATTTCTTTGGAGATGAATTTTAACCTCATAAATATCGGAACTAAATAACAATTTAAATTGTTGTTAAAGTATCAGTATCTATTTATTGTATACTAGCGACTCACCCTCGCTTCGCTCGAGTTCGTCCCTAGCTTGTTTCCCAATACAAACTTACATCCCCATTTTCACCCCCTTGAGGGATGATTTTCGGGATAAAAAGTATCCTATATCCTTCCTAGGGTCTCAAACTATCTAACTTAAACATCATATAAAAACTTTATTACGAGACACGTATCGCTTTCGCTTTAACTTTTACAGTATTAAAATATTGTGGGGTAAAGAACATATTTTTTTAACCAGATACAATAATTATTATAATTGTTTAAACTGCACCATCTTAATCTGAAAATGTATAAAAGGTATCAAAAGTCTGACAGAAAAACGTTTGCAACCCTATGTGTATTTTGCGACAAGGCCCGTAGACGTGAGTAAATAATTTTCCTGATTACCGTGCTACGTCTTGCAGTAAAGAGAAGTCGAGACCTCGACAAAAATATTAAAACCTTTCTTGCACTCCTTTTTTACTTCTAAAAAAAGCAGCTTGATATTGCTCTGGCAAATTGATTTCCAGTGTATTTACTACGAAATTACTCTATCAATTCTCGCTAGCGAACCCGTTAAAATATTTTTACGGTAAATTAAATAGAACACAACAGTTTTCTATACCCACGCAAGTAACTGAAACATACGAACGTAACACGATACGAAATCATGGTAGAGACATTGCTATGTATTTTAAGAGGTATGGAGTAAATTTCAGATACTTAACTGAATGTCGCCAGAAACTCAAGAGCACTAGGTTGTTTGTCGATTCGAAACAGCAGTTTAGACACATTTAATTTGTGAAGCTAGTCATTCGAGCTATTGGGATGGTATTGTTAGTACATTTAAAACTGCCTCGGTGGTGTAGTGGCTAGCATGTACGGCTGTACACCCGGAGGTCCTGGGTTCGAGTCCCATATAGTAAGCTTTAGTAACAGCCCGGAGTTGGAAAGTCGGCGGTATTTCACCCCCGTGCCTCGGAGAGCACGTAAAGCCGTCGGTCTTGCACCTTAACTCTCACCGGTCGTATCGGGTAGTCGTCCCACCGGAGTTTGAGAGTGACAAGAAAAGAGAGTGCACTTGTGTCTGCGCGTACACTTGTGCACTATAATATCTCCTGCGCAGTTGGCTAGTCTCAATGAGATTGGCCGCCGTAGCCGGAATCGGCCAGGAGAACATTATTATTTTATTACATTTAAAATACTAATTCTGATGATTTAGATTTATTTTTAAAACAAAAATCAAATAATGCTACAAATATTATTTATTATTTCATTTTTATATGCCACGAACGTTACCTACTTGATTTCATTAGGGATAAAAATTAGTCTATATTACTCTTCAGCACATAAACTTTTTTTTTCAGTTTTGAACTTATAATATAAGTGAAGTTTCGAAATGAGTAATTTTCAGTCAAGCTTTTAACAAAATATTTAAATTCTTTAAGTAAGCTTCAATGAGTAGAGTACAAAATAAAAAATATTTTCTAAAGTACTTCATACCATACAAGTGCGCCCCTTCGATTATTTGGCAAACACTTTAGCCAGTAGCGCTCAGTAAATAGACCGTAGACCGGATATTACGAAGATTCAATTAACAGATAAAATCACCATTAAAATCATTTTAGTGCACAGTATTATGACACTCACTGGATAAATGAGCCTTTTCAAATGAACATGTTTTATGTTTAATACAATAAAATTCTTATTTTGTTAGAAAAAGGTAATGATTTTTAATTTAGATTAAAATTTTAGTAGGAAATAAGTGTGTGTGTTGATCAAATTTAAATTAGAATAAGTTATTTTGAAATTACATTTCTCAGTTTTAAAATTTAACAACATTACCCATAGATGGCTTCATTCGATTTACGTAATATATCTGCTTCGTTAGATATTCGGCTTTTAAATGTTAAAATATAATTTCAATCGTTGTTTTCTAAAGTGTTTTGAATTTGAATTGAGCGTATTGAAGATTCAAGCTGGCCAGACCAGGTTTATTTGATACAATCATTGATCAGCTCTAACTTTGATATTACACGATTGTTTTACTTTAAAAGTCGTTTGATACTTTTTACCATAAACTTGAACGTGCGCCTAATGGCGTAGTAAGTTAGAAATATACGAAACAAGCAGAGCCCCCGACTTCGCTTGCGCTAAAACTCCAAAAAATCTATAAAAAGGTAGTTTCATACAAACTTTCATCCCCTATTTTACCCCCTTATAGGATGAATTTCAAAAATGCTAGAAGACATATTTATTTAATTTTATTAAAGAGCATTAATACCAAGTTTCGTAGTAATTCTGAACATAAATATTTTTTTTGGATTGTATTAAAAAGTGTTTTCCCGTGGGAATTACGGTTACGCGATAAAAAGTAGCCTATGTCACTCCAACTATCTTTTTACAAAAAAAAAAACACACACACCAATCCGTCACTCCGTTTCGACGTGAAAGAAAGACAAACAAACAAACACAATTTATAATATCAGTATGGATATACCACGATGAGCTTTACGGTTATTAGAAACCGTTTTAACCTTCGATCATGCATGTTATATTACTTATGATTAAAGATCTGCGCGGAAGATAATACCTTTACGACATTGTATCATTCATAGAGGAACTTTTAACTCAACTTGGGATTCGAACTTAGGATCGTAATCTAACTAATCCTTATAATCTAAACTATACACACTATAATATTATTTTATTAGAGAAATAATACTTATTTTAAAATAAATCTCATTTCCTCGAATAACGGTCTTAGAAAATATAAGCTCAGAGGTATAATAACAGACTGTTATTTTTACTTTCATAAACAACATAGACTAAAGATTAGATAATATAAAAGGAAAACTTCAATAGTAAGATATATAAATATACGATAAAAAGTTATGAAAATCATTGGATTACTTACGCCTTCATACGAATAATAAAAGAGCTTTGAAAAAGCTCTCATATATATGTACATATAAAATAATATGAACACAGGTGGACGACGCAATTAAATTGTGCAGGTAGAAACGTCCGAGTAAATGTAATAAGCGAGTCGCCTCTAACCAAATATTTAGAGAATTGCCCGACGCCCGTGGCCACGACGCTGGCGATTAATTTTGTACTAATCTCTCTATATAAGTTCGTAACTCTAAGTATTTTTTGTGTTAATTTGCATAAAGATCTTTAAATATTTCATTATTTAAGGCAGTGGTAGCCCAGTGGTAGTGCGCTCGCTTGGGAAACCGAGTGAAGTGGGTTCAAATCTCAACTTTCGCACCTCTAATATTTTCATGCGCGAATCATTTCGAACATGATTACCACTTGTCTTACGGCGAAGGAAAACATCGTGAGGAAACCTGCATATCTGAGAGAACTTTACAAGTTTTTGAAAGTCATGTGCAGTCCGCCAACCCGCACTTGGCCAGCGTGGTGGTCTATGGCCTGATTCCCCTCGCTTTGAAGGGAAGCCAGCCTGCCCAGCAGTGGGACATTTTAAAAAGGGCTGAATTCATGTCGTTACTAGTAACTAACCCTCGCATCATTCAGGTGTATCTCTAATTACATTTTGCACTTATGATAATAACCACTCACCCACGCTTTGCTGAAACTCAACGACTTGATTACAAAAAATCCACTTTTTATTTTCTTTAAATATAATATGTATGTATTGCGCATAATATGGTGCATAAATGAAAATCATCTCAAAATCCTACGTAAATATAAGAACTAAGCTTACAAACGGACAGGGTTTTAACTTCGAATTTATTTTATACTATTTAGTGATATTAAATTAAAATGTTATTCTTTATCCATACCATGGAACTAGATGGTGTTGCGAGTTAATGTCATGACATATTTATTATTATAAATGTGAAAGTGTGTTTGTTTGATTGCGTGTTTATACTTCTTTCACGTCGAAACGGAGTGAAGAATCAGCGTGTTTTTTTTTGTGTGTAGATAGTTGGAGGACTGGAGCGTCACATAGACTACATTTTATCTAGGGAAATTATTTAATTCCAACGGGAAGACACGTTTTGATACAATCCAAAAAATATTTATGATCAAAATTACTTGTAACTTGGTATTAATGTTCTTCAATATAATTATATAAATACGTGTTTTAGCTTTTCTCGAAATTTATCCTGTAAGGGGGTAAAATAGGGGATGAAAGTTTGTATGAAACTACCTTTTTAGAGATTTTGTTTTGTAGTTTTAGCGCGAGCGAAGCTGCGGGCTCTGCTAGTAATTCATAAAGTAGTCATTAAAACGTGTATGATTTCAAAATAAATAAGATTTTCTTGGACTTTCTTTGATCATCGGAATGATATGATAGAAAATTAAGACGAAAATAACATAGTTTTTATATCTTGAGAAAGTAATATGTTTATAAGTTCTTAGTACAATTATGGCGAAGATCTAAGCGAAGCCGCTAGCCCTAGTATTGAAATATATTCCATATTATCATGATTGGTTTGGTTCTCCCATATGAGAAGATTTTATATCAAGTTAATTACCTCTACATAAAATCTTCGTTGCGTAAAGATATTTTTTCGCTATGTCAACTAATTTATACTACAGCTTAGAAATGTACTCTATAAATCCCGTTATAATAAATCAGCCCTACTATGATTAACTCTGTTATATAAACATTTCCAAGGAATTCTATACAACTTAAAAGAACAGAGAAATATATGAAATTATAATAGTCAAAGAATCAGATATTACCACATTTATTCTGAGTATAGATTTAAGTAAAATAGTATCATCCCCGCAATATCTTATGACGTAAGTCGGCAATTTACGCGTGGCTGACCGCGGGACAGTAAACGTATTCGCAGACCACCCCTTGGCGCCCTGATTCTATTAACGCAGCAATTTCAATCTCGCACGAATGTCTTATAGGGTATTTCTTGCTATCTCCATATATATGTGGCTAATATAAATATACATTAACTTGTTTACCTCAAAGAGAATCAGTAAAGGCTATATATAAAATAAATGTACGCACTGAAATTTAAAATGCTCTCCACTCCGTCTTAGCCAGACAGAAAGGTACATTTCAATTTATTTTTATCTGACATAAAATTTATTTTTGTATTTATTGCTGAGGGTTTTATTATTTTATCTCTTTTATTATATCTCTTATAAGATAAACGGTAAATATTTTAGTATTATATATTAAATAAATTCTAATGATTTTTTTTAATGATTATACCTAATTTTTTATATAGTAATTTTTTAGTATTTTTTATGGTATTATATATAGTATTTTTTTTAATGTTGGGAAATGCCTTTACGCCTACTACCTGCATACTTATAGGTGATTACATGGAACTTGTCTACCAGAAAAGCCCGTATAAAATACACACAGTACACACATTGAGAGAGACATATAATATATTTAGTATCAAATCATAATAATCTTGTGTTGACAATTAAGTTCTCAAAATAGATGGCGTATCGCATAAATTTTGACAACACATTTGCCGTAGTTTGTAGTGAACCTACTTGCTGTGCCAGCGGTCGCGGGTTCGAGTCCCGCTACGGGAATTTATTTGTGTGATGAGCACGAATGTTTGTACTCCAGTCATGGGTGTTTATAATATGTATGTATTTAAAGTTATATATGTATAGCGTATCAACTATCTGGTATCCATAACACAAGCCTCGTTCGTAGCTTACTATGGAACTAGATGGTGCTGTGTGTTAGTATCTCAACATATTTTTTTCTTTTCAACCGACTTCAAAAAGGAGGAAGTTCTCAATTCGACTGTATTTTTTTTATGTTTATTACCTCAGAACTTCGTCATTTATTATATTCTTTATTGCACTTAAAATATGATACAGAAAAAAAAATAACAAAGTAAACATAGTTCACAAAGGTGGACTTATCTCTAAAAGAGATCTCTTCCAGTCAACCCCTGGTTGTGGAAGAAGATGTCAGCGGGCAATATAGTGCAAAAAAAAAAACTAAATATATACTAGAAATAAAGGTAATAATAACCACTTATACATACATACATACATATATACATATATTATATATAAAAATATATAATACTATACATATATAATACCTAATGTAAAGACTACTTATACATACATACATATATACATATACATAGTTAATATATAAAATATGAAAATAGAGAAAGGTACTGATTGATACTGTCTACATTTGTGATAATAAATAATTTAACCGATTTGGACAATTTTTGTTTTGTTTGAAAGGGTATACTTCCAGATTGGTCCCATTTAAATTTCAAAAAAAATACCACCCCTAAGGGTGGAAAAATAGCTAATAATGAATTTAACCTACTTCTAATTGTCATATTGACTTGAAACTTTGCAAGTGTTTCTATTTCCGTTGATAGTACAGTGGTTCGGTATTGTTGACCTGATCTGATGGTAAGGCCAGAAGGTGGATAGGTGGAACTCTTCAACGGCTAATAGTAGATACTTTGAGTTTGGGCTTATTTTGTTTGGTTTGACAAGCCTAACACTTTAGAATTCTTACTTTGCTACTACTGTCTACACTAAAAAGGGAAAAATAAAAACTTTTTAACAAAAAAATAAAAACCGACTTCAAACAAAAGCACTAAAAAGTAAAAAATAACTGATTGGTAGTTTTCATTTATTATACATACCTAATCAAATATTTTCGAAGTCGGTGTGCTTTGCTTTGTATGGGCTGGCACTGATGTCGAAAATATTTGATTAGGTATGTATTTAATAGGTAGGCTTTAATTACTTAGCCAAAGCACACCGACTTCGAAAATATTTGATTAGGTATGTATAGTAAATGAAAACTCCCAATCAGTTATTTTTTACTTTTTAGTGCTTTTGTTTGAAGTCGGTTTTTATTTTTTGTTAATTTCTTTACCTACTGTTTGAGTACAGGCTATTTTTCATTATCTCAATAAGTATTTTTTTATGGAATATTATAAATCTGTTATAAAAAGTCAATAGATTCATAAATTGGAAATAAATGAGAACAGGGAAAATGTTTCTAAATAATACATTATCAATTAATTACAATATTCTAAAGTAAATTTAAACGTAACTTAAAAGATAAAGTTGAAGATGATATTACATCTTGAATCGGATCCCAGTTTCCCTAAGGAAATTTACCATTCATTCCCAAATCTGACGTCAAACAATTCTTGGGATTTCTGATCTACATTTACTTGTATACTAAGGTTTTCAAGGTCTGTATTGTGGCAATATAATAATCAAATCTATATAAATTGTATAATAATAAGACAAAGATTAATATTTGATATCTATTAAGGCTTCAAAGTCTTTTGAAGAGGGTTCAAAGTTACTATAGAGTTCACATTACAGAGGTACGTAAACAAAAAGGAATATGTCTAATATCTATACATACATATGTATAATAAGTCAAGTCGAATTTGTAAATTAAATATTTTTTGGAAAATCTTATTGAAATAGTCAGTAGTACGGCTGCACACCCGGAGGTCCTGGGTTCGAGTCTCGGGTCGGGCCAAGTATAGTTATTGAGTCTTTCTGTATAGTAAGCCTCAGTAACAGCCCGGAGTTGGGAAAGTGGGGGTATTTCACCCACGTGCCTCGGAGAGCACGTAAAACCGTCGGTCCTGCGCCTTAACTCTCACTGGTCGTGTCGAGTGGTCATCCCACCAGAATATGAGAGTGACAGGAATAGAGAGTGCACATGTGTCTGCGCGTACACTTGTGCACTATAATATCTCCTGCGTAGTTGGCTAGTCTCAATGAGATTGGCCCCCGTGGCCGGAATCGGTCGGGAGAACATCATTAACCATACAGAGGCCGAATCTATAGTTTTTGTAATTTTTCATCTTTTTCTGTTTGTATGTATGTCTGTGACCGCATCACGAGAAAACCGCTGCACAGATTTTGATGAAATTTGGTATGATGATAACTGGTTATCTGGGTCAACATATAGGACACTTTTTACTACGGGAAAAGATCTCATCTTTGAGAAATCTATACAAAACATTAAAACGTTACTAGGGACGAACCCAAGCGGAGCGAGGGTGAGTCGCTAGGTATATATAAAAGTAGTCTTATAAAAAATATATAAAATGTGTCCCGATAATGATTTACATTAAACGAAGATTTACCTCAATACAACAAAGCTATTTCGATATTTGCGTTTGAGAAGATCAAAAGATTGAAGCATTGTAAAGGTATTATTAAATATTGGTATAAAAAGATAAATTTATAACTTATTGACATCTTAATATCTATTTATAAAGTGTATTGAACTGGTTTTGTGTAGCTCTTATAGAGTGGTATGATTAAAAAGATAAAAAAATAAAAATAATTAACACTCTAAATTTGATTATATTTACACCCTTGTTTGACATCGTGGCAATTTTAATGCGTACACTGTATAGCTGCTTATTTAATATCCCGGTGAAGGGTTTCTTTCAGTTTACTTCCCTCGATTACGCCAATATAGTCCACCATGTGACCAAATACGTCACATGCCTTTCAAAAACTAGTTCTTTTAGACAGGTTGCGTATGTACAGGCTCCTTCATACCCTGAAAACAAGTCTATGTATCTCGGTCGGGAGAACATCATTAGCCATACAGAGGCCGAATCTACAGTTTTTGGAATTTTTCATCTGTTTTCTGTTTGTATGTCTGTCTGTGACCGCATCACGAGAAAACCGCTGCACAGATTTTGATGAAATTTGGTATGGTGATAACTGGTTATCTGGGTCAATTCTCATACCTGATGAAGTTTCATTAAACTTTAAGTTACTTTATTAAAACCCAATCTTTAAAGGTGTATAATACATAGAAAAGCGAAAAGGTGAAAAAAATCATATGGGTATGTAATTATTATTTTTTCTATTTAATATCATATTATTATGGTTTTAAAGAGAAAAAGGAACGACGAAAACAGTTCTGTATTAGATATGCTAACAGCAATCTATACCTTATAGGGCTATAAATATTTGCATGAAATGCATATATTTAATACAAAACGTATTTGTCGAGTTGATTTCAAGCAAGGTATGTTTGTCGATGCGACGTTATAGATGAAGAGCCCGTGAACGCCATACCTTCGTCATTTTATAAAGGCTGAAAGTTTGTCAGCGCATGGTCCCAATACAAAATGATGAAGGTCTAATAGGTAATATTTCTATGAAAAGCTGGCGTGCATGTTAGTTTTCAACGTAGATAATATTTTTTTAAATTTTATTATATCCTTTTATGTATTGATGTTATTGTTTATTTGAACGACTTTGGAATGGATTGATACCAATAATTATAATTGGCCCAACACACGACTCGAATCCAGTACTTTTAGGTCTGCAGCCGTATATGTTTACATAGTTTAATGTATTGGGAAGATAACTAATATTAAATGATAATAATAAACTTTATTCATAAATAGAAATATTGAACATAAATCATAGTAATTTTACTTCTTGCTAGGCCATAAATCAAATTAATATCTGTATTAAGGACCAAACAATCTTAATCAATTCGATTGAGACAAATACACAGCAATAGGACAAATCTAGATGTTGATGTTATTGTGTTAGATTTTTTAAAGCAACATGTTAGATTCTACAACGTTAGTCATAACACGTGGGGTTGCGGGTTTATAAAATGACCAACATAACAAATTATTGTAAATTCAAATTATACACTTGCGAACTTTCAAATAGTAATACTTAATGTCTTTTTCATTAAAAGAACATCAAAAGCTACTTTTTAAACTTAACTAACAAAGTATTAAATTAAACAATTAAATAGTTACTCTGTAACGAGTGAAGCTAATAAAAACGTGTTATTTAAAGGAAATTTAACTCCTTTTGCTTAACAATATCGTATCCGTATTTATTATTAATAATTAATTAATAATGTTATAATTAATAATGATATAATTAATGTGAAAGTTTGTGAATATGTATGGATGTTTGTAACTCTTTCACGCCAGAACAGCCGAACGGATCTGAATTAAAGGCACAGAGATAAATTATAGTGTGAAATAACACATAGGCTACTTTTTATCCCGGAAAAATATACGGTTCCCGAGGGATATATTTGTTTTTTTTTCAGAGGCAAACCTAAGCGAAGCGTGGGTGAGCCGCTAGTTACTGTTATAAATGAGAAAATATGTATACATATGTGTGTGTATGTTTATTGCTCTTTCACGCAGAAACGGCTGGATGAATTTGGATAAAATTTAGTACAGAGATAGGCTATGACCTAGAGTGGCATATAGGCTATTAGGTACCTAGATACCAGCACGAACGAAGCGAGGGTAAGGCGTTAGTTGACAATATTTGCATAAGGTACGCGTAGGTCGTTATTATCAGCTATCAAGCACGTTCGTTGTTCGTCCGACGCGACGTTGCACAAACACTAGCGCCCTGAGAATTACGCATCGATGCATATTGATTGAATCCTTTAATTAACGTCAGTATGACGCACTGGATGCATACAGTTACTTGGACAGAAAGCGTGGGTTCTCATATAGGCATATTTCATTAGTTTATTAAGATATTTGATATGTGTGGGTGTTATAATTTAATAATATCTTTAAAATGAAAATGTATCCTTATAACTGTTATTGAAGAAGTATTACTAGTACAAATAAGTAAAGAGTGAAAATCTAAAAGCCAGTGTCCTTTGATTGATATAAATAACAAAATTACAACGTACAAGTTCAAAAATACTTGATTAGATATTTAAATATTTTAATCTATACATACAATAAAATTCTAACTGAGTCGAATCTGTACCTACATTAAATATTTTTTGGAAAATCTTTAAAATAATATATGAATATTATCGACACAGAAGTCGAATCTATTTTTATATATATTTATTTATATAGAATTTTTATCTGTCTGTTTGTGACCGCATCATTAGAAAAAACCACTGGACAAATTTTGATGAAATTTTATACGATGATAGTTGTTTATGCGGCTGAAAGTATAGGATGCTTTTTACTGCGGTAAAATATCTCATCTTTGAGAAATCTATAGAAAACGTTAAAACGTAAGAGTAGGGACGAACCCGAGCGGAGCGAGGGTGAGTCGCTAGTAAGTAATAAATTATTGTCATAATTTTAAACATACATTGTATTTCACGTTTGGAATGCCCTATATCTGTCTGTCTGTCTGACAAATTTTGACAAAATTTGGTATGATAATAGATGGTTATCCGGGTCAACATTTAGAATACTTTTTACTGCAAGAAATCTCATCTATGAGAAATCTATACTTAAAATTTATAATTAATACTTTAAAACGTAGGGTAGTGCTACTATATTATTCTAAAGAACATGTAGGTACTTTTACATTTTCTTTATAATGCATTTTACGAAAGACATTGTTACTTTATTTGAGAGATCAGTTGTAACTGGAAAGTTTCTATGATATGAACGCTTCAGTATGGCACTTTTTCATTAGATCTGTAAAGTTTTAAAACTATGTTGGAAATAGCTAATAATATCGGACTTCATATAAACTTTCTAAAAAAGTTTGCAATATGAGGACTTTTCTCGGCGAGCGTGTTATTTAACCTATTTTTATTTAATGTTTTATTTTTTCACTTTATAATAATAGCATGCGATTCACCCTCGCTCCGTTTTAATGTTTAGTATAGATTTCTCAAAGATGAGATATTTTTCCGCAGTAAAAAGTATCCTATATGTTGACCAGGATAACCAGCTATCATCATAAACCCTCATATGCTTTTTCCGTGATGTGGTCACAGACAGACAGACAAAAATTGTAAAAACTATAGATTCGGCCTCTGTATCGATAATAATTTCTATTTCATTAAGATTTTCCAAAAAATATTTAATATACAGATACGGCTTAGTTAGAATTTTATTATATGTATGTATAGAGGATATATACAAGAGACCATCATCTTTTTGTCGAGTTTTGTGTTTTGTTTATACTTTACGTCGATTTAAGCAATGATTATATCTCAAATACTTTTTACTAAGTATTTTTTCTTGAAATTTATATAAGAAAGTTATGTAAGGTATAACTAATTCATTAAAAAATGTTAATTGAAATCAGTAAGATATACACAAACGAATCGAGTACCTCCTTCTTTTTGAAGTAGCTTGTGCCCAACTCACTTACTCCTAACACTGTCATAAGCCAAGAAGTCCAAAACTAATTCTTAGTTATAATAAATGTTCAATTTTGATAGTTTAAATAAAGAAAATAATAAGATTTTTTAAAATAATCTCACACTTAAAAATACGGGAAAGAAATTAAAGTACTCAGTAGTAATTAAATGCAAAGCTTAGCATTAAGTATGGCAATTGCTCAGTGTCGCTGGCGTAGGGCGACTAAAATGATTTTGCTCTTACATTTAAAATATTTTAGGTCTTAACATAATTTAAAGCGCTTTCAGCTTTGATGTACGAGCAGGGAGCATATTTATGCATTTGAAATGTATACAAAGAATGTTCTCATCCGTCTCTCTTTTAAACTTCAATATTTATTATGTACTAGCATTGCCCGCGGCTCCGCCCGCGGTCAGATGACCAAAAACGAAATTCTTAGGTTTTACAAATTAGTATACTCTTACAGTGCAGTTTTTGTATTTTTTCTCAGAAATGAGATATTTTTCCGCGGTAAAAAGTATCCTATATGTTGACCCGGAGAACCAGCTACCATCAAACCAAATTTCATCAAAATCCCTCCAGTGGTTTTTCCGTGATGCGGTAACAGACGACGGACAGACAGACAGACAAAAATTCTAAAAACTATAGATTCGGCCTCTGTATCGGTAATAAAGTTTATTTTAATAAAAAAATTCAAAAAATATTTAATGTGCAGATTAGGCTTAGTTACAATTTTATTATATGTATAGATGATATGAGGTAATTATTTTTATCTGTATTACGTTGAGATCTTCATATTATTTTAAATTATTTTGAGGATTCGTATATATAAAGTCTATTATAGCGCAGTAAGGTATGTCCTAAAAGGGCTCTCTCTATTAACAATTAGAACGCACGAGCTTTTGTGTGAAGAATTCATATATTCTTTATTTATCATTGTACAGCTCTAAATTGTACATTATTATTTGAGTTAAGTACCTCAGATTTATTTTATAAATACTATTTTTGCTTATACGTTACTTTCTAAATATATTTATTTATCAAACCTGTGTTTTGATTTGCATAAGATATGATACTGCGTCGGGAGTTATCTATTGGTTTATTTATAATTTATGAAGAAAAATAAGTAAAATAAATAAAAAACGCCCAGTTAAGATGTTGAAAATCGTTCGCTCGCTCGAAATTAATCGCTCCCGGAAACCTTCCAGGACACCAGTAGCCTGTTAGACAACTGGCACTCTCTGGGATGGAAAGATGACACATAACACACAGCACAAGCTCAATCACAACGGGCAATAATGCCTAAGTGCGGAGAAGGCACTGCAAAAGAAGAAGATGTTGAAAGTAAACATTACGTGGCGTTTATCACTGATAGACTAAGAACGGCCTTTACATTGAGGGGTAAGTGGTAACAGTGGTTTATGATTATAGATGTTTTAAAAGAAATCGACAGAACTGCAACACAATGTATGTAACATTTGTCTCCTTACATTCGTTTATAATATCTACATAATACATAAAGCTTTTTGAACACTTAAGAATGATAAATTTTATATTATTTTTACAACGTACGTATTTTAGACACTTTCTCTTCGAAATCTTTATAAGCTCAATACTTTTTTTAGTATTTTATTAAAGTTTAATCCTTTAAAAGCTTGTAAAGCTTATAAAAATCTCTTATTTATTTATTTATTTACAAAGTAAATAGACTGTTTCCAAACTAAACAGATTTAAGTGAGAACAAATGAGAAATAAGCAGTCTTAATAGTCGAGAGCAAGTTTTTCATTAACATTCTATTCATATTCAAATCAACTTCGACAGGCTTTATCGTGAAGGATTCAAAGCACGCCCATCGGTTCTATAGAACCACAACGAGACGTGAAGATACTGCTACTCTTGATTGCTTATTATTAACATCTCGAAATTTATGATATATTCCTCTTCCGTTTATTAAGGTTTGTTTTAATTAATAATGTCATATTCCAAAGAACTACAAGTAGAATGTAGCTAAGTTATTGTAATAATTGTATTTTTAAATTATAAGAACACACATCACAGTCTGTCTGACACAGGCCTGCGATACAACGAAGAGTATCAACATAATGTGTAAATTGAAAAATTTAAATCATTTAACATCATTCGGACACGACTGGATGGATTTGTAATAATGTTCTTTCATTGTGATACTTATTTTTACTTTAAAACATTACTAATTTCGATTCATTCGATTCAACTGAGTACATAAAGAGGCAATTTTACGTACCAATATGTAGGTAGGTAGGTAATAAGTATATACGTGCAATAGGAAAATTTAGTTAAAAGTTAAAACAAACTATAAATAATATTATTGCTGTTCATACTACCTTTTACATCATTTATTATTTCCATTTAAAACGACTAAACCTCTATATTTTTTTCCTTAGTACCTCAACCCTAAGGTTGCTGAAAGTGATCGCTCACTTAACGATAAGGCCGCCTATTGTGGCGTATCTTTTTATTTTGTACACTTTTATATGTTATGAAAACGGATAATGATGTACAATAACACCATCCGCCAATAGCCACAGTCACGCAGAGCTGTATGTAGAAACTAGTTATATATGTATATCAAAAATAAATATTTACTTAAATAAAATACACTATTTAAAATAATATTTGTCTTTGACTGTCCGTTCATCCTCATTCGTATTGTAATTGGTTAATCAAATAAAACGTTACATCCAGTAGGCAATGGTGGAATTGGAAAGCTATAAAACATTTATGATTCAAGTTTATTCAAGTGATATTTACTGTTTTCCAATGTAAGCCACAAATTCTGTTTATATGGAATCTTTTGATGCAGTTTTTGTATTGAGCGTGTGTGCTGGACGAAAAATGTAAATTTTAAAACACTATTTATTTATATTTGAAGCTATTTATATATTTTTTGGGTTTAGGGTTTTGGGTGCCTTTTATATTTACAATACTAGAGCCATACCCTTACTTCCCATGCATCTTTACGTGCCTAATAATGGTTTACGAATTACTTCAGACCTACTTGAGTACAAAATTTCATCCATTCGTTTCAGCATGGAGTAAAAAAACATACACACACAAACATACAAACTATGACATTTATTATAGTATTCTAATTATACTAGTAAGTACATAGGTAGCGCTACATAGTAGCTTATGTGTTAATCAGGTTTTAGTTTATCTGTACACAAAATTTTATCCAATCAGTGCAGTGGTTTTCAGCGTAAAACAGTAACAAAGATATAAACATAATACGGACAAGTACACTATACCAACTTTCGTATTTATAACGTATTTATAACAGTAGTGTAATCTTTGAAATTTTCAATAGTAATTTTCTTTATTATTTATGTTAGATGTCTTTAGATCAGATTTAATTGAATTTCATGATTGAGTGGCGTCAAATTTTTGGGGGTATTTTATGTTTAGTATTTAAATAAAAACAAGTGCGTTTTGTCTATTTTTGTTAGTAAGGTATTTTTATCATTTTTTTTAAAACAAAGTGAAATAATATGATAGATGATTATCGTGTAATCTATACATATAATAAAACTGTAGAGGTCAAATGTCTGTAGATAGAAAAAAATGCTAAAAACCGAGTCAGGGGATGTGAGAGGAGAATTAGAACATATCCAGATTTTTTTCAATTTTCTTGTTTCTCTGTTTGTTTGTCTGTTTGTACGGGCTGATCTCCGAAACTGTTCGACCTAATTTAGCTAGTATTTATTAAATTAATATTAATTTAATATTTCTACATGTTCAATATTTATTGTACCAAAATTGTGGTCAGACAATATACAAATGGACTCATAAAAGTATATGAAAGCGAAACTCAAAGAAAATAAATCAATGACACCGTCGAACTAGTAACAAGGGTAGAGTTAAGAAGTATTTTGAAATAAAGCATTCGTTAGAACTAATGCCTCCTCCATGTATTATTTAAGGGATAATACTTGAGGAAAACGAACTAAGTTGTATCAGCAGTCGATATTGAATATAGAAATATCTATTTTTATATTTTATTTACTCTATGATTTGTCTTTTTGAAAGATACAAAAAAAAATCACTTCGTCATTCTGTTCAAAGTATAGTTAATTTAAATTAATTTGTATAAATATATAGTAAGTTATTCCACTATTACATTTTATTTTAATAATTGAGCTCCCTTAAGAATCAAATATAGTATATGAGATTGCATTCTTTGAGTCTAACATCTAAGTTTTACAACGGTTCAGAAGCAATTAATAATTTAGTATAAAATTAAATTTATTGTAGACTAGCATTGCCCGCGGCTCCGCCCACGTTCAGGTGACCTAAAACCAAATTCTAAGGTTTTACATATTAGTATACTCTTACATTACAGTTTTTGTATTTTTTCTCAGAAATTCTCAGAATTTTCCCGCTGTAAAAAGTATCCTATATGTTCACCCGGATAACCAGCTATCACCATACCAAATTTCATCTAAATCCCTCCAGTGGTTTTTTTGTGATGCGGTAACAGACAGATAGACAGACAGACAAACAAAAATTCTAAAAACTATAGATTCGGCCTCTGTATGGATAATAATGTTTATTTCAATAAGATTTTCAAAAAAATATCTAATGTACAGATTCGGCTTAGTTACAATTTTATTATATGTATAGAAGTGGTAGCCCAGTGGTAGCGCTTGGTAAAACTAGTCAAGCGGGTTCAAATCCCGGGTTTCGTACCTCTGATATTTTCACGTTCGAATTATTATCAAAATGATTATTACTCATCTTACAGTGAAGAAATCTTTAGATGAGAAAACCTGCATATCTGATAGAACCTATCAAGTTTTCGAAAGACATGTAACCTGCACTTGGTCAGCGTGGTGTAATATAGCTTGATCCTCTGTGTATTGGTAGAGAAGCCTGTGCCCAGCGGTTTGACGTTAAAAATGGCTAAAAATATACTATTAAAATTAAAAAATGACGATTAAGAGCAAATGCCTATAAAAATCCTAGCAACCTATAAAAATGGTAAAAGTAATATTTTATAATAGAAATCAAATATATTTAGAAAATTTAAAGTTGATACTTCATGTTATCTCAAGTCTATATCAATACTTCGCTTGCAAAATCTTAACAAATAATATCTAAAATGAAATAGTTGAACACAAGACACAATCTCCACCCAATTATCTGACTCTGCTTTGACAACCAACGATACGGTGGAGAAATATCGCTACCTATTTTATGTTGTTCACTCGACTGGCTTACTAAAGGAAATTGTCGTATTGTTCTACTTCGACATCAACTTTTCTCATACACTTACTTCTTTTTTCTGTCATATGTGAATAATACTCGTAATGTTTTGATGTGATTTTAGTGAGGGTCGATCTTTTCGGTTGTTACCTATACATACTCGTATAATAAAATTCTAACTAAATCTAAAATATATCAAATATAATTTTTTTTTGGAAAATCTTATTGAAATAGTCACTACGATACAGAGGCCGAATCTATCGTTTTTAGAATTTTTGTTTGTCTGTTTGTCTGGGAACGCATCACGAGAGAACCACTGGACAGATTTTGATGAAATTTGATATGAAGATAGCTGGTTATCCAGGTCAACATATACGATACTTTTTACTATATAAAAATACTTTTTACTATATAGAAAAATATCTCATCTCTGAGAAATCTGAGCGGAGCGAGTGTGAGTCGCTAGTGATCTATTGTAACGTAGTTTTATTTTAAGGTTATAAGTTAGTTTCTGCCATCGCTTTATTAATATATATATATATATATATATATATATATATATATATATATATATATATATATATATATATATATATATATATATAGATACGATAAGCCCCTATATGATACGACAATCGTGGTATTCTTATTAGTACTGCATAATAGATTTATATACAATTATCATTAAGAAATCAAATTAATTTTAAGTGTGCCTTTACTTGTACACGATTTATTTCAAAAAAGTAATAAAACGTGTGAGATTAGTTGTAAAAATAAGATAATTATACTGTATCTACTATCTAGACTATATGAAATTTAACTAAAATACGGGGTTTGCTCTCAACTGATTATATGCATGATTATACATTGGTTGTGCCAGCATTTGGCAAGTGTCAGGCGCATAGTCTGGTGCCAACTTATTTCCGTAGAAATCGTTTTGCAACTGCTGACTTGCTTCCTCAGTTGTAATTATTTTATGATACTATTGAATAAGCTGTGCAACTTTTGAGATATGAAAAACATGAGAATTCTGTTTCATTTCATCTTTATTCGATAAAAATAATTCACGTCACTTGGCAAAAGTGATCAACACTTTGATAAAAAATACAGCATAATTTGTAAGCAACAAAATCACGCATTCATAACAAGTTAATTTAATTTAAGTTGGCAAATATGTAATGATGAAAATATTATTTCACTTAAATAAGCAAAATACGAGTACACAATCTTAAGTGTGTGTAACAAGTGTAGATTTCATGTAACGATAAGTTCTCTTTATAGCAATAATACAGGAAGAAAAAGCTATCTTTGAAAAGCGTAATGGACTACATACATCTCTATATAATTTAATCCCTGAACAATTTTTATGTAATTGATACAATTCTTTACACGATGTCAACAGAAAAACATGCCAGTAAATTGTACTATAACAAAGGAATTTGTTGAAAGACGCAATCCGCTGCGACGCGACGTGATTGATGAAATACTGAGGTCTTGCTCTCAGGGAATAACGACACCCATTGATGTGACGTGTCCGAGGAAAACCAAAAGGAAGGTTGGCGTTTAAACACGGTTTTTACTTATAAAAATAATGATAAAGTTTTCAATAACTTACGGCGTTAACTTTTGTGGAATAATTTTGAAATGGTTTTTGGCTTAAGTACAGGTAATATAGAGAACTGTTCGAAGGAGTCACAGAGGAGTTTGAATTGTGATAGAAATCTGTTTTGAAAAAGCACAACACTAACGAAATGCAGACAAGAAGTTACAAGTTTTCAAAAACTAGTAACGTACTCTCAACGCATTTCATTCCCTTCGTCGTATCAAGAAATAGTAAACATGCTGGAAATGAGATTAAAGAAAAAATATCGTAGGTGCTGAGGTTGGAACTCACTTCACTATGTATTCCCCATTACCACTGATCCACCACTGCCAAATTGAAATATAAATTGGCATTGATGTTATTTTTTCAGTTATACGATTATTATGCTAAGGTACTAGGATTTGCTCTTGGATATATTGCTTTTATGGCACCGAAAGATTTATAGAAGTGATTTTGTAGTGTAATACAAAAATAATATTGAGGAAAAATGTTGCCACACCAATGCATCTTCTCCGCCGCACCGTAATGCATGTTGGAAAAGTCGAAATTATTTTTATATCTTCGTAATATTGTAAAAATGTTTGCTTGTTATCTGCTAACTCGTTAGAAAATTTTGAACATTATATTTAACATAGAATTAGATTAGTAATTGCTCTAAAAGTAAATGATATATTTTCTGTTTGAAGAAGTGGAGTTGTAGCTTAGGTTTTAGATTTATATGAAAATTTTGTTCTTAACCTAAAATGACTTGATTTCAAATAATTTATAATGTATTTTTGTTTTACTTTACTTTTTAAAATCTTACTGACTTTTAAAGTAAGGCTATTGAATGTAAATTTGATTTGTTATTATTTTTAATAATCTTAAAATATTTCATTAAATACTAGAAAGTTTACTTTTGTCTTCTATTGTAGTATTTTTAAATATAAGATATATGTATTTCGCGTGTTTTGATTACATATATTTGTTAAACCAAAAATTTTTAACTCATTGCAATAAATACTTTTTAGCTTAATATAGTCATTATTATTTTAATACCAATTATTCAAAGTACATTCTAAAGAAGGAAATTTTTATAATATGTACAACCAAAAACTTCCACTCCAAACTTTCCCATGATAAAAGAAAACTAACGAATACATATAACTCTTTCGAAATAGACTATAGACTTAATTCATCGAAGCCAAGTCAGCCAAGTAGGTAGGAATATTTTCAACCTATCGTTGGCTGTCAAAACAGAGCCAGATAATTGGGTGGAGATAGCGCCTGCCTTTATTCTGCTATTTCATTTTCTAGATATTTGTTGCGAGATGCGGCGGGCACAGTATTGATAAACGAGCGTTCAGACGTGCGACTCGCATACAAATATGCCGCATTTTACGTTTTGTTTCACAGCACACATGATATATTATGTTTAGATTTATTTCACCTATCTTGAACGTGTATAAGATTTTACTTATCTGCAATGTGTACGAAATTTTCAAATGTGTACCACTCTTTATTGAGTAATCGTTTGGTTTGTTTAGGTAAAAAACGTAATTTGTCCAGGCTTTTCGTGATACGTTGCCAATTCGCGATCGGGCTGCTTTTTTATACGCATCTTTACAATATGCCTAATAGTTAGGCCAATAAATCAGACAATGGGTTTTATCTTATATATTTATGTTATAGGTATTTATGTAGGTAATTGATAATCCCATCTAAACACTTCAATACATCATAATATGGCTAGTTCATCATTATGTTGAATTTTAACTTCATCAAGTAAATTAAAACTTCATTAAGTTGAATTTTAAGTAATTGATTGTTAACTTTAAGTAACGCGTCCAAAATGCACAAATGAGATGAGAAGCTATTGCCTTCTTACCTACCCATGTCTATCTAGCTCCTGTCTTGCCTTTCTCGTTAAGTTTTTTGAACCTTGTGTGGATTCCCTTTACCTACCTCAGAAAAAATCATATGCCTAAAGACTGCATACAACATTGAACGATTTATTAAACGTTCTGGCGGATGTTAGATGGCCTAATCATGAAATGGCGACATATGACGATAATTCCAGGCAGATTATCATCTGGCGAATATAAGGATCGAACTTCTATAGATATTATAACAACATACAAAATTAATTCGCATTAATTTTATCTTAGAATCTCTTTATTATTAATTCATTTATTCTCACCACCTTCCTACCACCGTGTGTAAAAGGTTTGAATATATTAATTATAAATTATAAGGGTCCTACGGCAAAGAGTATCGATTCACTGTAACTGCTAACAATGTTCTTGTCAAGTGTTAGATTGTATGGTTGTATGGATACGATAATTATTAAGTATTCATAATTCATTTAATATGATACAAAATCTATGTTGGATTCGATAAAAAAATAAAATTAAAAATATGTAAGAAATCCCATAAAAGTATCTTTTTAATGTAAAAAAGTAAATCTAAAATGCATTGAGCTTTCAGGTTTGAGTGCTCTTATAAAAACAAGGATGTCGATTGCGCTAAAATTATGTGAAAATTACAGTAGGTACATTCTAGATTTAATTATTTATACTTTGCATTATTTTATATATAGTACCTGGGCGACCGAGCTTTGCTCGGAGTTTTTGGCCAAAAAAAAACATTAAAAAAAACAAACTAAGAATTTGAATAAATACAAAAAAAAACAAAATTAAAAACTTTGTGTCCGACCGGGATACGAACCCAGATACCTGTGGTTGTCAAACTTGCGCATTGGCTGCTTGACCATGATGCTTATATCTGAGCGTGCGAAATTATCAAACATAATATTTTGCATGGAATTATTAATTTATTAAAATAATGCAAAAGAAATCATAATAATAATAAAGCTCTATTTATTTATTCATTTATTTATTATAAAGGCTTACTAACTAAATTTACATAAAAACATTTATTTAACATTATAATTTTACCTATCTGTATATAAATTTAATTTAAAAGTATGCACAGCTTTTTATAAAAGTATTCCATTAAAATTTTATTTGGTTAAGAGTATATAAGGAGACATTTTAGTTGTACAATAAAAAAAATGCCTATATCACATTGCTGAAATATAAAATTATATAATTTAGTGACTATTTATTAACTTATAATTTTTTAACTAATAATTTTGTAATCTGGAATTAAATTATTTTAAAAATCTTCATATTATTTGAAATGATATTTTATATATATAAATTATCATTAACAAATAAATAAATAAACAATTACAATAAATTAAATAATTCAATTGAGTAAATACTAAACATTTCACAATAATAAATATAAATAAAATTTCTTTCCATACATTAATTCTGACAATAGTTATAACTTAGGTATTTAATTTCATAATTAAATGTATTTATTTAGTTAATGTCTTTTTCATGTAAAGACCCCTCTCGGTTAAAAGCCTCCCCCAAAGTAGTCCTGCATAGAGCTCTCCGTTGGAGATTATGCTTGTATGATTGCAAAGGGTTTCTTTTCAAATTTTGTTTTCAATATATAATTTGTTTCTGATATGCCTATAAAGTTTATAATTTTATCTTTGTGTTCTTTTGATTTGTTGTAGGAAATGCTGCTTTTAATTCTAGAAGTTTTTTTGGTGAAGATATGTATACCTATGTGAAGTTAGAAACTGACTAAACAATAATTAGTTTTTATCAATTCTATTCGATTGTACTACGTTTGTACCGGATTGTACCGCTTTTTAAATCGTTTGTACCTCAAAGGGGTGAGCAATATGGGGGTTCGAATATATGTATGGTTCACAGCCAACCTAAAAATATGACGTTTTTGTTGATGCCAATTGGAAGCATATCGTTTGTACTGGATTGTACCGCTCTTAAAATCGTTTGTACCTCTAAGGGGTGAGAAATATAGGGGTGCGAAAATATGTATGGTTCACAGCCAACCTAAAAATACGACATTTTTGTTGATGCCAATTGGAAGCATATCGTTTGTACTGGATTGTACCGCTCTTAAAATCGTTTGTACCTCTAAGGGGTGAGAAATATAGGGGTGCGAAAATATGTATCGTTCACAGCCAATCTAAAAATACGACATGTTTATCAATGCCAACTGAAAGTATATCGTTTGTAAAGGATTATACGATTATTAGAACTAAAAAAATATACATAAATAAAAAAAAATATCATGTTTATAAATATATGTACATATTTTTTTTTCTCTACAAAAAAAAATCTCTGCGGTATAAATGGGTACAAACTATGACAAGTCAAGAACTTATCGTAAAATTCAATAAGCACGTGTATAATGATGATACAAACCAAATTCTCCACGATACAAACGGGTACAAACGATGAGAAGCTGAGAACTTCTCGTAAAAATCAATTAGCACGTGTATAATGATGATACAAACCAAATTATCCACGGTACAAACGGGTACAAACGATGAGAAGCCGAGAACTTATTGTAACATTCGATTAGCGTATGTATAATGATAATAAAAACGAAATTCTCGTCGGTACAAACGGGTACAAACGATGAAGAGCTGAGAACTTATCGTAAAAATCAATTAGCACGTGTATAATGATGATACAAACCGAATTCTCCACGGTACAAACGGGTACAAACGATGAGAAGCCGAGAACTTATTGTAACATTCAATTAGCGCATGTATAATGATAATAGAAACGAAATTCTCGGCGGTACAAACGGGTACAAACGATGAGAAGCTGAGAACTTATCGTGAAAATCAATAAGCGCATGTATAATAATGATAAAAACGAAATTCTCGGCGGTACAAACGGGTACAAACGATGAGAAGCTGAGAACTTATCGTAAAAATCAATTAGCACGTGTATAATGATGATACAAACCGAATTCTCCACGGTACAAACGGGTACAAACGATGAGAAGCTGAGAACTTCTCGTAAAAATCAATTAGCACGTGTATAATGATGATACAAACCAAATTCTCCACGATACAAACGGGTACAAACGATGAGAAGCCGAGAACTTATTGTAAAATTCAATTAGCGCATCTATAATAATGATAGAAACGAAATTCTCGGCGGTACAAACGGGTACAAACGATAAGAAGCTGAGAACTTATCGTAAAAATCAATTAGCACGTGTATAATGATGATACAAACCGAATTCTCCACGGTACAAACGGGTACAAACGATGAGAAGCTGAGAACTTCTCGTAAAAATCAATTAGCACGTGTATAATGATGATACAAACCAAATTATCCACGGTACAAACGGGTACAAACGATGAGAAGCCGAGAACTTATTGTAACATTCAATTAGCGCATGTATAATGATAATAGAAACGAAATTCTCGGCGGTACAAACGGGTACAAACGATGAGAAGCTGAGAACTTATCGTGAAAATCAATAAGCGCATGTATAATAATGATAAAAACGAAATTCTCGGCGGTACAAACGGGTACAAACGATGAGAAGCTAAGAACTTATCGTAAAAATCAGTTAGCGCATGTATAATAATGATAGAAACGAAATTCTCGGCGGTACAAACGGGTACAAACGATGAGAAGCTGAGAACTTATCGTAAAAATCAATTAGCACGTGTATAATGATGATACAAACCGAATTCTCCACGGTACAAACGGGTACAAACGATGAGAAGCTGAGAACTTCTCGTAAAAATCAATTAGCACGTGTATAATAATGATACAAATCAAATTCTCCACGATACAAACGGGTACAAACGATGAGAAGCCGAGAACATATTTCAACATTCAATAAGCGTATGTATAATGATAATAAAAACGAAATTCTCGGCGGTACAAACGGGTACAAACGATGAGAAGCTGAGAACTTATTGTAACATTCAATTAGCGTATGTATAATGTTGATATAAACAAAATTCTCGGCGGTACAAACGGTGAGAAGCTGAGAACTTATTGTAACATTCAATTAGCGTATGTATAATGTTGATATAAACAAAATTCTCGGCGGTACAAACGGTGAGAAGCTGAGAACTTATCATAAAAATCAGTTAGCGCATGTATAATAATGATAGAAACGAAATTCTCGGCGGTACAAACGGGTACAAACGATGAGAAGCTGAGAACTTATCGTAAAATCAATTAGCACGTGTATAATGATGATAAAAAACCAAATTCTCCACGGTACAAACGGGTACAAACGATGAAAAGCCGAGAACTTATTGTAACATTCAATTAGCGTATGTATAATAATGATACAAACCAAATTCTCGGCGGTACAAACGGGTACAAACGATGAGAAGCTGAGAACTTATCGTAAAAATCAATTAGCACGTGTATAATGATGATACAAACCGAATTCTCCACGGTACAAACGGGTACAAACGATGAGAAGCTGAGAATTTATCGTAAAAATCAATTAGCACGTGTATAATGATGATAAAAACCAAATTCTCCACGGTACAAACGGGTACAAACGATGAAAAGCAGAGAACTTATTGTAACATTCAATTAGCGTATGTATAATAATGATACAAACCAAATTCTCGGCGGTACAAACGGGTACAAACGCTGAGAAGCTGAGAACTTATCGTAAAAATCAGTTAGCGCATGTATAATAATGATAGAAACGAAATTCTCGGCGGTACAAACGGGTACAAACGATGAGAAGCTGAGAACTTATCGTAAAAATCAATTAGCACGTGTATAATGATGATACAAACGAAATTCTCCACGGTACAAATGGGTACAAACGATGAGAAGCCGAGAACTTATTGTAACATTCAATTAGCGTATGTATAATAATAATACAAACGAAATTCTCGGCGGTACAAACCGGTACAAACGATGAGAAGCTGAGAACTTATCGTAAAAATCAATTAGCACGTGTATAATGATGATAAAAACCAAATTCTCCACGGTACAAACGGGTACAAACGATGAAAAGCCGAGAACTTATTGTAACATTCAATTAGCGTATGTATAATAATGATACAAACCAAATTCTCGGCGGTACAAACGGGTACAAACGATGAGAAGCTGAGAACTTATCGTAAAAATCAGTTAGCGCATGTATAATAATGATAGAAACGAAATTCTCGGCGGTACAAACGGGTACAAACGATGAGAAGCTGAGAACTTATCGTAAAAATCAATTAGCACGTGTATAATGATGATACAAACGAAATTCTCCACGGTACAAATGGGTACAAACGATGAGAAGCCGAGAACTTATTGTAACATTCAATTAGCGTATGTATAATAATAATACAAACGAAATTCTCGGCGGTACAAACCGGTACAAACGATGAGAAGCTGAGAACTTATCGTAAAAATCAATTAGCACGTGTATAATGATGATACAAACCAAATTCTCCACGGTACAAACGGGTACAAACGATGAGAAGCCGAGAACATATTTCAACATTCAATAAGCGTATGTATAATGATAATAAAAACGAAATTCTCGGCGGTACAAACGGGTACAAACGATGAGAAGCTGAGAACTTATTGTAACATTCAATTAGCGTATGTATAATGTTGATATAAACAAAATTCTCGGCGGTACAAACGGTGAGAAGCTGAGAACTTATCATAAAAATCAGTTAGCGCATGTATAATAATGATAGAAACGAAATTCTCGGCGGTACAAACGGGTACAAACGATGAGAAGCTGAGAACTTATCGTAAAAATCAATTAGTACGTGTATAATGATGATACAAACCAAATTCTCCACGGTACAAACGGGTACAAACGATGAGAAGCTGAGAACTTATCGTAAAAATCAATTAGCACGTGTATAATGATGATAAAAACCAAATTCTCCACGGTACAAACGGGTACAAACAATGAAAAGCCGAGAACTTATTGTAACATTCAATTAGCGTATGTATAATAATGATACAAACCAAATTCTCGGCGTTACAAACGGGTACAAACGATGAGAAGCTGAGAACTTATCGTAAAAATCAGTTAGCGCATGTATAATAATGATAGAAACGAAATTCTCGGCGGTACAAACGGGTACAAACGATGAGAAGCTGAGAACTTATCGTAAAAATCAATTAGCACGTGTATAATGATGATACAAACGAAATTCTCCACGGTACAAATGGGTACAAACGATGAGAAGCCGAGAACATATTTCAACATTCAATAAGCGTATGTATAATGATAATAAAAACGAAATTCTCGGCGGTACAAACGGGTACAAACGATGAGAAGCTGAGAACTTATTGTAACATTCAATTAGCGTATGTATAATGTTGATATAAACAAAATTCTCGGCGGTACAAACGGTGAGAAGCTGAGAACTTATTGTAACATTCAATTAGCGTATGTATAATGTTGATATAAACAAAATTCTCGGCGGTACAAACGGTGAGAAGCTGAGAACTTATCATAAAAATCAGTTAGCGCATGTATAATAATGATAGAAACGAAATTCTCGGCGGTACAAACGGGTACAAACGATGAGAAGCTGAGAACTTATCGTAAAAATCAATTAGCACGTGTATAATGATGATAAAAACCAAATTCTCCACGGTACAAACGGGTACAAACGATGAAAAGCCGAGAACTTATTGTAACATTCAATTAGCGTATGTATAATAATGATACAAACCAAATTCTCGGCGGTACAAACGGGTACAAACGATGAGAAGCTGAGAACTTATCGTAAAAATCAGTTAGCGCATGTATAATAATGATAGAAACGAAATTCTCGGCGGTACAAACGGGTACAAACGATGAGAAGCTGAGAACTTATCGTAAAAATCAATTAGCACGTGTATAATGATGATACAAACGAAATTCTCCACGGTACAAATGGGTACAAACGATGAGAAGCCGAGAACTTACTGTAACATTCAATTAACGTATGTATAATGATAATAAAAACGAAATTCTCGTCGGTACAAACGGGTATAAACGATGAGAAGCTGAGAACTTATCGTAAAAATCAATTAGCACGTGTATAATAATGATAGAAACGAAATTCTCGGCGGTACAAACGGGTACAAACGATGAGAAGCTGAGAACTTATTATAACATTCAATTAGCGTATGTATAATAATGATACAAACCAAATTCTCAGCGGTACAAACGATGAGAAGCCAAGAACTTATTATAACATTCAATTAGCGTATGTATAATGATGATACAAACCAAATTCTCGGCGGTACAAACGATGAGAAGCCGAGAACTTATTCTATCATATTCTATCATTATTATACATGCGCTAATTGAATTTTACAATAAGTTCTCGTCTTCTCATCGTTTGTACCGCCGAGAATTTGGTTTGTATCAACATTATACATACGCTAATTGAATGTTACAATAAGTTCTCGGCTTTTCATCGTTTGTACCCGTTTGTACCGTGGAGAATTTGGTTTTTATCATCATTATACACGTGCTAATTGATTTTTACGATAAGTTCTCAGCTTCTCATCGTTTGTACCCGTTTGTACCGCCGAGAATTTCGTTTCTATCATTATTATACATGCGCTAACTGATTTTTACGATAAGTTCTCAGCTTCTCAGCGTTTGTACCCGTTTGTACCGCCGAGAATTTGGTTTGTATCATTATTATACATACGCTAATTGAATGTTACAATAAGTTCTCGGCTTTTCATCGTTTGTACCCGTTTGTACCGTGGAGAATTTGGTTTTTATCATCATTATACACGTGCTAATTGATTTTTACGATAAGTTCTCAGCTTCTCATCGTTTGTACCCGTTTGTACCGTGGAGAATTTGGTTTGTACCGCCGAGAATTTCGTTTCTATCATTATTATACATGCGCTAACTGATTTTTACGATAAGTTCTCAGCTTCTCACCGTTTGTACCGCCGAGAATTTTATTTGTATCATTATTATACATACGCTAATTGAATGTTACAATAAGTTCTCGGCTTCTCATCGTTTGTACCCGTTTGTACCGTGGAGAATTTGGTTTGTATCATTATTATACATACGCTAATTGAATTTTACAATAAGTTCTCGGCTTCTCATCGTTTGTACCCGTTTGTACCGTGGAGAATTTGGTTTGTATCATCATTATACACGTGCTAATTGATTTTTACGATAAGTTCTCAGCTTCTCATCGTTTGTACCCGTTTGTACCGCCGAGAATTTCGTTTCTATCATTATTATACATGCGCTAACTGATTTTTACGATAAGTTCTCAGCTTCTCAGCGTTTGTACCCGTTTGTACCGCCGAGAATTTGGTTTGTATCATTATTATACATACGCTAATTGAATGTTACAATAAGTTCTCGGCTTTTCATCGTTTGTACCCGTTTGTACCGCCGAGAATTTCGTTTCTATCATTATTATACATGCGCTAACTGATTTTTACGATAAGTTCTCAGCTTCTCAGCGTTTGTACCCGTTTGTACCGCCGAGAATTTGGTTTGTATCATTATTATACATACGCTAATTGAATGTTACAATAAGTTCTCGGCTTTTCATCGTTTGTACCCGTTTGTACCGTGGAGAATTTGGTTTTTATCATCATTATACACGTGCTAATTGATTTTTACGATAAGTTCTCAGCTTCTCATCGTTTGTACCCGTTTGTACCGTGGAGAATTTGGTTTGTACCGCCGAGAATTTCGTTTCTATCATTATTATACATGCGCTAACTGATTTTTACGATAAGTTCTCAGCTTCTCACCGTTTGTACCGCCGAGAATTTTATTTGTATCATTATTATACATACGCTAATTGAATGTTACAATAAGTTCTCGGCTTCTCATCGTTTGTACCCGTTTTGTACCGTGGAGAATTTGGTTTGTATCATTATTATACATACGCTAATTGAATTTTACAATAAGTTCTCGGCTTCTCATCGTTTGTACCCGTTTGTACCGTGGAGAATTTGGTTTGTATCATCATTATACACGTGCTAATTGATTTTTACGATAAGTTCTCAGCTTCTCATCGTTTGTACCCGTTTGTACCGCCGAGAATTTCGTTTCTATCATTATTATACATGCGCTAACTGATTTTTACGATAAGTTCTCAGCTTCTCAGCGTTTGTACCCGTTTGTACCGCCGAGAATTTGGTTTGTATCATTATTATACATACGCTAATTGAATGTTACAATAAGTTCTCGGCTTTTCATCGTTTGTACCCGTTTGTACCGTGGAGAATTTGGTTTTTTATCATCATTATACACGTGCTAATTGATTTTTACGATAAATTCTCAGCTTCTCATCGTTTGTACCCGTTTGTACCGTGGAGAATTTGGTTTGTCTCATCATTATACACGTGCTAATTGATTTTTACGATAAGTTCTCAGCTTCTCATCGTTTATACCCGTTTGTACCGCCGAGAATTTGGTTTGTATCATTATTATACATACGCTAATTGAATGTTACAATAAGTTCTCGGCTTTTCATCGTTTGTACCCGTTTGTACCGTGGAGAATTTGGTTTTTATCATCATTATACACGTGCTAATTGATTTTTACGATAAGTTCTCAGCTTCTCATCGTTTGTACCCGTTTGTACCGTGGAGAATTTGGTTTGTATCATTATTATACATACGCTAATTGAATTTTACAATAAGTTCTCGGCTTCTCATCGTTTGTACCCGTTTGTACCGTGGAGAATTTGGTTTGTATCATCATTATACACGTGCTAATTGATTTTTACGATAAGTTCTCAGCTTCTCATCGTTTGTACCCGTTTGTACCGCCGAGAATTTCGTTTCTATCATTATTATACATGCGCTAACTGATTTTTTACGATAAGTTCTCAGCTTCTCACACCGTTTGTACCGCCGAGAATTTTATTTGTATCATTATTATACATACGCTAATTGAATGTTACAATAAGTTCTCGGCTTCTCATCGTTTGTACCCGTTTGTACCGTGGAGAATTTGGTTTGTATCATTATTATACATACGCTAATTGAATTTTACAATAAGTTCTCGGCTTCTCATCGTTTGTACCCGTTTGTACCGTGGAGAATTTGGTTTGTATCATCATTATACACGTGCTAATTGATTTTTACGATAAGTTCTCAGCTTCTCATCGTTTGTACCCGTTTGTACCGCCGAGAATTTCGTTTCTATCATTATTATACATGCGCTAACTGATTTTTACGATAAGTTCTCAGCTTCTCATCGTTTGTACCCGTTTGTACCGCCGAGAATTTGGTTTGTATCATTATTATACATACGCTAATTGAATGTTACAATAAGTTCTCGGCTTTTCATCGTTTGTACCCGTTTGTACCGTGGAGAATTTGGTTTTTATCATCATTATACACGTGTGCTAATTGATTTTTACGATAAGTTCTCAGCTTCTCATCGTTTGTACCCGTTTGTACCGTGGAGAATTTGGTTTGTATCATCATTATACACGTACTAATTGATTTTTACGACAAGTTCTCAGCTTCTCATCGTTTGTACCCGTTTGTACCGCCGAGAATTTCGTTTCTATCATTATTATACATGCGCTAACTGATTTTTATGATAAGTTCTCAGCTTCTCACCGTTTGTACCGCCGAGAATTTGTGTTTGTATCAACATTATACATACGCTAATTGAATGTTACAATAAGTTCTCAGCTTCTCATCGTTTGTACCCGTTTGTACCGCCGAGAATTTCGTTTTTTATTATCATTATACATACGCTTATTGAATGTTGAAATATGTTCTCGGCTTCTCATCGTTTGTACCCGTTTGTACCGTGGAGAATTTGGTTTGTATCATCATTATACACGTGCTAATTGATTTTTACGATAAGTTCTCAGCTTCTCATCGTTTGTACCGGTTTGTACCGCCGAGAATTTCGTTTGTATTATTATTATACATACGCTAATTGAATGTTACAATAAGTTCTCGGCTTCTCATCGTTTGTACCCATTTGTACCGTGGAGAATTTCGTTTGTATCATCATTATACACGTGCTAATTGATTTTTACGATAAGTTCTCAGCTTCTCATCGTTTGTACCCGTTTGTACCGCCGAGAATTTCGTTTCTATCATTATTATACATGCGCTAACTGATTTTTACGATAAGTTCTCAGCTTCTCAGCGTTTGTACCCGTTTGTACCGCCGAGAATTTGGTTTGTATCATTATTATACATACGCTAATTGAATGTTACAATAAGTTCTCTGCTTTTCATCGTTTGTACCCGTTTGTACCGTGGAGAATTTGGTTTTTATCATCATTATACACGTGCTAATTGATTTTTACGATAAATTCTCAGCTTCTCATCGTTTGTACCCGTTTGTACCGTGGAGAATTTGGTTTGTATCATCATTATACACGTGCTAATTGATTTTTACGATAAGTTCTCAGCTTCTCATCGTTTGTACCCGTTTGTACCGCCGAGAATTTGGTTTGTATCATTATTATACATACGCTAATTGAATGTTACAATAAGTTCTCGGCTTTTCATCGTTTGTACCCGTTTGTACCGTGGAGAATTTGGTTTTTATCATCATTATACACGTGCTAATTGATTTTTACGATAAGTTCTCAGCTTCTCATCGTTTGTACCCGTTTGTACCGTGGAGAATTTGGTTTTTATCATCATTATACACGTGCTAATTGATTTTTACGATAAGTTCTCAGCTTCTCATCGTTTGTACCCGTTTGTACCGTCGAGAATTTCGTTTTTATTATCATTATACATACGCTAATTGAATGTTACAATAAGTTCTCGGCTTCTCATCGTTTGTACCCGTTTGTACCGTGGAGAATTTTGTTTGTATCATCATTATACACGTGCTTATTGAATTTTACGATAAGTTCTTGACTTGTCATAGTTTGTACCCATTTATACCGCAGAGATTTTTTTGTAGAGAAAAAAAAAATGTACATATATTTATAAACATGATATTTTTTTTATTTATGTATATCTTTTTAGTTCTAATAATCCTATAATCCTTTACACACGATATACTTCCAGTTGGCATCAACAAACATGTCGTATTTTTAGATTGGCTTTGAACGATACATATTTTCGCATCCCTATATTTCTCACCCCTTAGAGGTACAAACGATTTTAAGAGCGGTACAATCCAGTACAAACGATATGCTTCCAATTGGCATCAACAAAAATGTCGTATTTTTGGGTTGGCTGTGAACCATACATATTTTCGCACCCCTATATTTCTCACCCCTTTGAGGTACAAACAATTTTAAGAGTGGTACAATCCAGTACAAACGATATCCTTCCAATTGGCATCAACAAAAACGTCATATTTTTAGGTTGGCTGTGAACCATACATATATTCGAACCCCCATATTGCTCACCCCTTTGAGGTACAAACGATTTAAAAAGCGGTACAATCCGGTACAAACGTAGTACAATCGAATAGAATTGATAAAAACTAATTATTGTTTAGTCAGTTTCTAACTTCACATAGGTGATATGTATTGTATACCTTTGTTCATTGTATGTCTGTTTTTCTTTGGAGGGTTACGGTCGAACTCCCCCATAGTGACCGGCCGTACTGGTGGATAAAGATGAGGAGGTTCCTACGGTGTTTAATATACTGTATCTTGCTGTGTTGTTTTTAGTTGTTCCTGGTTATCATTTGTGTGGTTGAAAGTTAATTTTGGTTTTTGTAATATAAAGTCTTTAATATTACCAGGTATGGTTTTCTTTGTATGTTGTTTATTTGTTAGTTTTTGTTTATAATTGAGGTAAGGCGTTTCTGGAGATACAGGCAGACTTCTTTTTTATTTCCGTTTAGTTTAAGACTATTTTTTCCTCTAGTTCATGATAGGATTTTTCACCTTCTTCTACTCTGAACATAACCAAGTTCTTGCGCCTAATATGTCTTTCTAAATTATTTATTGAGGTACTTTGTTCCTGGATTTTTTTCTCAAGAACTTCAATTTTTATTTTTAAACTGTTTAAATTTCTCATTTAAGTATATTATTGTTGATTGTATTTTTAATGTCTTCTTTCATTTCTAACATTTCTGTTTCCTGCTGTCTTATTTCTTGTTGCATGTTTATTAGCAACTTTTTTATGTCCTCCATCTTAAGTGTGAAGTTGGAAGTAGAAAAGCTGATTGAAAAAAGAGCACCAATTATACCTAGTTGAATTGCAATTTTATACCGAGTACCTATTAGTTTTTGAGGTTATAAACTTATGTTTTAATATTTGACGCTTTCACTTCACAAATTATTTTGTTTTATTGTCATCACACACAGAAAAGATGGTTTTGCACTGATAGTATCTTTAAGTTATGTTTGTCACTTTTGTATTTGTTTGGTAGGTGAATTTTTAAAAGCTCATTTGTTCTTCAACACATCAAGACTTGGTGATGTTTACATATTGCCCATAGGATTTATTTAAAAATTTAATATTTTTCTTTAGATTATTTTCACTTAAATATATTTAAACTTGATGTAAATACGGACACGATGTTGACAGTTGCACAGTGGCGCCGCCTACTCACCAGAAGTGACAATGCAAAAATTGTGAAAATGCAAAAGAAAATCGCATGAAAATTCGAAAATTCGCGTTTTTCCAGATATAAGACTAATCTAGATCGATTTATCGCCCCCGAAACCCTCTGCATTAGACATGCGTAGGTCCGGATTGAAATAGTTCCCGGAACTATGTCCTAGGCCGGAATGATATCGTTCCAATCCGCGATGTCAATTGAAACAGGTTCACAGTTCCATATAGTTCCACATGTGCAGGAGTGAGATGGAGCGAGTAAACGAATATATTGGACCGATCACCGGAGCGACTGACTGAACTGAACGTAACCGACTCCTGCCGAACCTATCCGAGCTATAGCTGTATATTAAATTTTAAGGTGCTTCCTCACAAGAGTTAAAATTTTTTAGTAAACATCTGTTAAGCCGCGTCCACATGATGGGCGCTTGCCACAAGCACCGAGAATCATAAACACGTGCCAAACACCGAACACAAACTAAATACATTAAATAAATAAATTAAATAAAAATAAAAAAGCCTTTCATTTCTTGCGCTTACTAAAAATTCTATTAAACAATTTAAGAAAGTAGGTATTTATTAATTATTAATAAAATCCTTTCATATTCAGTTATATTATAATAATAATAGTATTAGATCTAATGTTATATTAATTATTATGTATATAAGGAATGTTTATTAATTTAAACTTTTTTCTTAATTTTTACAATACCTAATATGAATTAGAATTTATAATTAATAAAAATAATAACAATAAAAAATAAAAAATTAAGATCAATGTATATAATAAAATAATTCTAATTTAAAGTTAATCTAATTTTAAGTTAAACAATCATTTACAATATATTTATTTATTTGAAGTAGTTTTTTTAAGTTTTTATTTTCCATTTTTATGTAGATATAGTAAGTACCTAATACCAAAGTAAGAAGAGGTCAAACAATAAAAAAATATATTTATACGTGTCGAATTGAGAACCTTCTCCTTTTTTTCGTGGGTTTAAAATGATTTCATGTTAAAAAATGTTAGGTATGTGATGTTATCTGCTGCACTGCTGTGTGGAAGCGCCATTATAACGCGTAGGTACTGTGTGTAAACTACTGTAGTGACTAGTGCGTGTGTGAGTATTCGCAATAATTATGTCATCTCTTACTATGCTATTACAATTAATAATGTGCCTACTTCACTGTGCGTTAAAGTCGATAATTCATTGATTAAATCTGATTTTCGTTTTGAACTTTTAAAACATTAATAATATATTTTTAAATTTTAATATTCTTCCACTTTTGACTCAATATTTTTGTACTTTGTTGCGTTCGTCTAGATTCACATTGCGCGCGAAAGCACCATAGTTTTTTGAAGTTGGTTTAATTTTTTTAAAAACCTATTTTATTTCGTAATTTTTAGTTTTTAAGTAAAAACTGAAATGGTTTTTGTAAAAGTAGTAATTACAAAAAATACACTTTTTTATCCATATCTTCAAAACCACTGAACCGATTTTGATGAAATTCTTATTATTCCCTAAGTTAAAATAAATGTCAGCAAATAAAAAGGCATCATCACGTCGGTCGGAATAGTTGTTTCGGCGAAATGCGTGGACAAGCATACATACACACAAACAAACAAACATACATACATCTATACACCTATAAAATTTTGTATATTTGCTTCGAAGCCCTAATATATCATATTATGTTAATATCTTGCAGTTCTAATAATATTATATACATACGTGTCGAATTGACAACCTCCTTTTTTTTGAAGTCGGTCAATTAAAACTATATCTCCCGCTATGCTGTCCTCGGGAACCGATGACAGTGATAACCTGTTAAAATCGGAACGATCGGATCGGATGAACTATCGGAACTAGATAGTTCCGCGAACATGTTTCGTGAACATAGTTCCTTTATGGAAAGGAACTATTCCATGTTCAATCCACTCCAGGACCTAGTTTGCGCATCTCTGCTCTGCATGCTAAATTTCATGAAAATCGTTGGAGCCGTTTTCGAGATTCAGATTATATATATATATATATATATATATATATATATATATATATATATATATATATATATATATATATATTAACATTAACACAACCCATTACTTTGCTATTAAGGAAATACAAATAATTAACATATACAGACTTTAAAATCACAAAGACTAGATAATTCCGCCCATAAGGATGGTTTTTATTTATGTTAATTATCATTTTTACCTATTAATTAAAAAGGAATTAAGAATATTGATAACATAATTGACAAAACTATATAATACTAACGGTAGCCTATGTGCTATTCCAGACTATAATCAATCTCTGTGCTAAATTTCATGTAAATCCATTCAGCCGTTCTGGCCTGAAAGTGTAACAAAAATCCATACATATCCACAAACTTTCATATTTATAATATTAATACGGATAATACTGATATATAAAAAAGTATACAGCCGAATTCAGTTCCTTATCTCATCATAGATTGAGTTGCAATATTTACGTAGTTATAAAATTACATTAGGCCGTGGTAGCCCAGTGGTAACGCCCTCGCTTGGAAAACTGAGTGAAGCGAGTTCAAATCCCGGGTCTCGCACCTCTGATATTTTCATGTGCTAATCATTTCTAACATGATTACCACTTTCCTAACGGTAGTAACAGCGTGGTGGACAATGGTAATCCCCTTCGTATTGAAGGCAGGCCCGTGCCAAGCAGTGGGACGTTAAAAAGGCTGAATACAAAATTGCATTATAAGAAAAACTTTTTTATAAAATAACTAGGTTGCTTCCTCGTACCAACATTCACCCCCTTTTTACCCCCTTAAGGATGATTTCCGGAATAAAAACTTTCCTATGTTCTTTCCAGGGTCTCAAACTATCTTCTTATTAAATTTCATTTAAATCGGTTTAGTAGTTTCGGAGTCTATTCGATACAAACAAACAAAAACAAATTTTTCCTCTTTATAATATTAGAATAGAGAAAAAACTTTATTGCAATTCAATTACATTAGTGAAACTAAAAAAGAGCAAGCAATTGAAACGTGGAAAGTTTTAAGTGTTGTAAAGGAAATGTAACAAAAATGTAATGAGTAAAAGAAGCCAAGTATCCATGCCAGTACGCTGATATCTAAATGGCTACAAACTGTTCTGCAAAAAGTTCCAGCTGTAGAAGCGTATACTTGGCAAAGTTTATATCAGACATTAAAACATATAAAAACTAAAAATGCGTTGCAAAAACTTTACACTACGTTTATTTTCTAAACTGATACATTTTAAAGATAAAACAAAGGAAAAGTTAGCTATCTAGGTAGTTGAAAATTTCTCATTAGCATTCCATTCATATTCAAATCAGCTTTGACAGGCTTTATCGCGAGCTCTCTGATTCGGATCACGCTTCTTACGGTCTATGCAGAACTTAAGTAAGATATAATGTAGGAACCTCGTAATTGTGTTTATTAATAAACTATAAATATATCTCTTGTTGTAGTGTGAATTTTCGCTGGCACTAAGTTAATCGTCACTTCTAGGTACAACGAAAGAATGATTTTCTTATGCTTATACTACGTTTTGTCTTAATTAGCAAGACTGAAGTATATAATACTAAAAGAATACAAGAAACTTTTGGACAACAAATACAGAGTAAAATAGCTGAAATATTTAATAAAATAGCTGAGATATTTTAAATAAAACTATATTTTTTGGATTTTTTTTGCGGCTTTATTTTCATTTTCCGATCCCGATGTTTTGAATAATTTCCAGCAAACATGGTTGCGTCTCTCTCGTTTTATTTTAATTATTTTATTTAATTGCCTCTAAAGGAATCCAAAATAGACCTAGCGGTGGACTGTCATAGATGATGCGAACGCCATCGGGAGAACCTGGAGCGAAATCAAACGCGAAGCTCAAGACCGAACGGGATGACAATGTACTCTACATACTCGTATATACAAGTATGTCAAGTCTTTAATTTCAATATTGTTCCATCTATTTATATTTACGGTTGCCTTTCCTAATTGATTCATCAATACGCAGACCAGACGGCTGGACCTAAAGGGGCGAAGTTTCGATACCCTGCGAGCGTCCTTTAATTAATAATCGCTAAACATTGACCACGAAAAGGGCTGAAATATATTATTAATTTTATGATTACTCATTATTATCGAATCCATAATTCCACACCACCAAATAAAGTTTCCCTGGATATAAAAACATAAAAAATATACCAATTTCTTTTTCGTAATAAATAAATAAATTATATAAATTAAAATTCAAACAAAAATATTTATGCATTAAACATATAAAATTTTCATTTCAAATAAAATCATATATACGAGTATATTCATATATGAATATGAATTCATACAATTTATGGAATAACAGTTATAATGCATAAATTGTACGAAATATGTTAAAGTTATAAATACTTGTTTTTACTACCTCGTATCCTCTGTAGAAGATTTGAAACGCTCATTTAGAAATTGCTGCGTTAACTCATTTTCCTGGCAGTTTTACTAATTCTGGGTTCTCTCTGTGATCCCAATTACAGCAAGCTCAGATTTAGCCAAATTGCAAGTTGCACGATATGGACGAGTTAGGTAATGTGATACAAAAATAGACAAATGGGCATTATGCTTAAACTGTTAAACAAATTTTTACGACACATTCACTTTTATATCCTAAGTTAGTTTAAAATTAAATAAAAAAGTGAAGTTATATATTTCTGTAATCTAATAAATAATTGATCACATAATGAATTTTAACATAACGGTACGTCTTTATATAAAGAAAATTACACATTATTCAAAAAAGTCCAGTCCAAAAGCGGATATATATATTGTACGAGTACATAGTACGACTATAACTAGCGACATACTCTCTATGTACGCAGGTGCTTAACAGTACTAAATTCAATTTTTAACAAAAGAATGCTTTTGTGCAAGCTAAGAAAGCTAAACTGCGGAGTCCATTCTAACTAGGTACATACATATGTATCTACCTAGTTAGAATGGACTCCATCTGTTGAAGTACAATTTTAATATAGTCAGTCATTACCTTTACCTAAATATCTTATAAATTTTTATTTTTTTACTACCTTAGGTAGTAGGTACTGAGTGCCTAAGCCTATACAATTTTTTTTCCAATATATTGTTTAGAAAAAAAAAACTTGAGACTTACAGGATGTGTGTTTTGTATCAAAATTATTTCTTGCTCCATTTTTGACATATTAAATATTTGATACTAAAATATATACCTATATATGTATGAAAAAAAAAATATTTTTCATTCATATCATTAGTTTTTAGTAAAGAAGAGCATGTCAATGGACTTACGATCATACCTAATACGTTAGTTAGGTTAGGTTATTTTGTGTTAAGAGCCTTTATAATTTAAGCAGCGCCAGCTGTGGCGTACTAAAAGGTACCGGCTAATCCGATAATGTGCGCTTACGATAACAATCTAAACTTTATTCATTTATAAAATCAAACCTTAATGTATTATTGAAAGTGGAAAAGCTGTTTTTGTTTGAAAATACATACTATTACTAAAATATTTCGTTTATTAAATAACATAATATTATTTTTTGACTAGAAAAAAAAATTATAGTCAAATCAAATCAAAATCAAATCAAAATATATTTTATTCAAATAGACTTTTACAAGCT
The DNA here is from genome assembly GCA_951806755.1 of Brenthis hecate. NCBI lineage: Eukaryota > Metazoa > Arthropoda > Insecta > Lepidoptera > Nymphalidae > Brenthis > Brenthis hecate. The sequence continues at coordinate 4,872,153 of OX638263.1, forward strand.
CTTTTGAATGGTCAATTTTACATTTTAAATTTAAATTAAATGTCAGTGTAGTCAGTCCGTGAGGAAACTACCACCGGCTTGGAATGCAGTTTTCTGCTGAGGTAAGAGATAGTAAACGTGCAGGTGATAATAATAGATAAGTAAATAAAAATACTAGTTTCCGTTTTATGAGAGAAATAAAAGAGTTGTTCCCAATAAGTAGAACATCCAAAATTACTAATATAACAGTAAATCGATGTATTCGCTACATTACTAGCCAATATATATAAAAACAGATAGAAATAGTGCCGACGTTAAAAGGAATCCGCTGAATGAGGCAATCCGTTGGGTATTAGCGACGGTGATTGATGAAATGCTGAGATAATGCACTCAACTACGGGACATAGAGTACAAGAAATTCTACGTAATGCTGAAAATACGAAAGTATGTCAGTAGTGTCCTTTCACGCAATAACGAAGGAATGGTTAACGTTATTTTATATATATATTTCCTGGAGATGGTTATGAATACTTCTTATCTTAATTGTTATTGAAGACTAGCAGAACCCGCGGCTTCGCCCGCGCTAAAACTACAAAAAAAACTCTACAATAGGTAGGTTTCATACAAACTTTCATCGCCTATTTTACCCTCTTGGAGTTAAATTTTAGAAAACACTGAATGAAATACGTAACCCATTATTTTTGCCGTACTCACTTCATATGAAATTTCATGTAAATTTGTCCAAGGAATAAAAAGTTTTACCAATCTTTTATCCCCTATTTCTCCCCCTTGGAGTTTGAATTTTGAAAAATCCGTCCTTAGTGAATACCTTAGTTATATGAGAAGTACGTGTGCGAAATTACAATTTTCTAGCCTTAAGGGTTTGGCCTGTGCGTTGATACATCAGTCAATCACTTTTGACTTTTATTTTATTAACATATTGCAAAAATCACTAGTACATAATTATTTATGGTACATACATACATACATACATACATAACATAAAACATATTACTCATACTTTTTTATTTATGATGCAGGTGTCAGGTATCCTTAACTTATAGAACCATACAATAACATTGTTCTTGAAGTAGAATTTTAATATAGTTAGAATCTAATATCATTTTTAAATGTTATAATACTTTATTTCTAAACTAAGTTAATAGGTACTAAGTACCTACGCCTATTCAATTTTTTTTTCCAATATATGGTTAAAAAAAAGAGAATTACAGGATCGTTTTCTTCGAGTCTTACGATAAGCATTTAGCTCTGTTTCCCTATTCGCTTCTGACGATGCATGTGGGCTTAGAATAGCCAGCAATCTTCCGACGTTATAGCTATGTATTAACCAGACCGAAATTAATATCTGTAAGCAATGGCCTCAATGGGAAAATCAAATGTCCGTAAGCTGACACTGTCTTTGACTGACGATGGAGACAAACTGTTATCAACGAATCTATATATACAAAGAAAGAACATATTTATTTTCATGAATTTTTGTAGGTAAATTCAAAATTAGCTGATTTCATTAAGATTGGGGAATGTTTTAATTTATACAACTTTGAATTTTTTAGTTAGTAATATTAGTTTATTCTGTAAACAGTGCGTGTAAGATTTACCTACGATAAAAATTAACGATATGGCTTCTCATAATGTAAATTACTATGTTTGCTTTTTAAATGTTATTTATAAAAATATGCCACTTTGTTAAGAACTACAAAAAAAATATTCTAGTTTTTAAATTATAATCGTATATTTGATAAGGCGTCCTTGCTTGGCTCGATAGGGGTGAAGCAAGACGCTGTTGCAAATACCAATAACCATTTAATTTATTTTTGTAAAGTTATAATGATTGTACTTGGCGGTTGAATGTTTTTACTGGAATGTTTGTACTTGGTTTTTTTTTTATAAAACGACAGTTACATCTATATACAAATAGGCAGAGACAAACAGTTCATGCTTTTTTCTCTTCTGTTTGTGAACCGATTTTCTTTTTTTATTTAGAAGCTTTTGATGTCCTTTAGTGTTATGAATAAAAAAAATTAGAGATATTTTTATATATATTGGTAAATTATATGCATATACTATATATACTCAAGCTCGTTTTTCTCAAATTTAATGATTATGGTCGAATTTCCACTACTGGGCGAATGCTAGTAATAATAATAAAATTAATAGGTACATTTTTACTTTCTTACCTAGAATAGTTAAAAAATTTAACGACAACAATTTTTTTATTAATTTTTATTTAAAATAGTAAGTAAATGTGCTTGCGCTAACAATATTCACAACATATGAAGTGAGTTAGGGGTCTTCTCACGTATTTGTCAAAGTTGCTTTAATAGAGTTGACAGCGCCATTTCGTAAGAAGCTTGACAGTGTTTTTCTGCTTGATTTTTTTTACTTTTAAATACGGCCTTGGTGATACCGCATTTTCTATTTATACGTATCGAAATAAGTATTTAGTATAATATTCAGCTTCTATTATAACATGGGCAGGGAAAATAAAAAAAATTATTGACTTGATATAAAATAGTTAAAAGTGGTGATATTTTATATGCATTTTTTATAAACAATTGGATAATAATAATATTTAATAATATTCACTTAAATAAAGAGCTAAATATCAACCATTACGGCTTTCATTATTTGTTTTAACGCACCGATCTCTGAAACTCACTCATCACTCTAGTTTGAAATATGATTTTTGCATTTTACTGAGAAAAACTGTCTAACGTTACGTAATTACCATCAGAAGCGAAGTAATTACAGAAATAAACTACGTGAGTAGAACCACAATCTAAAAGTAGTATTTTATGAAGACTATAAAAGTATTAGGTGAAAATTCTCAAGTCAATAGTTCTATCTGCCCCCATCATTTTGATTTAAAGAAGTCATTGACCTCTTTTGATACAGCCAGCCTAGTTTATTTCGCTAATTAGCCGTATCTTCATCTTTACGGAAGTCAAAGATGGTATCTGTTTAGTTCCATCCCTCGCTATCCAATTCCATTACTGTAACACTTTTTCCAAGGAACAATGGGTAGTGTTACGTGAAAGAAATTTGGTCCCGTCGTTTTTCTGCATCACATGACTTAATTGGATTTGTTAGATAGTTTTTGTGTTTTGTATAAACAGCGTTTTTCTTATTAGGTTTATTAGTTAGAATTGCTTATTTTTGGGCATTGAAGTTATATTTTAAACTAGTGACTTACCCTCGGTTTACTCGGGTGCCTCCTTGGATGTCTTTTGCGATTTAATACCAAAACATTGACCAGCGCAGCTTTATGGAAAATGTATCTGTGAACTAAATTTTATCTAAATCTGCTCAGGCATTTCAGAGTGAAGGAGTAGCAAATATACATATACAAACTTTTGTATTTATAATATTAATGTGATAAATAAATAAATATGTTGGGACGTTAATAACAGATAGTTGATACTTTACACATATATAACTTTAAATACTTACATATTGTAAATATAAGCATCCTTGAGTGGAGTACAAACAATCGTGCTCCACAAATAAATGCCCACAGGAGGACTCGAACCCGCGACCGCTGGCAAGTAAGCAAAAGTCAAACATGTCATGTCATGATATATTACAACCTAGTGTTAAGAGTAAAGGCATGCGATCAAGGACTCACCGCTACGGCGCTACGACGCTACGTCATCGTAGCGCTTTGAATTTTATCTTTCATCTGTATATTATGTGCAAAATGTTATTAAATTCACAAAATATGCACATAAGAGTAGAGTCTTTTCGATTTTTAAATAGTTGCATACACAAGGGTATTTAGCGCTAGATGGAATGACAATAACGATTAAAGATTCTGTACAGCTATCTCACTTTGACTTCAATTTTTCGCCTATATTGAGGATAATGGGTGTTTATGAGTATTATATTGTGATTCTATTTATTATTTATTTTAATATAATTTTTAAGTTTTTATATATCTAATAAATATATATGGATATATATCTAATAAATGTATATGGACCAAACTAACAACTTGATCACTTTAGACAACTGTATTTACTTCTCGAAAGTTAGATGCATTGAGTTTACAATGTCGCTAACTGAGTTGAGTTAGATTCGACCTATGTGATAGTGTGATAAAGGACTTAGAAAGCCAATAAAAATAGAACAATATAAATAATTTAAGAAAATTTTCAGCATTCTTCCACAAAAAATTTTGGTTTACCCTTAACCATGACTTGCGACTGTCTAGTGTGCATAATCGTCAAAAAAAAATTAAACTTAAGCCAAGAGAGGGTATTTTATATCAACTAGCAAATTATCTCGCTCCACTCAGGTGCGTCCGTGATAGCCTTATTATGTGCTACTTCAAGTTATATTCTGTGTGTTCATCCAAATCGGTCAAGCCGTTTCAGCGTGAAAGAGTAATAAACATACACACATACAAGCATTCGTACTTATAATCGTTTTTTTTAATATATTTATATATAGAGCTCAAAAATGCAGAAAACATACAAGACATTTTTATACGATTCTAACAAGAAAATGTAGTGAAGCTTTGTAGGTTAGGTAATGCATCCGGCGGAATAATCCCGAAAACACGTTTCGGAGATTTCATTCTGAAATTCGAGTAAAGGCAACCTCACCGATGAGATTTGTGTTCAGGAATGGATCGGGACTATTGTAGCGCCACCGGAGTCGGATCTATCCGTACGTGATGGTGTTTGTGGCTACATGGAGAATGCTACGGTATTCGCAGTAAATACTTAAAGAGTCAAACATCTATCTTTAAATTTTGTATTAGCTAACTCATTTATTTAAACAGAGTGACTTAATCTAGTAAATGTATATTCTATAGTTATAGTATAGTTATTTAACCAACAATTTTTTTTATTTTTTTTTTAAATGCAGAATTTCAATAAAGCCTATGTAGTGTATAGGATTAATAAAAAAGAATTACACAATATATTTTCATTAAAATATATTAAATTTCATTAAAATATATTAAAATTAGCATTACTGTCGTTTTTTAACCTAACAACTAAAATAGTTAATAAAATAGGCAGTCTTATTTATAAAATGTATTATATTGAATATTCTTATCCTTGTCTTAACTGAATAGATTGAAATATAAACTATATACATATATATATATATATATATATATATATATATATATATATATATAAATATATATAAATATATATATATAATAAAATTCTAACTGAGTAGAATCTGTACATTAAATACTTTTTTGGAAAATCTTATTGAAATAGTCATTGTTATCGATACAGAGGTCGAATCTATAATCATCAAATCGCATCACGAGAAAACCAGTGGACAGCTTTTGATGAATTTTCGTATGATGATAGCCGGTTATCCGGGTCTACATACCTATAGGATACTTTTTACTATGGAAAAATATCTCTGAAAAATCTATATTAACCGTTAAAACGTAACTAGGGACGAACCTGAGCGGAACGACTCATGTAGGCGTCCATATTTATAAAAGAAGACGTGGGATGAGTTTTATGATTTTATATTATATAACTAATTTTAAACATTACAGAATATAATTAAGTATGTATAATTATGATCAATCAACAGTTTAACACATTATTATTATTATATACATACTATATACACACATGATGTCGATGTCGTAAGAACTGACTGGACACATCGACATAATAAATTAAATATGCTGAATAAAATAAATTTTGAAAACCGCAAGCCTACAAATTCAATCAGAGATAAGATGAATGCATGTTTTAAAATTGGCATCGGTACAGCGGTATTACGAAACATAAATCTCTGCAACGAGAGGAGGTAATTCTGTAATGGGATTGGTTACCTCCGCTGGGCGATAGTAATCTACTGACTCAACAATACAACTATGACCGTACAAATTGCTATTGCAAACTCGTAACCTCAGAAAAACCACATATCAGAAATGGCATAAAGCGTATCTGTGGGTATTGATAATTAGCGGTAAATTCGTACATCATCAATTTTTAATGATTGAATGTAATATGATTTTATGTAGTATATATAGTACTAGCATTGCCCGCGGTTCGGCCCGCGTTCAAATACAGAGACCAAAAACCAAATTCTTAGGTTTTACATATTAGTATACTCTTACATTGCAGTTTTTGTAATTTTTTCTTAGAAATGAGATATTTACCGGCGTTAAAAAATATTCATATGGAATATTTTTTTAACTTAATTAATTTTTTGTTGACTCAAATAACGAGCTATCATCATACCAAATTTCATCAAAATCCCTCCAGTGGTTTTTCCGTGATGACAACAGACAGACAGACAAACATTCTAAAAACTATAGATTCGGCCTCTGTATCGATAATAGTGTTTATTTCAATAAGATTTTCCAAAAAATATTCAATGTACAGATTCGGCTTAGTTACAATTTTATTATATGTATAGACTAGCGTTTTCCTGCGGCTCCGTACGCATAGTACATTAATCACCAACATATCATATACTAAAACCTTCTCCGAAATATGCTGCATCTTATGGTATAAGTGTTATTCCGATCGGTTCAGTAGTTATCGCAGTGTAACCGAACAAAAAAATCGGCTCTCCATTTATTAGTATAGATAGTAGTTATGTTTTAATATTGTAATTTCTGTTGAAATATGATTACGCGCTTTGTCTATATATGAAATGTTAACAAAATTCGTTGTGTAATTTTTGGTTTGCCTTAAAATTTTAAGCGCTACAGTGTTTTTATTTAATTAAGTGTCGTGGTTTTTTGTATAAAGACATTAAAGGCTCAAAGAGTGACATAATCAACTATTTGTTTTAACAGGATGTTAATCTCTTGCTAAAACTTTAAGAATAACTAGATAGAGATATAGTAAATAAACATATCTACGAATAATTTTCTAAGCAATAGTCATGTTTGAAAATAGTCAATAATTTAAAAAACCTTATACCTTCTAAAATATTTATAATTTCTTTGCCTGCAACAATCTTCCATGAAGATTCGATTCGAACAAAATCGAACAAGTTCGCTCCTTGCCGTTACGACTGTTACTTTGAGAATAAACTCGATGTTTTATGTGAGGGCGTGTATGTCAGCTATCTTTTTTATGAGTATTACCTAGCCGTGATGTTTACAGCTTAAGGTGTTAAAGACGACATGTTATAAATTAGCATTTGCTCTAGAACCTATTATTACGAGTTGCGGTAAAAATATAAAACAAAACTTATAAGCATGTATGTAAGTACATATATGATTTACTCATATTTAAAGACGTACTTAATTTAGTCAGTAAGTAAGAGCTTTTTTTTAAATTAGGTTTTACTGGTGAGATACAAAAGAGAGCATACTTGGAACATGTAAAAAAAATAATGAAAAAATTGTTTTTAAAATTTTGTATTATATTCACAATAAAATACTTGATCAATATTAAAAAAATAAATTTTTTAACTAGAGGAAGACCCCAGGATATTCATAATACCTTCACGACATTAAACTTAGTATGTGAAAACATAAACTTTCTTGAGCTTTTAAGGGACCCTTCTCATTAAGCGTCCGACAATTGAGATTCTTAAAAGCTCAAGTTCTTGAATAATATCGAGTAGAAAGTAATAAATGCAAAGGTTTCGTTCATATAATAGAATTTTTTAATGATTTCCAATTCAAATGAAGACGTTTTAAATTCTCAATCTTGAATTTTGACATAATGGAAGGCAACCTCATCAATTCTAAGGTGATTTCAATGAAACTTCTTATTCAGAGAAATTCGTTAAATAACAACCTGTATTAATTATCAATGACTGTTGAATAAAGCTTGAAAGCTTTCTTAAGGGTCGATTTATCATGACGTATATTGGTCTTATGTTGCACATTACTTTGTTCTAATCGGTTAATATTTAAAATGTTATTGAAATAAGCAGGGTTGATAACATAAACATCAAGGAATATTTGTGTGATGATGAATGTACTGTGGATGATGCTGCTACAAATATAATGTCCTCTCGACCAATTTCAGCCACAGTGGCCAATCTCTTTGAGACTAGCCATCTGCGCAGGAGATGTTGTAGTGCACAAGTGTGAGCGCAGACACAAGTTTACTCTCTATTCCTGTCACTCTCATACTCCGGTGGGACGACGGGAATGATTTCAAAAATATAGAAATGGCAGCGAAGTAGGTATCTTACAATGTTTGATTTTTTTTTCTTTCACACTAAACATATATATTGCGATTACATAATAATTGTAAAATTGCTTATTCGTCTACATTCCTACGTATTACCTTTATTTAAAGGATTTTTTTTAATAATTACACAATTCTTACTTTATAACATAATGTTTATTTGAAACGGTAGTTTTATAGAAACATAAAAAGTAGATAAATGCAAAGACGGGGACTCTTTTATGCAAATAACCGGTCGCCCAGCTCCCACGCGCTTTCGCATGTTTTATGCCTCTATAAAATTCGCAGAAATGCCATGTCGTTCATCTTGTTTCTTATCGTCGAAGTTTATATGTACATGAACATTATAATATTTTTAAAAGTTTTTAATGGAGGAAAAATATACTTATTTTCTTTATGTATCAATCTTTATATATGTTTTTTGTTAATAAAAGTTTAATTAATAACTCATATATATTGATATATAGATAAAAAATATATACACAGACGAACATACAACCTCCTTCTTTTTGGAAGTTGGTTTATATAATACTTGTGTTTGTGACTTTAATTCAACTCCTGGAGTGCACATTATAGGTACATATTCCATTATACTCCTTGCCTTATAACAGCCGTAACGGATGAGAAAATTTTATATTTTTTTATATATTACTAGAATAAATATTATATAGAGGCAATTTTAACTCAAATAGCTAAATTTTATCCCTTAATCGATCTATTAAAGTAATCTCATTATTGTGAGGCCATACAAAGTTTCGATTCTAGGTTGAATTACTTTGGCTTCTACTGTTTTGGATTGATTATTATATTGCTGACCTTAAGCTGGTATAAGATATCATGAAACTAAAACGTTAAGCGTATAACGTTTATGATAATTAATATTTTTTTTCATTCTTGACAGTGGCATATGGACCTATATTTTTGCTCAACTACGGTGAAGCCTAAAAGGAGGGTTGTGTTTGACTTGTGTATGTAAGTATGTATATCTATTTCTATAGGTATAGACTCTTATAACTAATAAACGACTAGAATTATTTTAATAATTTATGCATCCTCAAATTGCATGTCTCGCGTTTTCCGGCGGCTCCCCATGCGTAGTTCAGTTATATATTGTTATATATTTAAAATTTATATCCTCTGATGTATACTCTCCCGTAACCATGATGGTTGTAAAGCATTCAAAACGCCGGGAACCAAAAATCAAAATAAATCCGCGAAAAAATTAAAGAAGATAGTTTTATTTAAAACTATATTACTGTAAAGTTCCATCAAAATCCGTTAGAAGTTATAATATGAAAGAGTAACAAACCATCTATCCATCCTCACAAACTTTAGCGTTTATAATATGTAACCAAATGTATAAACCTATCAAAATGTATCCAAAAATATATATATAAATATATATATATGTTTGTATTACATATTCTATTTTGCTCAGTAGTATTAAACATGACGCTCGTTTTATAATCAGCTGTATAGTACAATGAACTAAAACAGTATCTTCGGATAAAACGATTGAAATGCAAAAATCTGTGTTTTTAAATCAGTGTTCATTCGTAAATAAACGTTGAGGTATATATATATATATATATATATATATATATATATATATATATATATATATATATATATATACTCGTATATAATACACTAAATTTTTAAATTTTTCAATATAACTTCAATATTTTTAAAACATTTATACTTCGAATGATTATAAAGTTTTTGGAAATATTAGTCTGAAAATGATAAAATTTCGGTATACCTATAAATTTTAACATAATATCCATATTATGTAAAGATTTCACTTAGACAATTTTGTTAAAAAAATTATGTTAGAGTCCTGTATAAAACGGAATTGAAAGTGAATTTAATATTTAGTCAAAGAATCAACGATATTTTTACATACTTCATAGTTGTATATAAATACGATAAAATTGAAAATGTGTTTATTTCCCTATTATCATTACAAAACAGTTATTAAACATAAATCAAATATCGGAACACGTATTCGACTTTTCTTTTCTAGACTTTTCGTAACCTATCTCACTTTGTACTTTTTAATAAGTTGGGTAAAATTACAAATCAAAATAATTTTCAAGCTATAAATCACAGTTATCGCTTACAATTTATTAAATTGAAGTGATTATAAAATAAATGGAAAATATCCTTCAAAAATTTTGCAATGTAATATTAATTTCAGTGGAAAACTTTTACCAGAATTAATGAGTAACAGTATCCGAGACGCAATTAACCAAAATACAAGAATATATGTTGTTATGAAGGAAATATGCCGGAAAATGATACCAATAATATTTTGATTTATATTTTTACGATGCTCAATTATCGAGATACACTCTTATTCAATTTTCTGAATATACGTACTCTATATTATATACTATGTGTTATTATTAAACGATCAATCTTTATTATGAACTACTTACGTTTCAGCTTTTAATATAGACTTTTCAGAGATGAGATATTTTTCAGCAGTAAAAAGTATCCTACATGACCCGGATAACCAGCTATCATCATACCAAATTTCATCAAAATCTGTCCAGTGGTTATCTCGTGATGCGGTAACAGACAGACGAAAATTCTAAAAACTATAGATTCGGCCTCTGTTTCGATAATGATGACTATTTTAATAAGATTTTCCAAAATATACTTATTTAATGTAAAGATTCGACTAATTTGGAATTTTATTATATATATATATATATATATATATATATATATATATATATATATATATATATATATATATATATATATATATAATTTATACTTCGAACAAATTATTTTAGGGTTCAGGAATGCATACCTCGCGATTGTACCGTCTTGATACATTGTATTCGAAGGGTGGTTTTTGATACTTCTCTAATAGCGGAGTGGCTCACTCCGCTATTAGAGAAGTATCAAAAACCACCCTTAGAAAGGGTGACCAGAAAATGTGGGGGAAGTCCCGTTGGGTTTTAGGGAGTAGTACTGGATTTTCAATTCTTAAAAAAGAGCTTAGAACTACATACATACTTATATACTAAGCTACCATGTCCTTAATAATACGCTACCTACATTATATAGGTATATTTAATGACCTTTCACAATTAAATGGAATATGCTGTTTGTTTTTTCATCTTATTGATATAATATTTTTGGTATTATTGTCAGAGACAAATGTATATTTACCTAGAGAATCTTACAAAAGCAGTGTCAGATTACGCTGGCGAAGCCTGTAACAAAGCTATGTGGCGAATATTTGTAATCAAAATATTTACTATAATATGTTCATAAAAGACGATCTTGTTATTTTAGTTTCCTTAACACATTTTTAATACGCTGTAACTTTGGAAAGGGACTTTTAACGTTAATGATAGCATAGTACCATATTATAGTTATTAGTTATTTAGGATACTATAATAGGTTTCGCCAATCAACATGTAGGCCAGAGAGCAAATCTGTGTTTTGCATCTACTACGAGGTTGATACAAGACGTTGTTCTCTAGGGTGCATTAAGCAATAGCGCATCTATAGAATACCAAATGAATCTATTTTAGTAAAAATATCTAATGTTTTTTGGGACGGGTGTGTCTGAATACGTGCAATAAAAGCTTAACTCTTAAGCCCTTTTTAACATCCCACTGTTGGGCACAGGGCTTCGTTTAATACAAGGGGGATCAGGTCATAGTCCAACACGCTGGCTTGGCTGACTTCACATGTCCTTTGCAAACTTGCTAGGTTTTCTCAGACATGAAGCTTTTCTCACGATGTTTTCCTTTGCCGTAAAACACGTAGTAACTATGTTGAAAATTATCCGAACTTGAAAATATCAGAAGTGAGACCCCGATTTGACGCGATTTATTTGGTTTTCCAAGCAAGTTACTACTGAGCTAAAGCGTTAATACTTTGCAACAAAATTAAAGAGTATTTTATTTTATTTTTATCGGAGGACCGGATATTTTTAATTTAACTTTAATATTTGAAATTCTTTAATATATACTTTTTGGTCAGAATTAATTCATACACAAAGTATAAAAAGGAATGTCTATTTACAGCTATTGTAATTAAGTAAACGTAATAGAACAAAAAGCCAAGCAATTCCGAAGTTCTATAACGGAATATTAGTTTACGATGTGTATATATGCAACTCTTTTTAATGTTCCACTCCTGGGCACGGGTCTTCCTTCAATGCGAGAGGGATCAGGTCATAGTCCACCACGCTGGCCAAGTGCGGTTTGGTGGACTTCACATGTCTTTCGAAAACTAGCTAGGTTCTCTCAGACATGCAGGTTTCCTCGCAATATTTCCCTTCACCGTAAGACAAATGGTAAACATGTTATGTTTTATATATATATATATATATATATATATATATATATATATTGTCTTTGATAAATATGTATTATAAGATAAATATTTATCAAAGACAAAATTGCAAAGGTATGACCTGCAAGTATGCGATAGCAATATTTCTCATATTACTTCTGTATTTAATTAGAAATCCACTTGATCACGGCCACTATACGTAGTTCAACTTATCACGCTTCTAATACGGGATTATCTCTTAGTAACGGCAATAAAATGTAATAGAAGTATCTAGTTGAAAAATTAAAGTAGAGATAATACATAAGTTGGGACAGTAACACGCATTCAGTTCACTATCTATATAGATATAATAAAATTGTAACTAAGCCGAATCTGTACTTTTTTGGAAAATCTTATTGAAATAGACATTATTATGGATATATAGGCCAAATCTATAGCTTTTAGATTTTTTGTTTCTCTGTCTGTCTGTCTGTCTGTTACCGCATCACAGAAAAACCACTGGAAGGATTTTGATGAAATTTGGTGTGGTGATAGCTGGTTATCCGGGTCAACATATAGGACATACTAATATGTAATACCAAAGAATTTGTTTTTGGTCATCTGAACGCGGGCGGAGCCGCGGGCAATGCTAGTACTATATATATATATATATATATATATATATATATATATATATATATATATATATATATATATATATATATATATATTCCTCAATTCAGAGATGCTTAAAACTTTATAAAATATGATAAAAAGTGAACTATACGTACATTATTATGTTATTTAGATACCTTTCGAGGTTTTTTCAACTTACGGCGAGCACGACAGACCAGAAATGGTCGCAGTAAAATAATACCTTTCGAGTCTAGACTACGTCTAAGTCTAGATTCGACAATTGTATTTAAAATATTAATATGATTCTATGTATAGAATCACATTTGTAGATTGTTATTAAAACATGCAAGCGATATTAGTAAAAATGTTTTATTACTCACATAGGTAAATGTATATTCAATAATATCGAAATATGGGTTAGCAAAAATAAAAAAGGGTAAAATTTGACAAAATTTATGTAAAATATCGTATATGCATACATACATTATAGAAAGCTCGTTTTACCGATTACCTCTAACTCCCTCAGGGGCGATAGATCGTTATCGCTTATAAATCGCTCAAGCTTATCGCGTACGTTCGGTGGGAATGTGAAAAAGGTACATTTAACACTATTGGTTTAGATTTTGCTTAATATTTTAAGAGCTTACTACCTAATACCAAGATTAATTTAAACAAATCACAAAACGGATTGAAGTAGTCTATAATCGTCCATGTATGAGATTATTTATTTGTATATGATAGATAAGTGCTTTCAGACGTAAACAGATTATATCTTTGACGACACATTTGGCTCAGTTTGTAGTTACCCTACTTGCTGCGCCAGCGGTCGCGAGATGGAGTCCTTCATTTGAGTGTTTGTACTCCAGTCATGGGTGTTTATATTCATAATATGTATACATTATATATATATATATATATATATATATATATATATATATATATATAATATAATTATATATATATATATATATATATATATATATATATATATATATATATATATAATATATATATATATATATATATATATATATATATATATATATATATAAGTAACTATCACAAGAGCCACGATATAATATGTATGTATTTTTTTTCGTTTTCTCGTTAAAATTATTCTTTTTTATGCTTACCATTACTTTATACTGACTATTTTTATAATAAGCCATTAGTCTAGACTCTAGAGTATTACTCAAACAAAGTTCCATGTCCCCTATTAAGTTTCCTATACCACTTCAAACCCTTCCCTTAGACTCAGCGGTTCCCGTGGGAAACAAACAGAATTTTTGTTTTAGAGGTATTTTTACTTACTTTGTCGCATATTCAGAGTCGGCCTTGTGAATACAGAGAGATATTAACAGAGAGAGAGAGAGAGAGAGAAAGAGAGTCATCATGTCATTGAACATTATCTGCTTTGCAGCATCTTTTAATGACATAATAACATAAAGTGAACTTTTTTCTTTCAAAACACGTTTATTTCTGCTACCGTCACATTTTTTACTTAAAAATACCGACAAATGATCACCGATCAATCAATCAATGAATTAAAACTCAAAAGGATATTAAAATAAAACTAATTTATAATTTATTTCACATTGATTGTGTGTTCGTGTAAAAACAATCGTGCCAGCTGGTCGCAATCAGTGGCTGTGGGGACACAATTGTTCGTTTGTGACAACTGTCTTCCGCCATTCAATTAAAGTAAATGGATTTGCTGAAATCCGATTAAAGTTTGCAACCTGGATAAACATTATGCTCTAGGCCAAATGACTTGGTGGAATTATTAAATATGTCTATACCTATATTTAGAGAAGCTGTTTGTGATTCAGGAATAAACAAGCTTTTAGCTCAATTATATGTATATTTTAGTATATCTGTATTTATTAGGTCAATATCTATATTTATTTCGTTAACTGTATCTTTGTTCAAATAATAATGAACATAGATAGTATTTAAAACATTTTAGTTAATAAAGATAGTAATACTCGGAATAGGTATTCATCCGGAAAAGAACGGAAGCCTAAATCAAGTTGTATCAAAATGAAAGTTAATAAATAATTAAATAATACTGTGATAAAAGCTTTAAAACTTTTTAAGGTACATACGAGGTAGTATTTTATTTTAAAATCAAGCTTTAAAATAGGCTGAAATATTGTAAAATATACAAGCGTGTATCATATGATATTTGATAAAACTCAAGTAAGTCCGGCAGTGGCTTTTTAACAGCAAATGTAGCTTTTGTTTTAAAAAGCTTATAGGTCTAAAATATATCGGGCTAATGCATTTTATTATTTCTACTCTACTTTAATACTGGCACATAATAATTATATTTTCGGTAGAGTATTAGAAGATGTAATCTTTACATATTAAAAAAATGAAATCGCTTCTGCTGTCTGTTTTCTTAGATCTTTTAAACTACTCAACGGATTTTTATGCAGTTTTCAGCAATAGATAGAGTGATTCAAGAGGAAGGCTTCTATGTATAATATAGTACAGAAAAGCCGAGAAATTAAAAAAATTGTATTGTGCGATTACATTACCTACCTAGGGCGGACCCGAGCGAAGTGAGGATGAGTCGCTAGTATAAAATAAAGTAATAACCATAGTATCTTTTAAAGCGTTAAAAGAGACGTAATAGTTTAATATACCAAATGGATCGTAGGTCCAATTTAAAATTCATTGGCGCTAAAACATTCTTTATATAGCGTACCTTTCAAGAAAATACCCTGCGAAGACAAAAGCCCTAAGCTTTTTCGCCACAACGGGCAATGTTTTCTACACCAACTAAATAGGCCTTTCCAATCTCAACATCTGAAGAATAGTCCTTAGAATATAAATACGAAATGCTTTCAATATCAATAATTTTCAATAAAATTCGCATTATATTTAAAAATTTTATAAAATTAAATCTTTAAGTTGTAAAAGGAGAAATAACTTATATTAAGCAGTTTTTAACAAAAGAAATTAATTTCAATGAGACCCTGCATTTGTATATGAGAAAGACTCAATATTTATATTATTTTATTTTGTCAAAAAACTGTAAAATTGTTTAGGAAAATTATACACTTAACGTGTGACGCGTACATATGTACATGCCACTTCTATTATTCTTTAATCTTAGACGTAAGCAATGGTACCTTCGAAAACCCCGAAACTTTTCTTATTATTTAAGAGCTTCTGAATGTTTAATGCATGAAGATACGATTTATTGGGAGTGAATAATGCGTAGAGTATAATTTCAGTGATTACGTTTCTGCACTCAGCTTTCCGCATTGTTTTGAAGAAACGCTAAAAGCGGTAAATGTTTTATATATAAAACCTTTTTTTTGTTGGGATATTCATTTTACCATTTCATTTATACTACGTATTTATATTTATGCTATACAATACTAAAGCATAGTGTTTTTTATATATAAATACAGTCAGTGCCATCTTTTGGGAACATTTTGTTACAACCATGTAGCCTATGTGTTACTCCAGATGTCTATTCTAATATTATGAAGAGGAAAAATTTGTTTTGTTTCTTCGTATCGAATAGGCTCCGAAACTACTGAACCGATTTAGATGAAATCTGGTAAAAAGATAGTTTGAGACCCTGGAAAGGACATAGGATAGCCTTTATACCGGAAATCATTCTTCAAGAGGGTGAAAGTTAGTATGGGGAACCAACCTAGGGACGAACCTGAGGGAAGCGAGTGAGTCGATATAGTCTGTGTATAAAATTTCATCCAAACCTATCCAGATTTTTCAGTGAGAAAGAGTAACACACATACAGACATATTAATTTTCACAAAGGTATATAATTAGTAACGTGATATTCAAATATATAGGCAGTATGATTGTTAGTTACGGTAATAGGATTTACAAGGATATCAACAACGCGACATCTGATATAAACGTAATTAATTAAGTTGTATCAATTAATGAAGTTAATTTTACATTTGCGTTTCATTTTTGTATTAACAGCCCTATTCTTTGCTCGAGTGCGTCCCTAAATGCCTAACAGTGCCTATATGTCCTCCAGGTCGTCTATTTGTGTTCTAAATTTCACCTAAACCCGTCCAGTCATTTCATTGTAAAAGTAACAAAAAAATCTACAGTAAAATTAGCTTATTGTTAATTATATCTGTACATCATTAAAAGTAGCTGGCCGAACTATAATGCAACTTGTGTAATAGTATAGATAAAAGTCTAAATGATAAATGATATTTTCTATGTAGTGTAAGTTACGATTTATATATAAAGTGAAGTTTACTGATTTTATTGCTTGACTCTATTTTTGGCTTGGACTCTATATAATTTAAAAGATAGCTTTATGTTAATATATAACAGAACACTACCACTCGACTGAATTCAGGTTATACTTCCTGTAAACAATAATAAGAAATGGAAGCCAGACATTACGTAGAAATAGATTGTCTCAACCAGCAAAAGGCAATATGTCGTATACGATAAATTAGACTCGTTAGTGCTGTATAATAAAACCTTGTTCGAGAAGTCCCCGAACTAATAAGTGTATGTTCGCATTATGCAGATCGTTGTCGCAGAAAGAAAAAATATTTATGTAATTTTATTAGAGAATGGCCCATGATATCTCATAAAGTATTCGTTTCAACGATATTGTGATGATCATTCAAATAGATTTATTTTTTAAGGTTTATATGTCTCTGTATTGTAGTAGTATTTTTTACTTCGATAGTAAACAATTCCGTTGAAAATATTTGACTCGAATATTAAAAATATTTTTTTTTATCTATACATATAATAAAATTGTAACTAAGCCGAATGTGTATATTAAATATTTTTTGGAAAATCTTATTGAAATAAACATTATTATCGATACAGATGCCGAATCTATTATTTTTAGAACTTTTGTCTGTCTGTCTGTTACCGCATTACAGAAAAACCACTAGAGGGATTTCGATGAAATTTGGTATGATGGTAGCTGGTTATCCGGGTCTACATATACAATAGTTCTTACTGCGGGAAAATGTCTCATTTCTGAGAAAAAATACACAAACTGCAATGTTAGAGTATACTGTATGTAAAACCTAAGAATTTGGTTTTCCAAACCTAAGAATTTGGTTTGGAATTTGGTAATCCGTACGCGGGCGGAGCCGCGGGCAATGCCAGTTTTATTATATGATTACAATTTTCATTGAAATTAATATATTATATGCAAAGTAGTCATTTAAAAAAAAGTAAAAGCATGAATATTTTAAATGGTAAAGGTACAGTTGTGTTTAAATAAATATGTTAGAATTTTTAAATTTTTCCACATTACAGATTTTTTGTGTAGCATCGATACGCAGTTCGCTCGGGAGCCATTCTACTTTTTTTTTCATAAAAGTAGTCTATATCCGTTTTTGTCATACAAAGTATATTTGTACAGAACTTTAAAATTCTGCGATTTTCCTGTAGATTTAACGGATAAGAATATTTTTTAATTTATAGTATTAGTAAACGTTATGTTATGATAAAACTATTCTAAAAGAAACAATAATTTTTGAATTGCAAAGTTTTTGAGTAATATTATTTTTATCATGATAATAATCATGATATGAATCAGAAATTAAATAGTACCTACATATATATTTCCATTACATTTTCTTACATACTAGTGTTTCGCTCGTCCTAGCTCGCGTGATAAGACCGTCGATAAAAAAAAACTTTATGATAATTCAGTACTTTAGCGTATTATTATGTGCGTTATAAATATCACTCAATTCAATTTAGTCATTACAGCGTGAAGAACAGTCACTTATTCATTGCCTTACTCACTCACTCACTCTCTCACTTTCTCACTCGCTCTCTTCTTCACTCTCACTTCCTATTTCACTTACTCTCTATTCACTCATTCGCTTACTCATTTATTTACTCAAACTTTTTAAATTTATGATATTAGTACGATGTAATTAGATACTGAATTAAGGATGTTGCTTATGCAATTTTGTTTAAATATTGATATAATATACATAATATGTTTATTTCGCAATTTACCTAAAATTTAAAAACCAATTCTAAATTGCAGCTGGGAAAAACGTAAATGGTATTACGATTTTCTTTCTAAAGCGCTGTAATAATGGGAACGAGCTCTAATATATCACGTGTCAAGCGATAAGAGTGCCCCCCGGATTTATGTTGCCGATTCCTAACGATACTATAGAATCGTGTACGCTAATACTGTTTATTTACTTGTGTACTCATATAAAAAATATCAATAATACAAATAAATTAATTTAGATATTAGACATTTTCATATTTTTTCTTTATATATTCAGCTCGAGGGAGATCAGACCATAGTCCACCACGCTGACCAAACGCTGGTTTCCTTACGATATTTTCCTTCACCGTAAGAAAAGGTAATTTTCAACCGACTTCAAAAAGGAGGAGGTTCTTTGGCTAAGTAATTAAAGCCTACCTATTAAATACATACCTAATCAAATATTTTCGAAATCGGTGCCAGCCCATACAAAGCAAAGCACACCGACTTCGAAAATATTTGATTAGGTATGTATAGTAAATGAAAACTACCAATCAGTTATTTGTTACTTTTTAGTGCTTTTGTTTGAAGTCGGTTTTTATTTTTTTGTTAAAACGTTTTATTGGGAAATAGTTGAAGTCTTCTATATCTATACATAATATAATACCGTAACTGGGTCAAAGTTTGACATATCACGCGAGCAAAACCGAAGTCAAAACTAATTGAAAAACAAGTAAGAGCAATATTAAAGTGAATCGGTTAAGTGACACTGTATGACATTTTTATACTCACCAAATACATACTCGTAGATATACCTATTAGTTATATAAAGATGCGAATTTCTTTTGCTATAATTGTGCTAATAAAAATTATAAAAAACTTTTTTCATAAAGTCGATAAAAATAATCACCTACATAAAGGGCTTAAAATAATAAATATGCTCTAGTATTATTCTAATCTACTCGCCCCCACCAGATTTAAACCAATCCCGTGTTGATTACGTTCTATATACTGTTCAGTTGAAAACACAAAAACTCGACTCAGATTCGGTCGTGTGTTGGCGAACCTACCTGGACTGATACAGGCACAAATCAATTACAGGATGATTTTTATTCTGCCCTGTTAACGTTCCGATACTGGGCATAGACCTCCCTTTAATACGACTGGAATCAAGCTATAGTGCTCGATTCTGGCCAAGTGCAGGTGGACAATCTTCACATGTTTTTCGAAAACTTGCTAGGCTTTCTCAGACATGCAGATTTCCTCATGATATTTTTCTTTAAAATAAGACAAGTGGTAATCTTGGCTACCATTGACATCGCGATGTTCTATCAACAGTGATCTATCATTTGATAAATCACAAATTGTACAAATAAACAACTTCAATACTAAGGATATACCTAATTGAATCATTAAAGATTTATAATAACCTCGTAACACGACAATTGATACAATAATCTTACATAATGAATTTCCAAATACCAATCAAGTACTATAGTGAGTATAGATTATATACGTAGGATTTAACTTATTACTAGCGGCTCAACCTCGCTAGATTAATCCCTAGGTACGTTTTAAATAGATATAAATAGTTATTAGCCAGCGTTAACCATATAAATTTTCATAATTTTTTTCGTATATTTTTTGATTTTTTAATAGTTATTCTGGTAATCGGGGTGGAGACAAATCCAACAAATCAAAGATCATTAAAATCGGTCCAGCCGTTCTCGAGTTATACGTATTGTAACAAACCCGACTTTGTTTTTTATAGGTATAGTTGTTAATTATAAGACCAGTTTAGAACTTAACTAATACAAGTATCTATTTAACGAGTACTTTAGAAGACATTAGTTCGAACCTAGCAAATTCTAGACTTAGCTTCTAGTCGTTAACTGAATCAGAAGTTCTTAAAACACTTTATTGTAGACATTACTGCGAGTGTTCGAACTCGAATACACTCCGATATCGACGGTATAAAAGTTAACAACTTCATAAAGTTTATAACGCGCCATCAATAGACGACACGTATAGAGTAAATATTTTATGATACTTTTTATTACTGAGCCATACGAGTTGTGCTTACCGCGGAACAACGATACAATGGTGGAGTTAACATCAATAATTTCTTATAGGGCATCGTAATGTTTATATACGAATTTGCTTAATAAAGTGTGTTAGTTGATATTTAATGTTTCTAAATATGAACTTATAAGTTTATGTGCGTACAAAATATATTGTGAATCTTAACAAATAAAAAGAACTGAAATGTTTGTTTATAATGTCAAAATCATAATTTTTAACTAAAAACATAATATGAAATTTATATACCGACTAGCGACTCATCCTCGCTTCGCTCGGGTTCGTCCCTATGTAAATTCCCCATACACACTTTCATCCCCATTTTCACCCCCTTAGGGAATGATTTTCGGTATAAAAAGTATCCTATGTCTTTTCCAGGGTCTCAAACTATCTTCTTACCAAATTTCATCTAAATCGATTCAGTAAATCCAGAGATTACCCCCTACAACGTCACAAACTCACAAACTTTACCTCTTTATAATCTTAGTATAGATTATAACCGGACCGATTGTAGCGGGACTTACATTGGTTAGCTAGCTGATGTTATAAAAAGTAACTTGGGTTACTTTTATTTTAGAAACGAATTAGAGTTCCGCCCAAAAAAATTAAAACCCATGAAATTGTGAACAAAATCCGAGTACCTAGAGACGCACCCAAGCGAAGCGAGGTTAACTCGCTAGTTATTCAATATAGCTGGTAAAAAAAAACACGTTTCTTATACTTGTAATTTTTTACTTTCTGCTTTACTATTTATAAGTCAGGCGGTAGGATCACGTGTTTTAGCGAGCCAAGCGATCGCGTTATCAATAGGCAACCACTGCTTTACCTACGATCAAATCGAGCTACTATAATTATAAATACAAATTTTGTATATTTTGTGTATTCTTAGACACTTACAGATACACCCGAGCAAAGCAAGCGTAAATCACTAGTAACACAAAATTTCAGCAATTTTCAACTCGATCACCTTAATTAGAAGAACTGATAGACAAACTGAGTAAACTTAGTAAGTTCCCATCTCGATTCGTCAAGTACATAATCCTTACTTAATATTATAAATGTGAAAGTGTTGTTCGTTTGTTCGTTTGTTTGTCCTTCTTTCACATCAAAATTGAGTGACGGATTGACGTGATTTTTTGTGTGAAGGGAGTCGGATGACTGGAGAGTGACATAGGCTACTTTTTATCACGGGAGATCATCTCATTCCCACAGGAAAACACGTTATAATACAACTTAAAAATTTTTATGATCAAAAATACTTGAAACTTGGTATTAATGCTTTTCAATATAAGTAAATAAATACGTGTTTTAGCATTTTTCGAAATTTATCCCATAAGGGGGTAAAATAGGGGATGAAAGTTTTTATGAAACCTACTTTTTTAAAGCTTTTTTTTTGTAGTTTTAGCGGCGAACGAAGCCGCAGGTTCTGCTAGTTTTAAATAAATGTAATTTTAATTTACTAATACGAATATTTAAGTTATTTATAAAAATAAAACTACAAAAAATACTGAATTATTTTACTAAATTCAAAATGGAGTAGCGAGCATGTACGACGAAATTTAATTTATACATCTAGCTATGAATAAATATTCTAATCATACCGTTTTAACGAACCAAGCTCTCATAAATTTTTGTGGATAATGTGTTCACTATAATGAATTCATATATGAAGTGCTAGTGTGAAATTAGCTTGGATTAAATTAAACCATTTTTCATTAGCTGCTTTATTAGTTCAGTTGCTAATTTATACAATTGCGGGTTTTAAGGTTCTGAGGTCGTATCCTGGGTCAGGCCAAAATAGTAACAAAGTTTTGTAAGAAGATTTAAAAAAAAAGCATATTTGACTGATATTAATAAAGAAAAAGTAGTTTTTTGTGAATGTTGACCGGTATCTTTACCAATTGTGAATCAATTTTCTTAGTCTCTGTTAATGAACCTCTATATAATACCTCAAGAGAATATATGAGACCACTATGTAAAATTTAAAGAGATTTTCATAATTACTTTTCACTAAGCAGATTAAGCTTCAAGAGTGGTCTCACATTAATTTAACGAAAAATACCACCAAAAAGGTGGTTTTTTAGGTGATTTTGATGTCAATTTGGCTTTTCAGTTAAGTAATTATATTGTCATATTAAATAAAATAGATATACTTATTTAATACTAGCATTGCCCGTGGCTCCGATGACCAAAAACCAAATTCTTAGGTTTTAAAATATTAGTATACTCTTACATTGCAGTTTTTGTATTTTTTCTCAGAAATGACACATTTTTCTGCGTTAAAAAGCATCCTATATGTTGATCCAGATAACTAACTATCGCCATACAAAATTTCATCAAAATCCCTCCAGTTGTTTTTCTATGATGCGGTAACAGACAGACAGACAGATAGACAAAAATTCTAAAAAAACTATAGATTCGGCCTCTGTATCGATAATAATGTCTATTTCAATAAGATTTTCCAAAAAAATATTTAATGTACAGATTCGGCTTAGTTACAATTTTATTATAATTGTATAGATGAAACATAGCCGTTAATGGGCACATTTCCATATATAATTTACCGCTACAGTGATCGACATTACTGAGAAGAATATTTATTATTTTATATTCAATTTCTTCAGGAATGTACCTATACTAAAATCATGCCTCTTCAGTGAAAAAAGGACAACATTTACAATCGATTGGAAAGATATCATTATAAGTATTTTGCTTCATCGCACATAAAAATTGGGTTTGAATCAGGAAGGCGGTTTTAGGGTGCGAGCAATAAAGAGAGATAAAAGTTTTATGTGTTTATTTGAATTTTATGCAATTACTTTTTTATATACTAAAACATAATGCTTAGCTACTCTCTTCCCGGCACTGCTCTGGCCTTTCTTGGTTTGTTTTGTTAATGTCCACGATCACGATAAAATTTACATCTCATAAATTATTATGTTAAGTGGAACTTAAATGATATTACGAACGTACAGTCATGGCGTCAATATGTGTTCCTGGAATAATACCTGCGATATTGATATCCAGCTATCGAACATCTATATACTCATATTTCTACAGCGAAACATTTTTATATAATAATAATACTTATAATTCAGCCCTATAAATATTTTATTGCTCAGCACGAGCTTCCCCTCAATATCTAGAGATCCATGTGTTAGCGGACTTCACATGTTTTTGGAAAATTAGTTAAGTTCTCTCAGACACGGAGCTTTGCATATGATGACTTCCTTTACCGTAATACTAATGTTAATCAAATTGAAAATCATTTGTACATGAAAATCTCAGAGGTGCGAGATCCGGTTTTTGAATCTGCTTCACTTGATATTATATCAAGCGATCTCGTTACCACTGGGCTACCGCAGCCTGATTTTTGTATATTATAAATACTAATTTAGTATATTGTACATACTATGCGTAGCATGTTTTAAAATATAAATACAAAATAAAAGGTCATATTTCAAGGAAAAAGGGCAGGCTTTACGTTTGAAATGCCTATTTGCTTACATATCATAAAACACGCTATGTAAAGTCATAAATATAAGCATTATACTACATGACTGTGTAGAAAAATCTTTACTTAATATATGCCACTGACATTAGCTTTCGTTCCGAGAATATAGGCCTTATTGCTAACCTTTACAAAATATTGATAAATTTTCCATTAAGGTGCTACGTTGTGCTACTAACCTTTATAGCGTTTTTCGTAAAATATTTTATTAGTAACAAAACTTGGATGAGCATAAAAAACACTAGCTTAATTGAAATTGAACTTAAAATAAGTTCAAATATTTCATTTCAGAATCAATTATCAATTCTATCTATGGTTTTTACTTTTTTTTTGTCTGTCTGTCTGTCTGTGACCGTATCACAAGAAAACTACTGGACAGATTTTGATGAAAGGCATGATGAGAGCTGGTTATCCGGGTCAAAATACAGAATACCTTTTACTGCGAGAAAAAAATCTCACCTCTGAGAAATCTATACTAAACGTTAAAACGTAACTAGGGACGAGCCCGAGCGGAGTGAGGGTGAGTTGCTAGTAGACTATAGGTATAGTTACCGCGTAGTCGTCATTGTACAATGTATAATAAAGTGAATAATAAATTAATCACGTGCACTATGAATTATTATTCAAAGGGCGTAAATAATGAAGTCGATTAGGTGGATATTTGGTCTGTAGTAGGTGCTTATTTAACTTATTTATTATTTTTTGTCACTGTATATTTGTTATCAATGTATGATGATAACATTAATTTATTTCCAACATATGGATTAAAACATTAGAAAATTTTATTTTTGAATCCTAAACTAACTACAACTTGATTTTATTTAAAACGGATGCAAAAGATTAAAAGGAGTAAAGTTGTATGAAAAGATGTACTTATATTTGTATAGCCCAATTTAAAAAAAAAAAACGTGTGTGTGTGTACTTATGTACGCACGTAAGATCTTATACTTGTTTGGCCTAACAGAACAAAAATAGCTAAAGATTTCATCCCGTATGTCACAACTCTCTGTTTGTAAAAGGAATGATAAATTAATAAAATAATTCAAAATAAGGCATATTAGGCATATTACAATCATATATTTATAGAATATCATTTAAGGAAAGAATATAGTATTATATATCATTTGTCACAATAACAACGGTTATCGTGGCAACAAACAGTTATCAGCTAACTTCATCATGGCGTTTTCAGCTAAATTTTTTTGCTGTCGGTGTGCGCGCATCGTAAAAATGTTAACTCTCATATTTTTTCCAAAGTCCCAAAAGAAGTATAACTTCAAAAGGAAAAAAAAAACAATAAAAAAAAATATAACAGTACGTTTATTTAGTGTCTTACAGCTTAAAGCGGTGTATGTAGATGGTTAACTTTAAGCGGTTGACGAATGGGAGCGCCACACAAGTTTAATTAAAAATTGTCACGCGATCCTATTTGCAGGCACACGACCGACCGGCTTTTGTTTAAGTTTTCACTATACTAGGCTTTATAAATGCTGTTCCATTTGACTTAGTGACTTGCTATTTTCAACAGTTTAAAATGAAAATAAATATTTGAATGGTTAAAAAAATTGTAGGTAGAACTAGTAGGTAATATTTATTGCCTTTTATAGTTTTCTAACGATCTGGCGTGTACCAAGCTTCAGTTTAGTTGGGGTGGAAATAACAGGGAATATGCGTGACTTTTTTATAATCTTTTATACAATAGCTAACATCGTTATATAATTGTAAAAAAATCCAGCTCCAAAAAAATTTGGTATTAAAAAAAATATCGTACCAATACGAATATTTAAACGCCCGCCATTTCGCGCGCTTGGCGTGACGTCAAACATCGTAACAAAACGTCATACATAGAAAAATGGCCACTTTAGTTTCTAGCGATAAAATCACTTACATTACAAAATATAACACTTTGAAGTCATATTTCGTCTGACTAATGGCGTGCCTATCAACTACTTTGAATTTTCCACCTATATTTGCTATATACTTTTATATATACTTTTTAATAATTATTTTCTTAATCAAAAAGAAATTACTTTAAAAAATATCCATGTAGGTTTAATTCAAAAGCAATAAATATAATAAAAAAAATGTTTCACCTTTAATAAATCAGATGCATATTTATTATTGTTGTAGTAATAAAGTTTCTATTTTGAAAAAAAAAAATTATAAAACTATTACCGTATTTTACTCTGTAAACCCAGCCATTTGATAATCACATTATCATGGTGGTTGTGGAAATTATAAGTCACCACTAATCGTACACTGACACAAAAAAAATTAGAGGAACTCCAGCATATTTGGAATACCTGTTTGTTTTTAGAGAATTTGTGAAAAAGGAATCGGGTGATCTCAATAAAAAATGCCTTAAATTATTGAAAAAATATTTAACTTTAATAATACGAATAATGAAACAAAACAAAAACTAGGCATTTTAAATAAAACTATGTTTTCAGATTATTTCACGGATTTATTCAGATTTTTATTTCCTTGGAAAAACTAGGCACTTTATCAAGATTTCTATCAAACTAAAATCTCCAAAAGTGTGATTTGACTTAGGGTGCTGGTATAGTACATATTCCAAATTATAATCTCTTTTTTTGACATTTGCTGTTTTATATTAACTTCATTCATTGACATGTACTCATACATTGTACAAGTATATTTAAATAATGTAAGCTCGAAAAAAGTACTTTATTCATACAAACTTCAGTACTCATTTGCCTCCTTTAGAACTCTATATAAAAATATGTATATATATGCTATACAAACAAATAAATCGAAAAACAATATGGTTTTATAAATCTTAATAACACTGTTTTAAGTGTTTTTCTCAATTATACCGCGACACTATAATAAAAGGCGGCACTATAAAAAAATATACGGCAAATGATTATTTTTAATAACGCGATGGATAGTTATGAAATGCTTTTAAATTGAGATGCTTCTGTAATTTACTCGGTATTAAGAGCTGCAGTATAAAGCCCTATTTAACGGGGATAAACTCAGGTCGCTTCGCGCAATATCCTGTGATATTCTCATCTTCATTTTATGGAACGAGGCAACTTCATTTTGACAACCTGAAACTAATTAATCTAACCTGACCAAAACAGTTATTATTTTAGTTGTGTGACTGATGAATTTTATATTTGGTTTTAAAATTAATGTGCTTGATTTAGATTTTTTAAATTTTGTATATTCATCCTAAGCATAAATATATATATATATATATATATATATATATATATATATATTAGTAAAAATACTTTCAAACAATTTTCTTTCACGTAAGTACTTAAATTGAAAACTGAACATAATATTTATTGGTTTACGTTAATTACTTTTGTTTATTTTACAAAACATATATATTTCTAGCTGTATTTTTTCTATGTCTTTGAAATTAGTCAGTGAATATTATGAAAATATGACCAACTTCAATAGTCTTCACTTGTAGAAAAACACAGTCATAGTGTTTTATTGTCATTCCCATAGAATTTTAGTTTTTCTGGCGTAACCGATTTTAACATATTATCTTGTTTAAATAAGCTCGTAAATAATTTGTAAGTTTAATTCAAATATTTACTCCCTGCAAAATTCGAACCCACAACCTTTTAACAAAAGTAACAATTTTTACTCGGATTCCATTCACAATTATATAACGAATAGCTTATTTACTTATACTTACCATAAGCTTTGGTATAAAACCTTATTATCCGAGATAAACTCAGGTCCCTCCAGCATCCGCGCAATATCGCGTGATCTTCTCATCTTTATTCTATGATATGGAGGCAACTTCATTTTGGATATTATTTAGGTATTCATCGCTTATCCCGAGAAGTGGTAGCAATGATGAATGACTACACCTTTACGATACAATGCATTTTATCAACATCATATTTTATTAAAGCAGTGTTAGTTTTCTAGTAAAATAGAATATTGGGTTTTTCATAACTCGTTATAAGCTATTTATTATTTTACTAGCGACTTGCCCTTGCTCCGCTAGGGTTCGTCCCTAGTTACGTTTTAACGTTTAGTAAAGGTTTCTCAGAGATGAAATATTTTCTCGCCGTAAAAAGTATCCTATATGTTGACCCGGATAACCAGCTATCATCATAACAAATTTCATCAAAATCTGTTCAGTGGTTTTCTTATGATGCGGTAACAGACGGACAGATAGACAAAAATTCTAAAAACTATAGATTCGGCCTCTGTAGATAATAATGACTATTTTAATAAGATATCACAAAAAATATTTAATGTACAGATTCGACTCAGAATTTTATTATATGTGTAGATAACATAATTTTTAAAAATTACGATATTTATACAATGTACATTGGACAAATATGTGTTTTTTTAATAAAGTATACACTATACCTATAATATGTATGTATACAAAAAAAATATGTTTCATTAATATATATAAAATATCAGTAACGATCACCGATAAGAGTCCAGTTTAAAAAATAAGATAAGTTGTTGGTACATTTTGATAATAGTATTGTAACTTGTGGTGTAAGCTTTAAAATTGAAAAATTGGAGCAAGGCCATATGCACGACAGAGTTGAATTACGTATGAATAAGTGCGATGATATAGAAAGTTAAAATAGGAGCTAATATGGTAAGTAATGAATTGAAATTAAAAAAGACTGAAGATGTCTATCCATACTAGTATTATAAATGTAATAATGTGTTTGTTGTTTGTCCTTCTTTCACGTCGAAACGGAGTAACGGGTTTGCGTGATTTTTTGTGTGAAGATATTTGGAAGGCTGGAGAGTGACATAAGCTATTTTTTTGCCGCGAGAGATTATCTCATTCCCACGAGAAAAGACGTTAAAACACAACTCAAAAAAAATATATTTATGATTAGAATTACTTGAAACTTGGTATTAATACTCTTCAATACAATTAAATAATTACGCATTTTAGCATTTTTCAAAATTCATGCCTTATTAAGGTGGTAAAATAAGAGATTAAAGTTTCTTTGAAACCTGCCATTTTAGAGTTTTTTTTATAGTTTTAGCGCGAGCGAATCCGCAGGTTCTGCTAGTTTACTATATTTCATTAGGCAAACTGATAGTATAAGATCCGAAATAAAGTCGTCCTTCACAGTGAAAATTGAAAGATGGAATTCTGTTCTCAGACTATTAGTGTACTTAATATAGTTAACTAAATATGTAAGTAGGCACAACCCAACTTAACGCTTTATTTTTATATATATATATATATATTTGAATACGTACATATAAATCTGGTAAAATATGAAGACTTTTCTATTGAAAAAGGCAGACACTAGACAGCGCAAAGCCAATATACGTCAATTTCAAACAGGAAGATCATATATTTACACATAGAGATGCAATGGAAGTTTCAACGCCATTGATAGGAATGTCGATCACATTGAAATGGTATTACGGAAAAAAATTTATGATGAATAAAATATATTCCTTTAAATGTTTAAATATATAAATAAAATATACAATATATAAATAAAATATACTTGACGCAATATGTTACATTAGCAAAGGACTTACTCGTAGACATGATGTATAAGTACTTTACAATCGTTAACATATTTACAAAACTTAGAGTCAGACTCGCACACTGAAGGCTCCGTATCCCCCTTATTTTAAGACAAGCGGCTCACTCTCCTTTCGCTTTTGGTTCGTCCCTAAACTAAAATACACCTATCCCATGGGAACCGTACATTTTTCCGGGATAAAAAGTAACCTTTGTATTATTCCAGACTATAATCTATCTTTGTGCCAAATTTAATCCAGATTGGTTTAGCTGTTCTGGCGTGAAAAAGTAACAAACATCTACTCATCCTCACAAACTTTCACATTTATAATATTAAGTATGGACCATGCCCAGCAGTAGGATGGTATATACTACTTACTACTAATACTTCAATATTACATTGGTAAAAACTTAACAAAATAGAATATTGTGTTTTGGCACGTCTGTTCCCTCACAATTGGTGTTTGAACAAACTTGAGCGAATTTAACTCACACTTGACCTAATTCGATATCTACGTAAGGGTTCAAAGCGTTGTTATAAAGTGTAATTTTACTATTCTATAACTTCTAAAGTATAATATGAATTTGTATTTATCTGTTTAAAAATTATAAATGTGAAAGTTTGTGAGTATGGACGTTTGTTACTCTTTCACGTCAGAATGGATGAACGGATCTGGATAAAATTTGGCACAGAGATTGATTAGTCTGTAATAACACACATACTTTTTATCCCGGAAAATATACGATTCCCGAGGGATGGGTTTATTTTGTTTTTATATGTTTTGTAATATTTTGTTGCTTGCAACTTCCATATATTGCATATAAGTTATCCCGCAGCTCCACCCGCATGGTATGAGGAGTGGGGTTATAACTTATAAGGTAGCCTATTCATTGACCGTCCTCATAATCTATATTTCGATGTATATCTTTCGTCCTGCGGCTAAGTGTAACTTTAGTATAGGAGAAAGAAGACGAAGACGAGAGTAAAAGCTGTTGCTAATCATAAAAAGATACTTGAGAATTAAAATATCTTCTACGCATTTGGCTAATCTCAATTAGAATGGCAGAAAGCGACCAAAAACAGATAAGAATGACATTTATTCTAAGTGAAATAAAATAATAAATACATTAACTTTTTTATGCTATCGCTATCTAACGCCAGCTTTTTAAATATAAAATGATTTTATTGTATACTTAAAGCATTAATAAAAGTCTACAATGAATAAGCTCCGCCTTAGGACTTTGATTGTTTAGCGTTGAGGGATTTTCTAAGCATACTTACCATAAAAGGCACACCGCGTGGACTAACTTTATTAGAGTTTTTAATCTTCTTATTAGTAGCATATTGATGCAAATTGGAATATGAATGTTTGTATGTAACCTACATGCATTATGCCTATTCAATAATTGTATTGTCATCAGAACTAGAGGTAGCTAACTAAGCGAACCAAATACCAAATCAAATCAAAAATCAAATATGAGATCAATCTGTCGATTGCAAAAGGATAAAATTTTAATTACTGACCCGAAAAAACAGGGTAAGCTAAATAAAAACGTTTAAAAAATATTTCAGTAGCTGTGACATAGATAATAATTAATTACCGTATTGTAATAGGATGCAAAATAGGTCGTGGGATCGGATCTCGCAGGGGTCAATTTATTGTATTGTACATATTCATTAGGGAAAAGAAGATTTACAACCTTCACTTCAACTCTCACTACATCCTGCCAAATAACCCGTGGGAACCTTTTCTCTTTTCCATGGAAAAAGTTTTCGCTTCATTTATCTACATGGAAGTCGCTCAAAAACAATGAGCCATACTGAGATAAGCGGTATATTTTACTAGCAGAACCCGCGGCTTCGCTCGCGCTAAAACTACAAAAAAAAACTCTAAAAAGATGGTTTCATGCAAACTGTCATCCCCTATTTTACCCTCTTAGGGGTTGAATTTTAGAAAACGCTGAAATAGGTAATTCATTATTTTTGCCATTTTTGCAATTTATACTAAATTCATACGAAATTTCATGCAAATATGTCCAAGGAATAAAAAGTTTCATACAAACTTTTATCCCATATTTCACCCCCTTGGGGGTTGAATTTTGAAAAATCCTTCCTAAATGGCCTTTGTCATATGAGGAACACGCGTGTGAATTTTCAATTTTCTAGCCTTAAGGGTTTGGTCCGTACGTTGATACATCAGTCAATCACCTTTGCCTTTTATATACATATTAAATTAAATATATATTATCTATACAATATATTTGAAATTAGTTACTAATTTCACATTCTTAATATGATTGGCGAGTGAAAATAATTCGAAAAATCTAAAAAAAATAACTGAAAAAGCTCGAATTTGAAATGCAAGCAGAAGTTCTTTTATACAACAATACTGTCATAATTTTGACGGTCGTATAATATTAAATTGTTAGTAAAAATATTCTACAATTCCCCATTTTGATTCCACAAGCTTTCATCCCCATTTTCACCCCCTTAAGGAATGATTCCGGGATAAAAAGGTCACAAACTATCTTCTTACCAAATTTTATCTAAATCGATTCAGTAGATCAAGAGATTACCCCCTACAACGTCACAAACTCACAAACTGTACCTATTTATAATATTATTAGTATAGATAAGCTGATGGGAAAATGTCTCAATACATTTATAAGATATTTTGTACTGGGACTATAATACTTATGCCGATATTATCCTGTATCAATATCCTATTGGTATTACAATAAGTAAGATCATAAATTATTCAACAAGCTAACTTAGGGGTTTGCTCATTAATTTTATTCAATATTGTTATAATGTTCGCTGTAAGCTTTTCTTAACTAACCCATATTATAAAAATATGAGTATAATAATAAATTAATAAATTAATTACATACTTAAAATATGTATCCTTTAAATTAAGCTTTTAATTATTATGTATATTAACTTAAAATAAATAAAAAATAGGTAAGCAATCTTTTGTTTATTATTAATAAAATAATTGAAAAATATTTCGTTATTGCATTGTAATCCAGTGGTAAAGCTCCCATAAAAACCATATCACGCGAGTTCAAACAGGGTTCCAGCGTCCTTAAAGTTTTCATATGCGTATCATCCTACTAATATTATAAACGCGAAAGTTTGTAAGAATGTATGTATGGATGTATGTTAGTTACTCTTTCACGCAAAAACTACAGAGTGGATTTTGATGAAACTTTACAATAATATAGCTCATACATCACAATAACACATACTACTTTTTACCCCGGAAAAATGTACGGTTCCCGAGGGATAGATTTGTTTTTGTTTTTCTGGAGGCGAACTGAGAGGAGCGAGGGTGAGCCGCTAGTTTTCTATATAATTAGTACCACTTGCTCATACGATGATGGATGAGGAATGTCTCAAAGAATCTAACTAAACGTATGATGTCCACCAATCCACTTTAGGCTAGGATGGACTATCGTCTGATTCCCCTAGTAGAGCTTGTACCCGTGAATTTTGTCAAGAAGCTGAACTGTGAAAATACTAATTAGAAAATCTATTTTATTTTAACGTCTGATAAATATAACTAAATATTATAAAATTAACTTATTTTCTCACTTCTGAAGGGTTTCCGGAAGAAATCTCTTAAAGAGATAAGTTACCCTTTGTCGACATTTTGTTACTTTTGTATAATACATATTTTATGGCACATAAATAAATAGATAAAATAATATTTTCAATATAATTTGCTTGTAACTGTATTCTAACAAAAAATAAGCGAGCTTTTCTTAATAATGTAGCGCTACTTTAAATAAATATTAATATAAGAAATTAAATCTAAGGTTTTTGAACGTTATATTATCAAAAATAACTTACTTATTTCCTCTCGACCTTAGTAGAACTCAATACAGTTGTATTATGTGTATTGGATTGAAAGTATATGAGCATGCATAAAATTTATGGCTAACTTTTTAGAAGGCTGCGTAAGCGAAAATGTACACAAATACATAGATACGATTTTATCGAAGTCGTAATTTTGGATGATAAATAAGTTGTTATTTTGCCTTTCTTTATACAGAGTGTTTCGTGCTTCATATATGTTTTACTTTATTGTTATAAACGAAAGAAATAAAAGTTTTGATCTTAATAATCAATGTAATATATGTTTGTGTTAAATAAATAAAATGAATAATCTGTTATTAAATTTAATAAATTAAAATTAATAAATGAATTCTGTAAATATGTATGTAGGTGCTATATATATATATATATATATATATATATATATATATATATATATATATATATATATATATATATATATATATATATATATATATATATATATTTATACAACAAAACTACAGTTGTACCTATTGTTTAGTTTTGTCTGATATACAGACTAAAAGAATTAAACTAACAGATATCTAGCACTAGCGCGTCATCTGTCATAAGTTGATGGCAGGCACTATGTCAGTACCTATTGAGCTAATAAAAAAAGTTGTTTTGAAACGTATCCCAATATAAAATATTGATAATTGCTTTACATGGCCTAAAACTAAATTTTAGCTATATAGTCAGTCTTTTAATAAAATGGCTGTAATATAAGGACAAAAACAATTTCAAACTTAATAAACCTTTTTGTTATAGAATCCAGAAAAATCGTTTTAATGCTCAAACATTTTGTTAGTGCTTTCAAATTGGTGATAGATATAACTAACAATACAATATTTGTGTACTGAATACTAAATGATTACTCTCATTTATTTGCTATCCATATAAATGAGAATGATTACATAAAACGTTTCCATAACGCCATACTCGAGAACAATTTGAAGGCCCATGTACAGGGGCTTAAATACGTAAGCAATCGAACTGAATATATTCTACTTATATTTGCTCAAGTTATAACACTTAGCTGTAATGATTATAGCCCAGTTTACCCAACAAAGTCAAAAGAACTTCAGTAATTGGATAGTCCTAGTCAAAATAACGATTATCAACTTTAATTCTATCTAAATACGGTGTATTTTGAAGTGCAGCACATTGTTTATGATTTTGTTTACGTGTAGTATGATTTCTAGGTGGCACGTTTCCGTTGTTTTTATAATTGGTCGGTCTTCATAACAAATTATAGTGCCTGGAGTAAATAATATTAGACTTAAAAAAATAAGTCAAAAAACTAATAATGCTATCACTACATAGTATAAAACAAAGTCGCTTCCCGCTGTCTGTCTGTCCCTATGTATGTTTAGATCTTTAAAACTACTCAACGGATTTTGATGCAGTTTTTTTAATAGATAGAGTAATTTAAGAGAAAGGTTTGAGTATATAATTTGTTAAGTTTTCTTATACATTGGCTAAAACATAACGATATTTGTTGGAGGTGTCAAAAAAAATAAGCGGTCTGGGAGCTTTCAACGAAAACACTGCCTAAAACCCTTTGAGATATAACAAAATAATGTATGGTAGAATTGTGTATCATATATAGGACCTTATTATATACCTATATGTCTACAGAAAAGTCCGCGATGGCATATGTCTATCTCTTGAGGATAACATACTATATCCATTTTAATTTAAATACAACTTCAATCTTTTCGGTTTTTCCGCGGATTTATTTAAAATGTCAAATATTCGCATAAAAAGAAAGTATTACAATAATGCTAGTTTGAAAATTGAAAACTACTACATATTATACATATTTCATACAGCTGGCAGTGTCATTGCAGTTAAAACACTGGTCACGAGTTCATTTTTATTGAGAAGGAATGTTGATAAATAAACAGTCATTTTTTCAGTTGTAGGTATCTAGCTATTTGTAGTACTATCTATCCATATCCATACTAATATTATTAATGTGAAAGTGTTTGTTTGATTGTTTGTCTTTATTTCACGTCGAAAAGGAGTGACAGATTGGCGTGATTTTTAGTGTGGAGATAGTTGGAGATCTGGAGAGTGACATAAGCTACATTTATTGCGGGAGATCATCTAATTCCCATGGGAAAACATATTATAATATAACCCAAAAAAAAATAATGATCAGAATTACTTGAAATTTGGTATTATTGCCCTTCAACATAATTAAATAAATACGTGTTTTAGCATTTTTTGAAATTGATCCAATAAAGGGGTAAAATAGGGGATGAAGATTTGTATGAAACCTACTTGCTTAGAGCTTTGTATTAGTTTTAATGCGAGCGAAGCCGCGGGTTCTGCTAGCACTAAGTAAAATGTATAACTCTTTATAAATTTTAATGCTTCTTTCACTTGCTAACAATATCTTATTTTAACTTCATCACATTATAGCTATGTTATGCATTATATTTTTTTTTCAAAAATATATGAGAATACTAAAACATACACATATTTAATGGTTCAGTTTCTTGTATTGCGCTTTATCGTACTAAAAACTCTAACATGACGTAATAAATTACAGCATTTAATGAAATATTCAACGTATTAGGGGGCACTATAGTAAATAATCCAATATAAACATCTCGTATTCTACTGTTTTACAACGTTTGTTATCATAAAAAGGAAAACAGAAAAAAATAGATCCGTTATCGACATATCGGAGATAAAATTAAGTTTTTAGATCAAAGTATGTATAATGTAAAAAAGAGTATCTGAGATTACCGGCGCATTGATACGGCCATAAACAGTCATCAGCCCCCCAAGCTTACGACAAATTCTTTTGACCTTATTTAGGGTAAATCTTTCGATTTATATGTTAATTTATAAATTTGAATCTGTTGCGGATTCACGGCGTGCGGACTCACTTCTCATCTTGAATGTAAACGGAAATCCTTATCTTAATATGGGAAAAGCTTTGTCTATAATGTATATGCTATTAAATTAATTAGTAAATTAAAAAAAATTGAAATCTTTTGAAAAATAATATTGTTTTTTAGAAGCTTTCTATTAAGTTTCACCTGTCCCGGTCTGTGTAATGGAATCTTGGAACTTTGACTATTTGACTTTGACTTGAGAACTTGACCCACTTCTCTGTGTCCGATTGAGCTGTTAGGCATACTAGTTTGGTTTCTATTGTACCAGGAATCAAATTAGTGTGCCAAATTTCACTACTGTGCCTATGTAGATAAACAAGATTATAATATTTAAAATAGGTAGAACTCGCGACAATACCAATATATAATATATCATACTACTGACTCACCCTCGCTTTGCTCGGGTTCGTCCCTAGTCACTTTTTAACGTATAGCGCAGAGATGAAATATTTTCCCGTAGTAAATAGTAAGTATCTTATACGTTGACCCGGATAACCAGTTAACATCATACTAAATTTCATTAAAATCTGTCCGGTGGTGTTTTCGTGATTCGGTCACTGACAGACAAACAGTCAGACAAAAATTCTAAAAACTATAGATTCGGCCTCTGTATCGATAATAATGTTTATTTCAATAAGATTTTCCAAAAAAGATTTAATTTACAAATTCGGCTTGGTTAGAATTTTATTATACCTAGGTATGTATATAGATAAATTGTGTAATGTAAAAATTTGCAGGGTTTGATTTAATATAAAGTTTATTTTCTTATTTTTAGAGCATTTAAATAAAAGCTTGTTTTTAAAAATGGTGTTTTACTATTAATCTATAATATAAAAATGAATCGCTGAATGTGTTGGTAAGCGCAAATCTCGAGAGCAGCTGAACCGATTTCGCTAATTCTTTTTTTAGAATATTCCTTGAAGTACGAGGATGGTTCTTACGGAGAGAAAATTTTAAAAAATTGCCTGATAAACTCTAAAAACAACACTTTTCTATACCCCCATACAAAAGATTCGTAATAATACTTAAAAGTCAATTTGAACTTTAATACCATAACATAAAGTTTAAGTGTTAGTGGAGAGGTTCCCGGAAGGCAAAACATTGATGGCAATTGAGTGACGTTAGAATCGTATAAATATTAATGTGAATATTATTAACAAAAAAAAATTATATGGCTAACGCTGGCTAATAACTATTTATATCTATTTAAAATGTACCTAGCGATAAACCCGAGCGAAGCGAGGGTAAGCCGCTAGTTTATTATAAAAAAAAATAAGTTTTACTACAATGGATATAAACAAAAATATTTTTTATATTTAAATATTTTTTATTTTTTATGTTTATGATAGATATTTCTGTAGTAGTTATTAGAAAAGAAAGACAGAACTAAATATTATTACGTTTCCTTTAATTCTTTCCTCATTTTCCTTCCTTTTAACAATCACATGGATTGGATTAGAAAGATTATTCAAAAAATAAAATTCATTATAAATTGGATTACCTATAGTGAAATATTTTAGTTATAATTTACATATTTTCATTTAAAAATTATAGCATTAAGACATACGAACGGGGAAGTAAGTGGAATTCCTTTGCGCAGCGCAAAATTTTATCGAGGACTCGTAATTTTCTTTGATCCCTCATCTATATTCAATGATCCAAGGATCGTAACGCTTCGTAAGCGAATTCATTATATTTGTGTGCTCTCATACCTAAATCACACGAATCATCCACCCCCTACCTTATTTAGTAGAATAGATTTACCTAGTCTAGTTTATTGGATAATTAATTGCTTGATTACATTGAGTATAATGTGTTGTAAATAATTTTTCTTTTTCTACAAGCCACAGTATGTATGTATGTACGTATGTATTCAGCCCTTTATTAACGTCCCACTGCTGGACTTAGATCTTCAGTGCGAAGGGGTTCAGACCATAGTCCACCACGCTGGCCAAATGCGGGATGGCGGACTTCACATGTCTTTCGAAAGCTTACTAGGTTCTCTCAGACATGCAGATTTCCGCATGTATTCCTTAACCGAAAGACAAGTGGTAATCATGTTGGAAATTATTCGCGCATGAAAATATCAGTTGTGGAGAAGACCTTGATTTGAACCCGCTTCATACGGTTTCCCAAGCGACCATTGCACTAGCACTGCCTCTAACCACTCTACAGTACATTGCATTATATTAAAGTGCCATCCAATGCTTGGTTGCTTACCTTTGTGATCAAGCTTAAATTAGTTATAACTTGTTAAAAATAAAATAAAAATTTTTGAATAATCCCTGACATCAACAAAAACCGTCTAAGAAGTAAAAAAAGAAGATTTCTCTCTTAGCATTTTAGCTTCATTAAAAGTACTAATGTATTAATATTTTGATGATGGCGTCGCTCCGTCGGGGGACTGCTAATACTTTATCATTATCAATCTTATTTTTATTTGTATTCCGGTTTTTATTTTATTTACTTAGCTGTTCCCCGACGGCGACGCTCACGTCACGTTTCATCGTCAACATCAGCTTTCAACCAAAAAAAAAACTAATCAAAATCGGTCCATTCGTTTAGGAGCTGCGTTGCTACAGACAGACACCCAGATACACACACATATATGGGCAATTCTCTGTAAGCTCGTAATCGGCTGTCCCGACCCATTTTTTCGAAAAGTAATTTAATTATTTTAAAAAGAATCACTCCGAATGAAACTTTAACCCCGAAACTTTACGGGCCCATTGTTTTTAGAACCATAACTATATTAAATTTTTTCTTGACGTGACAAAAGATACAGTCCCCCGGCTGTCCCCATCAATGTATTCCTATTTAAGAATGAGATTTACGAAGAAGTTAATGAAACTACATACATTTGGCAGTTAATATCATAAAGAAAAATAATGAAATTATATTATTTTCGTAAAACAAGGTCTCATTACGTATTTTATTTATTCAGTAAGGTCCTGTAAACTTTGTCCCCAGAATTTTCATACAGTCCCCTGCCAAAAATTTAAAGCCATAATAAATAAAACCTGTAATTCTTACAAACTTTTTTTTGATTGAAACGAAACGCAATTGTTGTGAAGTTGGCAACCTTACCGCATGCGGTTGCGAGACACCATTTTGTTTAGTGTCAGAGTGTTATTTGTGAGGTGAACATGCGTTTTGACCGCTACCACACACAGTCCTCTGGTAAGTAATAATATTTATGTTAATTAATTTAATTATCTCTATATATAATTTATTGTTTTATTATTTATGTCTAAACTGATCGGTAGGTTCGTAAAAAACTATTTTATATCAGTTTTGAACATATTATGAAATTTAACTGAAATACACAGTCCCATGGCAACAGTCCTCTGCCTGAAAATGCAGCAGTGTCTGTTCTACACAACAGGGAACTTTGTATTTAGCGAATTGGTTATTGTTTTTATGTATTGTTTGTGTAAATTTGTTCACTAGTCTGTTTTATAAATGCAAGGATCATCAAAATATCATCGCTTCGCATTTTTCCCCCTTATAAATTTAAATTCTTTTACATAGGCTGATCGAACACACATGATATGGTTCCTAAAAAGAAAAAGTTATCCCGAGAGGAATTTCTACAGAAAAAGAGAGAAGCAGAGCGACTACGATACTAAAGAAGAAAAAACTGGCCCCTTAAAAGAGAAGAAATGAGAGAAAAGGAGAAGTTGAAAAATCAAAAGAAGAAAGAAAAAGGTTTGCGGAAGTTAGTAAAGAATATGACACCTCGTGAGCATGACAGAGCTGCCTTAAAGAAGTGGAAAGAACATTGTACCGTATATCGACAGAAAAGACTAAGACTCAAAAGCGTCGCTAATAATTTTGTACGACAAAATACGCCGTTATCAGATCCAGAAGCAAAACCGGAAGATCTTGAATCTGCTAAACTTGAATTGACACCTACATCAAACAAGCCTCCTCACAGATTGGATGATGATATAACAAGAACGAGTGGCATTCGGAATTCGTGTTACAATACTGGAAATTACGTTCTTGTGAAACTTCAAACATTTCAGATGTATCATTTGATCAAGTTATCCAAAAGTTGAATAATCCTGACTTAATTGTAAAGGGGAAAAAAATAATTCATCAATTCAATAATTCATCTACTCAACTAGACGTTTTATAGCGATATTTTTTTTAAATGTTAAGTTCATTGTGATTAAATTTTATTATGTGCCTTATTTGATTGAGAAAAATTCTTAGGATTCGATTGGAGATCTCAGTTGAAATATCATATATGTATTCGAGAGAATATACTATTTTCTAATAATTATATTAATAATCGTAAGTATTTCAATGAATACTGCCTAAAGCATTTAGTGATTTATATTATAATAATAAGACTTTATGTTGATCTTAGTGAATACGAAACGTTTCTAGCACTTAAGGTTAATTTTTGATACGAATGTTTAAAAAGAAAGTTATGTTTTCTGTTAATTTTTTCTAAAGAATCTTTGTTGATTATTGATGTGCAAATATGCCATAAAAATAATAAATGAGAGATTAGTGTAAAGTGACTTTTTTCTAAGTACAACAGTCCTTTGTCTCACTTAACAGTCCCCTGTCATAATTTTTTTTGAAAATCGTTAATAGCTCGAAAATACGTATAAATTCAGTGGACCACCTCATCTAACTAAAATAATAGTTAATTTTCTTCGAAATAGAACACGGTTTTTTGGCAAATGTTAAAAAAAATTGCCAAGACAGCATTTATATGGGACCTATACGAGCTTACAGAGAAATGCCCATATACATACACAAACACAAACACATACAAACAGACACATAAAACTTATAACACCCTCCTTTTTTCGTTGTGGGTTAATAAAAAAATGAAAGTGTAAATTACGAAAGAATTACATCATGGCAACTAAGAATTTACTAACAGTTATGAATATAATTAGTAATTACACGAGACACGAGTAGCTTAATGAAGGGTCCCCAAATTTTTAACTAGTAATAAAAAATATGAACATTCTAATATATCAAAAGTCAGGACCGGCTGGTGAAGACCTTTATTTTTTGCCTATATCTAAAGGGTTTGGTCCACCCATTTATCACAATGTGGATATGTGCTTGTGGCTTGAGTTATCCAAGTTTAGAACCCTTAAAGAATTTATTTAATCTATATAATTTTGATATAGGTAAGAGTCCTGTAATTAAACCGCAAAAATTATACCATGAATGTATAATATAGCACATGCCTTATTATAAAAAGACTCCGAAATGTACTACTTAATTAAGTAGTACTTAATTTAGTTATTAACTAAGGGAAGTTATTTTTTTATATGCAAGTTACACTCTTTAATTTTCTACAGAAGATCAAAAGCACGATGACCATTTACATTAGTGAAACGATAACGTACTCTAATGCTATGTTTAATTAGCTCGCATGTTGTATGAGAGATGAGCTATCAGCAATTCCATATAGTTTTATGAGGAGTGTCGTAAATCCAGCTTGACACTTTGCAAACATCGTAATTTATGTACCGCTTTCAACACAACTGTCCGTTGCAGCTCCTGACTGTAACTTTGGACCAAAATCCTTGGGGACAAATTAAATTCAAAATATATTGCCTTAGTTATGAATTTATTTGGCTTTACATGATAAATTATATTTAATAGTTTTGGGATATGTAAGTTATCACTTACATGCCATCTAGGTTATATATGTGTTTCATACCATATAGGTTTAGCTTATCAGTTCATGAAATTATATCCTTACTAGCAGAACCCGCGGCTTCGCTCGCGCCAAAACTACAAAAAAATCTCTAAAAAGGTAGTTTCATACAAACTTTCATCCTCTATTTTACCCCCTTATAGGATGAATTTCGAAAAATCTAAAACAGATATTTATTTAACTTTATTGAAAAGCATTAATACCAAGTTTCAATTAATTCTGATTATAAATATTTTCTTTGGATTGTATTATAACTGATTTTCCCGTGGGAAAGAGATAATCTCCCGCGGTAAAATGTAGCCTATGTCACTCTCCAGTCCTCCAACTATCTCCACACAAAAAATCACGCCAATTCGTCACTCCATTTTGAC
Organism: Brenthis hecate; assembly: GCA_951806755.1. Lineage (NCBI taxonomy): Eukaryota > Metazoa > Arthropoda > Insecta > Lepidoptera > Nymphalidae > Brenthis > Brenthis hecate. The sequence goes on from OX638263.1 coordinate 4,915,154, forward strand.
GCGAAAGAAGGACAAACAAACAAACAAACAAACACACTTTCACATTTATAATATTAGTATGGATTATAAAATATGAATATTTAAAGGAAAATATGATTGCTTGATCAATATTAAATACTCATATACATTAACTCAGCTGATATCTTCAATAAAATACAATAAATAGTGTTTTGTAAAAGCTGTTTTATTCATGAAGATCAATTGCCAAAGAGGGTTTCGATAATTCACATAAGAAATCATGCATGCGTGGGTTTAAGTTCCTATATGTTATGCAAAGGTGATTCCGTCACACCTGCGGTTTCTCAGATTGCCGCTCTTACTCTAATACTAGAAATTATACCCTTTTAAAAATTTAAGACTTAATATGTACCTTGCATAAATTTAAATGTATTTGCTTTCTACTGTTTTCATCATAATCACACTACTATAATACATATGTTTGTATGTATGTACTTTTGTATATTGTTAAATACAAAATAATATGGTGTTTCATATCAACTTGATAGTAAACCTAAATAAGAAGAAAATTAAAATTATAGAAATATTTGTATGCATTTATAGTTTAATCACTTTTCTTGTTTACTCGAAAGAGAAAGCTAGTTCTGAAAAACGTTAAATATAAATTCAAAAATATGTGTTAATTATAGTAGTGACTACTCTTTGTTTGAAATCAGTCAATAAATACAGATTGCTATCGGCCATCTCATTTTACAACACTATCGCCTACGCGTGGTTTCTAAACTTGCGGTTTTACCTGAAATGAAGGAAATTATACCCTCTTAAGAATTTAGGGCCCAGCCTTTGGGATAGTAGGGACGGCTCGTTAAGAATTAGGCCTGTCTTGTGATGAAATTTGCTATCAATTTATTATAGCTTATATTAAAATATATTGAGGTCGGTATTTAATTAAGAAATTTCGCTTTAGATAATAAGAAATATGAGACTATTATAAATTTTTCTATACTATCTAGAATCTTGCAACAATCAAGAGAAAGATTCCCCTACGATATGATAAAAGATTCCATTTATTTTACGTCGATATTGGGATATATTTTTCTAAACAAATGATGTAAGCACTTCAGCACCATGTAACATTGTTATAATAAACCTGTGAAGTAAATATATATCAAGAAACGTGACATTATCCAATTTTATGTTCCCAAAAAAACTCTTCATCGCCCGCTGAATCGTTTTTGTGAAAACAACGGTGGCAATAAAGGGTCTTATTGTTATCCTTTGAATTTATATCCAGATATTATCGCTCTCATAAATTGCTAACACGTACAGTTTCCTCCAAATCGGAAGCCTGGAAAAGTGACCACAGGATAACCCATCGTCTTTATGAAAGCGCTTTTCCGATAAACGTAATTATGTGTTTATTCAAAGGGCAAAAAATGACTACGATGTGGACCTTTATTTTACATAATATTAGTATCACGGACCTATGTATTACTTAAAAATTAATATCAGAAGTTAGTGTAGGTTTCGTAAAATGGTAAGCGGTGTACCATGTGGGTTGCTCCTGGTACTTCTCTGAGAGTAGAGTGGACCCCGTTGGACCAACCCCATGGTTGTTGTGGTCTGCTGTGGCAGAGCTGCCATCGGGGCATCGTGGGTGATTGCGTAAGCGATCCTGCCATGTCCCATTAAGAAAAAAAAAGGTTTCGTATAATGTTATTTATTTATTTATTTATTTATTATTAAGCACACTTACAATACACATGTTAAACAATTCAATACAATAATTAAAATGAAAAAAAAAAGAATCAGACATGCATATCAATAACAAGTGTACATAGCATTTATAATATTATGAAATTATTTAGTAATTGATAAAAAATACAAAATTAACAAAAATTAGAAACAACATGATTTAAAATATAAAATAAAGATAAAAACAATAATAATTTGATTTTAGATAATAAGTAATCAATAGTTTTATAAAAAATATTATATCTATATTTAAATCACAGTTTGGATAAATAATATTCTAATAGTTTGTACTTAAATTTATTGTAGGTATCATGAAAAATATCTAATTCTGGTAAGGCCTTAGAAATAATATTGTATTGCGAGCACATACGGACGATGGGAGATTGAGAACCAAGGTTAGTTTTTACACAAGGGATATGGAAAGTATTGTATTTGCGGGGCCTTTGGGGCTTATAGGGAACTGCTAAATTTATACGTTCGAGTAAATCATTGTTCTGAACTACACCGTTCAAGATTTTATGCAAAAAACATAGATCGAGCACTGCACGCCTGTTACTCAAAGACATCATTTTGAAGAAGGAGATACGATTCTGGTAAGGCTGTCTTTGGCTAATTCCATTACACAAAAACGCCAAATGCTTTGTGAAGTTACGTTGCACTCTCTCAATGTTAAGAAAATAGTACAGAGCTTACAAGAATATATGTATGTAATTCTATAAGCTTTCAGAATATGTCTGAGTAACTTGTAATATACGCTATTAGCTACAAATTAAATTTCTTGCAGAGCAAGTAGCTAGATAGAAGGTATGCTCCACTCCATTACATACTTAAAGTGAAACTTAGAGTGGTGTATTACTTGATAGAGTTACCCAATTATCTTTTAGTAAAAATTAAAGTTTCTTGCCAATCCTACTTATTATGTTAATACTAGCAACTCACCCTCGTTTCGCTTCGGGTTGGTCCGTACACCGTAACCGTACATTTTTCCGGGATAATATATAGCGTATATATATAGCCTTCCTCAATAAACGAGCTATCTAAAGCAAAAAGATTTTTTTAACTGGTTTAGTAGTTCCCGAGATTAGCGCGTTTAACCAAATAAACAAACCAACTCTGTCTCTTTATAATATTAGTATAGAGTCTTATAATCAATTTATCAAACTCCTTATTTAAGATAGAAACTATCTACACTAATATTATAAATATGAATGTTTGTGAGTATGTAGGTATGTTTGTTAATCTTTCGCGCCAGAACGGCTGAACGGATCTGAATGAAATTTGGCATAAAGATAGATTATACTTTTTATCCCGGAAAAATGTATGGTTCCCGTGGGATAGGTTTGTTTTTGATTTCCTAGAGGCGAAACTGAGCGAAGCAAGGATGAGCCACTTGTATTAAATATACGAATAATTATATGCTTAGATATAACCAAGTAAAGAAAACCACAAATGGGTATAACGGGATCTACAGTAGCTAGTACAAGAATATACTAGATAGATAAATATAAAAACTTTATTGTATACAACAGTCGTATATTATTTTGTTCATACTTTTGTTATATTAAGAAAAGTACAAAAAATTACATCAGCTCGCAATTGGGCTTGCAGCATCTGTTTCCTAATTGAGACATTATGCGCGGGTTCGCTCAATGGTTCTCCCTTAGTAACGTGCATACATAACTGATGGCGGGTGAAATGTACGGCATTACAAGAGCGGCACCGTCCGGTTAAATGATGGCTATTGCGAGCAATCGTCGCTCGGGAAAACTCCCGGATAATTGACACGAATGTTGCGAAACGACCGCCCTAATACGCACCGCCTCAGATTGTTATATATTAGAAATGATATCAAATAATCTGCCACTGTAATAATATTTTAATTTATAATTTTTATCAATTAAATAGGCTATTTATTTGTATAGATATTTTACACACCAGACACTGGTCCTGTAACCCAGTGATAACGCGCTCGCTTGGGAAACCGAGTAAAGCGGGTTCAATCAAATCCCGGGTGTCGCACCTCTGATATTTTCATGTGCAAATCATTTCCAACATGATTACCACTTGTCTTAGGGTGAAGGGAAACATCGTGAGAAGACCTGCATGCCTGAGAGAATCTAGCAGGTTGTCGAAAGTTATATGAAGTCCGCCAACCCGCACTTGGCCAGCGTGGTGGACTATGGCCGGATGCCCCTTGTATTGAAGAGACCTGTGTCTGGTAGTGCGATGATAAAAGTGCTGCATACATTACATTGCAATACTGTTTATTTAACGTTATATTGATATTTGCGGACTGTTTGTTTAGGTTATTCTTCGAAATGGATAAAAAATAATTTTCAGATCGATAGTCCAGGCTTGATTCTATCACGTGAAGTGAATTAAAGTAAATAAATTATTTACAAGATATCAAAGAATAAAATAATTGGAGAAATCTGAATAGCATCAGAAACAATTGCTAAAAAAATAATTGTCTTTTTTAAGCCGTAGATCTCAGGTTTGAGAAGAAATAATAATTATTATATTGACCATAAAAGTGTTTTCACACTGTATTGTTTGCTTAAGTACCTATTCTATATATTTTACGAGCCGCAGTATAAGGAAACCCTGTGAGTGTGCAGCTTTCAAGAGAATAAGCTCGATTTTACTATGTCCGAATAAATTAAAATAATATATGTGTATGTACATATAAGAATGAACGGGTAATCCTTTCGATAAAATGTTGAAGTTTATTTGTTAGTTGCCTCCATTTTATTTATTATGAATGAAGTAATAGATTAAGGACTTTATTTAATAGAGGGTGAAAATGGCTTTTATCTTAAGATATATTATTACAAAATTAATACCTTAGATATAAACTTTTGTAAAAATGACCAAATGTATCATAAAATCAAGGGCAAAAATAATGTCAAATAGTAGATATAAAAATTGTGAGATAAATAGACAGAGAAGCTATTATATTTATTTTTCCTTAAAGTAATGTAAATATCACTTCTACAGTATCATCCGTTCTAAACACAACATTCGTGGACCGACCTCCACGATCTTCCTTAAGAGCGGCGGGAAGGGACGCCGTATACATGTGCCTAAATAAATTTTACTCAATTGTCTCTATTAAAGGTTGAAACAATTATTTTCGCTACAACATTTTTGGGTTTATTTTCTGAAAATACTTAGTTTTGTTCGAAGAATTTAATTTCAGCTACGTAATTAGGGATTTTGTTTTATTTTTGGTACCCAAGGGAAATAATAGTTTTATTTAGATAGCTATATCATATTATAGGCATATATACTATTATAATCAAACTCGATTGAGGATAGCAATTATAAATAACTAGCATTGCTCGCGGCTCCACCCGCGTTCAGATGACCAAAAACCAAATTATTAGGTTTTACATATCAGTATGCTCTTAAATATAAATAAATATGTCAGGACATTAACATACAACACCATCTAGTTCCATGGTAAGCTACGAGGCTTGTGGTATGGATACCAGTTAGTTGATACATTATACATATATAACTTTTAAATACATACATATTATAAATATAAACACCCATGACTGGAGTACAAATATTAATGCTCATCACACAAATGCATTCCCCCAGCGGGACTCGAACACGCGACCGCTGACACAGCAAGTAGGGTTACTACAAACTGAGCCAAACGTGTCGATGTAATGTAAGATACATCGCAGTTTTTGTATTTTTTCTCAGAAATGAGATATGTTCCCACGGTAAAAAGTATTCTATATGTTGACCCGGATAACTAGCTATCACCATACCAAATTTCATCAAAATCCTCCAAGTCAAAATCTCCAGTGGTTTTTCTGTGATGCGGTAACAGACAGACAGACAGACAAAAATTCTAAAAACTATAGATTCGGCCTCTGTATCGATAATAATGTTTATATAAATAAGATTTTCCGAAAAATATTTAGTGTACAGATTCGACTTAGTTACAATTTAATTATATGTATAGATGTTATCGTAATACTTATTGACGTCTTATGTTGTAATTAATTCAGATTATGAGAGATCGCATACGACTTTAACGATTTTCAATGTCATTAATTTTTCATATGTATAATACACTATTTTGTATTTATTTTTCTTTATCTTTTCTTACTTGACTTTGATAAGCTATTCGCTGTAGTGAAGTGTAAATTTAAAACGAACCTATGACCTCACATAAGAAACCCCACATAAGAAGTAATACCAGCCTAATATATGTATGTTGAGGCGGTCGTTGAATGCTCAAAAAAAACTTAAAGATAGACAATTTAAATCATGCTAAATAATCATTTTTTAAGGTAAAAACTGTTTATTAAAAAAAAGATTAGTAAAATAATGGTCAAAGATGTCATCGTTTAAAATACGAACAAAATAATATATTAGAAAATATATCTTTAAAAATTTAGAGCTTAAAAGCTATTTTGCAAACCGATGACGCCTTAAAGCGGATATAATATGAGAACGTTATTTTTGAGAGGGTAGGCATTTTAGTAGAGGGTAGAATTTCAAATTCTATTTCTGTATAACATTGTTAAGGATCTATCGTTAGTTCAAGCGTAGTGGCTCTGTATTTAACTGGAAATATCTACAGCGCTCAAATTTGGTTCTCGCGCTGGGTCAATTTAGGTATAACAAAAATTAGAATTACTAGAACATGTTAAATACTTTAATTCTCAATACAAATATACCTAATAAAATGGACAAAATATAATAACATTTGTTCGTACTTAACACAAACTCAATTTTTTCAATAAACTACGAATTTAAGGCGTCATTTTGTGTTTAAAAAAAATACACAACACTTCTTTCACATAGATTTTTTTGCTTTCGTTTCAGATGTCTGTCTTTTCAAATATCTAGATCCAAAGTCATATATCATAAGGCAACATCCTGTGCTTGAGATGAAAAATAAAAGTAATTTCTTTTATATTTGCCAACTATATCTTCAAAAATACTCCACCAAATTCGTGAATAATAGCACTCTATTACATTTGAAACTACTTACGAGGGGATATGATGACACAGACTGGAATGTTTTTAATGTTCAGGATATAACAGATCGTGTGAAACCGTCTTTTCTATTTTTGTGAATTTTGTTATATTTTAGTACGTTAATATTTATACACTGTTGTTACATAACGTTTTACTCTAGATACTTTTATTTGATATAACGCGTTTTCTCATAGCAATATCACTCTGTTATACGTTTTCCGCCATCGTCATCTCGACGTTGTATGGTAAGAGATGATTCACACATTTTTTCACGAATAGTTGTTATGAGAATACATGCATTTTCCCCGTTTGAGTAACAAATCCATCAACTATTGAGCAGAAAGAGTGACAGAGACATACCCACGTGTGACAATAGTAATTCAGTATATTATATTTATAAATCACTTGAGCTTTTAAATTTAAATTTCTGTGCGTTTGTTTTGAAACATACTCGTACTAATAACAAAAAATTGATTTGAGACATATAAAAGTACTAGCAGAACCTGCGGCTTCGCTCGCGCTAAAACTACAAAAAAATCTCTAAAAGTTTTCACCCTCTATTTTACCCCCCTCCCTATCGGAAAAATTTCGAAAAATGCAAAAATACGTAATTATTTATTTTATTGAAGAGCATTAATACCAAGTTTCAAGTAATTCTGATCATGAATATTTTTTTGGATTGTATTATAACGTGTTTTCCCGTGGAAATTAGATAATCTCACGCGGTAAAAAGGAGCCTATGTCACTCTCTAGCCCTCCAACTATCTCGACACAAAAAGTCATGCTAATCCGTCACTCCGTTTCGACGTGAAAGAAGAACAAACAAATAAACAAACAAACACATTTTCACATTTATAATATTAGTATGGATTATAAATACCTACTATAATAAAACATAAGTAATAGAATAAATGATAATTATTGTCAATTAAAAAAAAACAATACTATTAACACTTAAATATGTCACTATACGGGTCAAATATAGATAAGAACATCTATATTATAGCTATATTTCTGGTGTCCATGAAAAAGACATAACAGGGTGCGTTGAATTTATTGTAGTCGACAAAGACCCAGATGGCTCGCCTCATAAAATACTACGAGTGGGTCTGTTGGTAGCAACGTTATACTTAAAGATAATCACAATTTACGAGATCCTTTTGGCGAAAATTTAGGAATACTTTCCTTTTAGCAAGACGTTAGGCAATTACTGGGCTTCTAATAATGTACTGTCCCACCTTAGGTTTTTGGGCCATTTAATGATGTACCCCGTGATTTTTCTTACTCAATTCGTGTTACAGTTAACTGACATGATGTTATTTCTTACTCTACTTACCTTATTTACGTAGATAGGTTTTACTTAATAGTCTATATATGTACATATATGGTCTAATATGGTCTATGTTCTGGCCAATGTGTCTTTCTTTATTTACTTGAGTGTATAGCCCGCTACAATTTTGAATTGAAAATAATAATAAAATATATACCTTTTGGAACAGGCCCTATGTTGATATATGTATTAGTTGGTGTGAGTAAATTTTACTTGGATATAATTGAACTTCGAAGATATTAAGTTTAAAAGATATTAATGTAATATGATAATATTATAAATGTGAAAGTATGTTTGTTTGTTTGTTCTTCTTTCACGTCGAAACGGACGGACGTATCCAAACAATATATTTACTGTGTGAAAGTTGTAGTGATTTAGATAAGTCAAAAATATTCCTTCTTATTTATGTTTTTCTATTATAATTGTATATAAAGTCCAACGACCACTCGGTACTCTACCCACGGTCTGTTAAAGCTTTTCTATATATGGACACTAATAGGTTTTGAATTTGCAAAACTTATTACCATTTTTGTCAAAGGACAATTTAAACTTACCAATCAAACGAGAACAAAGCTTATTATATATTCCTTTTTACACGCCTACGAAAGCTATCATACTGAAAGCTCATATCTTCGTTTATATTCACGAAGCTTTATCAAAGCGCAGCGTGTATCAGCCCACCACTAAATCATAGCCCTCGTCCAATTTATTAAGGTCGCTTTTATGCGGATTTGTATAGAATTTTGGGTAAAATTTTGAATATCGTTGAGAGATTTATATTTCAAGTTAGATAAAGACATAAGACCATATTAGAATAACGCTAAAAATATACGTAATTAAATTTTAATAAATGACTTGCAATGAAATTTTAGTGATAGAAGACGATACGTTTGGCTCAGTTTGTAGTGACCCTATTTGGTGTGCTAGCGGTCGTGAGTTCGAGTCCGGGTAGAGGCATTCGTTTGTGTGTTAATGTCCCAACATATTCATTTATTTATTTATAGATGATAAGATCCAATAAGTGATACATAAAAATAATTGTTAATTTTAGTTTAATGCCGTGTTAAAAGCTAACTTAATATGTGTTTTTTTTAAATCATCGATAGAAAATTAAAATAAAAGAGTACTAGAAAATATATACAATGTAATAGCAGGAAAGTCATGCACCGAAATTAAAGTAATATTTTTATAATGTTCTTTTCGAATATCATAAAGAAGACTTTTACTGTAATTTTCCAAAAAGTTTACACAATATCATTTTTATTTACGAAATTTAGATATTATAAAAACGTAACCTTTTTAAATTTTGTATCAAATAAATATTCGTATATACTAAGATAATAAAAAGATAAAGTATTATAAAAATTGAAGATTTTTATAATCTTAGTAAGTCTTTTTGTTACATCATTGTTTAAAGAGTTATTATAATTCACATATTTTCCATCTATGAAAACATTTAAGAAAATAATTTTTGAATTACCATTCAAACTCAATTTCATTTCTTCGGACCTTATAGAAAGCACTCGCAAATGTAAGCTGTTATTATCTTCGTCTACATTCACAAAGGCCTTATCAGCACGCTGCAACGTGACTGCATCAGCCTAACAGGATATCTGTGTATAAAACGTCCAGTTTATGAGCCCTTGTCGCTTCTATGCACTTAATTTTTGATAGGATTATACAGTATAAAAGCCCGGTCCACTTAAGAAATTTACAGGTGAAATTGGTAGTGCGGGTAATGATAATTTTCTAAGTAGATAATATCTTGCATGAAGTAGTGTGGGAATGTTTTAAACAAACTACAAATAACATTTTCAGAAAATTCTCAAGAGATTCTTCAGTGTGCACTACATTATGCAGATTTGTACATTAGAACAGAAAACGCATTTACTTCAGAAATCTATTTAGGTACCTTTGGTTACTGTTTATATTGACTGTTGGACGGTGCATTGTTAGGCGGGTCAAAGAACTTTAAGCTGCATGACGGGGCCACAAAGCTCTGAAAAGCTTATCAGATTGATAGTACCAGGGAATGAAATTTTGCATTCTATCATAGGAACGTGGATAGAATATTTTTAGAGATGGGTAATATTTTTGGTTAATATTATTTTTCACTAAGTTTTACCTGTAGCTTCTCTCGTTCATAGTTTAATGTTACTAAAGATAGCAAATATGATGCTTGTACTGTGATAGTCACATTTTCAGGAGACTAACTTTAAAGTTAAAATGAGTTTGTTAAGATGGTTATATAGAAAAAAAAATTAATAACATAATGTTGATACCAAACTATATACTAGATGTAGTCTTACTTATCCATGTCCATACTAATATTACGAAAGTGAAAGTTTGTGACGATGGATGGAGGGATGAATGGAAATTTGTTACTCTTTTATGCCAGAACGACAGAAATGATTTGGATGAAATTTGGTACATATATAGATTAATTAAATATAATAAATGGATTACTTTTTATCCTGGAAAAATGTGCGGTTCCCGTGGAGTAGATTTGTTTTATTTTTGGGACGAACCCAAAGCAAAGAAAGGGTGAGTCGCTAGTTTTACTTAACCTGCAAAACATAGAACAAACGCGGGAAAATACTTTGCAATATTCATCTAAGATGGCGGCGCCTTGTCAATGAATCCGTCCAGGCCACTTAGCATTATGCAGTCCATCTACTTATCTGGCTATGTTCATTAATAAATATTTAATTTCTAAATAACAAACACTTCACTGACTAGATATTATATTCTAAAAATAATATTAGCTCTAATATGGAAGCTTATAAAGAGTATTATAATTTTGTTATATCGCTTATAAACCGTCGATTAATTTTATTAAATTTTGTATTGTTTAAGCTTATACTATTAATAGTAACATGATGAATATATTTAGCCGAATTATAGGAACCGCAGGAATAGTTATTCCGCTTGAATATTTTTTGAAATAAAACAAATATTTGAAAATACAATGTCTCTCCATCTATCCCTCCTTTTGAGTGTAGATACTTTGAGAACTATTAGTCCAACTTACTTTGTTTTTGAACTGAGTGGCAATATACATGTAGATATAGAAAAAACCTAATATTATAAAGTCTAATCGGAGTTGGCAATTATTCTAAAGCACTACAAAATATATTAGTATTGCATAATATTTAGTATTAAAAAATAAAGTTTTATTATTTACCAGCAGAACCTGCGGCTTCACTCGCGCTAAAGCTACAAAAAAACTCAAAAAAGGTAGGTTTCATACAAACTTTCATCTCCTATTTTACCCCCTTATGGGATGAATTTCAAAAATGCTAAAACACGTATTTATTTAATTATATTGAAGAGCATTAATACCAAGTATCAAGTAATTCTGAACATAAATATTTTTTTGAGTTGTATTACAACGTATTTTCCCATGGGCATGAGATAATCTCCCGGGGTAAAAAGGAGCCTATGTCAATCTTAAGCCCTCCAACTATCTCTACACAAAAAAGTCCATCATTCTGTTTCGACGTGAAAGAAGAATAAACAAACAAATAAACAAACAAACACACTTTCACATTTATAATATTAGTATGGATAACTGTTCTTTATATTTTCCACTACTACGAGTATAAATAAGATGTACAAAAGCGAAATAAATTCATTAATTAATGTTATACTTTAATCATTCTTTAGTCTTTCTGTTATAACACAAAGTATGTGAAAGTTTTAGGCGATGGCTTAGTGTGGTTCAGAGGTCAGACAGATGGACGGAGGACGGTACAATCTCTACCCCTATGGCTACGGGTGCTTTAAATAATAAAATAAGTCACCTAAAATTTCATAAACTATTTTATTATACATAGTTTTACACTTATCTATTAATATTGAATTATAAATTCAAAAGTTTTTATGTATAATATAATGTAAACTCCTTCACGCTGAAAAGGCTGAACAAATTTGAATAAACTTAAGTACTAAGATAGACTATCATATGGAGTAACACATACGGCATTATTAATAATAAAATTTGCCTAAAGGTGACACTGTCTGTGTATAATACTATCAAATAATAAAATAATCAAATAATAAAATAGAACAATAGAAGATAAATAACAATTGAATCTGTTTAATTGAAATTCAAGCAATGATAAAATAATACACTTGCTTATAACTTCTCTATTGTGCTCGAAGTCTGAAAGGAGTAGGTTATTAAAGAAAGTAATATGCCGTAGGCCATTCTTTTGTTTCCTCCGATAGCCTGTGTTTCAATTGACGTGAAAATAGGAATGTTTGTTGAACTTTGGTCGACCTTGTTGTGACCTCTTAAATTTATAGTGGGGCTTACGCATACAATTACGTGTATAGCATAAGTTTCTGGAGATGCTAGGGCTGATATTTGTTTGGGGTAAATATTTATATTTATTACTGGCTATAGCAGACAGCTTCACTTGTGTGTTCGATAGTAGAAAAGTCTCATCAACTGATTTCTGTCGCGAAAGTCCCCTTAAAATCTGTTGAGACTATCTGTTTCTTAGCTTTGGCTTTTCTTAGCTTAGCCATTCTGAAGATAAGAACAGACAGATAAACAGGTAAAAAAATGGGCTTTGATACTTTGAAAATAGCTAGTTCTAGCTGTAGGTAATATTAAAACTACAGATATACATTAATTATAATGTAGATTTAGTGTCAGCAAAAACTATGTAAAAAGTGTGACTTATATAATATTAATTATAATAATATATAGCTTTTTTGTAGAAAAAAGAAATAAAGTCGTATGATGATACTTTATAATTTCATGTTTGCATGAAGGGATCAATGAACGTTAATTAATTTATATGTAAAGTTTACATAGGAAATTTTGAATTATTATATTTCTTTGTTGAAAAAAAAAATTATACTCAATAGAAGATAATATTATAAATCATAAATCGTCGCCATTTCCTACAGATGCCTTAAGTTGTGCTCTGGATGTTACGTGACGTGTAATTCTCATGAAATAATTCAAGCAAGGCCGCGTGCTACAATTTTTAATTAAGTTAAATAAATTGCTAGTGGTGTCTAGGGATAATTGTAATCTTTCATAATGTTGTTTATTAAAATACATTAAAAAAGTATGAAACTAACATACAGTGTCTTTGCCTACGTTTTTAGTTACTTCAATAGTACCTAGACCATATACTCGTATGTATACTATGAATTGAAAATAAAAAAAAAAACAATTTCAAGCTTCCTAATTTAAAATAAACAGCTTTTATTAAATATCATTTTAAAGGCGCCTTTTGAAGAAAAATAAGAATTTCAATGTACCTATTAGTTTTTCTGTTAAAATGTTTGGTTCCGAATTCACTTATACATACAATAAATTTAAGTCAAATATCTTTATAGCCGGTTGTTTTGTTTTATTAGGTCACAGAAATTTGTCGGGTAGTTAAGGTTTATTTTCTATTTTATTGTTCATGGAAACTCTTGCTTTAAAAAAAAAATTATGACTTATCAAGTTAAGGTTTTTTATAATACGTATACACTATACATTTTATAAGCTATAATTTTTGAAAAGAACATGTGTTTTCTTATTTACCAACGATAATCGTATTATAATTATCATTTTGTATCTCTGTGGATATCACGGGCTCGAAGAAGCCCGATCCTTTGGAAGTCTTGTATAGAGCCACAGTTCCAATACGTAGGGGCCCTTAAAAATCAAATTTAATGAGACGCATCAGCCGGGATCTATTTCTGAGTAACATACAAAGATGAACTATGGAAAATATGGAAAGCTAAAAGGGTCTAGGGAATGTTTAGGGCTAAAAAATTGGGCTATTGGATGAGACTAGCAGACGTCTGTCGTTTCAACATTGATCCTTAGGCAGACGGTGACTCGCCATCCATTAGATAGGGCCTCCACAAAGCGCACAAAGCCTTGGGCGCAACACCGGCGTGGTCAGCTAAGGGTGTTGATAGGTGTGCATCGGTTTCGTTAGTTTCGGCATGCTCGTGAGCGGGTTTCCCCGTTATTATGCATAATTGTCATTATTATTAAAATATTAATAAACCTGTTGCTACTGTCTTTTTATAAAATTCCAATGCCAATTTTGTTATGTTACATACATACATTTTATTTAAACAAATGATTGTCTATTCATGACATCTTTTTCTAATTATAATTAAAAAAAAGATATTTTAATTAAAACATTACATAAAGTTGTTTAGTAAAAAAATCCATTATAATTTCCATTTACAAAACACGATAAACCGTATTTTTATGAAACATTTACATTATTCCAATGAATGAATATATTTTCTTTTATATTGCGTTATATTTTATATCAAGAGCTGTCAACCGCACTGATTAAAATTCTCGTTTTTTACGTACACTCCATAATAAGAATCGCCCAACCTTATTAGAATATAGCGAAATATTTGTTTTAGTAAAGGAACAAAGTCTAGCCCACTCGTAAAATTCAGAGCGGCGCGACGAAAGCCATTCACGTCCAATACCCTCTCAAGAAGTATTACTACGTATTATGAGGGGTCACAAAGTGAAGACGGTGATATTGGCAGTCCTTACAAAGCGCGTAAGAAGGTGAGGAAACTTCACATAAAACGTAAGGAGGCAGGTGCATTCCATTTCCCAAGCGCCCAAATGTGGCCGTATTTCACGCTTCACGCGTCATTACTGCCCCTATAACGAATACAGGCGGCGTGTTAGCGAAAAGGGAAAGTGTAACAATAAAAATCTTACTGGTAATGTGAAAAAGCCAGGTTACGAGAGTTGACACCTTGCTCGTTGTCACCATGTTCTTAGTTTTTAATAGGAATAATGTATTTGAGTTAGCTGTTTGAAATGCTACCTGCATACGTGTGTACTGAATTTATCTTTACATTTTATAAAATCTACACATATAATAAAATTGTAACTAAGCCGAATCTATACATTAAATATTTTTTGGAAAATCTTATTGAAATAGACTTTATTATCGATATAGAAGCCGCATCTATAGTTTTTTGAATTTTTGTCTGCCTGTCTGTGTGTGTATCTGTCTGTTACCGCATCCCGGGAAAATCACTGGATAGATTTTGATGAAACTTGGTATGATGATAGCTGGTTATCCGGGTCAATATAGAGGATACTTTTGACTGCGGGAAAATATCTCATCTCTGAGAAATCTATACTAAATGTTAAGACGTAAGCAGAGACGAAACCGAGCGGAGTGAGGATGAGTCGCTAGTACACTATAAATATCGTATCAGTTGTTAATAAAAAAAAAATATTAAAAATAATAACAGATACAACACTTTAAATTAGTTGATAAAATCAACATTAATTCAAGTCTAAATAATTTTCAAACTCAAGCCTTCAAAAAAGTTAGTATAATATTTAATTACGACGAATAAATAAAACTTTAATTAACAGTAATATTCAAATTTACACGAAAGTCTGAAGCTCTATTTAAGTATCTTTCTAATTAAAACGCCAACGACCTTTTACAAACTTCATAGCTAGGTTTAATTTGATACACGTGTTAAAAGGATTAGTTGATATGTTATGTGGAATGGATTTTGGTATTATAAGTTCATATACATTAAATACGGCCTCATTAAAGGGATATTGTAGAAAAAAGAGAAAGAAAGAAGTGAAAAAAGTTGCTCTCATTTGTCAACTGCCTCACATCGCATGCACCGCTGTCAACCGAGTGGCCGACTTTATGTATTTGTATATATACAACCCACTTTTACAAGGCAGCTTTAATATCTCAAAATGAAAACACACTTAGCGATAAGGTTTTCATTGCGTCTACTGGTGCGATTTGACTGTTATGACCGTGATAACAAAAAGTTGTCGCCGTAAATAATACAGCGACCTTTATAGACCTTTTAATTTTGTTATCGTTTTATAGTACAACGTACAGTTGTTGCAAACTTTCCAACTTTTTAATCACTTGTTGACTGAAGTAAACTATATGTATTACTAAAATTTATTACAATACATGCATTGCAATTGGCTTTAAAATTGCTACATATACAGCCGCGTACCTGTCCATAATATGTATTAATATTATTATTATCTGTTTAAAATATTTTTGTTTGATGATCTGCTTAGCCAAGCTAAATCTTGAACTTCAAATTATCCTGTTATCTACTCTGTGTAAATAATTCGACTACTCAAATTTAAGAAGTTCTATTTTTAAATAGCAAACATTTTTATAGCAGAAAAGAACAAGAAAATGTGTTTTAAATTTATTTTAGAATGTTGTATGCTCTTATGAAAAAATTCAGGATTGTCTACAGAACTTGGCACCCATTTAGATCTCAATTCTTTTGTCAGTGAAGTTGACCACCACATATTGAACTTGGCTCCCATTTTCACATTTATGTTTTTGATGGGATAATATATACACGAATTATACTATAATCTATTAGTTTTATCTCTAGATTTTGAGATCCAATTTTCTGTAATTCATTAATCCTAAATCTAACCAAATCTATGTTAAAATATTAAAATTCAAGCGAACCTTGAACTTACGAACTTAAAAATACATCCATTTATTGCAAATACAAAACAAATATAACTTTTTTATAACGAGTGAAAGTTTATATGGTGATTTATTTTGAAGATACTCGTAGCGACCTAAATACTTGCGTAGAACACGCGATATGGCACTTCCATAATTCAGTGTCATAATTGACCGCGCATTAATTAGTTGCAGTGCCGTGCGTCATAGCTTTTAGGGCTAACCTGGATATTTTTACTCTACTTTGACGAAATATCATTTTAATTAAACGAAATAATTTACCCCTTAGCTAATTCGTGTAAAACTAAATACACATAAACATGATTAATTACTTTTTGTTTAAGTATGGAATATAAATAGATCTAAAATACGAAATGAAAAATGAGGCTTTATAAAGAGTAAATATGTATTTTAAATAAAACTATCTTTTCGGATTAATTTGCGGATTTATTTTGATTTTTGGTTCCCGACGTTTCGAATGCTTCACAGCATCCATGGTCACGGGAGAGACTGAGGTGTTACATGTCTTGAAGGTATAGTTGTTACAGACAGCCTACCCACAATTAACAAAATGAAAATTGCAACAATAACAATATTTTTTAACTTTAAACATTTTTATAATTTTAATTAGTTTTACAATTCAATCTGGAATATTATTTATTTAATTTTTGCTGTTATTATTATACGTATTGTGGTACAAAATTATTACAATTTTAAAAATATTAATTAGTAATCAATATTTAGTGTTGCCATTATTATATTTATAACCATAAAGAAAAATATAAAATATAGTATTAATTATTTAAGCCATATAATTGTTCTATGTGTAATTTAAAAAGTTATAATTAATTAAGGCGAGTAATTTTAATTTAGTTTGTTATTATTTAAAAAAGACAACTTACTAAGCAACTTTATTACTATATACTTTTCCAAATGAAAAATGAAAAATACTAATCTGATATGCTGTCATTTTGATCTTCAGTAAATATGTACATCTATTTAATTTGTGCAGATTAATTAATATTGTAATAAAAAGAGTCCTAGACTAGATTTTTTTAGCAAAAAATCTATTTAATTAAGTTAAGTTATATATAGCTTTCAATTAAATTGAAAAATGAAAGAAAAGCGTGTGATTTTTTGCTCATACGAAAATTTCTAAAACTTATGAAAGTTTGTTGTTTCATTGTACTATTTGGATCAGTATTTTTGTTTCTGTTGGGATTATTTATAAGCACGATAGTGGCATATTTGTTTTTATCTAAGCATACAATTTTGCTCTAAGTACTTCATAACTTTAATAAAAAGGAGCTTTTTAGCTTTTCATGTTGCTTTCTTTAAGAACAATGAACGTATTGAATGTATTATGTATATGCATAAGCTCTAAAACCAGAAATCATTGACGCAATCTCTTGTTTTTAAAGCGTCGGAAGTGATTTATAAAAAAGGTCTTTTGTTTCCTTTTACCATATTGAAGGGTCCTCAGAGTATAAAAATATTTTAGAAAAGCTTCGAAATGTATTTATAATAAATAATAATGTTAGAAAGGCACTGGTAGCCCATTGGTAATATGCTTGTTTGAAAAACCGAGTGAAGTGGGTTCAAACTTGAAATCCACGGCCTCGCATCTCTCATATTTTAATGTATGAACGTTTTTAACATTATTACTACTTGGCTTATGATGAAAAATGATATCGTATGACTGATATAGATGAGACTTCTGCCAACCCGAAAATGGCCATTTTGGTGGATCTTGCTCCCTGATCTTGCTCATATAAAGCGCTGCTGATATGAATAAACGCAAAGTAAAGTAGCGGTAAGTACTTAATTTATCTACATAGAATTTGTTTACGTTAGCCTAACTTTTTAAACAAAATCGGAACAATGAAAAACAGGGGAAAGTAAAAAAGATTATGCTGCATCATCAAGTTCCCTTTGCTTATCCCCTAACGATTGATTGAACTTTAACTTAGTCAATACTAACTTTTGTGAATACCCCAATATTGAAAAAACTTTGACATACATTCATTTATTATTCAGCAAAATGCATAAGAAAATAATATTACTCGTATATTCTTAAATTTTTTTATTCTTATTTTGAGCATCAAAGTAGCCAAAAAAATGCTGTTTCTAAAAATGTTCTTTTGTCTGTTTTATATAATAAAAAATAGTGGCTTACCCCGGGTTCGCCTTTAGAATAATAACAAATGTATCACCGTACATTTTTCCAGGATAAAAAGTAACATATGTGCTATGCCAGCCTATAATGTATTTCTGTGCCTCATTTAGATCCGTTTTCTATATAGGATTCAGATAATTTTAAAGCTGATCAAAGTGCCCACGATTTTATAACTATGCAACGGAGTCTCACTCGTCTTTATAACAGTCGCTAGCTTTAAAATCTTTATATTCCAATATACAATCATAAAAAAATACCTACTTGGATTAAAAAGAGGGAAACCAAATATGACTGATATCTCTGATTATATAGAGTTCATTTTCTGGTTACACGACCAAGAAAATATTTCCAAATCTTTTTTATACCCATACATACACATACGCACATATACACATACACACACATGCACATACACATATGCACACACATTATACACATACACACAAACCCAGAAACTTTCACATTAAAATTTTTATTGCGATATATTTTTTTTAATAAAATCCTCACCTAGCCAAAACGTGTTTTACAAGGATGTTTTAATAATAACGCCCCATTTATGGCTTCTGTAACTGCTGCCAGACACCATCAATATTATTTATGTGACGGTGAGATGAGTAATTTTACTTATTAATTTTCCTCGGGCTCGTTTGAGGTGCGGTAGCCTTACATGGTTTTTAATCACGGATCGTTTAATGCAGATGCTATATTTATATTACGATATCTATTTTCATTGGCTTTTGAAAATAAAAATAGGATATATGATAAGATTATTTTTTAATAGGATATTTAAAGCATTTCTTTAAAAAATACACTTTTAGCTTTGAGTCCTGAGTAAAATGCCAGCCAGGTTGACTTAACTAAATTATTGCCTTTTGAGTCAATTTTTTTTTTCAAGTTTTATTATATAATAATATAACTTGTATAGCAAATAACTATTAAGTTATATACATATATTTAGAAAATATTTTTTATTATTTTTATAATGACACAAATTCTAAAATTATCCAGAAAAATTTATATCAACATCATTCATATTGATCATATGCAGAATATTTTTTTTAATAAGTTTATTTATTTCAAAATAAACTAACGTAATTTACGGTGTACTTATTCGCATATTTTTCTTTTGAATTATTAGGTACTATATATACTACAAACTAAGAGCTTTCATTAAAATTCTTAGATTAAGGCAATAAAATAATATTAGAATCTATTTTTAATTTTTCTGTGATATACATGCACTCTTACACCTTTTTAACGGGGTGAAAATTAATTTCCGTTATGAAGCCATTTTCGTTACTAGGCACCGTATTATTGATATTATGTCAGTTTTCATTAGTGGATATGGACGATGGAGCTTAGCAACTGCGTTAACGCATTTCTGAACTCCATTGTCTGTTTCCAAACCTATCAGCTATAACCGTTTACATTGTTTAAGTTTACACGCCTGTTAGTTTTACGTACAACATAAAATAGTATATTAATTTGTTCTACTTGTAATTGTTTGTTGTATAATGTGTATACAGTATAGGTCAAGTGGGTAGCATTTACAGCTCAGATCATGAGGACAAGACTCGATTCTCAGGTCGGGCTAAAATAGTTGCGTTAATACTTGGGTGCATAGTTTTATAATGTAAAATATAAGTTCATTGACGAATAAAGCTGAAGCGTTGAATTATACATGGTTTTAAAGTTTAGGAAGAAACAATGGTAGTGTTCATTTAGGAGTTTCTAAAGAAAGTACGTGTTGTTTGAGTTGTGGGTGTTTTGATATGTTACTTTGAGGAGTGTTTCAATGAAAAATCAACAAAAATACTTTTAGAGGAATAATTGGCGGATTTTTTTTAAATTACTAAATTATTAAAATAATAATTATTAAAATTAAGATGGATGTGTTAATATTACTTAATTAGGTCTCTTGGCTACGATTCTTGTAATTAAGAAAGGCAGGGTCCGCTTGTAAAGTTTCAATTAGACATTTATATGCTGGTGTATTTTAATAAGGATCTTGATATCGCTGGTTACACGCGATGTGTACCTTTGTTTGGTCGTAGTTTTATGGTTCTTTTAAAATAATATCTTAATGAATAAGTGCACGCTACAACAATATTCTTTTGTTTTCTACAAAAATTAACTACTTTTTAACTAAAAAGGCTTTCAAAATCTAAAAACTTATTCCATTCTATAAAATGTATTTTTTGAAGTTATACTTCTTTTGAGACGTTTGGCAGAAATTATGAGAATAAAATGTTTACACACAGCCAAAAAGCGGCAAGATGAAGTTAGCTGATAGCTGTTTGTTGCCATGGTAACCGTTATTGTCTGACAAATGATACGTATATAATATAATATTATTTCCTTAAATGATATTCTATATATATTATTCTATATTCATAATATATATATATATATATATATATATATATATATATATATATATATATATATATACACGTTTTTTTTACTTCCTTTAAATTATAACTTATTCAATAAAAAATGAGTACTTCCAAATTTTTTAAAGTCAATTATAAAATAAAACTAATTCTAAAAAATATTAATTTTAAGATATTTATTAATAAAACCACAACAATATTTTTTATATTTTAACCGATTTCAAAAATTTAAGTTTCTCAATTCGGTTGTAAATTTTGTTTTTATGAAGATGTGAAGATGATCCCATAATGTTTAAGCTATCATCTTCATATCTATTTCAATTTTATTTGTTCTTTTAGTTTGTCTGTCAGAGAAGTCCCGTACCTATTAATTTTAAGAGTTATATATCCACCTTCAGAATAAACATTTTAGATTCTAAAATAGCTGTAAATTTTTACGATAGTAAAAAAGTCATTTTAAAATTATTTTCTGTAAATGTACGAGTTTCATAATACATATTATGCAGAAAATATATTAATAAAACTTTTCGCTGTAGAATGCTATAATACAAAATTCAAGCAGCAGATAGTTTTAACTCCTCAAACAGGATCAACAATAGGGAACTGGCAACAATTTTACTCTGATCTAAGCGTCAACTTTTGCACAATACTGACGTGTTTTGTTATTGCGAACAATATTGCTAGAGTGAAAAATGAATATGAGAATTATTTAGTACATGTAAAAATAGAATATTTCTGTGGCACTCTTCATGGTTCTCGACGCGTTGTTAAATTCCCCACTGTGGTGCGAAACAATACATTTTGAACGGTCTCGTTTAAAAATAATGCGCTCCGACACGCAACACTGCCTAAATATCGCTGAACGTTAGTGGAATAAATCTGTTGGAATGGAAATAGGCGACACTTTCATTTAATTTTATTTATGTGATGAGTTTATTGAAAAAATGTTAAAACTTCGTAAAATATGGGCTTTTTTATGTAAGCGTGACGTGTTAATGGGAAAATGTTCTAACATAAAAATTGACAGTTAAACATAAGTTATGTAAAGTTTATAAACCTTAACTAGAATGTATATTTTCTCTTTCATTTAAAAATACACTAGCGAGTCACCCTCGCTTCGCTCGGGATCGTCCTTAGGTTCGTTTTAATTTTTTGGAGCGAAACCCTAATTCTTTTTCTAAAATAAAAGTAGCCTTTGTTACTTTCTATAACATTAGCTATCTTCCAATAAAAGTCCCGTCAAAATCAGTCCAGCCGTTTCAAAGATTATCCGGAACAAACAGACAGACAGACAAGAATTAAAAAAAAATGTTTGTCTTTATAAGTACCGTATATAATTTCATAACGCTGTTATTTGGACATTACAAACAGACACTTTTATTTCACTTTTATTTATCTGTATAGATTATAGAATATAAAATAGGATTCAATATAAAACGAAAGCTTTAAATTAAAGAAAGATTTTTATCAAGTCTCAGGGAACTTCTTCACGCCTTGTATACGAAATAACTAATAAAAAAATTTAAAAACCAAAATGGAACTAAAGATTTAAATTCCCATAAAGTTTTAAAAAGCTTTATAAAAACATTTCAAATTTATATTTAATATATTATTATTCTCTGTAAATAAACAATTAAATAATATTTCTATTAAGAGAGAAAAACGAATAATTTTAATCTGTTTAAAGTGAAATGAAGAAAGTGGCCTCAAGGGCCGTATTGTCGCGTCTTACGCTTTGTGAATCGCGAGGGATGAATAAAATAAAAATAAATAAATGCAATAAGCAAGCAGCTTTTATTTTTTATTCTATTTTTTAACATTTCCTTTTATTATTAATTCATATTACCTGTACAGTTAAAAGTTAAATTACACTGCTAATGCACGTATTCTCATATAAATAAACGAAACAAAAGCTGTTTATAAAAACTAGTACTTGCTAAAAACTATTTGTTGCAGAATTAACATCACTCCAAGCATACTTTCAATACAAATGAAAAATTCCAATGAGTGAATATTTGGTAGTTAAGAGAAAGCGCGAACGCTGATGTGATACTATCCCGTATATTTTACAGTGTGTGAGGATGAAAATAGTATTTAATATAGAATAAACTTTTTTAAATAATATAAAATGTCAAATCTATACACATATAGGTTCTGATGAACTTTTTGATCTGGTGTCACCATTTCTATCATCGCCCTTCGCCGTCAGGTTGAATGCCACCCACAAATCCTGAATGTTTAGCATCCCACAAATGTACGTGTATCTCGCTGGTTTCTGCCTCGCACGTGCAAAATGTGGAAGGTTTTCCTCCTGAGGTTTTCCCTAAACGCTATAATATGGGGCTCGTCAAGAGTCCTGTCTTCAGGTCCCTTAAAGGCCTGCAACGCATTTGCAAGTTCTCTTATATTGCAGATGTCTATGACCTACGATAGCTACTTACCAACAGATGGATCGTTTTCTCGTTTGCCTTTTTACTAAAGAAATGTCGTCATATGGTCTATAGTATGTGCACCTTTAATAAAAAATATTTGACAGATATACGAACGAAGCATGTCACAAAACAGTTTTTATCAAATCTACAGCTTGTAAAAGTGGGTTATAAGTACACACGCCTTTTACATATAAATATGGCACTCATCGGTTATTTTATTCAAGTGTGACTGCTAAAAATAAAAATAACTTCTATCGAATAGGCAGAAGCAGTATGCCACAAAATATCAGTTGTTAGTATTTATTCTTTTGTGGATGGAAATATCTCGCAACTTTTCCGTCAACACATTGTAGATTGCATCGAACAGTCTATTTACAAGCGAACTACGAAACTCGGCGACATTTATAGACAGCGTAATGTATTTATGTCCTTTTAATGGTCTTTCACATTACCCCAGCGGGACTAACGACCAGAGGAAAGAAAACATGACAATTGAAGTTATTTATTGCCAATCGAGCACTTTTTATTTACAAACGTACCTTGTGTGAAGGCGTTGAATTTATTTATTACGTGTTTTGGAGGAAACGAAAAGGGCGGGAGAAACATTACTCAGTGTATTTGATATGTTCGGAGCGCGTATGTGAATATTATTTTACTACATTTACTTTAAGGAAATTCTATTTAATTCTATTTAAGAATTTATTGTTAGTACTTATAAAAGCAGTTCTATGGAAATACACGTTTAATTGCGTGGAAACTAGAAAAATAGTGTTGTTTAGTTTTAGTGAAAACTAATCTACTACTCTGTCCCCTACTTTGTATATTTTGTGTTTTTATGAATGAATGCGCACGCTACGATAAGTTCGAAAAATTGTCTGCCTTGATTAAAGATTTTATGAATTATCTTTATTTATTTATAAATTTTATAATAATATCCTTTTTAAATAAAACTATCTTTTCGGATTATTTCGCGGATTTATTTTGATTTTTGGTTCCCGACGTTTCGAATGCTTTACAGCATCCATGGTCACGGGAGAGACTGTAAAGCATTCGAAACGTCGGGAACCAAAAATCAAAATAAATCCGCGAAATAATCCGAAAAGATAGTTTTATTTAAAAATGTCAAACATTCGCGTAAATCTAAGAAAGTATTAAGAATATCCTTATTAAGTTTTAAAATGATTAATAAATATTGTAACATGATCAAAAAGAACCCTAGAATGTGACAAAAAAACATTACACCAAGAAGCTAGCGTCAATTAGTACGTGAAGTGTGTTTCAGCTGCTACTAGTACGTAATACTTTTTCTCTTTACACAATTTGTAGGTAATTGTCTCAGCAAGAACAATCAAGTTACGAGTGGAGTTAATTTCTTTTTGAAGTTGTAATACTTTACCACGAAATAACGTGTAAAACTAACTAAATATATTATACAATAAAATGAATAATATATAAAACTTAAATTAACTTTAGAGAATCTACATCTTATTACGTTTGCAGTTTTTATTATTGTGTACGGAAAAAGTTTCTATTGACTTCAATATGAGTAATATAGACTTCAATGATGATTCCTAAAACCCGATACATTTTTTATATAGAATATTTTATGATATCCACTTTTATATATTTCCAAAACGATTTACCTACCACTTGTCTTACGGTAAAGGAAAACATCGTGAGGAAACCTGCGTGTCTGAGAGAACTTAGCAAGTTTTCACAAGACATGACCCGTCCGCAAACTTGCATTTGGTCAGTGTGATGGACTATGACCTGATCCCCCTCATAATGAAGGCCCATGCCCAGCAGTGGGACGTTAAAAAGGATCGAGTACATACATGCATAAATTTTTTAAAATAATTTTATTTATTTAGAGTTTATTTAATAAAATATATACCAAAATTATTATAAGAAAGGTGAGGAAACTATGGTTGATAGCCAATATAAATGTAATTTGATTATCATACCATATCTATCAAAAAACATATTATTCGTACGTTTTTTTAAATGTTTTTATCCGCTTTTTATACTTCGTATGCCTCCGTTAGATTAGTCAAGCAGGAACAAGTATAGAGCTATCACTAAACTTGCCTTAAGACAAAATTTGGAATATGCTACACAAAATGCAGCGTCCTGATATCGTCAGAAAGCTAAAGATGACGTGGATCACATTGTATTCTATTTACCACTGAAAGGGAAATTACATGAAAAAAATCTGTGTTTGAATCCTTACTAATACAAATAAATAATGGAAATGTTTTTCTTGGTTTTGTGGTGGTATATTCTTTACAACAGGTATGTAGCAACAGATCTCTATATTGCATAGAGGTAGCTTAGGGGATGAAAAGTGACTTAAGCAACTTTCCTATAAACTAAAAGTTAGCAGCATAGCAATCCAGCGCGGAGCCAAGAAACGGACTGGAAGGCGGCACACCTTTGTGGGCGGTGTACCATGTGGGTTGATCCAGGTACTTCTCTGATATCAGAGTGGTCCGTTGGAGCAACCCCATGGTTGTTTTGGTCTGCTTCGGCAGTCCTGACATCAAGGCGCCTTGGTTGAGTGCTTAAGCGATCCTGCAATGTCCCATTAAGACGGGGGAGATTTTGCTGGGATTAGTGCGTAGAGCTGGCTTTGCCGTTGAGTCTATATAACCACCTGTTTGTGTGGTATGGTCTCCCATTTTCAACCACAATGGTATTTGAGAAGATATTAATCTTACATATTAGTCCATCGTAATAAATATACCATATTACTAATTCCTATCGTTCAAAATCGATGCATGTTGAAATTGATGATGTGGCTCCCTTTGTGAAATCTGACAACGTACTTGTGCGTTCAAGACAAAGCTTAGATGTCAAGTGCTCTTGTAACAAACGTATTTAAAGGAGCCATTCTTAACAAAGTATGGTATGAAGTCTCATAATGAATATTTACAATACCTCTAGAGTCCCACCATCGCCCTCCCTTGTGATATATTGTCGAATATGTTTGACAAAAGTGGTTGGCTTAGGGTGGCAGGGTGTAAAGACGATAAATGCTTCCTACAACTTTAATGCACCCCTGTACTTTGCATATCTTGTGTTTTTATGCAAGAATGCGTAATGCCACGATAAGTTCGAAAAATATATTTTTAAAATTTTGCAAATATACTCTACACTTAAAGTTATTATTATAACAAAAGTAAAGTAATGAAGCAAAAATTAAGCAATGAAAATTATTTCGTATACTTACTAAGAACACAAATTATTAAGTAAATAAATTACAAGTATAATCGTTTAAGCCAATCCGCCGCGTCCTAATCTCAAACAAACAGCCTTGTATTAATTCGGCCGCAATCTTGAAGCTTAGTCTCCGCCAGTAAAATCAAGAACAAAATACGTCGCTTGTCATGACTTACCCAATTAATGAGGGTGCAATCCAAGATATCTTGCCTCCGGTATTAGACCTTTAGAACTAGTGCGAACATAAATTGTGATAGAGGGCGCTCCGGGGCTTGTTTAATTTCACGACTGAATAAATCCAAATGTTATACCGCGGAGACCAGCCCACGCAGTGACGTTTCTGTTGTCCCATCCATAAAATTCTAGCGGCGCCGAAAATTTCCATTTAATGTTCCCCCTAAATGTATTGACCTTAGTTTAAAATTTTATGGCTCTATACATTTTCTCTTGTGGAATATATACGCTTTATATCTATTGCTTTGAAGACAGTTACTTTGAAATTTAATAATCTCATGGAAATTGAACCTGTAATATCGAAGCTCTCAAATAATATATTGTGATAAACATAATATGCAGAATATTTTTTATTACCTCTTAATTTTATCATTAAATACAAGAGAATATTCATATTGGTTTCATTTTAGTGATTTACACATTAATAATGCTTAATAATAATTCTCATTTACAACAGTTGTTAAGTAAAAAGTGTCAAACAAGTCTAAATCTTTATTAACAATGAAAGAAATGAGAGTGTTTAATCATTCACAATGGTCTTTGAGAAGATTCTACTTATATTCACGTAAATCTCTTCAATGCTTCCCCAAATTAATATGAAACCGTACATTATTCATTTTCTTATAATACTGCTTCATAATAACGTCTCACAATCTGTCAGGGATCTTTCTTCTAGATCGTATCAAAAATGTGTATACTTATACACAGCCATATATATAATTTCGGTTGTCATCAGTAATAATTATTTTCAGCAAACAATTGTGTAAGAAATAAATTTCGGCCGCAGAATTTTATTGATTGCTGCTATTTAATATTAATCTCATTAAATATAAGGAACAATGGGAGATTTGTCAGAGGAATTACAATTAGGGTAATAGATGATAACAACTGAGGAAAGCTTTAGAACGAGACAAAATAATGTGATTTAGACTTGTAATGTTGACCGATTTTAAAAAAAAGGAGGGATTAATCAGTTGGGATGTATATTGTGTGCTATCTTATTGTATGTTAGTATGATTTTGTTTTTAATGAGCAATTATGATGCCGTCCTCACCGATTTCGTCCTCGGCTGTCAATCTTACTGAGATTAATCCAACTGCGCAGAAGATGTTATAGTGCACATGTGCACGTACCAGTGTACTTTCTATATTTTTTAATCTCAAATTCCGATGGGAATGATTGTTCTATATAATCGGTGTGGGCACATGATCGTCTTTACAGCACGGGGGTAAATCACCGCCACCTTCCCAATTCCGAGCTTATACTGGGACTTTATTTACAAAAAGACTCTATAACTAAACTCTGGGACTTGAACGCAGGAACTCCAGATGTGCAGCTGTACATGCACTACACCACCGAGACAGCATCTTAATTTTTATTACTATTTTAAATGTAACAGTTTGGATGGATGGATATTTGTTACTCAATCACGCCAGAATGTCTGAACGGATCTGGGTCAAATTTGGCACAGAGATAGATTGTAGTCTGGAATAGCTGGCATCGCGGCACGCATTAGGTTTTCTCCTAAAGAACACTCGCAATACCTACATATTTATATCTATTTAAAACGTAGCTTAGGCTAGGGACGCGCCCGAGCAAAGCGAGGGTAAATCGCTAGTAGGTTATGATACCAAAACAGCACCCTAGTTTATATTAAACATACATACTTTTGTCTTTGTCTGTATAAGATGAAGAAAAAAAATATATAAGGTGAGATCTAAAAAAAATAAGGTGACTAAGATCTATGACAAATGTAGTGCGTAAATATGAAATATAAATTGTAATAGGTAATTAAATTAAAAACTAAATGTCTCGTCTAAGAGGCAAATCAAATATTCTTCAGTATAGCAAGGTATATAACATTTTTTTTTATGTTTAGCCGCCACTGTAGCCCATTGGTAAAGCGTTCGCTTGGAAAGGCAATGATGCAGGTTTAAGCTCCGATCTCGCACCTCTGAGATTTTTATGTTCAAATCGTTTAACACATGATCACCATTTGTCATGTTACTTGTATGTCTGAAAGAACAAGGAACCTAGCTAAGGTTTCGAAAGACGTATGAAGTCCACCAATCTGAGTTATGTTTAACTATTAATAAATTATTATTTGTGGCTTCCCTTCGCTTCACCAGGGTGTATCCCTAGGTGTTTTTTTTTAATTTTAGGCAAAATATTATACATATAAAGGTAACGCCACTTTTCAGTAGTCTTGTGTTACTCTACGTCGTAGTCTGTGTATCATATTTCATAAAAATCCGTCCAACCGTTTCCGCATAAAGAAGTAACAAACATACTAAACATAATTATATCAGTGTGATTAATATATTTGTTTGACATTGCATTACAAATCATTATAAAAATAATAGATGTCATTATCCAAATATGCAGTTTCAAACAAGAGCGTAAGATAAGAGACAGCTTCAGAATTGCTAGGGATGAGACCGCCACTGTTGATTCCGCTCTCGATACGACCAAAACAATATCAGTATATTGAACAGTGAGCAAACTGAATCGCGAGTGCAGTACAATACACGCTTCTCTTATTGAATATTTACTCTGCGAGCCTGAATTGGGTCTTTAGTTTATGCTGACTTTTATTAAGATATTGTCTTCCTCTCACAATGTTATTGCATTCAGAGTATATTCTTGGATAGAATTGTTGTTCAAATCAAATATCACCTATAGTGAATTTAAGTATATGAGTAAGTTCTTTTGCTTTTGCTGTCTATGGAAACATTTTAACTTAGATTTTCTCAACTTAGATTAGATTAATATACAAAAAAGTCCACATTTTTCTCTATTTCAGTTATGATCGTATCGTATACACCATGCTCGTATATCGTACATCGTAATAAGAAATAGATAAACTATAAATTAATATATTTTATTATTAGTAAGAGATTAAAATCAAAAATAAATTTTCTGGATTGAGAAATTAAAAACATTACTTGTATTGTAGATGTTTTATGTTTAAGTAACGAGTAATTTTTAGCATTTAAGCATAGAGTTTCGGTTTAATTCAGTCGTTGTGCAATATTTTCCACAATTTCTTATCAATTTACTTCACTTCTTCGTATGTCTTCGTAATCTTCTTTAACATAGCTCCGATTTAAATTCAATAAGCGAAGCAAGATCATCGAGCTTAGAGAAGACAATATTTTAAACATGGATTAGAATAACAAATATTAACGTTATGTCATAGACTCATATCCGTATCAACGACTGTAGAAAGACATCTTGTCTAAGCTTTAGTAATAGCCATAAAAAGTACAAGTTGTGAGGAAAAGTGTAAGATGCTATAAACTGTACGAAGGCTACAGTAGCCACTTACCTTCAATTACGTGCAATAGGGGTGGGATTTTGCGCAGCAACACATGCACTTTATAACAATGGGTGCTAATTATGAAAAGCTATGGGTTCGCGTGCGCTGCCTTGCGCAATTATGCTAATCTTATTAGTCAATCCAGTTCGCCTAGTTTTAAGTTTCTACAGCACCGCATGCTCGATTTTATTTCAAAAACGTTTTTTTTCTGATAGCGTGACAGCTCCAACCATATTTACATTTCAGTATCTAAAATATTCATGATTTTCGTTACTTTATATTTTTAATTTAAAGACGGTGTAGAACTTAGTTTTAATATATACCTCCTGTAATTGTACTTGCTTGAAAAACTTTGTCAATTTAACAATAAACTATTTAAGTAAATGATAAAATTGGAAGTCCTAAAGTATTTTGTACAGGAATGGAAAAAGCAATTTTTTCAATCGGCCAACTTTTACGACGCCAAGAGTAAGTACGGATTTACAGCAAAAGCCCCGCCTTTGTAACTCAGAAAATTTCACTTAAGAAACAAAAGTACTCTAATAAAAGAAGAACAATCATAAAGAGAGACGTACGACGGTACTTTCTTTAAAAGTAGAAGATGCGCAGCGAATGTATGTTGTAAAATCTATATTTGATCAAACTAAAAGTTTTTAGTTTGAATTATTCAATTACGTACTACTTCCCTTATGCCTGGTTTCCGAGTTATTTTAAAAATAGTTTTTTTATTCCTTATCTAAGAAAATGCGTTCCCGAGCACCGTGATGTCGGATAAACTTCGTATTTATACTTACGATTAGTTTTACTTAATTGACCAATAAGTGCCGTTTATCGGTTTAATAACTGTGATGAACTTGTTAGTGACTTTAAAAATAGCGGATGCAATATAGCTTCGGCCGGTTATAATTATTACATACATACAATGAGAAAATTAAAATAAGCAGTTATGGGGATTGCCGAGAGAAGTGAAAACAAATAACTTTGTAACAACTGTGTTTTTTTTTAATTTTTAAATTATCTTTAGTATGAATAATTAAAGTTTCATAATTTTTAAATTGCAATTATTATTAGTCTGATTTTCACGTCCATTGGCACTACGAGCAATAATTATTTACATTTTGAAATAGTTTATTTATTAATCAAAACATGAAGCTGCGTGACGCCTGTCTGTGCCAGATTGCGTAGAAGTAAAGTGAAGATATGATTAATTATTATTTTGTCTTTTCTATTGGCTAATATTTGCCTTAGTTCACGGTTTCGTAGTAGCATATTCCTACATGGTGAAACACGAACCTAATTTATTTCGTTAAAATAATATTAAAATATTTTAGCTGATATGAAATCAAATACTGGTTTATTGTTTTTGTGAAAGTAAAAATAATTTTCATTTCCGATTTATTTCAATTCAACGTTAACTCTTCCAGTAGTATTGACAATCTATACTCAAATAAAATAAATATTTTGACCTAAATACTAAGGATGAATATAATATTTTCATAGCTCACATGAATGGAAGAAATAAATCTATACATATAATAAAAGTGTAGCTGATCGCTGTCTGTATATGGAAAATATTTGAGAAAAAATTTTTATTTGTATAACAATGATTTTTACTTTAAATTTTAAATCAAAAATGCCTATTATCTACAATTTCTTTTTATTATCTAATAAATTTATAAAAGATAGATTGAATTAAGCATTATTCATAAAATATAGCATAAAAACTGAATTTTAATGAATATAACTCCAAGTAAAACAGGTACACAATGCGGCTAAATATAAAGCAAGCGTCCAATTCAATCTCAAGAACGTGTAAATAAAGAACAAAAGGTAACGTAATTTTCTCATAGAGTAAACAAGCTCGGTCGTCTAATTGAAAAATATTTTCAATAAGAATATGAAAAAAATAAGGCGGAATATTCTACCGTAATCAGTCCTAGGTATGTGATAGCGGGATTAGTCCGGATGAAATTATCTCGCGAGGGTGGAAATGGAGTTTTTTTTTTATTAAAATGTCGAATGCAATAGTGTACGTTTAGAATTTATTTATTTTGTTTATACGTGGCAGTTTCAAGAGAAGGGTAGTGTTGTTTTAGTGTATGTATGTATGTATGTATGTATGTATGTATGTATGTATGTATGTATGTATGTATGTATGTATGTATGTATGTATGTATGTATGTATGTATGTATGTATGTATGTATGTATGTATGTATGTATGTATGTATGTATGTATGTATGTATGTATGTATGTATGTATGTATGTATGTATGTATGTACCCTATATATTTTTTATAATCTGTACCCCAAGGGGCTTGCTGGATAAAAAATCGCCTTTTATAATAATATGTTATATTTCCTTGTTTTATGTCAGCTATATTAACTATATGTATATCGATATATAAAGATGTTGGTTCTGGTTGTTTTATCGACCAGACCACATCGTTAGACTGGAAGTTTGTTCAGTATTAAGACCCTAGGACTGTCCTGAGACGGTAAATAGCATGTTACGGGACTTTGGCGGAAGGATTTTATACATTTTACGTGACATTGGTTAAATAAATTATTCGCAACTGCCACTTAAAATGTCAAAGAAAATATTTAAAAAAAAAATTCCTTTTAAGAGGATTGAAGGTATTGTTTTGAAAGCGATTTTCTTCTTCTTTTTATTTGTTAGTCTTTGCTTTCTTTGAGGCTTTTTCATTTTAACTACGAGTATATTTAAAATCAGTAAAATCATTACAGCGAATTTCAGATGAATACTTATAGCAATAGATGTTAGTACATTTTATATAATTTACTTTCTGTAATATAATACAAAATTAAAACCAAAATACACTTGACCTAATCAGAAACCCTCATATCAGTTAAATACATTTATTAGAATGTATATTGTGAATTGTATGTATTCTGGATATTATATACCTTTTCAATATAATAATTAATACGGTTTCTTTTTATAATTTTAAAGGCGCTTTGATACTTCAATTTTGTCATGTCACTCTCACTTATCTACTAATATAATAAAGCTTAAAAGTTTGTCTTTTATTTGTTTAAACGTGCTTATTCTGGAACTGCCAGTCATGTCAAAATTTTATATACGCACCCTAACAAAGCAAGAAAAATTCGCTAGTAAAATATAAATTTTAATTCAAAATATTAAACATACATTTTAAGTTACAACAACAACTCTAAAGTACAAACAAAAATATTATTTCAGGCTCATTGCTTAACAGAAACAAGATTTTTCCATCGGTTCACATATAATTTTTTGAGCACTTTCGTGATGTCAACGTATGATTTTTCGCGTACCTTTCTGTCAGCAATCCTCTTATTTCATTTGTCACGATGTCCGCTCAAAGCTGACAATACGTAATCTGTCAAAATGAGAACACAGACGTGAATGGATCAAGACTAAGCTTTACTTATTTTGTCTTTTTTAATTTTATTATAGTACACTTGTTTTATCTATACAGATATATAAAATTGAAGTGTCTGTTTGTAATGTCAAAATAACAGCTTTATACTAATTGCATATGGATGTATACACGGTACATATACCAAAACAACATTTTTTACAATTTTTTGTCTGTCTCTCTGTCTGTCTGTCTGCCTGTCTATCTGTCTGTTTGTTCCGACTAATCTCTGAAATGACTGGACCGATTTTGACGGGACTTTTACTGGTAAATAGCTGATGTAATAAAGAGTAACTTAGGTTACTTTTATTTTAGAAAAAAATAGGGCCCCACGAAAAAAATTTAAAACCAATGAACACTTTAATAATTTATTTATTTATTTATGTACCAGAAAAAAAATATTCAAGTGAAAGCAGATACCATGTGTACAAATATCAATAATCAAAATCAATAATCGTGATAGTATGCATCAGCAGACAGCTAATATTATTATAGGGCTCGTAAGTTGACTTTTGGCAAGTTTTTGATAAATAGTAAGTAGCTAACGTAAAGACAACAAACTAATAATACTCCTGATTGATTTTACAATAGATGAATTTCAAAATTAATAGTTATTTTTCTGGATACATAATAAGGATGTTCAATTGAAAATAAAAAAAACCTATAAATCTCTCATTTTGCTATTTTATTTATTTGCTTTGTTTGACATAATTTATTACATTAATTTGAGAAAATCATTTATAGAATTATATGAACTAAAACGTTGCTTAGATTACTTATTCATGAGAGTACTAAGTTTACCCTAGGAATAATCTGTTTACATACGACCTTAAATCTTCATAGCGTATTACTACAATGACATATTGTTAGTGTATACAGGATTATGGGGAATATAAATAAGTATTTTTGTAATCCAAATCATAAAAAACTTTTTAACAAAAAAATAAAAACCGACTTCAAACAAAAGCACTAAAAAGTGAAAAATAACTGATTGGTAGTTTTCATTTACTATACATACCTAATCAAATATTTTCGAAGTCGGTGTGCTTTGGCTAAGTAATTAAAGCCTGCCTATTAAATACATACCTAATCAAATATTTTTGAAATCGGTCCCAGCCCATACAAAGCAAAGCACACCGACTTCGAAAATATTTGATTAGATATGTATAGTAAATGAAAACTACCAATCAGTTATTTTTCACTTTTTAGTGCTTTTGTTTGAAGTCGGTTTTTATTTTTTTGTTAAAAAGTTTTTATTTTTCCCTTTTTAGTGTAGACAGTAGTAGCAAAGTAAGGATTCTAACGTGTTAGGCTTGTCAAATCAAACAAAATAAGCCCAAACTCAAAGTATCTACTATTAGCCGTTGAAGAGTTCCACCTATCCACCTTCTGGCTTTGCCATCAGATCAGGTCAACAACACCGAACCACTGTACTATCGACGGAAATAGAAATACTTGCAAAGTTTCAAGTCAATATGACAATTAGAAGTAGGTTAAATTCATCATTAGTTGTTTTTCCACCCTTAGGGGTGGTATTTTTTTTTGAAATTTAAATGGGACCAATCTGGAAGTATACCCTTTCAAACAAAACAAAAATTTTCCAAATCGGTTAATAAATGACGGAGTTCTGAGGTAACAAACATAAAAAAAAAAAAGAAAACATACAGTCGAATTGAGAACCTCCTCCTTTTTGAAGTCGGTTGAAAAAGAAACGAGATGTCAAAGTTAGTGGAAAACTTTATTCTTTGGGTGTCAAAATATGATGAAAAAGTTGCCCAGAGACGTTTGTTTGTGCAAACTATGGGTAAAAATTATAATTATGTACATAACCACTATTTATGTAGACAATCTAAAGACTTGTGGAAAGATTTAGAATTGATAAAAATAAAACTATAAAATTATCGAAGGTAAATTCGATATAAAAAGTGAAATAACATAAACACTACTGTAAAGTACTATAAATTTTGGTTAGAAAATTACAATAGCTTATACACATATTATGAATATAAGTGTATGCAGTACGCAATAATTATACAACTGGTAACTGCGCCCAACAGACTGCTTTAAGAGGATTTAAAAGGATATTACAGTAATTATCCGCGAGACAAATTCGTACTCGACGCACTACTTGTCTCGTCTCGAGAATCGTGTAATGGTACCGGTAAAAAGAAAAATCTCTACGCTTAGCTTTTGAAGAGTTTCATAGAGAAATTGTGAGTTTTAAATACTTGTATAAATGGAAAAATGAATGAATCTAAATTGCATTATTTTCATTCCCATATACGTTAAATAAAATACCAAATGCATAACGCAGATTGCGAAAGCATCTCGACCAAAGAGAATTGCTTCAGACCTTAAATTCGATACTACGAAGACAATTGAAGTGTAATGCAATCAATGCCAAATCTAACACGTAGCGTGCAAGTCCGAAGAGAATCTATTTGGAACATCTTTGTTCCCATTTAACACGTTAATCGTGATAGAAACTCGCATCCTTGAAATTATCGGCACGCCTATAAGCTCCTATCCATTATTACAGAAAGCTGCCAAACTATTCAATCAAAGTATTCCATACGGTCTAACTTTGAAGATCTCGTTAAACTAAAACCACTCGACTATGTTGCAAACTGTATCGGACCTTGCAACGTGCTTCAAAACGTCTTTGGGAACTGAGGTTCTACAACAGAAGCGAAAATAAAATTTAATGTTAAATTAACTCCTGTGATTAGTGATTTCATTAAGGATATTATGTAAAGCAGTAATTTTCTTAAATAATTGTATCCATAGAGTTTGTTCGCGTTTATTAAAGCCCATAGATTTCGCGGGCCGCTCGAGCGAAATTACACGAACATTATCCCTAAATTATTGCTGCTAATATGTCGGAGAACAATTCCCGAACTCAGATGTGGCTCTGACACCGGATTTTAATTGAATCTTCCTACAAATACTAGCTTGCTTCATGTGATTGGTGACCTAAAATAAATTGTATGATAAACTATTTATCTATATTATTATATTATACATACTCGTATATGTAAATATAGAAACTTCCCCGGTGGTATAGTGGCTAGCATGTACGGTTATGGAACCAGCTATCGCCGGCGGTCTTTCCGAACCGCTACGACTTGGCCACCTTCAAGAAGAGAGCGTATTCTTTCCTCAAAGGCCGGCAACGCATCTGCAAGCCCTGCGGTGTTGCAGATGTCCATGGGCGGCGGTGATCACTTTTCATCAGGTGAGCCTCCTGCCCGTTTGCCCCCTTAGTCCCATAAAAAAAACATCCGGAGGTCCAGTCCAGTCCAGTCCAGTCTGGAGGCCAGCCGATGCAAAGCAAACCAATATATTTCGATACGTAAAATACATATTATTTACCTATTAGATATTCATATCTTAAGATATTGTCGGCTGGCACCGAATTCGAAAATATCTGATTAGGTATCTATTCTAAATGAAAACCTCCGTTTAGTTATTTTTTAAATTTAAGTGCCTGGAAGTCGGTTTTTATTTTTTGTTAGAAAGGTTTTATTTTTTCATTTTTAGTGTAGACGTAATAAACAGGTAATTTGTAAGAAGAAAGTTTTTTAGTAACATATTCGATTAAGCAACTTATTTAAAAAAATATATTTATTGTTGATTTTTTTTTAAAACTGCTCTACCGATTTCGATTAAATTTATATTTGACCACCCTTTGAAACAAAAAAAAATTCAAATCGGTTCAGGCGTATTCGAGTAATCAATGAACATACATAAAAAAAAGAAAAAAAAAGATTCCGACGAATTGATAACCTCCTCCTTTTTGGAAGTCGGTTAAAGAGTAAAAACTGTTTATGTGCAACGATAAACCATTCCAAGAATCTGCCTCTTTCTTATAAGCACTATACTCAAATAGTAATTTTATTTTGCCTAGTTGTTTAAACCCATTCTCCGAGTATGTATGGTGTCAGTGATGCAGTAAACAAATTAAGTTCTTTGAGAAAAGTTAGGAGTGCTAAGTCCTGTAGCGGTAGGCGCGGTCTCAGCTCGAAACAACTTCTAACATTAACGCTTTCCGATCCGATTTAAGTCGAAGTGCAAGTATTAAGCTTTGTTAGATTGAAACATTTTGAAAACTACTCATTTTTGTTTTGCAGGATGGTATTAATAATATAAATAATGGTTCATATTATTTAATTTGTATTGTGGATTTATAAAAAACGAGTTTAAGTCCCCATAATCTTACTAATATTATAAATTTGAAAGTTTGGATGGAAGCTTGGATGTTTGTTACTCAATCACGCCAGAATGGCTGAACGGATTTAGATGAAATTGGGCACAGATATAGATTATAGTTTGGAATAGAACATAGATTTTATGTTACTTTCTATCCCGGAAAAATACGGGTACGGTTTCCGTGGGATAGATATGTTTTTGTTTTTCTAGAGGCGAACCTGAGCAAAGCGAGGATGAGCTGCTAGTAATTTTATATTTATCGAACTCTTTCTTAAATCTGTTTGAAACACTCTGTTTTGTCTTGATTTTTTCTCGTTCTAATAAACATTGAATTCTGTCGTTAGTAGTTACAGACTAATAGTACGAGTATGAAGTTTTCAGTCTCTTAGTTACAGTATATGTTAAATTAAGACATCCTCCCATTTTAAGCAAAATAATGTAACAAAATATGGTATTGTTGGTTTATACTGCTAAATAAAACACTAATGACTTGCAAAGTGAAATTTTCTAATTTACGGGCTTTGTTCAGAGATAGAAAAGCAATTAAGAACCCATTAACAATGTAACATTGGATAGTTGGAGTCAGTAACAGCACCTGCTCTCCAATTTTCACCGATTTAATGGTCTATTTTAGGCCGAAATTATTCAAGTAGGTACTATTGTCAATTTCTTCTAAAAGAATCATCGGAAGAAAATTTACTTCATCTAAAAATGTGTAATTTTTAATTATTAAATAATATAATACATATGTAATTGTAGTATAAAAATGCATGTCTAAACATGTATGAAATAAGTCAATACTATTGCTATATCAGATACTAGAGAATAGGAATAGGTATTAGATACTAGCGTCCCTAGCTTGCTTCCCCATACTAACTTTCATCCTGATTCTCACCTCTTCAAGGAATGATTTCCGGGATAAAAACTATCCTATGTCCTTCCTAGGGTCTCAAACTATCTTCTTACAAAATTTCATCTAAATCGGTTCCGTAGATCCAAAGGTTACTCCCTACTACCTCACAAACTTTACCTCTTTATAATATTAGTATAGAAAACATTATTGAGCTAACTTTTTATTCACGAATAAATAAAAGATAGAAACAGATCCAGATTGCTTATAATAGGGTACGTACGGTTATAACTTTATTCAATCAAATCAAATAGAAAGAATTGAGTAGGTAGATATGTGTTCAGCTATTTTTAACATCTTACTGCTGGGCACGAGGGCGATCAGGCTATGTTCCACCACGCAGGCCAAGTCTGGGTTGGCGGACGTCACATTCATCCTCCTGACCATTTC
Source organism: Brenthis hecate (assembly GCA_951806755.1). Taxonomy (NCBI): domain Eukaryota; kingdom Metazoa; phylum Arthropoda; class Insecta; order Lepidoptera; family Nymphalidae; genus Brenthis; species Brenthis hecate. Next base: position 4,954,386 of record OX638263.1, read on the forward strand.
CCAAATTACTTGGGGTCGGCGTAGTATGTCTTCCACAGTGCTGATGAGTTTTGGCAAAAGTTTTACGACTGGCCACCTGCCTGACATTAACCCTCTTTGGGAATGCTGTTGTTACCCGCCGTCGCGGAAGAAACAGAAGACCTAAAGTGCGATTACCAGCACAGGATTGTCTTCTACGGCGCTTGCAGTATTTTATCTTATTTTTATTTGGGTTGGCCGGCTTTACATGTCTTACGAAAACTCGCTAGGTTGTCTCAAACATGTAGGTTTTCTCACAATGTTTTCCTTCACCGTAAACAAGTGGTGTTGGAAATGATTCGCACATGATAATATCAGAGGTGCGAGACCCTGGATTTGAACTCGCTTCACTCGATTTCTCAAACGATCGCGTTACCCCTGGGCCTTTTATAAAATTTATAATAAAAAAATATAATTCAATGAAAAATATCTAAAAGCAATGTCACTCTAGAAATCATGCTCGCAGCATGATAAATTAAAATAAAACTAATCAAGTTACTATTTCCAAGCCGCTTAACGACTCTCGTGTAAAATAATATAAAATCATATATAGTAATTTCGTTAAATAAGAAAATGATTTGTTTTTACATGATTTGTAAATAATTTGTTTTCACAGTACTTTATGATGTGCTTACTATGGAATTTAAAGTGATAGCTAATTTTCGATCTAAAATTATTTGTAAAAACCTTTTGAATTCTATTTCTATTATAATATATTGTGAAATTAGTAATTTAAAATAATATATTTTCATTTCTTTTTCCACTGCACGCTTGGAAATGAAAGTGAGAGAAATATCACATACTTATATACCGGTCAAATTAATGGTAACGCGACCAAAGGAAATTGCCGAAAGCTTCGCCACTTGGTAGGTTGTCTCAATTATAGTGATGTAAGATGCGTAATAACGGGCAATTTAGCTGATTTATCGTAGCATTCATTATAAGCATTCGGCGAAGGTTAATTGTAGGTTTACTGTTACTGGAATCAAGGAGGCTTGAATTTAGAGACAATAAATCGGTTTAAATACGCCCGAGAGTAATGCCTTCTGTTCTGATGAAATTATTCTCACGTTTATATTACTTTGCACACTTATGTAATTATTTGTTAATTAATTCTAACTGTAGTAGTCTGAGACTATATTTGATGTGTACCACCTACAATTAAGCCTTAGGTCGTAAGTTCAATTCCCGTCAACTTGTGACAATTAATATGGATTATATTGAGGAATTTCTCTGGTGCTCAAGGTTAATCAGTCATATACATAATATTGCTAATTTAATAACATATTGGAATTTATGTCGAATCCACACGATTGTCAAGCCTCGACAAGCCATCACAAATTTAAACATTTGGAGAGAGCGTTTGGCTTGGCTTGTGTAGATATGCAAGCACTTGTGGCCGGTTTGACTGTCGGTTTTTGTACACGAATAAGAATCAAATCCACACAATCCACAGTAAGGATGCATGATGCGTAACAAGCAATGCTGCATTTTTTTGATATGTGCAAAAAAACTACAACTTGTGCATTTATAGAGATTTGAAGTTTGTGGCAATTGACAAGCATGTGGACCTGGCATTATAATACTTGAAGGGTAGTGTACCATCGGGCAATATCTTATTTATACACTGACTTATAATACCTATTGGCCTTATAATACTTGCAATAATTTGTTTCAATTCAACACACAATTTCAATAATACTATGTAATAGATATTTTCTTCTTACTATCAGCTAAACAATAAGATAAATTTAGCAATTTTAATGATCCATAGTAGCTTCACTCATTCAATATACCTCATGTTGATACACGAGGTTTTTTTTGTAATATAATTTAAATGTCTCGCGGATTTTTTTAATGTTAAAATACACATTGAATTGTTACCCCATTTCAGGATGAACAATCTAACGAGTTAGTTTGCATTTATATTTTATACGAAAATAATCCTAACCTCCTTATTAAAAATTAAATAGCGTAACTACAGCGATATATTTTCTAAAATAATTTTTCTATTTAACTTTTTTATATGAAAATAATATTATATTTTATGTAAAACAATTGCTAAATCAAAAATGCAAATATTTGAATGGCATCAGCATATTTTCTTGAGTACGGCTCAAATAAACTTTAGTGGCTCTAAAACTTCGGTCCCACCTAAATAAGTATCTATTCCGGTAGAATTATGATTTGTCGGCCCCTAAAGAATGGAGCTGAATAAATTTTATTAAATCCGGGAATAGTTTACGACCAACCACGTCAGCGTATCCCATCCACGGACGTAACTTGGCGTCTTTTAAATACAGTTGTTCTTATAGCTTCGTTCTATTTTGGAATATTAGCTCTGGTTTATTTTCTTATTTGATATCATAACTTCTACCCGTGGCTTCGTCTGTGTTCATCTTTTAAGGTTCTAGGTCAGCTCCATCTTTTCCTGTGCTTATAACTAAATTATAATACATTAAAATAGAATTATTATACTAATTATTATAAATAACTTAAAAATCGACTTCAAGGTACATTGTATTGACCATTATTTCACTTCATTGATTGACATTTTCAAGTGAAAATAATAAAATGTAACAATTTTTGATATACATTAAAACTCTTTTTCCATTTCTTGTAACGGTAATTATAATCAATTTACTAAATATCAATGAGCACGGCCAGGCGGCGCCTGATCCGGACATACCGCAATTTGCCTTCAAATTCGCATTTCTACAAATTTTTGCAGCATTATTTTTAAATTACCAGCGGTTTGATGGGACTTTTATTTCCTGCCGTTGGTGCAGAAAATGAGAGAAGTAATAAGTAAGTATTTTACGAACGAAAAATACGTAGCCATATTTTTGTGCCGCTTCATGATAAGCGACTTGAAATTATTTGGGTAACCCAGTTTGCAAATCTAAAAACAATACTCCTTATGTAGTCTAAACTAAGAAATATTTAATACAGCTCCTGAGGCTAACTTGAACTAAACTTTGAAATTACTAATAGGTATAGACTTGTCTGGATAAATAATTTTAGTATGTTTCACCAAGTGTATTGTAAGCTGTCTGTGTAATAATTTATATACTTACTGCGGTTTGTAGTGACTTTATACATTTTGAATGTTGAATAATCATTATTATACAAACGTATTTTTTTATTTTAATAGTCTCGAAGAGATAAAATTGAAACGAAAATTTTCTTAAAAATATAGATATAAAATTACATTTTTTTGAACCATTTAAACGAAATATTAAATGATTTAAAAATAATTAACTGTTCAAAGAGCTTACGAGCGCTTACTGACATAGCATTTATATTATAACTAGCGACTCACCCTCGCTCCGTTCGGGTTCGTCCCTAGGTACGTTTTAACGATTAGTATAGATTTCTCAGAAATGAAATCTTTTCTAGCGGTAATAAAAACTTAAAAAAAAATACCGACTTCCAGGCACTAAAATGTAAAAAATAACTAAACGGGGGTTTTCATTTAGAATAGATACCTAATCAGATATTTTCGAAGTGGGTGCCAGCCGACGCATAGGAAATCTAATATATTTTGATACGTAAAATACATATATACCTATTAGATATTCATATCTTAAAATATTGTCCGCTGGCACCGACTTCGAAAATATCTGATTAGGTATCTATTCTAAATGAAAACCCCCGTTAAGTTATTTTTTACATTTTAGTGCCTGGAAGTCGGTTTTTTTTAAGTTTTTTTTTTATATTTTTAGTGTAGACGTAATAAGCAGGTAATTTGTAGGAAGAAAGTTTTTAATAACATATTCGATTAAACAATTTGTTTAAAAAATATATTTATTGTTGATTTTTTTAAAGACTTTTTTTTTTAAATTTCCAAATCGGTTCAGGCTTCTTCGAGTAATTGGTGAACCTACATAAAAAAAAAGATTGCGATGAATTGAGAACATTCCCGTTTTTGGAAATCGGTTAAAAAGTATCCTACATGTTGACAACTATCATCGTACCAAACATAAAAATCTGTTCAATGGCTTTCTCGTAATGCATTGCCAGACAGGCAGACAGACAAAAATTGTAAAAACTATATAGTATCAATAATAATGACTATTCCAATAAGATTTTCCAAAAAAAAAATTAATGTACAGATTTGACTAAATTAGAAGTTTATTTTATGTATAGATGACTTTATCTTTATCGCTCACTTTCCATCAATGCGTAAGCAATAACAATTTCTGTTTTTAAACCATTTTTTTACTCAGTTTAATATATTATAGAGTATTTCATGGAAAAAAGAGTCGTTGCTGGAATTTAAAAACTTAAGAGATTTATCCGCAATGATCGTATCGTTGAACATTAAAGAATACTTTTATAATTTTAAAAGTAGCAGTTGCAATGAAAGTTGCTGACCAAACGTTGCCTCCGCCGCGCCGGGAGACATAATTGACAGCAAAACTTGAGTAATACGGAGTAGATGCTCTCAAGTTTCTAACTCCGAGTCGTTAAAGTATGAATTTTTGCGCAAACTCAAGCCATTTATTTCATAACTTTGATAGTTTACCTGAAGCCTGAAACGCGATTTCATGTGAACAAGATATTTTAGAGCGTACCCATGTTATAGAGTAAGAGGAATGCGTCGAACTAGCGAACTGTGTTTAGAATGTAGTTGGCTTCTTTATAAACGAATTTTCAACGTTGACTATAACTTATATGGCACATATGTGTATATTTAGGGCTTCGATTTTGTTATATGTGTAGATGTTGTAAGCAAAATTATTCAGTCCCCTTAGAAAAGTTAAATGAAGAAAATTATATGTCATTTTCATACATTTTCATACATTTACTATTTTATTCACCAAATCAGGAGGAGAACTCTTACTTGACTACGTTTAACTTTAACAAAACTAAGTAATAAATTCTCGAAGAGTAAAAAATAAACATTTTTGACCTAAACGATTTGATTAATTGTTATCAAAAACTTAATAACTAAGTTATGATAACCTTTATTTTATCACAAAACTTCATTCTTTAAAATATTTCATGAACTTTTAAGAGATGCGGTGTCAGCTCTAAATTGCGAAAACGTTTTTGTAAGATATTGCTTTAAGTTTCATTTTAAAAGTTTACATTAGCTTTTTATTAACGTTCTCATTTCTTCATTCGGATTAGGAAACTTTAATTAAGATGACAAAGTATTATAGTGTTCATTTCTTTAAAAAAATCACTTTAGGTATATTATGATATTTTTGAAACAAAATATTATCATTTTAATGAAATAGAAATAGTCGGTTCCTATTTTAAAATGAAAAATATTGAGCTTTATTTCTTTACTTGAGTTATAATTAAGAGCTTACAATGTGAAGTATATTTTCTTTCTCCGCTGAGCACTCTTAATACAAAAGACCTATATATATATATATATATATATATATATATATATATATATATATATATATATATATATATATATATATATTTCTGTAGGCTAAGTTTAGAGATATGAGATCTTTCTCTCTTCTTTTTCAATTGTGTTTTTCGTCGATGTACAAATTAGTTTGCGTTTTATTGCCTATTTATTGAAGAAGGTCATAGGCTATCTTATATCAAACTATACACAAACACAACAAACGAACATACAAACGACGAAGGCGGAGTTGCGAGGAAATCTTAGTACTGTATGTACACTTTAAAATTATTTCAAGTATATTAAATATTTATCTATATTCAAGTGTTCACTCTAAGAAATTTTCAGAAGATATGTAAATTAAATCAAGCGTCACAAAATTGCCTTAGCAAAAGCTTAGCAATCTAAATTACGTCTTTTGCTTTACATACAAATTAGACTCTAACTTGCTTAATGGAAATCACGAAAACAATTGGCCGCAATCAGAAATAATACAATTTTCGTCTTCATTATAACTCTATCAAACAAAATTACTTATGACAGGCTGAGTATGAAAAGATTACAATCGTACTCTATTACAGCGGTGATGACTAGGCATTCAGCAATATCTCGGAAAAAGATATATTTCTAACTCATTTTCTTTTCCAATTTATGTATTAAAACATCCAAGGATCGAAGAAAAATAAACAGCAGCAAGTATTTAGACGTATAAAATATTATTTTGATCGACTGTTTCGATTGAGGGTTAAACTTTGTTAACCTTATATTAAAAGGCCTATATTGAGAAAACAGAATCTTATTTTCAAGAAATTGATTCAATTATATGAAAGTGAACCAACCAAAACTGAAATAAAACATTTAATTTACAACTCATATGCTTTCTTTTGTTTGTTAGTTGTTATTTAGATTAGAAGTTAACGTTTGATTTATTGACATAACTTTCCTTGGTATGGCAAAATTGCACCAAATACTTTAATCTGCTAATCAGTGTTTAAAATTAACAAAACTAATAAAATATTAGATACAAGCGACTCACCCTCGCTTCCCTCAGGTTCGTCCCCATACAAATTATCATTCCCATTTTCACCCCCTTAAGGGACGATTTCCGGTATAAAAACTATCCTATGTACCAGGGTCTCAAACTATCTTATTACTAACTTTCATTTAAATCGGTTCAGTAGTTTCAGAGCCTATTCAGTACAAACAAATAAACAAAAAAATCTTTCCTCTTATTATTATTTTAATTGAATTATGTTAGTATAGTTCATTATCACTTAGTCAAAATGCAACGAACGACAACTTAAAGTCCCGAAATTAGCTGCATGCTTTAAAACTAATCTAAAATTATGCGTTTATACCATTTGCTGTAGAAACCATTGGTCCATAGAGTCGAAGTGCTAAACTCTTAAAAGATATAGCACCTCGTCTTATCGCCTCTACTGGTGAAAAGAGAGCTGGCTCGTTTTTCACCCAAAGAATCGGCATTGCCATTCAGCGGGGGAATGCGGCTAGCGTTCTTGCCACAATTTCACGTGGACATGACTTGAACAATAATAATTATGTGTGTATTTTTTTGCAAATATACCTAGATATAATAAAGTATACAAAAGTAATTTAATTCAATTTACTTATTAGGGGCTTCAAAGCGTGGCAGCTGAGCATAGATTATTTCGCCAATCTCATTCGTGTAGAATGGAGAAGATATAAAAAGTACATTTGTGATTTCATTACTTACTTACACGTTGCTTTACACGTTGCTTGAATGTAACATAAAATGTACAAACATATAAGCATATTTTTAGCATATTTAATATCCAGTACATATATTTTTTTAATAAATATCGTGTTTTTTATAGCTTCATAAAGTGTAATGAATGGTATAAAGCCAAACATGTTTATAATAACATACTCTAGGCGCATTATTTATAAAAGGCTGCGGCTGTTTTTATAAGTCGCTGTAAAAACGACGATGAAAGTTATGAGGGCCGGGGAGCTCTCGTAAATAGCAAAAAGGGAGAATGGGGATAAAGGAATAATATATCAATACGAATCTTTAATATTCGCACGCCAGTACCATAAATCAGGACGAATGAGACCCAACCATAAATCATGGTGTTTTTTCGCATTTTTCCTATACAAATATAATTATTATTGGCGTCATTTTTATAAAAAATCTAATTATAGCATAGCTGAAATGAATTAATTATTCTGTGTAGAGCTTTGTATCTCGTACTCTCGTGTTTAATACAATTTTTTTTGTAAATATCCGTTTAGAGCAGACTCGGTACCCTCATATTGTCGTAGATGTAACATTTGTTAATATCTGTATTCATGTTTAAGAATAATATACATATAGACAAATAGACTTTTTCTCATATATAGTAACAAAAATGAATCATTTTTTGAATAAAAGGTGAAACTTATTTCTGATTTCATAGAAATAAAGAAATGATTTAAAGAAATTTTATTGTTAGACTTCATTCACAACGCCATTACAAAATAATGAGTGAACACTCGGTTGCACAACAATGCTGTATAATTATTTTAGGCGTTTTGAGTTTCGTACCATTTCATATTTTATGTCGTGATCATTATTTTTTAAGTACTTAATATCGTTTCATTATACAAAAATTTAATATTACGATAGGTATATACTCGTATTATGGTACATAAATTGAAGTTTACGAATTAATTTACTTTTTATGGTATATTAGCTGGCTTTACTTCACGTTCTTTATTTTTAGACGATTTTAAAATCATCATATCAATCCGACCTTATTTATTTTTACTCAATTGGGACGAAGGCCAAACGATATGTGTTTGATTACGAAAATAATTTAGGAAAACAAATTGTTAAATAAAATTCAAAAAACGCTACTGCTTCTACAATATTTTTATTCTTGTTGCGAGTATGTATGTATGTAATTGACTGCATAATGCCATGTATCTTCGTCAACTTGTTCCTATCTTTTTCGTTCTTTTTTTACGCACTTGGATTATTTATTTTTAGTACTTTTTTATTGTGCATGTTACGGAATATCTTTGTCAAGGTAGATATTTATTTTTAAGGAAAAATTGAACTCCTTAGAATTATTTTTGGGATAAAAACAATTATAACATGTATTAAGTTTATTAAATGTATAATAACAAGTCCCTAACGCGAATCAGTATCTCTCAATTTTTTAAAATTTTATAATTTTTAATATGCGAAAAATTATACACTATACAGTGAGACGGTTAAACTAAATTAAGCAATACGTTCTTGATATAGTGGTTTTATTATAGCAGAACTTATGCAACACGTGCATTTTCTCTAAACAGCGTACCTGGCTTCCTAGCCGAGCTGCAATTTGTCGCTTGGAATAAAATTTTAAATTTCTTATTTTGCGTTTAACATAATTCGAGCAAATAATTTTGAACATAGTATACTATTAAGCAGGTATATTTATTTTAATAAACTATATCATAGTTATATTACAGTTTTAGAGTTGATAATCCATACTAGTTACGTAGTATTATAAATGTAAAAGTAGCTCTGCCTGTTATCTTGTCACGCTGAAACCACTGAACAGATTTCGATAAAATTTGCCAAGATAAATTGCATCCTGGAGACGGACATAGGTTACCTTTGATCCCTGCCCCACTTACCGCGCGAGCGAAGCCGCGGGCAAACACTAGTACATATTATACATGTATATAGATTAAATTTTGATCGTTTTTAACTTTTACTGATCAAGATACAAATTGACACCTAGGATGCGCCATTTTGACTTTTGTTATTATCAGATCAGTTGATTGTTTTCTATTGACAAATAGTTCATCTTGTTGTGTAAACACATTATATAATATAATTATGTTTTAGTATCTTGAATTTATTTGTATTTTATTTACTTTTATAGCAAAACTAGCGACTCACCCTCACTCCGTTCTGGTCCGTCCCTACTTATGTTTTGACGTTTAAAATTAAGTAAATTAACAATATTAAAATAAACTATAATATAATTTTATTCGTTACTAGTAATTCACTTCGAATAACAATTAAGCAAATACTTTGGCAAAGGCCAACTTCTAAATAAACGATTTAGTTCGAATTTCAACAAATTTTCCTTCAATCTTATAGACTGGTTTATTTTCCAATAGCCGAAGAATAAATTTCTACTCCGAATATTAGAGAAGTTTTACAATAGACGTTCGCTGTTTCAAACCCAACTTCCAAATGTCGTTATTCAACATTTTGTCTTTGATAAGGAATTGAATTGATGTTATTCGTAACTTGTGAATTTAAATGTATTGATTTGCATTTACGTGAGATGTTATTTAGTAATGAACTTGTTTTTTTTAATGAAGAAGAATATTAATCTGTATTTGATAATCGTATTTACTAAGTACTTCTTCATAATTATTGTTATTTTATGTTTTTACAAAAAAACGTTTTTTTTTTTATTGAATTGTGTGTATGTATTCAGCCTTCATTAACATCTCACTGCTAGGCAAGGGCTTCACTTTAGGGGAATCAGGCCATATTCCATCACGCTGAGCAATTGCTGGTTGGCAGACTTCACATGTCTTTCGAAAACTTGCTACATTCTCTCAGACATACTCACGAAGTTTCCCTTACCGTAATGAAAGTGGTAATCATGTTGGAAATGGTTCGCTCATGAAATTGACAGCTGTGCGAGACCCGGGATTTGAACTCGCTTCACTCGGTTACCACTGGGTTACCACTGCCTTTTTTTATTAATATTATTATTTTTTAATAATTTATATTATAAACAAATAATTGTCAAGTTATTTTACTTTATAAAGTATTTTTGTCCCGAAATTAAGGGAGTTCACCGGGAGATTAAAAAAATTAAATTCTTGTTTTAATTAAATAGTATTAAAACCATTTTCAATATTTCTATTGAATAAGGATTAGAAAATAGAAACTGTGTTTTTATTATTTATTGATCCCATTGCCAAATAAATAGTAATAATTTTATATATGTGTTTATCAACAGTTGTGAAATAAACACTTAAATGTATATATGTATTTGACGGACAAGGCAAAATGTCAGTTAATTGCCACGAAACAAAAGCTTTTCATATTTTATATTGGACATGTGCTTGCTACAAACCACTTTTGGACTCTGTCAAGTACAAAAGCTAACAAGTTTAATATCACAAAGAAATTCACACTTCAATATTTTCATTTAAAATATCACGCGATGATAATTAATAATTAAAACTATTTAATATAAGTATATAATGACTAACGTTATTTTTGTGTATATTATTTATTTCGTTATCAGATCGTAGATTTGTTGATATCTTCGACCATTTCATGTAATGTTATTTAATGGTGTAGCCAGCTAAAACTGTCCTTATTAAACGCCAATGTTTGGATCATATGCCAATCCACGTTTGGTCATATCATTAAGATAGGCAAGGGCCTATATTTCTATGGAGAAAGTGTGTGTGTCCATAGGGTGTCCATGAAATAAAAGGTGTAATAAAATTTTTAAATACACCTACTACTCCGACATCTATAATTTTCTCACTCTCCATCTCTGTCTCTCTCTCTTCTAAATCTCGATAGTATCCTCTACATGGAGTAATACTTGTGTTGAAAAATTTCTTTAAGTTCTAGAATTAGGTTCTGAATGTCAATAAAACATAAGAGCATAACATAAAACATTTGTATATTATAAGTTTAACGAATATATAAAATATCTAATCTGTCTAAATAGTTTGAATCTGATTTTTTTTCATTTATCAGAATAAAGGACGATAAGTAAAATCATAAAAAATTCTCCATCTCATAATCTGTTAAATGTGTCTTAGAAATATCCAATAAAATTATATCCAATAGGGATAAAAGATATTAAATTACTTTCAATAAGATTTTAATGCCTCGTGGTATTGAGGATGTTGTGCTCCATATTTTCAACCGACTTCAAAAAGGAGGGGGTTCTCAATTCGACTGTTTTTTTTTTTATATTTGTTACCTCAGAACTCCGTCATTTATTAACCGATTTGGAAAATTTTTGTTTTGTTTGAAAGTGTATACTTCCAGATTGGTCCCATTTAAATTTTAATATACCACCCCTGAGGGTGGAAAAATAGCTAATGATGAATTTAACCTACTTCTAATTGTCATATTGACTTGAAACTTTGCAAGTGTTTCTATTTCCGTTGATAGTACAGTGGTTCGGTATTGTTGACCTGATCTGATGGTAAGGCCAGAAGGTGGATAGGTGGAACTCTTCAACGGCTAATAGTAGATACTTTGAGTTTAGGTTTATTTTGTTTGATTTGACAAGCCTAATACGTTAGAATTTTTACTTTGCTACTACTGTCTACATTATATCCAATAGAGATAAAAGATATTAAATTACTTTCAATAAGATTTTAATGCCTCGTGGTATTGAGGATGTTGTGCTCCATAATTTCTTTTTGCTAATATTAAGTTTAAAAGCATAAATTATTAATTTGAATGAAATCTCATATTGGTGATACTTTCTTAGATTTACGTTGTTATTTGATATCTATACACATAATAAAATTCGAAGTTGAATCTGTACATTAAATATTTTTTGGAAAATCCTATTGGTATAGTCATTATTATCTATACAGAGGCCGAATCTATAGTTTTTAGATTTTTTGTCTGTCTGTCTGGCTACGCATCACTAGAAAACCACTGGACAGAATTTGATGAAATTTGGTATGATGATAGCTGGTTATCCTGGTCAGCATATAGAATACTTTTTACTGCGGGAAAATATCTCATCTCTGAAAAATCTATATTAACCGTTAAAACGGAGCGATGGTGAAACGCTAGTTTTAAATAAAACTGTCTTTTCGGATTTTTACGCGAATTAATTTTAGTTTTTGGTTCCTGACGTTTCGAATGCTTTACAGTTATAATGGTCACGAGAGAAACTAAGGTTTTAGACGTCTCAAAGGTATCATATGTTGCTACACACAAAATTATACAATGATTTCAAAAATGCAAAATAACGACAACAACAATGACATGACAACTCGGCAAGATCGGTGAGCGATCAGGGCCAGGACAGGACAGAAAATAAATTTTATTTATAATTTATGATACAAACAAGATTAAATTATAGATTCCATTCCTTTCTAGCGTTTTGTTTCTCCTGTAACGGCCATGTCGTGTTGTTGTTTTGTTTTATTTCAACAATGTTTGTTTCACAGCATAAAGTTTGCAGTTTATCAGAGATTGTACTAAGTTCTGTAAATTTGAAACTTTTTAAATTAATATAAGTGATTTTTCTTCTCCATACATGACGATTTGGTATCAAAGCCTTTTTGAAAACTTTACTTTTATTTACAAGAAAAGAAAATTACAAATGCACTTAATTATATATACAAAACAAATTTACACTTAAATATTATTGTACAAGTTATGTCCGCTTGGAATAATGGCAAGAACGCTAGCCGAATTTCACTGACTTGCAATACCAGTTGTTTTTGCCAAAAACGAGCCAATTCTGTTGAAGTTGAGTAAAGGCGATATAACGAGGTGTTATGTTTTTGAAAAATTTGTAAGCTATCGAATTTGTATTTAAGGATTGGTATGAATATGATATTAGCTAAATCCGTTCTGTGTTTATCCGAGTGACTGTGTGTTTTTCCACGAATCAAATGACTTAGGTACGTACATTTGGGGGAAGATAAAAAGTTACAGCTTGAGATTATTCTGCGCACTTCTATACAAAGCTGTGCTTATTGAGTAGTTGTGATGTAAGTAGAAATAGTTATACGTTCAGAACTTCACATAAGCTTATTGCGCGTCAGAAGATTATGGAGAGGTACCTTCTTTGGAAAGTAAGTCTTAAGTACACTTTGTTGTATATTTGTTGTAATTGTAGGTAGTTATAAAACATATAATAGGCTGAGTTGTATTATAACTTAGAATATTAACATAAACGATCGCCTTAATCTATACTAATATTATAAAGAAGCAGATTTTTTTGTTTGTTTATTTGTTTGTTTGTTTATACGTGCTAATCTCAGGAACTACTAATCTAACTTGAAAAATTATTTTTCAGTAGATATCCCGTTTATTGAGAAAGGCTATAGGCAATATATCATCCCGCAAAAATGTATGGTTCCTGTGAGACAGATTTGTTTTAGTTTACGGACGAATCCGAAGCGAAGCGAGGCTGAGTCGCTGATTACTATAATTTTAGATTTTCGTTTAGCAAATATTTGAGAATTACAGGAATGGACTTTGTAACATCTCAGCAACTTAAGATGAAAACTTTCTAATAAACTGACTTGATTCTTTCATATAATAAGCTCTAAGATGACACTTTATTGAAATTGATTGCTCTTATAAGCTCGAAGGTAAAACTCAGCGAGGGCGGTAAAAAGAAAGAAGGTACATCATAAAGGAAACCAAAGGAGAATGGTTAAATTAACATCAGTGATATTTAAGAGCTAAGTCTTAAATGTTTCATAAGTAAAAGCATTTATTAAGTAACTAGCATTGCCCGCGGCTCCGTCCGCGTTCAGATGACCAAAAAACAAATTCTTAGGTTTTACATATTAGTATACTCTTACAATGCAGTTTTTGTATTTTTTCTCAGAAATGAGATATTTTTCCGCGGTAAAAAGTATCCTATATGTTGACCTGGATAGCTAGCTATCATCACACAAATTTCATCAAAATCTGTCCAGTGGTTTTCTCGTGAAGCTGTAACAGACAGACAGAAAAAAAATTCTAAAAACTATAGATTCGGACTCTGTATCGATAATAATGTATATTTCAATTAGATTTTCTAAAAAATATTTCATGTACAGATTCGACTTAGTTACAATTTTATTATATATATAGATGTAGATAGTGCGTTTCTTTTTTTAACTAACTTCAAAGAAGAATGAATCACCATGTTTGTATGCTTAATCTATTAGGCTAATTTAAGTTGTATTTTATTAAAATTGATCGTGGTGGCCCAACAAAATTTATATTGCCATAGAGCGTATCATTTTTAAGAAAATTAGGAAAAGGCTTCAAATTATAGAGTAAACAAATCCAGTAACACAATTTCTATCTATGTCTTATCGTCATATTGACCTAAAACATTATAAGTGTATATTATATTTGCACGAATCTTTCAAAGATCATGTAGTTTTCGTTTTGCCGGACTTCGAGAGTGAAATGAATAGAAGGTTACTATGCAGGATGGTTGTAATGTTTGTGCGAAGAAGGATCCATATTATTATTATTTGTATGATAAGAATAATTTTATCAATATATTTTGCTTGGAAATCGAACCCGCTTTCTTTAGTACAGAATGAAATGGCGGTAAGACACTGCGGCTAACAAACGTCAGACGGCAAGATGTCTAGCCACGATGGCGCCTGGTCTACCAAATATAAGTAAAAATCAATTAGCCCTTTGCGAATGTGACTTGTGTGACAGTGAAAGGTTAATGTAATTTATTTATTACAACTGTCACGAGTTCGCTTATTAGATTATGGCATTTAGAATTCTGTTATTTACTTATTTATTTATTTACACTGTTAGTCTGATTTTATTAAGATGTATTTCAAAAGAATCGAAAAATATGATTGTGGGAATGAATGATGAGATTAAAACTTGACCGACAGAATTATTGTAAATGTCCATTTCATTTCTACTGAAACATATTTTATTGTGTTCCGAAAGAAACTTTAGCGTATACATTAGTACTTCATATTGATTATTGATATATTTAAATACTAAAATATTAAGCAAAAAAATTATAAGGAAGACAATTTTCAAAGTTCTTATCAAATAGTTTTACTAGTTTATGTTTAAAAAACTTTTTCATTATTCCATTGTTTTATTTTAATAATAATAATAATATTCTCGTAAGCAATTTCGGTTACAACTGGCACTTTATAGTCCTTTCACTCTCATATTCCGGTGGGACGACCACTCGACGCGACCGGTGAGAGATAAGATGCAGGTCTGACAGGTTACCGTGCTCCCTCGGGTCAGGGGGTGTAAACTGTGTACCACCACTTTCCAAACTCCTGGTTATTACTGAGTATTTTGTGACAAAAAACGCATAAACTATTTTGGTCATACTCGAGACTCGATCCCAAGACCTAACGATCAGCAGCCGTTAATGCAAGGCACTGCACCAATCAGTTAGAGTCAGCCTGTTAATTTAATAGAAGTACTACTATTTAGGTACCTTACCTAAAATTCTAATATTATGTATAACTTAATTATTTTATTAATATTCCTCCTATCTTGTTTTTGCATGCCTAGCGTAGTCCGTTATAACTTTATCCTTGAGACCTATTAAAGCTGAAAGTAGCCAACTTTTAGATTTGGATCACATATTAGGTTCTAGATAATACTTTCATGCTTTAAAATTCGCTATATAAAATTGAGTATTTTGGTTGTTTGTTCTTATTAGGCTGTGGTTCTGTTATTCGCTGTCACGATGGCGCTCGGTATTCCCAATATGAACAAAAATCAATTTTGTCCGTTCGTGGCTGAATGCGCCTTTTGTATGACAGTGAAAGGTTATCGTTGTTCATTTTTACGGCTCACTACGACTGGTGGGACGTACGGGATGATTTTTTTCCTAACAAGCCTTGTTGCGTTCGAACGACATGTTTTTTCAACTTTTTGTGAATGAAACAATCCCTTAATGAACAGATCTGTGGAATAAAAATGTTGTTACTTGTGAACGTTGAATAATGTATATCGATAAATTGTGTATTCAAGTAGTATATTTTTTTAATCTCAGACTAAGAAATAATATAAACAGATATAGAACTAAATATGAAGCCAAACAATGGTTTGAATAATATACAATGTTTTAATAAGTATATATATATATATTAATAGAATAATCATTATTATGATATTATGCTATCTTTTTAGAGAAAGATAATACTAATGCTGAAAAATACAAAAGAATATAGTTTTATTTTTATCTATACATATAATAAAAGAGTACCTGACCTCTGTCTGTATATGGAAGATATTTGAGAAAAACGATCATTGGAAGTCTTTATTTACGCAATAGAACCCAAAACAATTATTTTTAGATTTTTTGTATGTTTGTCTGTTTGTCTGTAAGTTTGTGCGCGCTAATCTCTGAAACGGCTTAACTGATTTGGATGGAGTTTTCACTAATATATTGTGGTAAGCTTTACTTAACATTTAGTACTGTTGTTTTATTTCAATCGGTTCATAAATAATAAAGTTACATCAATTTAAAGAATCACCTAGGGACGAACCCGAGCGGAGCGAGGGTGAGTCGCTACTAGTGGATATTAATATTTATTCAAATTTTCTTCAAAAAAATTATGAAAATATCTTACTTTATTCTGTATGGAAAGTAAACGATCTGTTTGAAAGAATGAAGCTACTATTTTTGACATTTACAATTTCTCTGGCGGGCTCATTTCTTTAGTCTTTCAATTCTTTAGTCTGAGTACGTATTTTAATTTAATAAATAACTGATTGTGATATAGTTTAACACAGATTCTTTCTTATTTATCACTAGTGACTTACCCTCGTTTGGCACCACAATGCATGCTTATTATTATTATTATTATGCTTATTTGTATTGCTACCTATTAGTAGATGCCTTATTGACGGTTAAAAAGTGCTTGTAAAAGTCTATTTGAAAAAACTTAAAAAAAACGGTTTCCATGGACTATAATGTAAAAATAAACGGGGGTTTTCATTTAGAATATATATAACATTTAGAACATTATATTTATATATTATTTTAAACGAAGCCAAATTGTATATAATGTATTAATGGCCTTGTTAATGTAAATTAGAAACTATTCTATATATTTTTGTTTCGGATAAAAGTGCTAGAATACTTACATCATGTATACCTGATAAAAGTGATAATTAAATCATAGTCCACAAATTGAGTCAAAATTTAATTTTCATGGCTTTCCCTAACAAACCATATTCCTAAAACTGTTGTTCCATATAAAATACCTTCTATATTGATTAGCATTCCCTGAAAATATTTATACAGATAAAAAATTTTTGACATAAAATAAAATAAAGTTTTTTTTTTTTGTAAATTAAAATCCCATGTCAGATTTCCCAGTGAAGATGTTAATTAAAATCTGAAAAGGATTATATTATGAACACAATCACAATAATAAGAGCGTAGTGAAGTGGGGCTTAATAAAATGTCTAATTGGAACTGGCTTCTACGTCGTAGGCTTTACTTTCGATTCCTGCTTGGTGCGATTTTCATATGAACCTTACAAATATTTTTCCTGTTTAGTACGAGGATTAATTTGCGCTTAAAGCGTAGCTTTTAATACGATGGTATATATGCCGAAATAACAATAGATTTTTACGTAAAACGTATGTGAACATTAAAACTTTTTTACAATAAATAAAAACCGACTCCCCGGCACTAAAATGTAAAAAATAACTAAACGGAGGTTTTCATTTAGAAAAGATACCTAATCAGATATTTTCAAAGTCGGTGCCAGCCGATGCAAAGCAAATCTAATATATTTCGATACGTAAAACACATAATATTTACCTATTAGATATTCATATCTTAAAATATGTCAGCTAACCAAAACTCAAAATAAATCCGCGAAATAAACCGAAAAGATAGTTTTATTTAAAATGTCAAATATTTGCGTAAATCTACGAAAGTAATACAGTATTTTTTAGCATTTAAAAGAATTATTCTAATTTACAAGAACAATTTCTTTAATTTAAACATTAATCTCAGTAATTACACTATAGGAACTTTGAAAAGTACGACATAACGTCAAACGTTTTCTTTAACAAAAAAAGAGGTATAATCATTGAATTTTATTCACATAACGTTTTTATTAAGTAAAATGTAATAAATTTAACCGTGCGTATGTGCAATACTATTTATATAATGACGTCTGCGAGAAACTAATTTCTGACCTTTTTGTTGAAGAATGACATAAAAGAGAAAGTTATTCCCTTAGTGGGCCCTTTAAACCTTTTGAATAGGAGTCACATGTGCGCTATTACTGTTGAGAGTTATTGCTCTGCATTATGACACACACAGTTGTGAATTGATATTGGCGTATGATATTTATTAGTATAAAGTTTATATCAGCAACGATAAAAGCTACTAATAATAGGAAAAAATACGTAACAATTTTAACTATCTACTTAAAAGAAGGGTAAAGACGCAATTTTTTTTAATGTATTCAGCTTTTCTTAACGACCTAGTGCTGAGTACGGGCCTCCCTTCAAAACGAGAGGGATCAAGGTTGTAATCCACCACGATGACCAAGTGAGGGTTGGTGGACATCAAATATCTTTCGAAAATTTACTAAGTTCTCTCAGACATGCAAGTTTGCTCACGATGTTTTCCTTCACCGTAACCGTTTCTTTCTTGGTTACTGGACTTTTAATGGTTTCTTTCCTAATATAGATACATATTTATGTATGTATTTAAAGTTGTGTGTTAAAATATATATATATATATATATATATATATATATATATATATATATATATATATATATATATATATATATATATATATATATATATCATTTCGACGACACGTATAGCTCACTTTGTATTTACCCTACTTACTATGCCAGCGGTCGCGGGTTTGAGTCCTGCTGGGGGCATTCATTTGTGTGATGAGGACGAATGTTTGTATTCCAGTCATGGGTGTTTTTATTTATAATATGTATGTATTTACAGTTATATATTGGTAGTGTATCAACTATCTGGTATCCATAACTCAAACCCCTAGCTTATCATGGAACTAGATGCTGCTGTGTGTTAATGTCCCAACATAGTTGCGTTAAGTCGATTTTTAATTTTTATTTGTTGATGGATTTGTTACAACTCCTACCTATTCGTGTATTGTTTTTTGTTGGGGTTGGATCATTAATTGGGCTTTTATTTACTTATATATTTAACAATATAAAAAAATATCATGATTAGTATTAATAAATTTTGTATAAACTCAAGGTAAATACAATCTGAATAAGTAGAAGCTATACTAGACAAATTCTTAAATTGAGCTTGAAATGAGAAAATCTCGCGAGAAATTCCCTCACCCGTCTGCCAGTTAGGAGCCCCAGTAAAGAGGTTACTACTAAGCAAATTGCATTCCCCGTAGATCACCGTGCCAACATCCCCAAAAAATTTACCACTCAAATATTATATATTCCATCAAAAATTTTATCATAATATACCTTCATTTTGGCGTAGATTGTACCTACAAATATTAAAAGAAATTTACCAGCTGAACGTAAAATTTTTCCGTCCTCCTTTTTGGAAGACGGCTAGAAATTTCCTGATGTTATATGAAGGTTCATTTGTTAATTTATTTATTTATTTATATATATCAACAGCTTATTGTACAATAAACAGCACTTTATAAACAAGTAATTTTCATTATTCGCATTATATCATCAATATAATTATATTTATTCGCATTATATATAATATCATTATATTTTATTCGCATTATATATAATATCAATTAAAAGTAGTTTTTTTTTGGATAACCATCTTCTTATCTAGGAAGGTAATATATTTTCATAGCTCATACTAGCTTTCATCATACTAGCGAGTTGCTTAGTTTTAAAACATAATAAGTACGAATCCCTTTTTTCCCCCCTCTAATAAGAAAAAACTTTTCTAAAAGTGTATGTTTGTTTATCTTTACTTTGACGTCGAGATCGATCGATGGGACTCTTTGAAAAGAAATATTGGGAGACAAACAAATATAATATTAGAGAATAGCTTAAGCTACTTTGAGTCCATATCAAGTGGAATACTCTACCTTAGATTGTTCAATGAAATTTTTAATTAAGACAAGTTTTGCACAGAACATTATAGCTAAAAAGCTGAAGTTGAATTTTTATTAATGTTAAATTTAAAAACGTGGGGTCAGTAATTTTTGTAGAAGAGCAAATATCTCGGGCGCATCGTCAGAGCGTTTTAATCAAAGTTGCAATATCGCTGCGTTTTATTTCTTAGTTGCTAGTTTCATAAGACAGCCTTCTTTGAAATATAGTAACAAAGTACGTACCTTTTTCGTTAGTTAAAATTAAATTTAAGTGGAGGAAAAGTGGTGTAGATATTTTCTAGTACCTACCGTCTGTCTAAATTGAACGAGAAATATGGTATAAATGTAATATTAAATTGTTTGTGTTGTTTATTCGGAATGTGATATATTTTATAACCTCCTTACATTGTATGCGAATCTATTAGATTTATAATTAATTTATTTTAATAAAGCTTCATACAGGAAAACATTTCCAAGACAGGTTAATAGTCAAAAATAAACTTTAAGCAATTGAAAGTGTATAATTATTGTCGATTTTTTGTAAATATTATATCGACTAGACTCAAATTTCACATTGATTGACATTTTTTAATATGTCGGTGACATGGTAAGTCTTCTTATTTATTTATTTATTATTTATCTTAAAGTTATTATTATACTAGCGACTCACCTGCGCTTCGCTCGGGTTCGTCCCTAGCTTGATTCTCCAAACAACTTTTCATCCCCATTTTCACCCCCTTAAAGGATGATTTCCGGAATAAAAAGTATCCTATGTTATTTCCAAGGTCTCAAACTATCTTTTTACCAAATTTCATCTAAATCGATTCAGTAGATCCAGAGATTACCCCCTACAACGTCACAAACTCATAATCTCACAAACTCACAAACTTTACCTCTTTATAATATTAGTATAGAAAACTAGGTACCTTTTATTTAATGTCTATTTCTGCCATCATTAAAACATGACCCCTTCTAATTTCTCTATGTATAGGAGCGCTCAGAACGAGAGCTAAAGCTATATTTTCTTTCATATCTTTTCAACTGCTAACTTTTAGTTATTTTTAACCGACTTCCAATTCCAAAAAGAAGGAGGTTTTCAATTCGTCGGAATCTTTTTTTATGTATGTTCACCGATTACTCGAAGACGCCTTAATCAATTTGGATTTTTTTTTCTTTCAAAGGGTATTCCCAGGTGGTCCCATATAAATTTTATCGAAATCGGTAGAGCGGTTTTAAAAAAAATCAATAATAAATATTTTTTTTAAATAAATTATTTAATCGAATACATTATTAAAAAAGTTTCTTCTTACAAATTACCTGCTTATTATGTCTACACTAAAAATGACTAAACGGAGGTTTTCATTTAGAATAGATACCTAATCAGATATTTTCGAAGTCGGCGCCAGCCGACAATATTTTAAAATATGAATATCTAATAGGTAAATATGTATTTTACGTATCGAAATGTACTAGATTTGCTTTGCATCGGCTGGCACCGACAGCACTAACGTGAAGTTTAAAACAATCTATATCATAAAAAAAAATCCATCATTATTAATTTATTTTTTGTATTTATCCAGGTCTATCCTGTACACCTAATTTCTTCCAAATCCGTCCTGTTTGAGCATGAAGAAGTAACAAACATACACACATACAATTTTTTAAACGTATTTTAAGATGAGTAACATTACATTCGATATGCTAAATCAAAATTACATGCAAAATATTTAACTAATTAAAAGTACAGATTAATTCTTTAGAAAGGGCTAAGCATAAACAACTTTAAGTATGCACTTATGAATAAGTACATCAATATCGATTTCCCTGTCAATTCCACGCATTTTCAGTTCGTTGCACCTTTTAGAGTGCAATAAAAATAATCTTCCTTGTTCAATGGTCCGTTTGAAAATACAAACAGTCGAATGATAACAATAGCGCTTCCACAACATTGTT
This sequence comes from Brenthis hecate, assembly GCA_951806755.1. Taxonomy (NCBI): domain Eukaryota; kingdom Metazoa; phylum Arthropoda; class Insecta; order Lepidoptera; family Nymphalidae; genus Brenthis; species Brenthis hecate. The sequence continues at coordinate 4,976,529 of OX638263.1, forward strand.
ATTTCAATCTGAAATTGATATATCTATTTGTTTCAATATATTGATTTTAATCAGTTTTAATCTAATTCACTTCACTTATGTAACATTTGCGTCTAAATATTATTAATGTAAAAAATATGTGTGTCTATCTTTAGTTGTACCTATTACTACGAAACTGAAGACTAAAACTTCGATACATAATATTAAGTCTCCGGCTCGATTTGTTTCAATACGCTTATCTTCGGAATGATCGTCAGAAAAATAAAGCGATTCCGATATATTCAATTTTTAATCTAGGAAAAGAAAATGGAGTTTTACGAGAAAAAGAAGAAGAAGATTAGCTGTATCATTTATAATGTAATTTTTACAGTTGGGTAGAGTGTAGAGTATATTTCCTCCCCAACGTGCGTTCACCTTGTTATGGTGGTCTGCTTCGGCAGACCTGCCGTCGGGGCGTCGTAGTTGAATGCGTAAGGGATCCTGCGATGCCCCATTAAGACGGGGGAAGGTTTTGTTGGGTTTTAGTGGGTAGTACTGGCTCTATTACGCCGGTGAGTTCCACACGTCTTGCGTAAATGCATTTCCCAACGTTAAAAAAAAAAGAGTGTAGAGTATTTTAGACCGATTTGCAAATGCTATTTTTTATAGTAGCTAAAGAAGAGGGAGAGAAGAAGTTGATATTACGTATGCGAGTTAATTTTCTTTTATTTGGGAAACAAAGTGTTTACAAGTATTTATACAATATCTTATATAATGGTTCATAGGCCAATTTTTCCACTGATAAGTTAAACATATCGAGCGGTGAAGTTAAACGGTTACAAAAGAAATTACATATTACACTTAACAAAATTGCAAACATTATAAAGTTCTATACTGGTCTTTTCACACATGGTACATACACAAAATAGGCTTATTTCAGTCAATTGAACACTTTATTCCAATACTAGTTCCAGTATTACTATCACTTCACTCTACGCCACTTCTTTGCGTCACTTTTTACCTTCACTTCACTTCGAAGTCTTACTTTGATTACCTTGATTAAATAGTTACCTACAGAGAATTTTTGAATTAGTTCTCGTAATGTTGATTTCTTTCTGTAAAGTGTTTTATCTCTTTCCTTCATTCAGAATTTATCATTATCTGTCGTTGTCATGGATCCCAAATTATCTTGGCGATTATCATAAAGTATGATACAGGCGTGCTATTTTGATGTATAAATTGTTCTGCACTCGAAACTATGCATCGATATAGTGAAGTATGTATCAAAGTAGCCACGTATCCAAATAATTATTTAAGCACAAACACGTTTGCAAAATTGCTTTGTCGGTTGAAAGCCCTGGGAAATGTACGCTTGAAGCATCTTATTTGTATATCATATTAATGCATTCCGCTTATATATAATATATTAATTAGTAACGTTGTGACAAATGTTTTGATTATTTGGTCTAACATAATATTTATACAAGATTCCCAAACTAAATATAGCTTTTCCTTGTCCATCATATATTTTGCGGTGTTTTTATGTTGCGCTTTTATCACTATTCAGTTTGTATTGTCAGTTAAATTATAATTCTTCATAAATTATAATAAACTAGCAGAACCCGCGGCTTCGCTCGCGCTAAAACTACAAAAAAAACACGTCTAAAACGGTAGATTTGATACAAACTTTCATCCCCTGTTTTACGCCATTAGGGGAAAATTTTGAGAAATGCTAAAACAAATATTTATTTAATTATATTGAAGGACATTAATACCAAGTTTCAAGTAGTTCTGATGAAAAATATTTTTTGGGTTGCATTATAACGTGTTTTCCCTTAGCAATGAGATAATCTCACTCGGTAAAAAGTAGCCTATGTCACTCTACAGCTCTTCAACTATCTCCACACAAAAAATCACGTCAATTCGTCACTCTGTTCTAACGCGAAAAAGGACAAACCAACAAACAAACACACTTTCACATTTATAATATTAGTAGATATAGATATAAAACACGAAATTTTGTAAATAAGGTTATTAAGGTTATACATAATAAAATAGCTTATAAAATATGTTCATGTGGATTTAAATTGGTTTCAAGTCATATATGATACGAGAACTACATTTCAAATTATATTTTACCGTATTTAAATATAAGTTATACCTACTTATTGTTCGTAACATATAATGAATATAATTTTTCAAAGTTATGTAAAAAGTTGTTCGGCTTGAGCTTTGCACAGCAGCACACAATCTTGTACTATTTGTTTCACTTAAGACGTGACTATTTAAGTGTGTGGGCTCCCACACAGAAAAGTTAGAAAATTTATGTAAGTAACAAAACTATTAGTTCTTGCGTGTCCCGAAAAAAACTTAACTACGCAAAACCTACATAGAATATCTCATATTCCTTTTAAATACTTCAATTTGAGACTTTTACGTGTATTTATTTAAACAATAAACATTACTTGTAGTACATGGTAAATCATGGTAGTACCAAGTGACTACACCCTTACAGTTGTCGATATTTTTCTTACAGTACGTACCTAAATAACTTGCAATTCTAACAAATATTTTCAAAGGAGATTGCATATTGCACAACGATGCAATTAATAAAGAAAACTTGTGCTTGTTTGCATGCAAATACAGACCAAGAAGAAACCAATAATAATAAAGTCGTTAGTGCTTGCATCGCGGCAACACTGTAAATGAAAATTTAATAACGTTGAAATCACAGCGGTATACTTGTATAGATCTATTTAGCTACATTATTCCACTGTCGCTAACGAGTTATTTAGGGTGAAAATGTATATATTATACAACATATACAAATATTAATGTATTCAATAGTGTCCCGTATTTCGTAAGCTAAAATAAAAATATAAATATGTTGGGACATTAACACAGCACCATCTAGTTGCATGGTAAGCTACAAGGCTTGTGTTACGGATACCAGATAGTTGATACACTACTCATATATAACTTTAAATACATATATATTATAAATATAAACACCCATAACTGGAGTACAAACATTCGTGCTCATCACACAAATGAATTGGATTCGAACCCGCGACCGCTGGCATAGTAAGTAGGGTCGCTACAAACTGAGCCAAATGTAACGTCAAGCTGATATTAAAGGTATATTATTACGTATTTTTGAACATCAATTAACAATATATTTCTTAAATTAAATATATGTATATAGATAAAATAATTATGTATGCTTTATAATAGAAACATTCCAACGAGAGTCCTAAGTATATATCATTCAAGAAGCGTTTCACATATTTATAATACGAAGTTTTCTTCTGAGCTAAGAGATAGTTATTTTTATCATGAAAAGAAACCGGTACCATCTAAGAATTAGAAGAATATATTATGCCGTTTTTGTAACAACGAAAAAAATACTGCTTTTACTTCATTTTTATATAATAAAAAATTGAGGGCACGAAATTGATTTCAATTACCAATAGGTACATTGCTTCAGGCAATAAAAAACAGACTTAATTCATTACTAAAGTATACTCAAAAGCATCTAAGGAGGCCTATTACTTGTAACTAAATTAACAACAAAATTCTCTCCAAATTCGTTCATTAATATAAATATAGATGCTATTGTTTTCAATCTCATCTAAATAGTACCCCCTTTGCTCTCCATCCATTTAATATTGTTCTGTTATCCTACCGATGGGTCTGAGATGTCTCCCAATTGTTTTGAGTGGTCCAATATTCTTATTAAACATACTAAGACAAGGTAATTTATATTGTTATGCCATATAATTTTGATTAAATTCATCTTTATTCAAATTAAAAACCTCGCAGTAAGCAATCCTTGTTGATTAAATTAAACACGTTTCGCTTATATTGTATAAATTTAGGTCGGTTTAGAATTTAATAAAGCGACATGTCTTGCAATCATGATAAATATATGGTAAATTATTGTAGAACAATTCATGTTCGAGAATTTTTGTGACTGTCTTATTCTTACTTATTTACAATTAAAGACAGTATACGTTACTTGGAATATACATTTTTGTTTCAAAATATTCTTTTGATCTTATCTGAAATGTTTATTATTTATAGCAGTTCTCTTTTACAACCTTCACTTGTATCTTAGTAGTCGATGTATATATACATAGATAAACTAGCAGAACCCGCGGCTTCGCTTGCGCTAAAACTACAAAAAATCTCTAAATAGTTAGTTTCCTACAAACTTTAATCCCCTATTTTACTCCCATATAGGATGCTAAAACACGTATTTGTTTAATTTTATTGAAGTGCATTAATACTAAGTTAAAAGTTGAAAGTAATTAATTGGGGGACTATTCATCTCCTAGCTTTATCTCACATCAGCTAGCTAGTATCAAACAGAAAGGAAAATCGACATCTAAGATTTGATTTAATACTAAGTTACAAATGAAGCTAATAAAGGCGTGTTTCAAACTCACTCGATGCTGTAATGTATGTATATAACGTCTCAGTCTTCAAAATAAATAAATAATATAACATTGTACCTACAATTAATCACCATGTAAACGTCAAAAATGGGATGTGATTGATGTTCCCATGTCCATGGTGACCTTGGAGCGCTACCAATTTACATCACGTAAACGCCTTTTGTACATACGAGTAAAACGGAAAGCAAGGAAAATCATATATATATATATATATATATGTGTGTCATTTCAAATTTTCGTAACAATCTACACATGGCGATTGGATAACATTCGTGGGGTTGAAATTATGTATATCTATCTATACATATAATACAATTCTGAGTCGAATCCGTACATTAAATATTTTTTGAAAAATCTTATTGAAATAGTCATTATTATCGATACAGAGGCCGAATCTATAGTTTTTAGGATGTTTGTCCTTCTGTCTTAGTTTGTTATCCGGGTCAACATAGATACTTTTTACTGCGGGAAAATATCTCATCTCTCAGAAATCTATACTAAACATTAAAACGTGACTAGGGACTAACCCGAGCGGAGCAAGGGTGAGTGGCTAGGTTGGTCATAAGTTTTGCCGCTTTAGCACATAATTTAAGCACCTTACACGTCCTTTGAAAGAAAATTTTGATCAGCTCATAGCCGTAGTATGTAAAATGTTAGGTATTTGAGCATGTATAATCCAACTGATATCCATGAACTTATTAAATGACGTAATGTAAAAAATGGTAAGTTAATGTATAGTATATTTCTAAATATACACCTACCTATACTTTTTATATATGTTTATTTACAAATATTCTACTAGTAATGCAATACAAAATATAACAAAAGCAAGACAAAGTACGTCTCATTAAGGAGAAAATGCAGATTCTAGCGATTTTAGTCAGATTATAATTTCGTTGATCTTAATATTTTATCCTCATCTTGCATTGCATATTTGCTCTCAAAATCTTTCCATCTCAATCTCCTCCCATTCAACGGAAGTCACTAGTAAGATATAGCAAATATTCTTGTTTATACATATGTATAATACAAAAATAATGTATGGTTCATACATACATTTATATTCGGGAATAGTGAATCCGCTACTGTGACATAACAGCTAACATGATCGATGAATTTTAGATATCTTTATGTAATAACGGAAATTATATTATCAACCAAAGCTGTCTAACGTCCATACGTTATGAGATAAATGGATCTATTAATTGTTAGAGACGTATCTGCGGCCGATGGCAGCATTTAGTAATTCGCTGATTAATATGCAAAATACAATATATTATAGCAACGCGTATTATCGCAGTAAAATATAGCTCAGTCAAAAAGTTTTAAATTATTTTTTGAAAAACTACGTTGACGAGACTTATGAACTAAGCATTTCCGCTGTTAAATAGGTCTAACGTTCAAAATATAAAGACAGAAAAAAATAGTTCTTTCACATTCATAATATACATTAACATTAGACATTTTACATTATACACTACATAACAGTAATAGCCCAGTGAAAACGTATTCGCTTGAAAAACCAAGGGTAGTGGTTTCAAACCCTGGGTCTCGCACTTCTGATATCTTCATGTGCGAATCCTTTTTAAACATGGTCACCAGTGGCCTTCCGGATGGAAAACGTTGGTAATATACCTGCATCTCTAAAAAAACCAACTACTGAGTAGTATGTAGATGTGTGGAGTTCGTAACCCGCACTGAGCCAGGGAGGTGGACTATGGCGCGTTGAGGGAGGCCCATGCATAGCAGTACGAAGTTAAAAATGGCTGAATTATCTATATCTATACATATAATAAAATTGTAACTAAGTCGAATCTGTACATTAAATATTTTTTGGAAAATCTAATTGAAATAGACATTATTATTGATACAGAGTCCGAATCTATAGTTTTTAGATTTTTTGTCTGTCTGTTTGTCTGTCTGTCTGTTACCGCATCACGAGAAAACCACTGGATAGATTTTGATGAAATTTGATATGATGGTAGCTGGTTATCCGGATCAAAATATAGGATACTTTTTACCGCGGGAAAATATTTCATTTCTGAGAAAAAATACAAAAACTGCAATGTAAGAGTATACTAATATGTAAAACGTAAGAATTTGGTTTTTGGTCATCTGAACGCGGGCGGAGCCGCGGACAATGCTAGTTTTAAAATAAATTACATAAATAGATAGTGGCTGCACTGGTTACTTAACGAAAAAAACTTTAATATATTTTCTGTTAAGTCCAGGAAAAGGTAATGAGAGGTTGTTCTGTCACTTCTAATGAACTTAACTTTTTTTCTTAATAGCTTAGACTACTAGCGATTCACCCTCGCTACGCTCGGGTTCATACCTAGGTACGTTTTAAAGGTTAGTATGGAATGATAGATTTATATTATATATTCATTGGTACAAAACAAACAGTTCTGAACTCTTCGATTTTCCAGCCTTTCTTATGGGTTTTCCCTATTTTTTATACTTAAACCGCCCTTGACACACCCCCAACAAAACAAAAAAAGAATTATTCAAATCGATCCAGCCGTTTTTGAGTTAATGAGACTAACATATAATTATATATTTTATATATACTTCTATAAATTTATCGTTCAATTACTTCTCTCAAAATAAAGCTATAGTTGTATGACAACATAAAATTATAACATACGTATAAGTTAGTGAAAATATAATGAAATAAATGCATCTGGTAATTTTACCTACAATAAAAACAGATATAAATTTTCATATTGCAATATCAATTTTGTACAAACAACTGGCGTTTTTCTGCCTACTTCATTATTATTCAAGCGTAAAATTAACGAACTTTTCTGCTCTCGCTTAAAAATGCTGGTTCGACCTAATAGGAATTTTATTGTAGACCACATGTAATTAAAATTCTATGAATATTTAATGGGGATAGCATTCTAGAAATATAACACACTTCACATTAGTAAAGCATTAATGTAACCACATATTCTACTAAGAAGCAGGACAAGGTGTCATTTAACATCTATCTATATAAATAAAAATGAATGGTCGTAAGCGCATAACTCAAGAATGGCTGGACCAATTCGGCAATTTTTTTTTTTCGTGTGGCCCTTGAGGTCCACGTACGGTTTTAATAAAGAGAAAAAATGAAAAATTAACGGGAAAAAAATAAAATTTAGATGGTTAACACGGGCTAATAACTATTTATTACTATTTAAAACGTACCTAGACAAATATTACGTTTCCATGACATTACCATTAAAGTCATTACAAAAAAAAAAATCTTTTCATCAACATCTGTAGAACGACATTATGTCTAAACCCCAAGAATAGTAAACTCGTAAAGGATACGCCAAAGTACAATAAAAGATTTTTGTTTAAAATCATAATATTTACGTTTGTTTTTATATTAGAACTTCTTTAATCACACTTTACCATCAGTTTAGATCTATGGTTTTAATGGATTTACATACTTGTATTATAATATTACTAAAGCTATATAGCCTACTGCCTAGCCACCAATAATACACGAATAAACTCAAGAAAAATAGTAATACAAAGAACTGGAAATATTTTATAGATACATTAACGAAGTATGCCAAATATTTGTTTAATCAGAATTTTTTTAAGAATGCACAAATTGGAAGCTTAATCTATATTACAATAAAAAATGAGTGCATGTAATATTTACGCGCGGTGGAAGTAAAACTTCTTTGGCGCTGTGGCGGATATCGCAATTAAATTAAAATAAATATGAATAAATTATATATTTTTTAAATTATATATAATTATTTTAATAAGTAATAATTAATCTAAAATTACTAATAATAAGTATGTATTTTTATGAATAATAATTATTATAAAAATAAAACTTAAAAAAATCTGACTTCCAGGCACTAAAATGTAAAAAATAACTAAACGGGTGTTTTCATTTAGAATAGATACCTAATTAGATATTTTTGAAGTTGGTGCCAGCCTACAATATTTTAAGATAAGAATAGATATCTAATAGGTAAATATGATAAGCTATGAACTCTAATATAGTTGAAATATTATACATCAATTTGTGATGTATTTTACGTATCGAAATATATTAAATTTGCTTAGCATCGGCTATATCCTTTTTGGAAGTCACTTAATAAATATAATATATTTTTTTTAATTATTAGTAATAAATTTGGCTCTCACTTTCAGGAAACTCACTTCCGCGACATTCATTTTCCATTCATTGACTTCCCCTTTAGTCACGCCTAAAAAAGTTTTTTCTAAAACTATCATTATTATAAAGCCAAAAAATAATTAACTCTACTTACAATGTTTAGAAAAAAATAAAATATTTACATTGCAGATTATCTTAAAAGTGCCGAGGAAAAATTTGAAAACGTTGAAAGTTTTTCTAAGGTAAACCAGTGCTTATTTTAAGAGCGTTACGTATTTAAGCATATGTACCACGACGTTCTTGAGACATTTGTTTGCACAGAAAACACATGACTCCAACTTTATTGACTCAGACGCTGCTGAATCTCGTAAAGTACATGTTCTAAATAACTGGTATTTTTAAAAATAAAAAGTTTTCTTATTAGAAATAACTTAAAAAATAAGCTTTAGATGGAGACTTTAATAATATATGGGACTCATCAAAACAAATCAAATGATCCTAACTCGTGGTTTTTATAGGAATCATTAACAGATCTGGCTATCAAGATCCAGGCTTCATAAATAATTCAGCTCTATGTTATGAAATTTTTGTATTTCCTCCAATCACATACACAAGTTAATTTACAAGATTTTAAATTGATACGACAATAAGTGCTATCGTTTCTGATGGAACCAGTTGGCGCCACTGGTGAGTGAGGTCCTATCGCTATCGTTGAAAAGTATTTGTTTGTGCGGCAGAGTCAATAAATTTAATATAATAATTATAATTGTGAACGCGAAACCAGTTTTACCAGGATTTCAAATTGATTAATCGTAACCAAATAAATAAAATATTGACTTTTTCTTCAGTCTTCTTTTAAACCATCAAGATTTATTGCATCATACCGTGTCTGCCATAATTAATCAGGAATGGCAAAATCTTTACAACAATCATGAATATTAGTCAAAATCCGCGATAAAAAGCTCACAAACAGTAAATTTCAGTGTCATTTGACATTTCTAGAGAACTTACTCTATACTAGAGCCCTCTCACGACGAATTTAAGAGCGATAACCCTCGTTACAAGAAGATCATTCTTCACTCGGTGTTATTCTCGCACTAAATGTCAACGTACATTTTGCGTTCAAATGGCGTCGTCTAGTATTTCGCACTAGATAGCACTATGCCTGCAAAGCCTATCAGTCTGTTATTAGAGATACTAAGTACCAGTGCATACAAGTCATCCTATACAAACGACAAGAGTGATAACGACAGATTTTGTCATAGGTACTTAGGTAAGAGACTCTTATTAAGCTCGAAATTCACCACTCATTGGCAACAGTTACTTGACTCAAAGTGATATTGTACTTTAGCATCCTATATTTGTTATAATATTTTTTTTTAATCTGACAATTTAACAAATTAAGATCATTAGCAGTTCTCCAGTATGAAACGAATATTTGTTCAATGTTATTTTATCAGTCGTTAGCTGCCCATATTGTAATTTGCATGCTTTGTAATTAACCACATATTAATTTTCTGGAAACGCGACTCTTTTACATATGATTTTAATCCATTGAAATCGAAAAGTATTTATATGGTCATAAATTAAAAAAAAAATTATAACTGTCTGTCTGTTTGTTCCGGATAATCTCTGACACAGCTGAAAAAAAAATAAAACGTACCTAGGGACGAACCCGAGCGAAGCGAGGGTGAATCACTAGTATGTGTAATAATAATAATTGTGACAAGTGGTCTAATAACTTAAAACTACGAAATCCACACGATGGATTCGGAAACCTTTTTCTGTGTTAGCTTATGCATGACTTTCAAACAAACAAACGATTTCAGATTTATTTTGTTTAGATAATATTTATAGAAATATAAAGCAAAATTAAATAATATATTATATTAAGCATATTGTCAAGTGTTTATTTATTTAAATCACTTTCTCTTTGCTTTATTACTTGACGGCTACCATAGACGCAGTAATTCGATCAATCGAATACCTCTCCGTATCGGTAATGAGACGGGCGTCTAGTGATGCCAGACGTTGAATAAATCAAGATTTATCGTTGAAAGGTCTTACGCCTTTTATAGAAGAATCGAATAAATGGATGCAATGAAATAAAGTATATACTTGTTCAGTTTATATTTTTTTTTAAAGAAAATTAACTTTAAAAAAATCACGTAATCGATTTTGAACTTTTATTTCATTATAATACCTACTTACTACTTAAAATATTATAAAGAAGTAAATTTGTAAGTTTGGAGGTAAAATACTGATCCGATTATGAAAACTTTATCACTATAATGTTATGGCGAGTGCTAGATATGATTTTTTATTTCGATATAAATGTGTGGCACAAATTCAGGATTGGGGACTTTGCCCCTAGCGGAGTGGGTGGTATTTCTGGATAAGGGACGTGATAGGGAGTCGAAATGTTAAATAAAAATTGTCCGCGAACGTATGAGTAAAAAGTTATTGAGACTTAAAGTTACAACATTTCCATACATTTTCATATATTTTTTACCACCATTCGGAGTGGGTGGTATTTTTAGATAGGGGAGGTGACAGAGAGTCAAAATATATTAAAAATATTTGGAGGAAACGTACGAGTAAAAAGTTATTGAGACTTACAAGTTATAACATATCTAACACATTTCCATACATTTCTTTACCTAAATAAGTGATTACAACAGATAAACATACCTTTAACGAATAGTACGCATCCTTTTTTATGTACATTACACATTTTCACAACAATTAATGCTTTATTGTATTTAATATTTTAATAATTTCACAACACAAACAAAACGATCTTACATTTTGACAAAAGCAAAACTGACACTTTGTTTTATATTACCGCTTAAATGACAACAGATTATATTTGATTATTTTTGCTTTTTCTGTTGGTAAAATATTAATATTAATAAATAAATAAATAAATAAAAAGAAAAATATTATTTTCATTTCATAAATACATTTATGATTTTTTATCTGATTTATGTAAAATATATTGTTTTACAATTGTACATTTAGTAAAAAAAATCATTTTTTTATCTGTGAATATTTTTCAGTATTATTGGCGGGTGTTCTTAAAATACCGCGAAGTTTCATAATTTGTTACTCTGTACCCTGTATTCAATTATTATTTTCCATTAGTTATTAGTTTTTGTTAATTTTTATATGCTTTCATTTCTTGTTTTTGTTTTAATATTATTTTTATAGTTTTAAGTGTTTATAGTTTTAGTGTACTTAAATAGTGAGTTAGTTTTAGTTCTGTTAGTGACTTTTTGGTAAATATGAATATATTTAAGCTTACATCCACACATTTAAAAGACAGAGAGACCTGTCTAAGCTGGTTGAGGAGTGAAGGACTTATAATCAGTGACGTGGACTGTCCCATATGTAAAAATCGAAGAAAAATAGTGAAAAAAATGATATTGGAGCCGGGTCATGGTTTAGGACGGTTTAAATGCAGAGAGAAGCATGACCAAAAAACCATTAGTGCTACTCAGGGTACATGGTTTGAAAATGTTAAAATTTCGCCTGAGAAAGTGGTTCTACTCACTTACGCCTTTGCTAATAAATTTAATCAGGCGCAGGCTATCAAAGAAACTTCTATAGATAACATCACATCTTCAGCTACAGTAGTTGATTGGTACTCATACTGTCAGGAAGTCTGCATGATATCTCTAGATGAACAATTCGAGACTGAAGGCCAGATTGGAGGACTAGGTAAGATAGTGGAAATAGACGAATGCCTGGTAGGGAAAAGGAAATATAACCGAGGTCGTCCACGCGAAGGCAATTGGATATTAGGTATGATTGAAAAAGACGGCTCCGGTTATAGACTGGAAATATGTCCGGATAATAAACGTGAGCGTAACACTCTATTTCCACTTATTCAGAAACATATTGCCCCTGGTACAGAAATTTGGACAGATTGTTGGAAAGCGTATGAGGGCTTAGCAGACATACCTGGCAAAAACTACACTCATAGGACAGTCAATCATAGCTCTATGGGTGTAGGGAGATTTGTAGAGCCTACCAGTGGTGTTAACACTCAGGCAATAGAAGGAAGCTGGAAGCATCTTAAATATAAAGTGACAAATGCAGGATATAAAAAAGAGGCCCTTGCTGACCACCTGTGCACATACATGTGGCACAGAATCGTGAGAAACAGAAGAGAGGATCCTTTTGAATGTATGTGGCAGGCAATCAAAAATGTATATCCATTAAAGGAAAACAATTTATAAACGTGAGTAGACTATTTTTAAAATCTAAATCTATTATTTACTTTTGGTTTTTATTTTGCGACATCGTGGTTAGTTTAAGACATAGGTTATTTATTTATTATTCGTCATATCTTGGTTAGGTTAGGTTAGAACATTTAAGATTATTTATTTATTATTCCTCATATCTGGGTTAGGTTAGGTTAGAACATTTAAGATTATTTATTTATTATTCCTCATATCTGGGTTAGGTTAGGTTAGAACATTTAAGATTATTTATTTATTATTCCTCATATCTTGGTTAGGTTAGGTTAGAACAGTTGCCACAACGCACGAGCCGAGCGAGCGAAGCGAGCGTGCCGCGGTAGCGGCCGGCGAGTGCCATAAATGACTAGAAAACTAGAAAATTCGAATTTCACGCAAAGTACAAATAAAGACAATCATCTGGAGATTATTTTGACAATTGAAAGTGACGTTTTGACTCCAAGTGTCTAAATGGTAGTAATGTCAAAATAATGTATGGAAATGTTGTAACTTTAAGTCTCAATAAATTTTTACTCATATGTTCGCGGACAATTTTTATTTAACATTTCGACTTCCTATCACGTCCCTTATCCAGAAATACCACCCACTCCGCTAGGGGCAGAGTCCCCAATTCTAAATCGCAGCCAAATGTGTTTAATGTCAGAAACCACATTAACTTTAATTGACGTAGAAAACAAACTGGCTGTTGTGTTGCTTTAGCCATAACTATGATAGTTAAGCGGTAAAGTAATAAAATATACGGTAAAAAGACACCTAGAGATGGATCCGAGCGAAGCTTGGTTAAGTCACTAGTATTATATATACATTTACTATAGAAAGTTAAAGTTTATGTATATGCATGTAGAAAGCAATTTGCGAAATTAATGAATCAAAACTAAATAAAGAGCTATATTTATATTTCCAAATACTGTATACATATAAAATTCATCAGTTTGATATGAATTTCTGATTCTAATATCGTTAGTACCAAAACAAAGTGAGGACAATTTACCTATTAGTTAATATTAAAAAAAAATTCGTCTAGATTTCTTAACGAACACCTCTAAATGATGGTAAAAATTTAGCTTCAAACAAAATCAAAGACACAAGTAAAAGGTAACGTATTTAATAAACGAGTAAGATGCAATACGTCGTTATTTGCCTACTTCCTTTGTACTTGTTTGTCGAGTCCACTCGTCTGTACAACTAAAACATTAAATACCTAAGATTTTTATTGCATTTTCCACACTCTCATACATATGTATTAGAATGCTGTATAGCAGTACGTGTACATGGTGAACCGATGTGGTGACCTACTCGATTTTAAGGCTTTTTTTACTGTAATAACAAAAAAAAATTTTTCAATTTTAAAAGTTTTAGACCTGTTGGTCTCTTCTTTACTATTAATATAGAATTATAAAATATACCCAATATAAAAATATACACCGTAACACCATATAGCATGGTCTGATTTTCCATTAAGTAAACTCGAGCTTTTAAAAGATATGAATGTGATATCACTATTTATTATAGGCAGGGGCATTTGGTTACATTATATATGAGATATAATATCATTCAAATGACTGACGCGCCTTCGCTCGGAGGCTCGTTTCCGAGAGGTTCAATTTTCGATGAATCGATAGTATAAATCGCTACATATCGTGTAGTAGAAGATCCGAAGTAAAATTGGTCTTAATCCATCTGCTTACTTATCAAAAGTTTTTACCTATAATATTGACCATAATATATAAATAAAAAAGTTGTAATGAGTGTTGATATGGGAGTCATTAAAATAGTTTTATGTAATGCTTGATTTTTAGTAATATACATATATAATCGATATTTGAAAATACAAAGTATATAAGCATGTACAAGAAAGCTTGCTTGCAAAAATCAGCCTTTTAAAATTTTAAAATTTGAAACATGCGAGGTGTGCAACTATAAGATAATTGCAATGATCAGTAGCTAATTAGATGAACGAAATAAAGCGAAATTAGACATTCAGCAATATCATTGACCATAGTTCATTATGCAACTCATGTGCAATATACTTGTTCATATAATGTTATATTAAATAAAAAATAGATAAGTAGATAACGAAGGACGATGTTACTCCGGATCTTAGACTAATTGATGGTATTGATTATTTTGACTTTATGGCATCAATCACCTGCAGCTTATTCACATAGATCTATGATTTATCGTAGGAAAAGCCCAATGGCGTTGAAACATAATATGGTATGGGTGGCTAGTGCCTTCGCGTCATACTTTATGAAAATACATGAGTACTTTTTTAACACGTTCGCTGCATTACGAGATCTATCAGATCTCTTGCAGGACTTTTGTATTGTGCGTTGACTATAATCGTGTTGTTTCACTCCTTGCGGGAGGCTCTAACGTGTAAAGTTCTTTAAGTATGAGTAAGACAAATATACATATTTGCTTCCTACCTAAAGGTGAATTCGAGGACATAAAAAAAATTAATAGAGATGGATTAGGTCCCTAACGCACAGTAGTATAATTATTTTTATTCCTTGCGTTAGGAGACATGTCGATACTCGTGGAATCGTACGCCTCGTAGACGCAAGAGAGGGAGGGTGGGCGGCGCGGGCGCTGTGTGAATCGATTTAGTGTTGTCCTAGTGTCGACGTGGCAGGTTGCGCGCACGTTTCGAAAAAGTGTAAAAAAATTTTTATTTAATATATTTTATTTAATTATTTCATAAAATTGTTTTATTTTGGTGAGATTTCTAAGAATGAAAAATCAACGCTGGATTATAGTGCTGCATCGTCCAGTATAATTACAATTTTGGAAATATAATGCTTTTTATTACAGAATTCCCCGAAGGAAGATGTACAGATCATGTTTTCCAACGTGGCGACAAAAAAAGACGTTGTGTGGGTTGTTATGAAAAATTACGACGCACATTAAACAGCACTGACGCTTCTAAAAAAAGCTAAAAAAATTGTTACCATTTGCGCGCAATGCAAATAATCAACGTGCTTACCATGTTTTAATGAAAAACACTTTGTATAGTTTATAAATAAACTTCTTTAATAAAACTTTTTCAATCGACAACTGAGATATTATTTTATTCCCATCACTACTTACTACACATATTGAACTATCTTCGGTTGCGGTACGAGATACAATAGATATCTAATTTTTTTTTGGTATTTGTAGTTTATTCTAATGTCATAACTGCGTGCGAACCTAGTAAAATGTAAAGCAATAGGCTCTCTTGACCCACAAAAACTTCAAAATATATGTCATTAGTTTTTTGGGAGATAAAAATTATTTTCAAAACTGTATTTTTAGGAGACTGATTAGGTCTCTAACGCACCAAAGGGTAGGCTAGTTTCGAGATCTTTTAGGTCTCCTAAGCACCAGCTGAAAGTTCTTTCAAAATGATGGCGCAGTGAACGTGTTAACAAGTGCCTAAAAATCAAGTTATTTGAACTTTGTGTTTAGTAGAAATCACTCAGTAGCGCACTTAACCTATTAAATACAAGTTTAGATGGTGAAGTTAATTCATTGATTTGCTTAAAAATGTTTCAAATTTACTATTTAATATAAAAAAATATTTAAATTTATATAAAATTTATTCAAACAGTAATTCAAAACACAAACAGCGCAACGGAAACCATGAATATTTTTTCTGTGCACTGCAATAATGTTGATAATTTACTCAAAAGCTAATTTCCAAATTTGATGACAGTTTAGCTTTGAATGACCATAAAAGTCACAAATCTAAGATTATATCAAATTTTGATTGATATAGTTTTTTTTTTATTATATGATTTATAAAAAAAGATAATTTTCTATTATTATGGTGATTTTTCACATATTATTATAGCCAATTTTAAAATTGAAAATGTTCAAAAACACATTTTAGAATAACTAAACAGTCCGACCGATCTATAATAACTAAACAAACACTGTTTAACAGTCCGACTATCATTTAAATCATAATAACAATTACTTATTATATTAAATTATTATGTAACCATTAATTATAACGCATTTACACGTCTTCCGAATCACAAGCACGGAAGTGGAGCATACAGCTGCCATTAAATGGGCTTAGAGTAAAGCGTATATCACACAATGAGATTAGAAGTGTTTAATTCTAGATGAAACGAGCTTTAGCATGTAGAGCTTAGAACTGTAGAGTAACTTTTGAAGTAAATATACCAAGTTATAATATATATTTTCTATAAAAATAATAATGTAAGTAGGTGTAGGTGTTTTTGATATTTTCTCATTAAGTTTGAGTAAATATTACTATGTATTCCATCCCTAAGACTAAAATCACAAACTAAACATAATTGATTAAATTGGCAGGCAGAGTGGATTAGTGGTGATTGGTTTGCACCTAATCTATGCGTCAATTACGGTGTACGCTATGCAATTTGTAATATATTACAAATCTTATGCATTATTGAAGACGTTTCAATGATTTAATTAAAACAAAATTAGTAAACGATTTTGTCACAAAATATAGGAACTTCAAATTCTTTTGTATTTAGACTTGATATGGAATTTGGTTATATAGTTATATGCTTAGTTGTTATATCTATCATTCAATATGATAATATCATTCAATAAACTAAAATCAAAATGCAGACCCAGACTTAGACCTTTTCCCGACAAGTTTTAATTTTAACGGAAAGCTAAACTGTCTCTACGTATAAGACAAGCGATGTACCACTGCGGCAGTTTTTAAAAGTTGATGACATAATTTACACAAAAACAAATTTTTGGGATAAATATGTATGATAGTTTAATTTATATTAATAATTACCAGTAGCTTTGTTACTACTAAGCCGACTTAGACAACTGCTAGGTGTTTGCTTTGGACGATTACATATCTGCTTTGGTCTGATAAGGACTAAATTACCTTATCGGAAATGAAATTGTACCGTTATTCATGACCTTAATCCATATATCAATAATAAATGTTATGATATATCAATAAATACGCCTTACTTCTTTCTATGTTATTCTAATTTCACTTCGTTCATTTACATTGTTTTATCTCGAAAGAGGGTTATTTATAACTAGTGGTTCACCATCGTTTCGCTCGGGTTTGCCTCCGGAAAATCACAAGCAAATCTATCCCACGGGAACCGTTTATTTTTCCGGGATAAAAAGTAACCTGTTGTTAGACCGGTAATATAAGGTATCAATCAGCACGCCAAATTTTACGAAATTAGGTGCGTAAGTTGTTGTGTACTAAGCTGTATAGTTTTTTAACTATCCCACGGGAACAGAATCTAAAATATTGACCGGGGATCTAAGGTACCATCATGCACAATTTCATTTAAATTGGTCCAATAGTTTCGGAGATTAGCCCGTACAAACAGACAAACAAACAGAGAAACAAAAAATTTGAAAAAAAATCTGGATTTGTTCTATTTCTCTTCTTACTCCCCCCTGACTCGGTTTTTAGCATTTTTTTTCTATGTACAGACATTCGACCTCTACAGTTTTATATAGTGTAGATAATAGATAATTATTCAATGGTGTTTTTCCTTCCCAAATTTGTTTTTACTCTTTCTTTCAATATTTTTTTTAAACGTGATAAATAATTAATTATAGGGTATCTATAAGGGCAAGCATTACTACTCTACCTGGCTGGAAGAGTAAAGAGGTATAGCTAGTAGATCGAAAATTAAACATCAGTTCAGGTACTGTAACTTTACGTCCATATTCTGCGTAAGGATAATACTTCACCGACCGACTTTGCTCAGAGAAACCTTCTTCATATTGTTCTAACTTAATGCTAATAGAGCAAAAGATACGCTGAGAGAGATACGTTTTATTACAAAGCAATTGTCCAGTGTGATGTTCCATAGCAATTTACAGAAGCGCCAGTACCCGACGGCGTAATGGAATGATATCAACAGTACACTGCAAGTTTGAACAATGCAACTATTTAGTGTTTATCAACTCAAAGATTCAAATTTTATTTAAACACCAGACGTGACAAATTATTTATGTTTGCATACTTTTGACGTTAATTTATAGTTGCTACGTCGCCCAGTGGTTGAAATTAGATCACATTTATTATTGAAATTATATAAATAAATAATACTGAATTGTTTTGTTTTGACCTATCTATAGAAAAAAAATCCCATTTTTTTATTGATAACATTAAAGCTCCTTATTTAGAAGTACGCGCAGACACAAGTGCACTCTCTATTCCTTTTACTCTCAAACGCCGATGGGACGATACTTCGACACGACCGAGTTAGAGTTAAGGCGCAGGACCGACGGTTTTACGTGCTCTCCGAGGCACGGGGGTGAAACACCGCCAACTTCCCAACTCCGGGCTGTTACTCAGAATATCTTAACAGAAAGACTTAGTACTTAAACTTGGCCCGACTCAGGTCTCGAACCCAATAATGCTAGACACTAGATGATCCTATGGCTTTCATTATACGCACGGTATTTACTCTACTCGACTCTAAATAGTAATTACTACAACTTAATTTTACCATTACAAAAGGTTTAGTAAATATTTTATTTTGTTAATAGAATCCAATGAAATTTTATTATGTACTAGCGACTCATCCTCGCTTCGCTCGGGTTCGTCCCTAGCTTGATTCCCCAAACAAACTTTTATCCTCATTTTCAACCCCTTAGGGGATGATTTCCAGGATAAAAAGTATCCTATGTCCTTTCCAGGGTCTCAAACTATCTTCTTACCGAATTTCATCTAAATCGGTTCAGTAGATCCAGACATTACCGCCTGCAACGTCACAAACTCACAAACTCACAATTCACTAACACTACCTCTTTATAATATTAATATAGATTTTAATTATACTTCATATATTAATTAATTCTCTTTGAATCCATATAAAAAGCAGTCTAAATAATATATTCAGCATAAAAAATATGTTTTCTCAGTAATCTTTAATAGATTTATACTTTGATTGATTACATCTAAGCTCAGCTTTGAACTTGACCGTAAATGAGATCATCCTACAATGATATCATAGTATATAGATGAGAAACGATTTAAATTAATAACCTTTGACTTTAAGATATTTTAAGCTTATTACATAAAGTTTTCTACATTTTTAATTCAATCTTTTATAATGGAATTATGAACGTTTCATACAAAAAAAGTTTGAAATTAATAACTTTCTGGAATATGCTTTTATCTGCTTGTATTTATTTATCACTGTTCGTATATGTTGTTAGTTTAGTGGCTAATTTAAACAAATGCAGATAATGAAATTATTTTCGAGTCGGTATAAAAGTTATTAGGTTTTTTATATTAGGAGGATTTGATGATGTTAGATTTTTTTAAGTTTTTTAATGCCACACCGCTAAAAAATGAATGTTAGACCGACCTCCACTATATCCTAAAGGTGAAAATTTGGCACTGTATCCGTATCATTTAGCTATAACTAGATAGACAATCATAAGCAAATAATAGTAAGTGATTGTATACGCTAAGTCTTGCAGTCTATTTACTCGATAGGCAATTCATATAATGTACTAGCATTGCCCGCGGCTCCGCCCGCGTTTGATGACCAAAAACCCAATTCTTAGGTTTTATATATACTCTTTCATTGCAGTTATTGTATTTTTTCTCAAAAATGATATATTTTCCCGCGGTAAAAAGTATCCTATATGTTGACCCGGATAGCCATACCAAATTGCATCAAAATCCCTCCAGTGGTTTTTCTGTGATGCGGTAACAGACAGACAGACAAAAATTCAAAAAACTATAGATTCGGCCTCTGTATCAATAATAATATCTATTTCAATACGATTTTCAAAAAAATATCTAATGTACAGATTCGGCTTAGTTACAATTTTATTATAGGTATGTATAGATAGCCCTACAGTGTAGGCTCTATGAATCAATAAAAATATAACAGCTTTTAATTAAAATCTTGTGTATTCTATCAAAAGTACCTGTGAATTGTGGACACTTAAATATTCTTATTATTTGTAATAATAAAAATAAAAATCAGAGGTCATTGTTAATCTTTGAGTATGGAAATGGCCATTCACGATGCTGGTCTCTCAGGGGAGCCGTGAATACGGAATGCGGTAAAACGTTGCATAGTTAAAGGAAATTGGAATTGAACGTAACTGTCTAGCGATTAGATTCTATAGTTCTATTTCGTATAACCCACCTGAATGGACAGTATGCATCGGGTACACGTCGGTCTCCTCTCCCATTGCGATTTTATAAAACGATAAAAATACGAAATTTTGCATCACAATCTAGCTTCATTTACATATATATTATCTATATTTTATTTATTGTTAGCTATTTACTATATAATTTTCCTTTGAAAGTATAATATAGTTTAAATAAGTCAGAATAAGAGTTCTTTTAGTTTTTGACGTACATCTCTGACTAAAAGAGTTTAGCAGCCAGTTCTTTATATTTGGCT
Organism: Brenthis hecate; assembly: GCA_951806755.1. Lineage (NCBI taxonomy): Eukaryota > Metazoa > Arthropoda > Insecta > Lepidoptera > Nymphalidae > Brenthis > Brenthis hecate. Next base: position 4,997,734 of record OX638263.1, read on the forward strand.
TATTTCTTAGGAGACTAAATAATTTGGCAATGCTTGCAATTGCGGACCGTTCCTTAATGTAGCGCAAACAAGTAGTTTCCCAGGCCTCATCCTCAGTTAGCCAATTGTCACGACTATGTGTACTAGTATACGTTTGCACAAAATCTAAAGTATAATGAGGATATAAGCATAGAATATCTATTTGGTAGTTGACAACTGTTAGAGATCGAAAATAACTCCAACATTCTTCATAGCCATATCGCATTGGCTGGTGATGATCTTTGAGCAATTCCTTGAAACTTACTGAAAGATGGGGCCTAAATGATGCTTTACTCTTAAGAAATTTAAACTTTTTCGAGGGTGTCTTAATTGTACTTGTTGTACCAACAACTATATGAAAGCTATACGAATAAAAAAGCTCCTTTATACTGTTATGTGTTTGTACGTACTGTTAATAATTATGATATCTGGAAACATGGAAAAGAAAGAGTTAATAAAATACACCGAATCTATATACAAGATACTATAAAAGCAAACCTAATATAAACCAAAAGTTAACTTTCTACTTAATAATTAACTATATACTAATATAAATCAACATATATATATATACATACATATTATATATTATATATATATATATATATATATAATATTTGCGATTTGGTGGATATTAATCAAAGACTTGCATAATAACGTACTATTACTATTACGTACTAAGTAATATTGCACCGACGTTTATAGATATTGATTTTGTGCAGTGCATTAACATTTCTATAGTAGCGTTCCTTGATTGATGGCAGAACTTAGGTTTCCAACAAACATAATATATCACAAATACTGGAAACGTGACTCGCTTCTTAACGGGGGGTCTCAGTAATTTAATTGCATCGAACATACAGTTTCTTGGCTTTAGCGCACATGTTACCTAATTATTTTTAGCTAAAGTACAAGTTTATTCCATTATATATTAATAAATAACTGTAATAAGTAATATTTATTTTGCTTATTAGTTTACGGGAATGGTAAATTATAAATCCTTTTATAAACAGTTGCGTTTGTAATAATTAACAAAACAATCTATTTGGATTTCTGTACCTAAGAAGAGATAAAAACTGATTGAATAAATCTCAAAATCAACCGAAAAGCTTGAGATCTAGCGCTTTTCGAATGCCTTTCATAAAACAAGCATACGTATTAAAACAGATTTTAATATCTCACTTAGCTATCTTCTATACTAATATTATAAAGAGGTAAAGTTTGTGAGCTTGTGACGTTGTAGGGGTAATCTCTGGATCTACTGAACCGATTTAGACGAAATTTGATATGAAGATAGTTTGAGACCCTGGAAAGGACATAGAATACTTTTTATCCCGGAAATTAGCCCTTTAGGATGTGAAAATGGGGATGAAAGTTTGTATGGGGAACCAAGCTAGGGACGAACCCGAGCTAAGCGAGGGTGAGTCGCCAGTATTTTATATAAATATTATATTTCATTTAGGAATCAAACATAATACTGCCCGATGTTGTACTGTTTTGGTTAGACTTACCAAACGTCACATTTAATAATAATGTATTAACATTAGGTCACTTTGATAGTTGTCGAATCCGCATAACTAGCTTATCTTTATTTTTCAATAGATCAATCTCTTGTTAGTATGATATTGTAAGATATTTTACACAAAAAAATCTATCATTCAATCTACCATTTATACACTACGCTCGACCTCCACGTGATATTTTAATCTGTTTGTACGTTCGTGAGAGAACAAAAAGTATGATTGATAAATAACGATATATACTTGTATGGTAAATTCATATCAAATTGTACAAGGTAATATAGTAATACATAGTCGAACGATTACATTCATCTGCAGTATTTATGTTTTTATTTGAACTAAACATTAGTATCTACAATGTAAGTATGTACAGTACCATCTCATAAGTATTGAGCCCCTTTTGGCGACTTACTGCTGGGCATTGTGAACAATAAAATATATCTATTTATTTAGCTATAATACATAAATATATATACTACTAGCAGAACCCGCGGCTTCGCTCGCGCTAAAACTACAAAATTCTAAAATGGTAGGTTTCATACAAACTTTCATCCGCTATTTTACTCTCTTATGGGATAAATTTCGAAAAATGCTAAAACACGTATTTAATTGTATTGAAGAGCATTAATACCAAGTTTCAAGTAATTCTCATCATAAATATTTTTTTGGATTGTATTACAACGTGTTTTCCCGTGGGAAAGAGATCTCCTGCGGTAAAAATAGCCTATGTTACTCTCCAGCCCTCCAACTTTCTCCACACAAAAAAATTACGACAATCCGCCAAGCCGTTACCACGTGAAAGAAAGACAAACAAACAAACAATCAAACACACTTTCCCATTTATAATATTAGTATGGATGTATATTTCCATAAAAATTCTGTTCTGATTTACAGCTAACTCTAGTATTACTATTGTATAAACATTACTACCGATTTCCCACACGTACGACAAGCCACGATCTCGTCCAAGGTCTGCCTTTTAAATCATAATATCAATATGTTATTTACACAATGGCCATAAAATTAACTTGACCTTAACATTTGCATACACAAATTCAATGTTTCTTATTTCTTAGTTAAATAGATGTGTTATGTATCCTTTTCCTTCTACTAATACTATTGTTACTTTTTAATTTTTCGTTTTTTCACCCATCAATATACAAACAGACCGATGCGACTTTTTGAATATACATAAGTACATTCATATATACAACTAGCACTGTCCGCGGCTCCGCCCGCGTTCAGATGACCAAACACAAAATTCGTAGGTTTTACATATTAGTATACTCTTACATTGCAGATTTTGTATTTTTTCTCAGAAATTATACATTTTCCTGCGGTAAAAACTATCCTATATGTTGACATGTCTACCTATATGTTGACTATCCTATATATGTTGACGTGATGATAGCGAGCTATCATCATACCAAATTTCATCAAAATCCGTCTAGTGGTTTTTTCGTGATGCGGTAACAGACAGACAGACAGACAGACAGACAAAAATTTTTAAAACTATATTTTCGGTTTCTGTATCGATAATAATGTGTATTTCAATAAGATTTCCCAAAAAATATTCAATGTACAGATTCGGCTTAGTTACAATTTTATTATATGTATAGATTTACAAACAAGTTATATCAATCAGTATGTTACGAATAATTAATTACTCATGGACTGCTTACTACCGATTATATAATTAAGCTTTTAATTTTCGAATGTCAACTTACAATAATTGGGACCATCATTAAATAGTTTCTGAAACGTAAAAAATCTATATATAAAGCTTTAAGCTTATATTGTTCTTGTATACTTTTTCCAATATATAAAATGTTCGGAGATTAAAAATATCCAGTTTTCTCCTGGGTCTTTCAAATATTTCGCCATTTTTTATTACGCCGCTGCAAAAGTTTAGCACGTATTATACTGACAGATTTTCATTTATCATATTACAGATTGTGAGAGTAGACTTTAAATGGGGTGTGATTCGGATATGTAAGTACTGATGTATTGAGGCTAACGTGACACTTCATTTTACGTCATGTTTTTAAGCATTTTGTATATGTAATATATATATATATATATATATATATATATATATATATTAGAAGAGCATGAAATGATTATATACAATTAATTTCCTTTTTAAAGAATTGTTTTTCTCTCTACATAGCGTGATACGACGATAAAAATAGTTTACGTTAATCTGTTCCAAATTCTTGGTCTATCTGTTGAAGCACTCTTGCTAGCCTCTCTAATTACCTCGCAAGGCGAGACTTAGAAAGCTAACGTGAGCTTATATTATATAAGAATCGGTTAATAAGGCAATTAGTATAAAAATAATGACTAGAAATACGGAAATATACATAAAGCAAAATAATTATATCAATTTCAAAGCGTATTTATTATTAGAATTGTTGGTAACTTTCCAAGTTGGCGGACAACTTTATAAGGCATAATATATAAGTCGTAATTACAATAATATATAAACAAATTCTTCTTTATAAATTACTTTGTTTTCATTTACTAGATTTGAAAGTAATTTTCTTCTTCTATTATGCTATACGTTATTGAATATAGATAAAAAATAAAAAAAAAAACATAATTAGGGCTGCTCCACACTACAGTGCCGACCATAGTCCGTTCTCGGTCCGATATCCTCTGGTATCATCGATCTGGTAATTTATTTCTATACAAGAAACGTTACTGGAGCGTGATTATAACAATACCTTACCAGACCGATATCAGACCGAGTGCGTACTGTGATCGGCACTATAGTGTGGAGCGGCCCTTAATGTTTCACTAGTTTATGGTCGCAGATCAGCTCATAGCGTGATGTTAGATAGTCATCTTCAGTAAATATGCTTTAAAGTGATAAAATAATATTTCTAATCGGTTTAATCCCAGAAATTGATTTTTTGAGAGATTGAGACCCGGGATTTGTACCTGCTTCATTCGGTTACCCAAGCGAGCACTTTACCACTGGGCTGCCACTGCTTTGTAAATTATTTATATACATTTTTCTAAATAAAACTGACAACACATTTTCAGTGCTTTCCATTAGTATCCGAAATGCATCAAACCAACGAAGCAGGAAATGATGAATTAATTGCACTGACAGCTGGCTGGCGTTACGTTATGTCCCATTTGGCCGATTACATACGCAATCCTGTCAGTATATTCACCATCAACACTTAGGTATAATGAATTTTAGCACTATATTATATGTATACACTATGTGATAGGACTATATGCGTTGACCTTGCCGGGATGAAAATTGTCCTTGACCTGCTATATAGAAGTTCATAGCGGTTTGGTTATGATAAGTGGATTTTAAACCATTCTGCATAAATTATCACCGTAAAAGTGTAGAATAAACTATGCTTATAATATTATTAGGCACGTAATTACATGTTTGTTAAACACTATTATCCCATAGGATCTTGATGTATCGGGATAAAAATCTTTATAATATCTTAAAGATACAACTGTGTTGTTATGTATGTATGTACATTTGTACATGTAATGAGGGCAAACAATAAGACCCAATTTGTATATCACACTACTACTATTACATACGTAGACTGGCTGGAAGCGGTTGGATGCGTAGAGCTGAAGATCGAGCTCAGTGGACGAAAGCAGGCTGAATATGATGATGATGATGATGATGATGACTACTATTATAGATGGGAAAGTTTGTATGAGCCTGTACGCATGTGCATGTTTATAAGCTCTTCACTCTGAAGTCTGAAATAACTAGATGGATTTTGATGAAATTCAGTACAGCGATAGGCTAAATATATCCTACTGTTAGTTATAAAACTTATCAATAAGTGGCGCTGTCGGTGTATATTTAAATATAAAAAGCATCTATGGACACACCCAAACGAAGCAAGGGTAAGTTGCTAGTTACTAATAAAAATAAGAGACATTTCTTTGAAGATTCCGTAATGTTCATCATAACATCCAGAATATCGTTAAATTTACCTCATATCAAGGAAAATGTGAGTTTTTGAGAAATAGTAAAAAGAAATGAATATAAAAATTTTATGAAAAGCTTACTGCATAAATTATGATGTTTGATATGTCACATACTATAAGTAATATGACCTACTTTTATTTTTAAAAGTTTACGCGAACTCTTGTGCTAGTATGTAAAATAACATAAAACTCAAGGAAGTCGACTTTGAATTCTTTTAACCTTTTTTGACATACAATGTATCTCTGTAGGTGTGATTTAAAGGTTTTAAATATGTAGAATGTAACCTACGTTGTTTTTGGACATAACATTTAAGTTACCATTGAAAGAAAGAAAAACTTAAAAAAAACCGACTTCCAGACACTAAAATGTAAAAAATAACTAAACGGGGGTTTTCATTTAGAATAGATACCTAATCAGATATTTTCGAAGTCGGTGCCAGCCGACAATATTTTAAGATAAGAATATTCAATAGGTAAATATTTATTTTACGAATCGAAATATATTAGATGTACTTTGCACCGGTATTTCGTAATTATATTTCTATTGTTATAGGTTGCTCCTCAACCGCTCAAACTCATTCGTTTCTTCCTCACAATACTAGTACGTGATACTGGCAGAATGTATTGCGTCTGTTAACGCAACTCTAAGCCACTAAAGAAAAAAACACAACAAATAAAAAAGAAAATAAACAACAATATTCGACATGTACCGTGATTTCGTGGTATCCCTAGGAATTTCGTGAAATTTCTGATATCCTTATTTCCCTACGATATATAGATAGCTCCGCATCTAAGCCTAAGGTAACATATTATAATCTTCTTTAATAAATAGGCTATAATAAGCTACGAGTTTTTTTTTAATCTAACCAATAGTTTAGGAGTTTAGCACGTTCAAACAAACAATATAGAAATAAAGAAGAATAGATGATATATAGATCATATATTTAAAACTGTCCGCAAGCTTATAACTAAGTTAGAAATTCTCGCAAAAGATATTAATTTTCTCTTCAAAGTCGGCATTATGAAATCTCCGGACACTAAATAACTGAATTTTGCGCGAATCCAATGCACGTATCAGTCATGGCGAAAACAATGAAGTTATGGCAACGGCTAATGTATTTATCAACTCCTGCATCTCTTCCATGCAGACATTTTATTATTAAATCACTCTCCAAACAACCAACTTTGCTAGTTTTCTAAATGGATCTTCCTAATTGACTTTAGATGTACATTATGCATAAATGAATACGTATGAGATTGTTTAATTCAATTAAAGTTCTAACAATTCTACTGAAATAGCTACAAATACTAAGTTTGCAGACGAGCAAATGGGTTGATTTTTTTTACGTTTATTCTTTATAATAGTTTTGTTTCAATTAAAATATTTCTTGTTTCATTAAGTTTAATATTATATAATTATTGTATTATAAAAATATTTTATAAGAATATTAGTTGTGGAAATAAGTAAAATAAAAATATGAAGTCATAGAAATGATTGAATGCAAAGTTTTGAATTTAAAAATATTTTTTAAAGTGTAAAGATTCACAATATTGGCGTAATAACGTGGGTTCCAATAACAGATATTTTCATTGTATATGCTCTTTTAAATTCAGAAGTGATTCCACCTAACACATTTTGAGTCTATATGGAAACTCTTAAATTGAACCGGCTCTTATCCAAATAGGAAACGTCCGGAAACTAAATTGTTCAGCTATCGGAAATGACAGGTAGAGCTTTTTAAAGTGCAAGATTTTCAAATGATATAACAAAATTTAATATAATGTTATTTTAAATAAAATAAGTATCTAATTTGATTTCTATGATGTAAATTTATTTTTGATGAACAGGATTTTACTAGTATTTTGATGATAAAGGTATGTTTGCTAATTTGACGTTTTTTTTAATGATGATTTTTGTTATAAAGAGTTTTTTATCTGGAATGTGCTATTTGCTATTTTTTTATCACTTAACAATATAACATTCATTAGTTGGGTCTTCATTTGCGTCTATAAGCCATAAAGAAGCGAAAAAAAAAACTATATTTTTATTGAATATTGGATATTTACATCAATTTGAAAATAATAGTTTAAATAATTAATTAGTACATAATAATTTCTCAGTATAAAGTTTTAAATATATATAAGTATATATTAATTTATCTCTCTATTTTATGTATTTTCGTATGAAATGCTATATCTTTCATTATAAAGTACTAGCAGAACCCGCGGCTTTACTCGCGTTAAAACTACAAAAAAAAACTCTTTGGCTTTGTGCTATTGGTAAAAATGTATGGAAGTCTGCCCGATTCGTAAACATTTATGATTATTGTTCCGCTCCCTTGGATAGTAGCATAATGATATATAGCCTATAGCCTTCCTCAATAAACGGGCTATCTGATGCAGAAATACTTTTTCAAATCGGATTTGTAGTTCCTGAGATTAGCGCGTTCAAAGAAACAAACTTTCCTTATTTATAATATTAGTTAAATATATTGTACACGAAGTACATACATCTTATTCTGCATACAAAAGTACCTAAATAGATTTTTTGCTACCTAAGCTAAACAATTCAACAAAGAAATTCGAAACTTGAAGACTTGTTTATGCCCTTATTTCAATTCAGTCAACGTCTTCGCGTAGAGCTCAGGATATTTATTCTGTATCAGTGGGTAGTTCGCCGCACTCGGCTATGCATGATGCATCTCAGCAAATTTTTTCGAATGCACTGGACAAACTCAATCTTTCGACCAGTGTTATGCTTGTCAATATTATTTATATTATTTACAGTACATGAGCGACCGAGATTCGCTCGGCGTTTTTCGGAATAGATATAAATTTTGGGACTTTTTAAAAGAGACACCTATATAGATAGATTTAAAAAGCAAAATCTTATCTAAATACAAAACTTGATTCAAATAGAGCCGTTTCCAAGGTACACGTTTTTTTATATAGGTATATAGATTAATTAATGAGCAATTTTAATTAATATTATAAGATGAGATATGAAAATTTACACACCTACGTTTGTAACTATAATCGGTTATTGTATTTTTAATTCTCGGGTATCATTATATTTTAAATATTAGACTAATTAATTAATTTAAAAATTCTATAAGTACTTATTAAGGAGTCTGCTGAACGCCTTTTAATCTTATAATACTTATTTTTTTCTTATATTACCTTAATTCAGTATTGTTTTCATTTAATATTTAATCTGTTGACTGAATGTAAGAGTAGGTATACTCTATATCGGAATATTGGAAGCATAGACGTAGAGAAATGTCTATGATTGGAAGCTATACGATTCAATACGATTTGACAGGTAAGACTTTCTGCCACGAGTTTTTATTTATTTGTTATCATTAAAATATTTAAAATACTAGTTTTTTTTATAATCTAACACTAGCATTGCCCGCGGCTCTGCCCGCGTTCAGATGACCACAAACGAAATTCTTAGGCTTTACATATTAGTATACTCTTACATTGCAGTTTTTGTATTTTTTCTCAGAAATGAGATATTTTCCCGCGGTAAAAAGTATCCTATATGTTGATACGAATTTCATCAAAATCAAATCTTTTGCCTACAATTGCTTTTACGGAGCACGTGAGCGTATTCAGTAGATGCAACATCGAGTTGATGCGTCACAAACAAAATGTCACATACTACAATAAAACTAAATTGATAGAATATTATAGTGCCATCGCATTGACAAAGAAGTTCGTTTTTTTTTCAATTCAATAATAAGTGTATTTTTATGTTTCAGGTTCAATTCAGATATTAATGGCTAAAATAAATTATCATTCCGTCATACTTACTTCCTATTTTTATTATTTGTACATTAATATAATAAATATGAAAATGTGTCTGTTCGGTCGTGGTTGGTCTTTTTTTCAGGCAACCAATGGAATGACAAGCTAAAGTTATTTTTATAAAAAACTAGCAGAACCCGCGACTTCGCTCGCGCTAAAACTACGAAAAAATATCTAAAAAGTTAGTTTCAATACAAAATTTCATCCCCTATTTTACCCCCTATAGGAAGAATTTTGAAAAATGCTAAAACACATATTTAATTTTATTAAAGAACATTAATACCGAGTTTCAAGTAATTCTGATCATATTTTTTTTTGGATTGTACTATAACATGTTTTCCCGTGGGAATTAGATAATTTCCCGCGATAAAAAATATGTCTATGCCACTCTCCAGCCCTCCAACTATCTTTACATAAAAAATCACGCCAATCCGTCATTACGTTTCGACGTGAAAGAAGGACAAACAAACAAACAAACAAACAAACAAACAAACAACACACTTTCACATTTATAATATTATAAAAGACATTGTTTATTGAACGCGTTATCGGAGGCTGCTATTCTGATATATGAAGTGGTTTCTAAAGGTATTAAGAAAGATTAAGAATTAACTAATAAAAATTACAAAACTGTTCAATTAGAAAATTGAATCTGTTGTTAAAAATGATTTCTCAATCATTAAAACTTAATACACTCAACAGCATAATACACTAAGGTTGGGAAATTGTAAATCAGACAAACCAATAGAGGGTTTGATAGACAAAATTACTTTTATAAAATACTATTTTTCACTTAAACAAGAGTAACAAACATCCTTACTTATAAACTTTCTCATTTATAATTAAAATACGGATAATCTTGAATATACTTGTAGTAAAAACCTCGTAATGATAGAAGGATAGACTAAAATGATGAGTAATTACGGTTATAATGAATTGCCGTATTGAGATGTGGTGTATTTAAAACACTTGTTAATTAAGCGTGTTTGTTTTATTTATCAGGTTATAATGATAATAAGCGAATTGCGTGACATCATCTACTAATTGTACGAAAAAAATATGTAAGCATGTAAATATTTATATGGTAAATTATTTAATACTATCGATAAATATTAAAGGAAATACTTGAATTTATAGATAGAAATATAAGAAAAATATTATGGAAACAAGCGACTCGCCCTCGCTCCGCTCAGATTTGTACGTTTTGTAATATAAATTTCTCAGAGATGAGATATTTTCCCGCAGTTAAAATGATCCTATATGCTGACCCGGATAACCAGCTATCATCATACCAAATTTCATACAATTTTAATTCATGTATAGCTACACATATAATTCAATATCTAAATATATGTATAAACAAACCTCTATATACATATGATAATAACATGAACGAATAAACCACTGGACGAGACATAAAATACAAATGTATGAAAACTCGTTCAACCAAAAGACGCATAACGCACACAAAGATTTTATTACATTATTATACACACAGGTACACAATACAATATTTCTAGTGCTTGAACGTAATCGATAAAATACATATATCGATGAACCAATTAATGACATTTTAGACATTGGTTAGCATAGTCATCATATTTTACATCTTTTAATTTAAAATATCTGTATTTATTATAATAAATTAAAATAAATGAATTAAAGAGGCAATAATAATGTGTCAAATAATAATTATTTTTTAATTTGATTTATATAAATACGATGGCATTGATGGCAGCATTCTGTTGGCCTATAATAATGTTAATGAACAAATGAATATCGGGTGTATATTCCATTAATATATAATAAAAATTATTTTTTAAAGATTAAAAAAATATTAAGCTAATTTAATTAAATAAAGTGATTTTGTTGATTCTGTTATTGAATTATTTTAATTGGCAATTGATTGTCTCGGGTAGCTTATAAAAATGTGACACTGTCCTAATATTGCTCAGTTCTTAATAAACATTTGTGAAATTAGGAAAAAGAAAAAGTGATTGCAAATTAAAGTGAGTGTTGGATCGTGAAAGTAAAATAGATCGTGAAAGTAAAGTGTTTTATTACAAATCGCCAACCCAGAAGTTTAGTGCTAAAACATTATTGTTTGATTTTGTGTAATTTATGTGTTGAAATAAAATGATCTTTATTATTATTACAATGGACTAATATTCCAAAGTATATAAATGTGGTATAAAATAAAATAAAAAATTAAGTACACATACTAATTATAATTTTTGCATTTATATTTTTATGTGACTTAGAAAATATTTTTATAAATTTATTGTCATCAGATTGTAGGATACTGTGATAAAAGTATTTTATGTTATTGTACTGTACAAATAACACAATTCGTTCAGTTATTTCGTCAAATATCGATATATTTTTCGACATTGTCAAGCACTAGTCGATGTCAAATGGACTCACTCGACAGTTTAGTCATTTGTTCTGAATGGTATAATCCAGGGATTTTATGATGGTTGTCAGATGTCAACAATACATAGAAATATCGACTATATTTAACATAGTTGGATAATATGACATTTTATTTTACAATTTTAATTGTGTGATAAATTTTCCTGGCTACTAATAAGACAGATAAAGGTACGTCCGCTTATATGTCTGGTCCAGTGACTTATTCGTTCATGGATAATAATTACGAAACAAAATAAAAGTTATGTTAGCGAGAAATAGTATCAATAAAATAAACTGCAAATGTAGGGTACATTGAATCGTAATTTCAGTCCTTTCGGCGAAAAAAAAACCTAGAAAACGAAAAGAAAAGACCTCTTTTAGCTAATACAATATTTTTTATAGTTTATCTCATATTTTTATGATCAATTTTGAGAACAAAGTATTTGGCACCTATTTCTAAAAACATTCAAGCGCACATGAGTACTATACTTATATGTATGCAGTATGTTTTTAAATCGAAACCGCAGCGACCTAGTACGAAGTTGTACTCAATCACCACTATAATTAAAATATTTGTATTTCATTTTTAAAAGACTTGTCACCATTTCTTATACCAACCGCAAAAGCTTTTAAATGTTTCTAGCAAAATGAACAGGATAAGATGTAATTACTTTAAAGGTCAAATAGTGAAATCAAGATATATAGACATTAAAGTAAAATTTCCTAAACGAACATTTGCCAACTGAACCATGCACAACTTATGTCGATATATTATTATTCTATACATATAATAAAATTCTAACTAAGCCGAATCTGTACATTAAATATTTTTTGGAAAATCTTATTGAAATAGACATTATTATCGATACAGAGGTCGAATCTATAGTTTTCAGAATTTTTGTCTGTCTGTCTGTTACCGCATCACGGAAAAACCACTGGAGGGATTTTGATGAAATTTGTTATGCTGGTTATTCGGGTCAACATATAGAATACTTTTTACCGCGGAAAAATATCTCTTTTCTGAGAAAAAATACAAAAACTGCAATGTAAGAGTATACTAATATGTAAAATCTAAGAATTTTGTTTTTGTTCATATGAACGCGGGCGGAGCCGCGGGCAATGCTAGTATATACATAATATTATGTAATTTAATGTAATATGTGAAATTGTTAGCTGTTTCAGAATGGCAATGGCACATCAAGCTTCGTTATAAAGTTTGTCACTGCATGTGACAATTGCATTTGGTACAATAGCGGTTGTTGAAAACTTATCACAAGTTACCTTCATACAAAATATGTCCCAAGCAACTATTTGAAGCAATATTAGTTGAGTTACATAACAGTGAGGTGTTTTGTACTGAAGACGTTCTATATTATCTTCATTTTTATGTGAACGTCGCACCCTTTCGAAGAGCAATGGACTGTAAAGCCGCGCGCCGTATCTCCGCTTTCTCTTTATTATGTAAACAAATATAGATCTACATATTATATTCAAAATATTACTGCTTTTACTGAAAAATATATTTGTGCTAATATTATGAAACTGAAGATATTGTTTCTTTTTGTTTTAGTTTGTTTGAGCGTACTAATCTCGGAAATTTGTAAATTTTACCTCGGGAAAATTCTTATTCCATTCATAGCCTACTTATTAAACTTATTGATGAACATCAACTAGTAGCGGAGCAATCAAACTAAATAAACTACGTCAGTGGAGCCACGGGCAAAAACTAGTTTATTACATTAAAGAATTTGAGTTATTTCAATACTTATTTCGATTATATTTATATTGTTTATGGTTATTTAATTTTTAGAATAGTTTATATATCATGTCTTTGACAACTGTTTGTAATATTGTAGGTCAGGAAAAAATCACTTTGACATCATACAAATGTAAGAGAATAATGATAAAATTTTAGTTTTATTTACTTATTTGAAAATTATATGAAATTAGAAAGTTGTAACTATCAAAATGCTTGTTTACAAGGAAGCCGAGGAACAATGTTTACAAAAGATAATAGGGTACGGAACGATTATGTTCTTGTTATTATACGTATTAAGGTTCATAAAATATTTGGGAAAACGTAATAAAGACGCCGAAAATGATAGAAGAACAGCTCAAAATTCGCATGTTACTATTAATGCTGATCCTGGCACTGATGAGAAAATAACAAAAAATCGACAAAGGAAAAGACGACGTCATAAATTTATACCAGAACAGTGGTTGGCAAAAGACGATCCTTGCTCTTGCCACGAGTTCGAAGACTACGAATAACTTTTTGCTGCCAAAACATATTTGTAGAAGCCACTCAATTGGAAAGTTTTATATAGAATCAACTTAATTAAAAATATTGAAGTCAAAGTATTGTTATGTCAATGTGAAGTTTAACATAAGTAATTAAAACTTTAATAAAAGAAAACTCTTTACAAATTATGCGAAGCCTCAAAATTAATGAGTCAGTGTTAGAAGATAGTCCCCTTTAGATAAGTATTATAAAAGCATACCTGATATTGCAAAACTCTTTTCCGTTTAAAATTCTCGATGCTTAAACTTTTCACAAACAGTTGAATCATCTCTTATAAAGTTTAGACCATAGTGTATTAATCTATAAAATATATTTTAAAGCTTTATTCATAGTTTGGCGCAAATGGCCTTATTAGATGAGTTACATAATCGTTTTAATAGCACTTAACAAAGACAACTTAAGCGAATGTATAATTTGTGAATAATGTACAAGAAAACGGCGTTCGTAATTACTGCACTACGTTTTGTGGTATGTTACTTGAAGTAATTAGAGAGAAAATAAGATCGTAAAATACTACCGTATAACTACTTTGGTGAAAATTTTATTACATTTTCACACAATGGCTTATTAAGTTTTCTAGGTGAGTTAAAATTATTATAAGAATTATTATAACGTCTATTACTGGCTATTTAAATTACAAATAAATGACTCAACGCTCTAACTGATTTTTATGTTAAATATGTAATAGAATAACTTATCAAGTAATAGCTTACGATTCTTATTCCATTTTGAGCTCTCATCTTTAATGTATACTAGTATAGGTTTCTTTTAGAGTTTTGAACGTTTTACAGCAAACATGATCACGGAGAAGAGTAAAGTTTTTGACGTCTCGAAAGCTATTATATAGTATCCCTAATTTTTAAATTGCTTTACAATATCGACACACTAATATCTTGTGCGACAGTTTACGTCAAGCGCAAGAACTTGCGGTCTTCTGATAACAACCGCAGTGCGCTTGACATGCTATTGGAACCAATAACTGTAGGGGATAGTTACTCTGGTATTTACTCATTAAGGCTATTTATAAATAGGTTTTAGCCTGCAACTTGCATAGGTAGATCCACCGTAAATGATAAATTAAAAATTTAGAAAAACCCCGATCATCTTGGACTGATTTTTATTAAACATAATTAAAAACACTTCCGACTAATTCAGGTTTCAAACAAAAAAGAACAAAATCAAAATCGGTTCATCCGTTCGGGAGCTACGATGCCACAGACAAACACATACACACAGACGAGTCAAACTTATAACACCCCATCGTTTTTGCGTAGGGGGTTAAATACACATAATATCAAGGGTGTAAACTGTCCCTATTTTTGTCATATCAATCCGTTGGGTCTTGGCAGCGTGAACAGACTTTAATATTAATATGTTACTAATATAATTAGCGTTCTGCTATAAGCTCTAATTTTTTTTTTCGCAGTGTACTTTCATTGTATTTGAAAAACTTAAAGAAAGTTAGGTTCTCTCAAAAATGACATGCAATGTGGTACCTCACGATCTTACTGGTAAAGCAAGTGGTAAATATGTTGAAAATAATTCGCATGCTACTGTTTTTGATCCCGTATTTTTTTTTACACGTCATGAAGGAGTTTAAATTTTCATCATTACTTTTTACCCATTGCATATTATCAATATAGGAATAAACTGTTAAAATTTCTGCTACTTATGGCCAGTGATTTGGTCTGAATTTGCAACACTTCTTACCCATGAATTACCCCAAATATTTTCAACCGACTTCAAAAAGGAGGAGGTTTTCAATTCGACTGTATGTTTTTTTTTTTTTTATGTTTGTTACCTCAGAACTCCGTCATTTATTAACCGATTTGGAAAATTTTTGTTTTGTTTGAAAGGGTATACTTCCAGATTGGTCCCATTTAAATTTCAAAAAAAAATACCACCCCTAAGGGTGGAAAAACAACTAATGATGAATTTAACCTACTTCTAATTGTCATATTGACTTGAAACTTTGCAAGTATTTCTATTTCCGTCGATAGTACAGTGGTTCGGTGTTGTTGACCTGATCTGATGGCAAAACCAGAAGGTGGATAGGTGGAACTCTTCAACGGCTAATAGTAGATACTTTGAGTTTGGGCTTATTTTGTTTGATTTGACAAGCCTAACACGTTAGAATCCTTACTTTGCTACTACTGTCTACACTAAAAAGGGAAAAATAAAAACTTTTTAGCAAAAAAATAAAAACCGACTTCAAACAAAAGCACTAAAAAGTGAAAAAATAACTGATTGGTAGTTTTCATTTACTATACATACCTAATCAAATATTTTCGAAGTCTGTGTGCTTTGCTTTGTATGGGCTGGGACCGATTTCAAAATATTTGATTAGGTATGTATTTAATAGGTAGGCTTTAATTACTTAGCCAAAGCACACCGACTTCGAAAATATTTGATTAGGTATGTATAGTAAATGAAAACTACCAATCAGTTATTTTTCACTTTTTAGTGCTTTTGTTTGAAGTCGGTTTTTATTTTTTTGCTAAAAAGTTTTTATATTAATAATAAATAACTACGTTGAATTAAAACCTTTTTGTTTTCTATACCTACGTAATTATATCTACTCACAAAACATATACGTACACATATAACGTGGTTAATTGCGTTTTCCAATTCACTTCAATGAGTTTCATGCCTTACTTCACCAAATAACCACCTTAAACATCTAAAACGTGGTATTTGAGACATTTTATTTTACAAAGCCTTGAAAATCATATACAAATTCATTGGATTGGATTATTATAAGGCTGTGTGTATGAGCCTAATTTTTATTTTTTTCATTTAAATCGTATAACTGTAATGATGTGATTGATAGCTTTGTTATGTTCATTATATTTTGCAAATTAAAAATTATCAAACCTTGTAACAATAAAACAAAAAAAAAAAAAACAAACAAAATGTGGAAATGAACAAATTTAATACATGTATTGATACGTGGCATAGAGAGTGACCATGTATTTTACTCCCAATACGTCAATTTTTTATGATGACAAATTCTTAATGATGCTCACTTTCTCTGCTAAGAAAAACGCATAAAGAAAAAAAATCTCTTTTAAATTGTGTACACTGTTGTAAATCAAGAATTCTGTGAAAAAGCTTATCAATATACTAAAAATAGAAAGAAAAGTGTAATTTTAAAATACAATACGTATATTATATTAATAAATTATATGCAAATAAATACGTAATAAGAAAAAAAAACTAATACGAACGTTATTTATATTAATTATTTATATTTTGTTATATATTGTAAAGTAAAACTTTAAGTAGTAAAAATCGATTCACTTTATAATTTCGGCGAGATTAAGCATTAACTTAGGATATCTTCAATCGAATTAAACTTACCCGCGTTAGACTGTCCACTATCTTCTAAATTGTATCGTAGCTTTGGAACAAAGGTAAGCCAAGTATCTGCCAGATGAGATTAAGTTCAAGTTTGTATTTTCTCTTTGTGTGGAGGGCGAGGAATCGATGTTAAGCCTCATTAAAGACGGGATTCGCAAAGCTTAATATTCCTGTACAGTTGTGGCGTTTGTAATATTTGCCGCGCTATAATTAGTACTTGATATTATAAATTTGTTTTACTATATAAATAACTGAAAAATTTAATGCAATGGCGACCTTGTTAATACTAATAATACAAAATACATATTTGTTTGTTGATTTGTTTTTGTTTCACGCATTGTCGCGAAGTAAATTTACGCAATTTTTGAAGTTATACTTCTTTTGGCACGTTTAAAAAAATATGAGAGTAAAACTTTTACGATGACATCCAAAGAGCGACATGATGACGTTAGCTGAAAGCGACATGATGAAGTTAGCTGCGTTCCTTTTATAAACAGAGAGTTGTGACTTATAGAATGAAATTATTAGCTATTTTTGTTCTGTTACACCAAAGAAGTATAACATCTTATACTTCTTTTAAAAAAGTGAACGCATCTTCGTTTTTTTGTTTATATATATATATATATATATATATATATATATATATATATATATATATATATATATATATATATATATTATATATATATATATAGAATCACATAAAGTGGTTCGTATGGAAAATTAAGTTACGGCGAAAGGCCAGTAGTGATTAGTATAAAGCTAGGTTTGCTAGGTAATTAAAAATATAAAGGTAAGTAATTAAAATGCGCATTTTTTAATATCTACCACCTCTAGTGAAAATTTGAGGTCTTAAATAAATAACTACTTTTATAGGGCTACCTATAAAAGCAGTACTTTTATAGGGTTACCTATAAAACAGGATGAACCTGGCCCTTGAAAATTTCTAGCAATTTTTTTTATAAGTTTTAGTAGCTTATAACATTAACAGCATTGCAAAGAAGGCAATTAAATAATATTTTGGACTTAAAATGTTTTTATTATTGTTAATTTGTATTTGTTTAGTTATCTATACTATATAAAAAGAAATCACTCGCTTGGAAAACCCAGTGAATTTGGTTCAAACCCTAAGTCTTGAACCTTTGATATTTTCATCTGCAAATCATTTTCTAGTGAGTGAAGCTTATATTATTTGTACTGAAGTTAATGAAACAACTATAATGCAACTCGAAATATACAAATATCCGTCTCCTCAGATTAAGATCAATTGATAGAAACTAACTGTTTGGACTACATATAAATAAGGTAAATTCGAAGTGGCAGGCGCTTAACGGGTGCGCATTTGAATATTAAACCCAGACCCAATTGTGTTATACTTGTATTGGAAATGATGATGTATGTATGTATACATGAGTGTCATGTTTAATTTTTAATATGTTATGCGAGTATTGTCTATGTGTGTAATTTAATATCTATACTAATATTATAAATGTGAAAGTGTGTTTATTTGTTTGTCCTTCTTTCACGTCGAAACAGAAAGACGGATCAGCGTGATTTTTTGTATGGAGATAGTTAGGGGGCCAAAGAGTAATTAGGCTACTTTTTACCGCGGGAGATTATCTCGTTCCCACGGGAAAACACGTTATAAAACAAGCCAAAAAATATTTTCGTTAGAATTACTTGACACTTAGTATTAATGCTTTTCAATACAATTAAATAAATACGTGTTTTAGCATTTTTCGAAATTCATCTTAGAGGGGGTAAAATAGGGGATGAAAGTTGTATAAAACCCAACTTTTTAGAGTTATTTTATAGTTTAGCGCGAGCGAAGCTGCGCGCTCTGATAGTAAATAATATATCTAAGTACATAAATAATCTTTATACAAATTAATATTCAGTATATGTATTTTTTTGCGTAAGGCAGTGGTGAGTGGTGGCCCAGTGGCAATGCGGTCCCTTGGGTTACCGAGTGACGCGTGTTTAAGCCCCGGGTTGTAAATTAAGATCTGAAAATGGATGATAATATCCTATCTAATAACAGATCTATGAATAATACCAGTAAAATTTTAAACTTACATAGGCATATTTGAAATACAATAGTATGTTTGTTTATGAATCATTGAATCGACATTATTTTTACATAATATGAAAAGTTTATGGACTTTAAAGGTACTTATGTTACTATTTATCTCGCTATTGAAAGGTACATGAGGTGCAGCCGGAATTTAGGTGAATTGAAGATGATGAGAGCTTAGGAATATGCATATATGTCTTGTCTAAAAGACAGTAATCTATAGGTACATATAATAAAATTCTAACTGAGCCGAATCTGTACATTAAATTTTTTTTTCGGAAAATCTTATTGAAATAGACATTATTATCGATACAGAGGCCGAATCTATAGTTTTTAGAATTTTTGTCTGTCTGTCTGTTACCGCATCACGGTAAAACCAATGGAGTGATTTTGATGAAATTTGGTATGATGGTAGCTGGTTATCCGGGTCAACATATAGGATACTTTTTACCACGGGAAAATATCTCATTTAAGAGAAAAAATACAAAAACTGCAATGTAAGAGTATACTAATATGTAAAACCTAAGAATTTGGTTTTTAGTCATCTGAACGCGGGCGGAGCCGCGGGCAATGCTAGTATGAAATAAATGTGTAATCGAGTTTCATTTCATGTATTTTAGTACTAAACAGCCTGTAGAAGTTTTTTTTTTTAATTCGTGTGTTATCCATTCAAAAATTATCTACAACACGTTTTAGGCTCCTGTTAAATATTCACTGCAGGGCTAAAATACTATTCATGGCAACTTTCAGCTGCACCATTAATTGTGCTTATATAGTGTTTGGATTATGTAACTTGGAGAATGTTCACAAAATTTTCATGGATTTTACTTTATGATTTAAAATATTGAGGCGTAAAAGGTTCTGATTGTTGAATAACCATTAAATTCATTTTTTACTAAATTGAAATATCTCTATGTATTTGGGTTTATTCATTTTTTTACTCATTTTAAAGATTTATTCTGCTTTTGCTAAATATTTCTATATGTGGATAGTTAACAAAAAAAAAAGGATATCATCAGACTGTTAAGCTTATTTAAAGTAAATATTCGTACCATACAGGAGTCGAATTTGCTACCTCCAAGGTATGTTAGCATGTATGTAAGAAGAAGAGGTGTCAGTCGTCACAATAAAAAAATTCCTTACGTACCTATATTAAAATAAAATTTGGTAGGTATAATTTTTGCATAGTTTCTATTTTTATGTATTTTTTTAATATATTTGGTAATTTTCACCCAAGTTAATAACAGTTTATCGCATGTGGGTAAATTCACAGGGCACTGGGCAGCGGTTTAATTTCATCTTTCAGACCCAGACGACATTCGAAATTTGACCTTTGTGACCCTTTTGTCCCTTATTCTAAGGTATGTTTATTTCATATTTAAGCTTCACTAAAATATTTCTTGTAACATATTTTATTACAAAGTAAAAAAGAATTTAAAAATGTATATCGATATATTCATTAGGCACAGAGCCAACTGGAAGTATCATATTTATTTTAATAATCAAATTTATCAGACTTCGCGTAAAATTCATGAACATTTGCGAAACTTATTTGTAATGTTACTTGATTTATTCATGTAATATTAATAAAGTTAATATAAAATGATATTAAATATCTAACTAAATAAAAACATGTTAGTAATTTGGAAATAGCTTAATTACATATTATGGTAACTAAATGTTATTTTTTTTTTGGTATATCTATATTTATAAGAACGAAAGGTCAATCTTTGCTTACTTGCTGATTGAACACGTAACATACACAAGTTATGTTTTTGTTGCTAGACATTTAAGATGATTTATTTTTGAGTTATTCTGCTTACATATAAATCAGTTACAAGGATATAGCCGACTAAATAACATTCAAAAGGATTAATAAAGACTATTTAATGGAAGTTTAAAGATAATAGCATTCCAGTTGTAACATATTCTTCTCAGACCCTATTAGCCTTAATTTTCATAAAACGAGTCTTTGTTGGCGATATCTCCTTCCGACGGTTCATTGTATGATACCAATGAGTCAGTGTATAATCGAAACTGCCCGTATTATTTAACAATGACAATACTCCATTCAGCGTTCAGACTGGCTGTTTAAGTTTTTCGAGGCCTGGATTTGCAAGTCTGCTCAATTATTCCAACACAATAGCTTAATCAACTCGCGCAAGTTTACCCTCGCTTGATAATACAGGCATTACTCGCTTCAGTTAATTCTGTCGTAGTAAGTGCGTTCATAGGCTAAATGTGTCAATTTCAAACTGAACTACACCCCTCGTCTTCGAGCTCACTAAATATGATCTTGAAGCCAGGCGAGTAGGTTATACTAGAGGTCATGTTTAGTGGTCTGTCTATACGATGTTTAGGTTTCTAATACGCTTAGTGAACATACTTCTTGATCCGCTTACACTTCGCTACGCGAAAATTTCAAGGGGTGCTTCACTTTTACTATATTAATAATGATATTTATTTAAACTTTGGGATAATTTTATTTAGATAGTAATTTTTACTTTTATTTTCTTAGTAGCGACTCACCCTCGCTCCGCTCGGGTTTGTCTCTACTTACGTTTTAACGTTTTGTATAGATTTCTCAGAAATGAGATATTTTCCCGCAGTAAAAAGTATCATATATGTTGACCCGGATAAGCAGCTATCATATTACCAAATTTCATCAAAATCCCTCCAACGATTCGTCCGTGATGCGATAACAGACAGATAGACAAAAATTCTGAAATCCTCTGTATCTATAACAATATCAATTTCAATAAGATTTTCCAAAAAATATTTAATGTACAGATTCGGCTCAGTTAGAATTTTATTATATGTATAGATTATCTTATTATTAATTATGTAATATTATTTGTCCTCATAAAGAAACTTTACTTTTTATAATCAATATTAGCTCTACGAGAAGCGAACTAAGGCGAACTAAGGAATATCATCCCATCATGTTCCATAACTAAAGTAGTAGTAGATACCCACTATCTAATAAATTATCCTAGTTTAAAATGAATTCATAACTTAAAAGTACTAAATTATTAAGACTTTATAAACATCTTCATCGATCAAGTTTATTGTAAATAATGCGAATAGAAATTAAAATTAGAAGTCATAAATTTATTTACTTTCTCAGCGCAATAATGCTGAGCGTTTTATACTCGTAGTTCTTAAGAAAACATTACCTCAACATAGGATCTGACGTGTCCAACAGAATATTGCTATTATAAATCTCTCGGTTGCGATAGAAAAAAAGAAAATATAAAAAAGTGTTGTTTTGACATCACAGAAAGCCTCTCTTTAGAGACACAGCTGTCTCGAAATATTAAAATGTATGCTAACTCGACTCTCTAATGACCGCAAGATTTTAATGTAAAAAAATGTTTTTGTTTCGGACTTTAAATAAGAAAAGTTTATTTCGTTTTTCTCCCAATCTTTTTTGTGTTGGATAAGAAAAGTTGTGGCTAGAATGAAATTACATATTGAAATCGATTTTTTTCATTTATATTATTTTTTATACATTATAAATTGAACTTTTTTTTTACAATGACTTATTTTTATATGTAAATATCGACTCACCTTCGCTTCGCTCGGGTTCGTCCATAGGTATGTTTTATTTTTTTTGAGCGAAACCCTATTTTTTTTTCTAAAATAATAGTAGCCTATGTTTACTCCCTATTACATCAGCTATCTTCCAGTGAAAGTCCCGTCTAAATCAGTCCAGCCGTTTTAGAGATTATTCAGAACAAACAGACAGACAGACAGACAGAAAAAGATAAAAAAATGTGTGTTTTCTTATTAATAAATAATTTTATTTTTCTGTATAGATATTCTATGCTCTATGCACGTAGTATAATTATTCAATGTATAATTGCAATTAGGGAGGTTCCGTCGGGTTTTAGTGGTTAGAACTGGCTTTTCAAGCCGGTGAATCCCACGCCTACCTGTACGTATACAGGTGGTATGCGTTAATGCATTTCTCAACGTTAAAAAAAGGCTTATACATTAATTAAGCATAAAAATTAAAGCCTGTTACTTTGGGAAATTATTACACAATTTTTACTTAATTTACCAGATTTTTTAAGTGAAATTATTTATAAAAAAACAGATTTCATTAAAATAAATAATATCATGTAATATAGAAATTATTTGTGTAATAGAAACCCCCCTTACAAAATCATAGCTCTAAAACAAATATACTAAGTTATAACCACCGCTTTATCCTGTGACTGGTCCTTGTATAAAAATGCACTTTGTTTTCGTCAACTTTTACGGGGCATAAAATTTTCCAATTCAACTGTTGGCACTCCTCACTAGAATTGCATCGTGAAGTCACAAATCAAGTTTGCCGACAATTTCATTTTGGTTTTCTCTAATTTGTCTAACGGAAGAGATATATAAACTAAGTACTAAGAAATATATACAATTCACCGTTAAAATAGAAAAATAAAACACAAGTGTTTTTATTTAATACTAGCGGCTCACCCTCGCTTCGCTCGGGTTCGTCGCTAGGTACGTTTTAAATAGAGATAAATAGTTATTAGCCAGCGCTAGCCATATAATTTTTTTTCGTTAATTTTTCTGATGTTTTAATACTTATTATCCTATTCCGGACTAAGAGAAATCCAAAAATTCAAATATCATAAAAATTGGTCTAGCCGTGCTTGAGTTTTATGTCACGTCACACGGGAACGCAATCGAACGGGATAAAAAGTACCCCATGTCCGTCTCCTGGGTCTAAGCTACTTCCCCACCAATTTTCAGCTAAATCGGTTCAGCCGTTGTTGAGTTATAAATAGTGTAACTAACACGACTTTCTTTTATATATATAGATTAAAGAGTTACGAACGTCATTTTTTAATTAAAAAGAAAAAAAATAATAAGCAGACAGACACTTTCTGTAGTTATAACATGATATTAACGAATATAATCCGTATTAAAAGTTAGAGGTCATGTAGGCCATTAACACTCGTCTGGCGCCGAAGTTCCGTACTAACCGATCCTTTTCTTCATATCATTCTTGATCATAATGTTGTTAGAAGGGTCGTTCTCTAGGGAACCATAACTGATTGGTATCTGTTTCTTGGGGGTGCCATTTAGGCCAAGAGAGAAGTTCATATTACATGATTAAATAGCGGGTTATATTGAAAACTAGCAACTTACCCTCGCTTCCCTCGGGTTTGTCCCTAGGTTGCTTCCCCATACAAACTTTCATCCCCATCTTCATCCTTTTAAAGGATGATTTCCGGAATAAAAACTATCCTATGTCCTTTCCAGGGTCTCAAACTATCTTCTACAAATTTCATCTAAATTGATTCAGTAGTTTCGGAGCCTATTCGGTTCAAACAAACAAACAAAAAAATGAATCTTTTCTCTTTATAATATTAGTATACATAATGAACTAGATTGGAAATTCTTACATTAATTACTAAAAGTGTGAGAAGTGAAGTAAAGCAACAACAGTAACAGCAGAAATATTTTTACGAAATACCAATGACGCTCTTTTAGACTTCTTTGTACCCAATGGGTCCAATTGTGCATTATAGATACAAACTTTCGATAGTGTACTGTAAAATATAATATTTCAATGAGACACTTTAATCAACGCTAGTGACATTTTAAGTAGTTAGTAGTAGTAGTTCTTTGATTTTATTTTGAGTATGAAAGCACGATTATGCAATATTTCATAATTAAAAAGGTAAAAAAATACATCTATATAACAGGCCAAATATGTTTGTAAATATGGTATATTAACTGATGAAACAAAACATTACTACCACTCCCTTTCTTTCCTATGGTGTTTCCTTAACTACCGAAATAAAAGAGTGACATAAAGGAGTACTATGGAAGATGATTGATTGTTTATGAGAAACATTAGTATTCTAAACTGTTTTTTTATATTAAAAAAAACCTTTGGTATAGAAATAACTACCACATAATTTTGGTAAGAATATCCGTATGGATTATTAGTATAATATTATAAATGTGAAAGTGTGTTTTTTTGTTAGTCCTTCTTTCACGACGAAACGGAGTGATAGACTGGCGTGATTTTTGGTGTGAAGATAGTTGGAAAGCTGAAGCACTCTTCATATCACTACATAGGCTACTATTTGCAGCGGGAGATTGTCTTATTCCTATTCCCACGAGAAAACACGTTATAATACAACCCAAAAAAAAATATTTATATTCTGTCTATCACTCATTAGTGGGACGTTAAAAAGGGCTGAATACACATACTAATAATATCCATACTAATGGATTCCTAAAATCCATTTTAATTTCAACTATTTATATTATTATAGCCTATGAGACTCGCGTTAGCAAGACAAATATAACGACGCGACGTATGAATCATCAAAAACAAACATACATACATACATAGACTGTCAGTAGTTAGTTTGACTGTCAGTTAGTTTAACTGTCAGTTACTTTGACTGTCAGTTACTTTGACTATCAGTTACTTCAACTGCCAATTACTTTAACTGTCAGTTAAATTAACTGTCCGTAAGTGTAACTGTCAGTTATTTTAACTGCCAGTTAGTTTAACTGTTAGTT
Organism: Brenthis hecate; assembly: GCA_951806755.1. Lineage (NCBI taxonomy): Eukaryota > Metazoa > Arthropoda > Insecta > Lepidoptera > Nymphalidae > Brenthis > Brenthis hecate. The sequence continues at coordinate 5,023,754 of OX638263.1, forward strand.
ATATTAACTATTAGTTAAGTTGAATGACAGTTACTTTGACTGTCAGTTACTTTAACTGTCAGTTACTTTAACTGTCAGTTACGTTAACTGTCAGTTATTGTAACTGTCAGTTAGTTTAACTGTCCGTTACTTTGACTGTCAGTTACTTTAACTGTCAGTTACTTTAACTGACAGATATTTTAACTGTAAGTTACTTTAACTGTCAGTTATTTCAACTGTCATTTGTATAACTGTCAATTAGTTTAACTACTAGTTACTTTAACTGTCAGTTACTTTAACTGTCAGATACTTTAATTGTCAGTTAATTTAACTGTCAGTATGTGTAACTGTCAGTTAATTTAACTGTTAATTAGATAACTGTTAGTTAAGTTGACTGACAGTTACTTTAACTGTCAGTTACTTTAACGGTAAGTTAATTTAACTGTCCGTATGTGAAACTGTCCGTTATTTTAACTGTCAGTTAGTTTAACTGTTAGTTAGATTAACTGATAGTTAAGTTGACTGACAGTTACTTTGACTGTCAGTCTCTTTAACTGTCAGTTTGTTTAACTATTAGTTAGTTTAACTGTTAGTTAGTTTGACTGACAGTTACTATAACTGTCAGTTACATAGACTGTCAGTTACTTTATCTGACAGTTACTTTAACTGTCAGTTACATTATCTGTCAGTTAAATTAACTGTCAGTTAGTTTAACTGAAAGTTAATGTAACTGTTAGTTAAGTTGACTGACAGTTACATTAACTGTCTGTTACGTTAACTGTCAGTTAGTTTAACTATAAGTTAGTTTAACTGTCAGTTACTTTAACTGTCAGTTAGTTATACTATTAGTTACTTTAACTGACAGTTACTTTAACTGTTAGTTACTTTAACTGTCAGTTAGTTTAACTGTCAGTTACTTTAACTGTCAGTTACATTAACTGTCAGTTATTTTAACTGTCAGTTAATTTAACAGTCAGTTAGTTTGACTGACAGTTACTTTAACTGTCAGTTACTATAACTGTCTGTTACTTTAACTGTCAGTTAATTTAACTGTCAGTATGTGTAACTGTCAGTTATTTTAACTGTCAGTATGTGTAACTGTCAGTTATTTTAACTGTCAGTTAGTTTAACTATTAGTTAGTTTAACTGTCAGTTATTTTAACTGACAGTTACTTTGACTGTCAGTTACTTTGACTGTCAGTTACTTTAACTGTCAGTTAGTTTAACTGTCAGTTACTTTAACTGTCAGTAAATTTAACTGTCAGTTACTTTAACTGTCAGTTAATTTGACTGTCAGTTACTTTAACTGTCAGTTAGATTAACTGTTAGTTTGATTAACTGTTAGTTAGGTTGACTGACAGTTACTTTGACTGTCAGTTACTTTAACTGTCAGTTACTTTAACTGTCAGTTATTTTAACTGTCAGTTAATTTAACAGTCAGTTAGTTTGACTGTCAGTTTGTTTAACTATTAGTTAGTTTAACTCTTACATTGCGGTTTTTGTATTTTTTCTCAGAATTGAGATATTTTCCCGTGGTAAAAAGTACCCTATATGTTGACCAGGATAACCAGCTATCATCATACCAAATTTTATCAAAATCTGTCCAGTGGTTTTCTCGTGATGCGGTAATAGACAGACAGACAAAAATTCTAAAAACTGTAGATTCGGGCTCTGTATCGACAATTATGTCTATTTCAATAAGATTTTCTAAAAAATATTTAATGTACAGATTTGAATTAGTTAGAATTTTATTATATGTATAGATAAGTTATAGTAACACAACAAAGAGCATATATGATGCCTATCTGCTGCCGAAAAACTGAAGATATATATATATATATATATATATATATATATATATATATATATATATATATATATATATATATATATATATATATATATATATATATATATATATAATAACTGAAGGTTAAATACTTACTGAAATTGAAATATTACAGAGGAAAATAAATTAGCTTTAGTGTTTTTAACTCTACAAAAATGGTTATATTGAAAGAAAATATTTAAAAGTTACTCTAAACGTATCTTACGTTGGGTATGGGTACGATATTTCGTAAGTATGTAATAAAATCTCTTTGATCTTAACTTTACCCCGTCATTGATAGTCAAGGGTATTAAATAAATCTGACGAGAATATGTTTGGGATACGAATGTGCTGCATTTGATAAAAGTAGGCAGGTACGCTTCTGTTATTTAACCATTAATTTTTAAATATAATATGAACAATATTTTAAAATTATAGTCAAATGACTGGCTTATTGTGTAAGTTGCTTGTATTAGTGTGCTTCAGTTCCAAATATACGAGTATATATTTCACGCTTTTTAACCTTCCACTGCTAGGCACGGGCCTCCCTTCAATACGAGTGGGATTAGGCCGTAGTCCAAAGTATATATATATATATATATAAAAATATCTAGGTCTACGTTGGGCAATGGTCAGGTGGCATAAGCGCCGAGGAAGACAGCATTGGGTGTAGTCAAACTACGGATGATGATAATGATTATAAAAATGTAATATAAATAATTGTGTATCTTTTATATTAATTATTTATAAAATTACAAAATACCTTAAAATATTTCTCATTCAACATAAGGTTTATTGAGGAATGAAATATATTTACTGAATTAATATAGAAATGTAATTATATACATATAAAATACTATATCTTCTACATTATTTGAAAAATTTGCAGTTGTTGTGAGGGTTTTGCATATCGTTTCGACTTTTTCCTGTGGGGCCGAACTTACCATCCAGCCCGGAAGTAGGACTCGATAAGAAGCTGATATCGCTACACTTGTTATTTTACTCAAATGTTATTTATTGTTATGCTGGAATTTTATGTAGAAAAATTAACTTGTAAATGTACATCACAGTATTTTTATGAATGCAAAAGTTCATGTGTGTATGTTTGTCACTCGTTTTCACTGAAAGGGATGGACAAATTGGGAAGAAATTTAGTAAATATATTACTACGACTACGACTTTTTATAGCACACTAGCGACTCACCCTCGCTTTACTCGGGTTCGTCCCTAGCTTGATTCCCCATACAAACTTTCATCCCCATTTTCACCCCCTCTAAGGGATGATTTCCGATATAAAAACTATCCTCGTTGTCCTTTCCAGGGTCTCAAACTATTTTCTTACTAAATTTCATCTAAATCGGTTGAGTAGATCCAGAGATGACCCCCTAAAACGTCACAAACTCACAATCTCACAAATTCTTTATAATATTATATAGTATAGATAACAATAAGCTACTGTTAGTAATAAAATTTGGCAAAAAGAGATGCTAATACATACATATCATTATAAAAAAGTCGATATTTTTAGAAGTCCATAGTTACTTTTTCGTGAGGTAAATAGACGAAACTGAATTATATTTCAATTTTCTAAATTGCTCTATCTTATATTACAAACACTCATACAGTACTGAAAATGAATCCACTGCCACCGATATACCTAATAATATAATAAATGTATGTACCACTACACTTAGACGTTACACGCTTCATATATAATATTAAAAAAATAATTTATTAACCGTTCTTTAAACTTAGTCACGAAACAACCAAGTATTTAAAAATGTGTAAGGTTTCAAGTGGGACGAACATAATTAATTACTGCCTTCTAACCATATCGTTGTTATAAGAAATGCCGACATGCGAGCGATTTTCCAAGAAACTGGTTAGTTAAAATACATTGATTACTCCGTTCATATTTTAAACAACTTGTTATTTATTTGTTTGTATTAAAGTTATATTCAAAGAAATTAACGATCCCTTTTGTATTAAAAAGAGGACCGTGCCCAGCAGTGGGATGTTAAAAAAGGTTAAATACATACATACAATGATATATAGAATACTAGCTATCCCAAAGGCTTCGCCCAGGTATACACTGACATACATACACTAAATTACTTACTGATTGAATTATTATTCAGCCCTTTTTCACGTTTCACTGCTGGGCACGGGCCTTCTTTCAATGCGAGGGGCATCAAGTGCGGGTTATGGACTTCACATGTCTTTCGAAAACTTGCTAGGTTCTCTCAGACATGCAGGTTTCCTCACGATATTTTCCTTCATGGTAAGCTAAGTGGTAATCATGTCGGAAATGATTCGCACATGAAAATATCAGAGACGCGAGTCCTGGGATTTGAACCCGCTTCACTCGGATTCCTAAGCGAGCGCGTTTCCACTGGGCAACCAATGCCTACCCACTGATTGAATTTGTTGTATGAATAATCATAGATTATCACGTACGACTTGCGCGACAGAACTTGTCAGAAACTTCCTCAACGTGCATAATGCTATTTACCAAAATTACATTGCATTTGGATAGATGATTTATATTATGTATGTATGTTTTGCATATATGTAACAAAAATACAATATTTTTAGTACAATTATTTATTATTCATCATCCCATTTAAATTGCCTCAAAAGTTGTCTGCCAATTATCTCAAAACTGTAAAGTTTGAGCGGCTTTGAAAATATTTGTAAGATTTAAACGAAAAAATATAGCTTGGTTTATTTATATATGTTAGTTTTACGCAATATTGCTGGAAATAAAAGTTAACTGCAGTTCCGAAATTCATCTCGAATTTTAATGGAATTGCCAAATTGCAGTTATTGCAAAATAAAACTTTTATTTTCATTGCTAGAACCAATCGAACATGTGTATGATATTTTAATACATTACTTACATAAATATTGGCAGATCAACAAGGGCTCAGCTAGTTCAAAAGTTATGCAGAATAAGCTAGACTTAATATAAAGACTTCCAACAGTAAAGACTTCTTAACTTAAAATATACACTAAATTCTAAATCTATTTTAAATCATTATCTTCTACGATATATCCCTTAGAAGTAAAATTTCTTAAAATACATAATATGTATTTAAATTAAAAGGTACCATTTAAATACCTTTTCTTTTTTAAATTTTGTCAAACACATGAAGAGTTAATTAAATAGGTTATTTAACATACAAAAGCCAATAAATCCATAAGGTAATATTTACCCTTATAAATAAAGCTAATGATTTTGTATGTTTTTATTTGCAAATCTCTGAAGCTGCAAGTCCAATAAAAATACTTATATTGCCAATTTAACTAAGTTAATTAATAACCTAACATAGTGCCAGTAATAGAAGCGAAGCAAATATACATAAGTAGTGTTTTCCCGCGGCTCTGCCGCATATTTCAAAAATAACGGAAATTCCAACCCCTCTTTACCCTTAAATCTGAATTCTTTCTTAGTGGTTGACAAATATTCTTGCTAAACTATTTTGTACATTTTTAAATTTATACTTTCTGAGATTTCGTGATTACTTAGTGATTTATTCTTATTTCTTTTGTATACATCATTGAAGGCAGTGGTAGTCCAGTGGCAACGCGCTCGCTTAGGAAACCGAGTGAAGCGAGTTTCATGTGCGAATCATTTCCAAAATGATTACCACTTATCTTAACGGTGAAGTAAAACATCGTGAGGAAACCTGCATATCTGAGAGAACCTAGCAAGTTTTCTAAGGACATGTGAAGTCCGCCAAGCCGCACTTGGCCAGCTTGGTGGACAATGGCCTGATTCCTCATGCACTGAAGGGAGGCCCGTGCTTAGCAGTGGGACATTAAAAAGGGCTGAATACATTACAATACATACATCATTGATAAAATTCGTAGGTGTAGTTGAGTGCAAACGTTAGTATTGGCTTACTCATTGTTACAATTAAAACTCTTCCATTGCATAAATAAAATATAATTACAATAAAAATAAAGTACATTAACATTTACGTGGTATCGTAAAAACCGTAGCGTGCCCTGTCCCCGTTAGTAACATGCTCGTGTACGAGATTCGTAATCAAATGAATGGCAACTAAAGAAAACAACAACACTCCTCGTCTGATTACACTCGTGTGCTTTACGGCTTGCATTAGTTACATTGCGCGTCTGATAAGTGTTTGTTTTAATAACAAACAGACTAAATATATATTTGTATATGAATAAAAAATGCAGTGGTAGCCCAGTGGTAACGCGCTCGCTGGGAAACCGGGTGTAGTGGTTTCAAATCCCGGGTCTCACCTTGATATGTTCATGTGCAAATCATTTCTAATATGATTACCATTTCTTACGGTGAAAAAAAAACATCGTGAGGAAACCTGCATGTCTGAAAGAAGCTAGTAAGTATTCGAGAGACATGTGAAGTCCGCCAGCCCGCACTTGGCCAGCGTGGTGGACTATGGCCTGATCTCCCTCGTATTAAAGGAAGGACCGTGTCCAGCAGGGGGACGTTAAAAACCCTTAATACAGTAACATGAACAAAATGAAATAGGTATATAATAATAAAATGTGACTAGCATTCGTGGAACGATTCTGTGCGGGCATGACTTGTACAGCAGTAATCTATACTAATATTATAAATAGGTAAAATTTGTGACTTTTTGACATTGTAGGGGGTAATCTCTAGATCTACTGAACCGATGTAGATGAAATTTGGTAAGAATATAGTTTGAAACCCTGGGATGGACATAGGATACTTTTATCCCGGAAATTATTATTTAAGGGGGTGAAAATCGGGATAAAAGTTTGTATGGGGAATCAAGCTAGGGACGAACCCGAGCGAAGCGAGGGTGAGTCGCTAGTTAATTATATATAATAAAGTATTTTTTTTTATTTCAATATCTTTCCTTTAATGTAAACAAATCTTTACTAATGACTTACCCTCCCTTCAATCGGGTGCATCTCTATGTAGTTTTTTTTTTAAATTATAATATATACTATAGCTCTATCTGTGAACTAAATTTCATCTAAATAAATCTATCCGTTTCAACGTGAAGAGCTAACAAGCACACACTCGTATACAAAGTTTCGCATGTACTTTTGTAGTGTACTGCATGGAAATAAAATGTATGTAACTCTTTTGTATTATATCATTATTACATTTAAGTAAATTAAAGAAAACATAATGACACAAGATCAAGCATATTATTATATATGATAAATCGGGTGAAAGTATCTGCTAATCGGTATAAATAATATAAATCGTTACTACTCATTAGGTGAACGAGATGCATTCACTTATGAGTAGCACCGAGCGAGCGAGAATCTGCAACTTTATGTTAGTGCCTACTAGTGATATAATTCAAATAAAACTATATTTTCTGATTTTTTCGTGGATTTATTATTATTTTTGGTTCTCGACGTTTAGAATACTTAACAGCAATCATGGTCACGGGAAAGTCTCTCACGGGAGAGAGTTTTATATAAAACTAGCGGTTCATCCTCGCTTCGTTCGGGTTCGCCTTTAAAAAAACAAAAACAAACCTAGCCCTCGGGTACTGTATATATTTCCGGGATAAAAAGTAGCCTATGTGTTATTCGAGACTATAATCTATCTCTGTGCTAAGTTTCATCCAGATCCGTTCAGCCGTTCTGGCGTGAAAGAGTAACAAAGATCCATACATCCATACTCACAAACTTTCACGTTTATAATATTAGTATAGATTTAGATTATTCGCGTAAATCAAAGAAGTATACTATTAGTGTGATACAAGCCCACTACGCTAAGGCAATGGTTGTCTGAAGCCCATCGTCGTAAGTCGATGCCAGCCAGTGCAAGGTAAGCATACACGCGTACCTAATCCATTTGGAGGTGAATGAGAGGCATTAACTTTAATTAAAGTTAAAATATTATACATCACCTAGCATTGCTCGCGGCGCCGCCCGCGTTTAGTTAACTAAAAGCTAAATTCTTGTTTTACAGATTAGTATACTCTTACATTGCAGTTTTTGCATTTTTTCTCAGAAATGAGATATTTTGCCACGGTAAAAACAATTCTATATGTTGACCCGGATAACCATCTATCACCGTACCAAATTTCATGAAAATCCCTCCAGTGGTTTTTCTGTGATGCGGTAACAGACAGACAGACAAATTTTCTACAAAGTATAGGTTCGGCTTCTTTATCGATAATAATGTTTATTTCATTAAGATTTTCCAAAAAATATTTAATGTACAGGTTCGGCTTTGTTACAATTAGATCATATGTATAGGTTTATGATATATTCATACATATCTAAATAAATTTGTTTATCCTTTCTCCAAAAAACATCTGAAACTATCTATAGTGAAATAAATAATATACCTATTACGAGTATGTAAGAAATAAATATAGTAAGCATTCGTTCAAGTATTTATTACTTTTTTGTGCTTAAAACTATATCCCTCTTTACAAAAGGGATATAGTTTTATCTAAGTAAGCTTTAGATTCCTATATCACATACAAATAACATATTTCTTTATCCTGAACTTTTAGTCAACTTTAAGGTACTGTTTTGGTGACCCTAATCAACGTCACGCTTTGATATGACAATACTAATAACACTAAATATATCCATTATGACTATTTATTTAAACTTATCTTAATGCTTTCTTAGATTTTCGCGAATATTTAACATTTTAAATAAAACTATCTTTTCGGACTTTCTCGCGAATTTATTTTAAACCAAAAATGAAAATAAATTCGCGAAAAAATCCGAAAAGGTCAGACATCTCATTTTAAATATTTATTAATTATTACCGCTTTTGTAGCAAAACGCAGCTGTACAATGGGAAATATAATTATATCAGGCTACATACCTACTGTTTATCTAACGTCAGTAATCTGTAAAATAAATTTTCTTAGCTGTTACTGTAAACATACAAAATAAATAAGGAAACTCGACACACACTGACAAAGTATAAATGATTTCTATTTAGCTTTCGCTGCAAATTAACGGTATCCTTACGTATGTTTTCTCTTTAAACTCGTTTACACAGTTTGTGTACGCGAGGCATAATCCAACGTCTTGAGTATCTCGCGCTTAGGAACTTGCGACATTTCAGCTCAAGTGTTCTTCCTACAGAATTTAGAAATGCTATTTGCTCTGTTCCAAGGATAGTCGTACTGAACTCGAATTATTATCACATATAAACTTTGTTGGGGAGTTCTTTCGTATAAGTACATCCATGCTGCTTTAACGATTACCGCTAAGTGTAAAATAGTATGACTTAAGTCCATAATACATATATACTAATATGTAGTATAGCATTCCACTATACATATATTTTATGAGTAGATTAATTAGTATAATTACATTTACCCTCATATATTATGTATACTAGTAAAAATATAGTTTTAAAACAATATTTAAGGGATTTTATTTAATATACATATAAGGCATAGTATGTAGAGGTATTACCTATAATATAGTTCTAAAGAATAGCGTACATTAGGTTTACAAACATACCGCAATTGAACCTCATAATGTATCACAGTAATAATAACGAATAAGATTCTAAAACAGAATTTCTACTATTTTTAAAATAATGACAAAATCAATTAGACTCATTTATATTTATCTTAATTATCTATGTAAGGTCAAAAAGCTTAGTAAGTAATCCATCTATAAGTATCTATAAGTAGACATATATTGAACTTTAGTTGCACATTTAAATATATTAAACCAAGAACGAAAGCGCATAATTCAAAGACAAACCACGGCTTTAACACCTCAAAGCTCGTTCCCCGGTCTTGTTGACCTAAAAAGCTTCCCTCATATTTACGATAGCATGAAAACGAAATGCAAGCGGACACTCTCGCTCAAAAATTTTTTTTCTTTGAACTGATAATGATATTTGAATAAAAAACCCGTACATTTTTATGTGAAACATTCTATATTATATTTAATTCTAATTATGTTAGGTACATATATAGTGTATGTAGAGCATAAAATGTTTTAGGGGCTTAAGACAATAGTACTAAAAATACGTACATAAACTCGTACGTAATAAACAGTGTAGTATACTGTATGTATAATGTATAATATGCCTCGGTGGACTAGTAGCTATCTTGTATGGCTGCAGATCCGGAGACCCTAAGTTCCAGTCCCGGGAAAGGTTAAGGTTCGAGTTTTTTTGTTAAGAAATGTGAAAAATATTTATTTTGTGTCGCCGTGCCTCGAAAAGAACGTTAAACCGTCGGTCCTGCATCTGACATGTCCCGGTTGTGTAATACTCGTTCTTCCAGAATATGAGAGTGACAGGATTAGGGAGTTTATTTGTGTTTGTTCACTATAAAATCTTTTGTGGGCGATGCTAGTCGCAGTAAAACTGGCCGCTGAGGCCAAAATCAGTCAGGACATCTATACTAATATTATAAAGAGAAAAGATTTTTTTGTTCATTTGTTTGTTTGTACCGAATAGGCTACGAAACTACTGAACATATTTAAATGAAATTTGGTACGAAGATAGTTGGAGACCCTGGGAAGGACATAAAATAGTTTTTGTTCCAGAAATCATCACTTAAGGGGGGTGAAAATGGCGATAAAAATTTGTATGGGGAAGCAACCTAGGAACGAACCCCAGCGAAGCGAGGGTGAGTCGCTAGTTATTTAATAATACAACAAGTAAAAAATTTACAATAATAATAATTCATTACTAAAATAATATGTACGTATATTTATTATATGTACCTACTCAGTAGCACTTCCATGTCCTTATCTATTGTTAATAATGCTTGATTAACCTGTAAGATATAATATAGATTTAAATCTTTGTCGTGAGATTTTTTATACACAGAAGAGCTTATTGTAATCTCAAGGCTAAACTCTGATTTCCTTATTCGTAAAGGTCAATTCACACTACCAAATATTTGTACTTAGACGACGATATTCATACCGAGCATCTTAAGCGAAGCTCAGGTCGACCTAGAATTTAAAATCCCATTATAACACAAGCCGTCATCATTATGTTCTTTGTTTACTTATAACATAATTAGATAATTTTTAACAATGTGCATTGTGTTGAAAATGCTATTCATATTAACGACTTATATAATACAAAAGCTTACGATACATAACATTAACCTATTGTAGCTAGTACTGAATTCGATTACCTATGAATATCAGATATCAAGTAGCAGTATAGAGAGCTTTTGTAGTGCAATGTATTTTTTTTAAAAGTGTCAATATCTATATCTATACATATAGTAAAATTGTAACTAAGCCGAATCTGTACATTAAATATTTTTTGGAAAATCTTATTGAAATACGCATTATTATCGATAAAGAGGCCGAATCTATAATATTTAGAATTTTTGTCTGTCTGTCTGTTACTGCATCACGGAAAAACCACTGAAGGGATTTTGATAAAATTTGGTATGATTGTAGCCGGTTATCCGGGTCAACATATAGGATACTTTTTACCGCGGGAAAATGTCTCATTTCTGAGAAAAAATAAAAACTTCAATGTAAAAGTATACTAATATGTAAAACCTAAGTATTTGGTTTTTGGTCATCTGAACGCGGGTGGAGCCGAGGGTAATGCTAGTGTAATATATAAACTCTGTAAAATATAAAATCTTTTAAATGATGCAACGGATTTTAATGCTGTTTTCCGTATTAGATAGAGTGATTCAAGAGGAACGTTTATATGTATAATACATGTATATTATCTCAATACTAACTGTTAAAAAGTTAAAAAAATAAATAAGAAAAAACTTAAATATCTAAATGTAAACATACCATTACAAATACCTTCGTATTTTTTAACTTCGCAATAAAAAAGCTGAGATGTGAGTGTGGGTTCACATCGCAACGATGAAATGTATATATATATATATAGATGTTATATATTTATAGATGCTATAATTTCAATGGACTTGAATGAAAGCTTGTGACGTTTGTTGTTATTGAAATTAAAAGAACACAAGATTTATATTGTTATATATCATAGCAATTATAATAAATAATTATTTTATTTATTGACTTATTTAATCTATCATATTTCCAAGCATTCAACCTAATACGTACTTAAGTACTGCTTAATGTTTTTTATTAAAACTTAATCTGATTTAGAATCCAAAGCTACAATTTATTTAATTACATCTAATTATTATTTTGAAGACCTTGTCGTAACTAATTTAGAAACTTTCCAGTTTAGTAATTAGTTCATACATCTTATTTTGAATTTAGTTAACACGATGAGTGATTTTTAAAAGAACTTAAGAATTCAAACCATAATTTTAAGTGCACATCCATTTATGACATTGTAAATTAACAAGTGTAACCTTTAATTTAACGCCATTTTTGTTTCGCAATGCCATATAAATATTTAAATATATTTGGCATGCCATAGAAATAATTGCACTTTATTTTATAATGAGCAGGTTATTTTTGGGGCCGTTTTCTTGACCGATTTCAATAAAGGGGGTACTCAATTTGAATGTGCTTTTTTGTGTATCATAACATTTTTGGCAATTGTCAACTGATTTATACAAGTGATCCGTCATCCCTTTATTCTATTCTAGTACTAAATAGTAAATACTTGTACTATTAATATCCAACAAGAACCAATTGATACTTTGATATTGAAACTAGAATTCGAATGGGTTAACCACTTGGTGACCTATACACAAAAATATTTTATCTTCATTGTATGAGCACCTGTGTAATTATACAAAAATAATCGTGTATATTACGATAAATAAGTACTAGTACCTGGGACACCGCGCTTCGCTCGGAGTTTTTGGTCAAAAGTACAATTTTCTTTAAAAAAAACTAAAAACTTGAATAAATACAAAAAAAAAAATTATAATACCTTTATATCCGACCGGGATTCGAACCCGGACTCCTATGATTGTCAATCTTGCACCCAAGCGTGCCAAATTATCGATCATAATTTGCGTGGAATAATTCGAAAGAAAACCGCATAAAAATTCGAAAACACGCGTTTTCCTAGACATAACACTAATCTAGATCGATTTATTGCCCCCGAAACCCCTGTATGCTGAATTTCGTGAAAATCGTTGGAGCCGTTTCCAAAAAAGACAAGAATTGCTCGTATAAGATTTATCATATGAAACGCAGGAGTTATTTTAAGTATAAGCAAAAATAAAACGTTTTAACAAAACTGTCAAACTGATTAGTTAACGATCACTAAACATCTTTCGGACCGTAAACCATTTCAGAAAGGTCACCGCCCTTCCATTTGTTTCACTGTTGTTAAATAACATTTATATCACAATATAATCATGTAATGGCTTCAAGAAATCGTGCTTATTTAAAAGATATTATAGTTAATAAAAAATATTTGATTGACATATTTATAAGACAGTTGATGTATGCATTATAATTCAATAACAATATAACAAAGGTCTAAGTATTTTATACGCTTGTTCTTTATAAGCTTCCGCATTCATCTTTATTTATAATTGTGTAAGGCAGTGATAATTTATTTGGGGTCAACAAAAATATTCAATAACTAACGACTCTTTAAATTGACATTGAAATGTTAAATGTTAAGTGATGCTTATTACAACACATTAGTGAAAACCGCACCCAAATCGGTTGAGCTGTTTCTGAGATTCTGTTGTCTAATACAGACAAACAGACAAACAATTAAAAAATCATTGTTTTCTCTATTGCGTCAATAAAGACCTTCAATAATAGTTTTTTTTAAAATATCTTTCATGTACAGACAGCGATCCGTTACACTTTTGTTATATGTATAGATTAATATTACTTTAATAAATATTTATCTTTAATTTATTTTACTCTTACTTTTCAAATTAAAACTGTTTACATTTATCTGGTTTTGACATCTATCGGTACTCTGTGTGTTAGCGTTAACACGTAATGTGACCATGTCGATGACAACTTAGTATATGAATTTACTCCCCATCCAAACCTATACAAGTTTTCACTTCAAAAAAAATAATATTTGTATTTGTCTTTAAGATTGTTTGCACCCCTTCCTTATCTCTTCTTTCTCTCTACCCAAAGGTTGTCTAGAATAGATCGCCCTCTAGCGATAAGGCCGCCTATTGTACTACTTCTCTTTAATCTGTTTCAACTATGCAATGTAAAATAATCGTGTGCAATAAAGAATTCATTTCATTTTCATCCTTAACCTACCGAGCTGAGCTGAGCTACTTATTCTACTTATTTATTAGTCTATACTCTATTTCATTTACTTTATATATTTTATAATTTATATATTACATAAAAGACGAATAATTATTTTTCATTCGTCTTATTAAAGGACGAAGAGACACTACGATTAGTTTTTTTAAGAAACCTTTCGTGCTTAAGCTAATTGAATAAACGCCGTCACCGCACTTAATGAATTGGGAAAACTCGAAGACTTAATAACATTATTTGAGGAAATACTTTAATATTCCAAAAGCTTTCTAACTCTGATGAGAAGCCCACTCAACCATGCGTTTAATGCAATTACAATGTAAAAGGAAATGAAACCAGGTCAAAATAAATTCCAATTAAGCTATCTTTAAACCTCCCTATAATTATATTATAAGAGCTATTTTCGATGGAAATTGCAAACACTGTTTATGTGAATCTGTCGCTGACAGTGCCAGTGCGATAGTGCCCCGACGGCCAATGTCGATCCCAAATGAGGTAATAGAACTGGATTTAATTAGAGAAACACCGTTCCAATCTAAGCAGGTGTTCAAAATATATACTCTAGTACAACAATGTTTAGTAATGGAGACATGGGTGATTGGAGTCAAGTTTACTCTAATTGTTAGTAGTAAGACTATATTCTGTTTGATAATTTACTTTTGTTGATTGAGAAAATAAGTTACTGACTTCAAAATTACTCAAAAGCAATTATTAGCACTCTTAGTGATGGACTTTCTTTGGTTTATGTGGGACACTCAGAACACAACAAGATACTGTACGTATTACTCATAAAAAACATATATGATGTGAACACGTCCTTCTTTTTAAAATCGGCGCATAAATTCCAATTATTTTTTTGACAAAACGTTTGGCTCAGTTTGTAGTAACCCTACTTTCTGTGCCAGCGGTCGCAGGTTCGAATCTCGCTGGGGGCATTCATTTGTGTGATGACCATGAATGTTTGTACTTCAGTCTTGGGTGTTTATATTTATAATTTGTATGTATTTAAAGTTATATATGTGTATCAACTATCTGGTATCCATAACACAAGCCTCGTAGCTTATCATGGAACTAGATGGCGCTGTGTGCTAATGTCCCAACACATTATTATATTATTGTAACTAGACGTTACGCAACGAGTAAGTTTTATAACCAGATATTGAGAGGTATTTGTTCTAAAACTTAAAAAAAGCATAGAGAAAAGTTTGTGATGTTCGCGTACCCATTAAAAAAATACAGCCTAAAATCAAAAATAAACATTTATATTACTTTAAATAAAATCTTTATTTTCGGTTTTTTTTTTAGGATTTAGTTTTGATCTTTGGTTGACGAATACTTTACAGCAATCATAGTGATGGAAGACTAAGGCTTTAGGCGCCTCAAATACATTAAAACGTTTTTGTAATCTTTATATATATAATTCTTCTGTGAGTGTGTATGTCACTGAACTTCTCTCAAACGACTGGACCGATTTTGATAAAATTTTTTGTGTGTGTTCAAGGGCATCTGGGAATGGTTTAGATTCACAATTTTGTCCAAAAAGTTTGAAATTTTCAAATTAAAGACGTGTAGACAGGACAACGTCTGTCGGGTCCGCTAGTACCATATAAGTTTTCAGGTCTAATAAATAAGTTGCTATGCTCTAAATTCAAGTAAACATGTTACCCATATAAGCCTCATATCAAAATTATTAAAATATATGCCAGTGAGAACATTCATCCTAATACCATATTATGTAATTGTGATCTAAACCACCAGTGGAATTAAAGCTATTGTTTTATCAATAATGTTGAAATACTGTGGAATGTGTCGTATGAGTATTATAATAATGTGTGACTAGAAAACAAGGTATTTCAATGAATTGACATGGGATTTTAGATTGGATATGTTATTTAATTCTATTTAATACTAGCGGCTCACCCTCGCTTCGCTCGCCTTTGTCCCTAGGTACGTTTTAAATCGATATAAATAGTTATTAGCCAGCGTTAGCCATATAAATTTTAATATTTTTTTCGTAAATTTTTTATTTTTTCTCTGTATTAAAACCTTACATGGACCTTAAAGAACATACGAAAATAAAAAATTAGCCGAATTGGTCCAGCCGTTCTTGAGTTATGCGCTTACCAACATTCATTTTTATTTATATAGATTATATAATAATAAATTTATTGCACCAGGTTATAAATTGATCAATCTAAAAATGAAAAAAAATTAGGCAAGGACAAAACAGTTCAGTACCTTTTTCTCCTCTATTTGCTATTTTGTTTAGTTGCTATTGACGAGTTTTAGTGTTATTAGTAAAAAAATTAGTATGGTAAATTCTATTACTATAATGTTTTCTTCAAACTATCGAATTTCAACTAGTGGGCGAATACTAGTAAATAATAAAATCTACTAAATATTAATTATCTTTAAATCAGCCCATTCAAATAAAACTTAGCTATGTTTGTTTCCGACTTTCAAAAAGAGAATGTAGGTGAGTACCGACATTCTCTTTTCAGAAAACCTAAAAAAAAAGTCTCCTGAATTTTATAAAGAAAAATTCAATAATTTTTTTTTTTGTATGAGTATATACTCGTATGTATTAAATGCTAGAAGAATGCATAAATGATTTTCATATCATAAAAATTTAATATCTTTAAATATATTTTTTTTAATTATCAAAATTTATTTATTATCATTTGCTGATTTATTTATGCGATTACTTAAGCAATAAATCAGCAAATTTAGATTCTTTTTTATTATAATAATTTTATCATGACACTAATATACAATACTACGTACGTAGTAAAAATGAAAATTAACACATCACTACAGTGTTTTATATGTAAGCTTTAAACACGATTCTAAAAGACAAAGAGCTTGCGTTTTATCAACGTTGCAAAGAGTAATATCGCCATTGTTGTCCACAGGGTAACTCAATGTGTGACCACTTTTTAAGTGTCAGCGTGTATGGACAAATCGAGTTTGTAAGATGGTGCAAAGGATTTTTCACAATGTACTATATTTTTAGATTTCTCACTCTCATATCTGATGGAATTTGAAATGCAACCTTCAAATATTTATAGGTTAAATAATTTTGCAAATAAACATATTTTTTAGTATTTAATTAAAATAATGATATATTCATTATTATAATTAATTTTAATTCGCAAATACATAATACAATATGTACAAAAATATTGATAAGATGAGAGATGTTAAGGATTAGAATACTAATTCATAATATATTTTTTTTTTATTTTTATAACTTTAATATTATATTATAGTATTAAATTAACCACTTCTTATTTAAAAAAATATGATATTGTTATGAAATGAAAAAAATAACAACATTTGATATACAGAAAACAATAAAAAAGTTTTATATAACTTACTATAAGTTATAGTACCTGGGCTACCGAGCTTCGTTCGGAGTTTTTGGCCTAAAGTACCATTTTCTTTTCTTTAAAAAAAACTCAAAACTAGAATAAATATTAAAAAAAAACAATTAAGTAAAAACTTTTTTATGCAACCGAGATTCGAATCTGGACACCTGTGATTGTTGATCTTGAACCTTGGCCACTTGGCCACGATACTTACACCAGAGCGTGCAAATTATCGACCATATTTTGCGTGGAATAATGCAAAAGAAAACTGCATGAAAACTCAAAAAGACGCGTTTTCTCAGACATAAGACTAATCTAGGTCGATTTGTCGCCCCCGAAACCACCCGTATACTAAATTTCATGAAAATCGTTGTAGCCGTTTCCGAGATTCAGATTATATATTTATATACATACAAGAATTGTTCGTTTAAAGATATAGGATAAAGCTCTTTTAAGCTTTACATAATGTATTATGTTTTCTCTAAGAGAAAGAAAATATCAGTTAAACATGTCACGTCAAATGTACATTTCAACGTCATAGATCAATGTTACAAAGAAATGGAAAAGAGAAATGGTATATATTAATCAAAATATTCCGTGATAAATACAAAAGGTTGTAGATGTAAAGTTTCTAGTGTACTGTTGATACATTGGCAATGTGAGCTATAAATGGTTAAGTAGATATATCTTATGTATATAATATATAAATGGTTAAGTAGATAAATCTTTTTATAATAATAAATGGTTAAGTAGTATAATAATAATAAATGGTTAAGTAGATAAATCTATTTTTGAAGTTATACTTATTTTGGAACGTTTGGAAAAAATATGACCACCAACAGCCAAAAAGCGACTTCATGAAGTTAGCTGATAACTGTTTGTTGCCATGGTAACCGTTGTTATTGTCTGACAAATGATTATAATATGATAATATATTCTCACCATAAATGAAATTCTATAAATATATTATACATAATATGCCTTATTATTTCATTAATTTATCATTCTTTTTACGAACAGAGAATTGTGATATACGGGATGAAATCTTTAGCTATATTAATTGTTCTGTTACGCCAAACAAGTATAACTTCTTACGTGCCTACATAAATACACACACACACATGTTTTTTTTATATTTTCTCAATTACATTTTGATTTTTGATTGCGACCATGATTGCTATGAAGCATTCGAAGAAGAAGAAGTTAATTTAAAATGTAAATATTCACATAAATCTAAGAAATTATTAACTAAACAAAATATTATTTAATTATCCTTTTTTATATT
This sequence comes from Brenthis hecate, assembly GCA_951806755.1. Lineage (NCBI taxonomy): Eukaryota > Metazoa > Arthropoda > Insecta > Lepidoptera > Nymphalidae > Brenthis > Brenthis hecate. Next base: position 5,042,364 of record OX638263.1, read on the forward strand.
TACGATATTTCATTATTTTCATCCAGTAGATAAAATTGTTCGTTTTCTTCAATTGGTTATAGTTTAGAATTAATTCTGGCCGAGGTTTACTAAAAGCAAAGTGTTACATTGGATTCCGACAACCAAATTATAATATTTCTTGTACATTAAAAAGCTGTGAAGTTGTCTAACAATTATTATTTGGAAGGAATAACTTCAAAGTCTTATAATCTTTTATGGGACAAATATAAAGTTTTAATTAAATAATATAAAAAATAAAGTACTAACGTTGTCAGAATAAAAAGTGTTACGAAATACGTTTATCAAACAAATTAATATCATGTTAATGTTGAAAATATATGTTATAACATAATCTTTGTCTATCGCCTCAGTATAGTGGACCACAGACCTAACCGATCCAGTGACAACATAGAGTAATTTTGAATGATTTGCACCGTCGCAAATTCTGTATTGTTGCGTAACAAATTTATCACTTTGCCACGTTTACTGCTCTCTGTTGAACGTACAATGACACGCATTTCCATACATCCAAGCCACCGTCAATATAAATCCAGCAAATATGATTTGTTAATATTACGACCTGTTACTTTTCATACGTGATAGTAAAATAGATTTTTGTATTGGTATTCTTTTTTAAGGATAAAATATCTTTTTAACCAAATAATTTTTGGTTTGTTATTCTTTGGCTTGAGTTTTTTATCTATACTAATATTATAAAGAGGCAGAGTCTGTTTGTTTATTTGAACGCACTAACCTCAAGAACAATTTGAAAAATTCTTTTTGCATTAGATAGCCCGTTTATTGAGGTAGGTTATATTTAGTATATAGGCTATATATCATATAATATATAGTCTATCTATCCCTAGTAACCGTTAAAACGTACGATGAACCGAGTGAAGCGGAGGTGGGTCGCTAGTTTATGTATAAAACATACGGAAACATGTACTAAGTATATATACTTCACTCAATATTATAGTCTTCATAGAATGTTAATGATTAGGATGAGTACCTTTGTGGTTTACTCTCAATTTTCCTATGGTATTAAAACCTATCTTTTTTAACTTACCAAAACTAATATCCCGTATCCAACCTTTGGCCTGTGTTATTGGCATTAAAAAACTCTGCCCCATACAAAAAGGTCGACCTATGTTCTCTTAAAATATTCTTTTAAACCATTTAATTAAATTAAATCAAGGTTTATTTAAAAAAAAAGAAGTAAATAATATTTAGATTTCATTCTCATAATTCGTATTAGCAATATTTATAATTTAAAATACTATAAGTTATTTTTCATTTTAATATAAAGTCACGAAAATTCAAATGCACAGAATAATGAGAATAAGTACTCTGCAATATCTTACCATATTAAATGAAGCTCCTTGATTATAAAGGTGTGTTTTAATATATGTACTATGTTATTTTCTCACAATATTACGGTGAAAAAAATATCTTAAGGAAACCTTTATGTCTGGAACAACCTAGCAAGTTTTGGAAAGACGTGAAGTCCACTAACCCGTCCGCTAACTAAGTACTTGGCCAGCGTGGTGGGCTATAGTGTGATCCTCCGTGTATGTCAGTAGTGAGATGTTAAAAAGGGTTGAATATTATTTTTAATATTTGAAGATTTACGTTATGCAAGTTAATATTTAGAAAAAAATTGACAACGTCAAAACAAAATTTATTGTGTAATGTTTTAAAAGACAATAAAATCGAAAGTGCATATTAATTACAAGACTTCCGCGATACCATTCAGACAAAGAGAGAATAGCATTCCCAAGGAGGGTTGACGTCAGGCAGGCGGCCGGTCGTAAAACTTTTGCCAAATCCTTTCAGCAGTACAGAAGGTGTACTGCGCCGACCTCAAGTGATTGGGAAATGGGCAGGGAGAAGAAGAAGAAGAAGTAGGTGATGCCATGCTTATATTTTGTATTATGTACTTAATTATATCAACTAATAGATTAACAATATTATGTTAACGTTATGAAATAGCTGTTCCAACAGAATGTGGATATTCGACGTCTAAAAAATATAATATTGCGTGATTATTTTTAATTAATTTGCTCAGGTTCAATTAATCACTCGCAATTAATTAGGTTACTAGTGTACTTAAACTAATAAGATTTCACATAGTGATGTAATTATGAAAAACGGTATTCACATTTTCAATTAATAGGTATGTACTATATATTTTTCATGCTACTTCTGATATATAATTTACTTTAATATAAATCTACAAATACTTTCTTAGATTAACTCGAATATTTGACACTTTAAATAAAACCTTTTTGAACTTTTTCATGGATTTATTTTAATTTTCATTTCCGGATGATTTGAATGCTTTACAGCAATCATTTCCTCTTTTAAACGATGTATATGTGATGTTTAATTAATAAACAGCTAAAATAAGTAATAGTAATATTGCTTTTATAAATAAACCTAGTTACTACATAAAAATGTATTTTTTACAAGTATTATATTAGTTTAGTGTAAATATTGATCTGTCCTTTATCAATAGGGAAACGCTTTAACGTTTGTTTGGTACTAGCGACATATGTACATCCCTAGATGCCTCTTGTATCTATAACATCATATACAAGCAGTGCCAGCTTTTAGCATTTTTTTATTACTAACAAGAGCCTATGTGTTATTTTAGGGCATAGTCTATCTTTGTACTTAAATTTTATGCAAATTCGTCCAGTCATTTCAGGGTGAAGGAGAAACAAATGATGTTGTTCTCGGAACCCCGGGACTCGAACCCAGGACCTCCGGGTGTGCAGCCGTACATGCTAGCTACTACACCACCGAGGCAGTTGAGTTGAAGAAACAAATACATATACAATGAAGCAAACATCCACACACACATACAAATTTTCGCATATAATATAATAGATAACTTTTTATGGCTTGGAGTGTTCTACAGGGTATGTGTTTTAACACATCATTGGCTTCGTACATATATATATATATATATATATATATATATATATATATATATATATATATATATATATATATATATATATATATTACAAATATTCACAAAGGACGTGTCGGCAGTAACATAATAATGTGAGTTAGGCCAATTAATTTAAAAGAGGAAATACTTCGAAATAACCATTTGATTACAAAACCTTAAAATCCAACTTGTTGCAATTATCGTACCAATTACTAAGTTAGAACTAAGTCGAGTGAAGTTTCCTTAGTTTTCCAAAACGACGTAATGGCTTCCTAATTGCCGTACCAAACTTCCTGATACAATTTCTCACGCCGTGCTTCTTATTCCTTCTATCAACAGTTATTATATTTTATTACAACTTTATACGTTCAGTATTACTTGGAAAGCTTAAGTAGAATATGGAATAAAGTAAAACAGTATTACTATCTCTTTACATTAGTTAATCACTGAATCAACTTATTGTTTTGTAGAAGTATTAGTTCTTAGTCCATATATTCGTTCGAGTAGTTTAATCAAGTTTTAGAAAGCTCGTTTTGATTTTAAGATATTAATTTAGTTTTTAGTGTTTTTAAGAAATACCACTTGTACAAAAGATGAATTTAGCTGCTACATAATGTAATGAAGTGCACTTGAAGAGCTTTTATATAATATTTCTCTTGCTGTGGTACATTTAATTCAACTTAGTGTACTAAATTCATTAAATAGATGTATTTTCTTATAATTACCGATTTTGTTCAAGTTCATTGAATTGATGTGTTTTTTATAATTATCGGTTTTATTCTATTAGTGCCTGCTATTAAAGTTATTTGAAGTCACTACCTTCGCTTCACTCAGGTGTAACTTGGTAGCATAAAGACCGGCAATTCGTTCGAAATTTGTTTTATGGTCTAGATGCTTTGGGCGACGATTAACACTCATAATTTAATAATTATAAATATTCCTGTGATTAAAATAACAGAAATATAATAATAGAAATAAAGGCTTTTATAATTATGAAGAAAGATGTAATATAGTTGAAAAAGTTTACATTTTTATAACTTTTTTAGAAAATTCATTTCGATTATAATATTATTATATATTAGATTATAAAAGGGACAATGAGTCATCATATTATCGCCAACAGATCTACACTGACCCTACTATCCTTAACCTAAGCGTGACGAGTCGACCTTCCAACCAACGCCATAACTCACATTGTTTGCTAGGTGCAGTGCAGTGATTGTCTCTTCGCGATGCATACATCAAGGTTAGAATGCAGATGGTAAGTATGGGAGAAATTACATCGTTTTAAATTTAATCTATATTCTATTATTCTCTGTAATACGACTAAATTTTTTGGTTACCGTTTTTTAACGTTAAAAACTATAAATAATTATTATTTCTGCACTTTATTATACTAAGAAAATGATTCAAAATACAGCGATAATACAATTTACGACATCCAGTCCAATGATAACTCTAACTTAATACTTCACTTCTTACCTAAAGTCTGGACTAAAATGTATTTTTCAAGTAAACCCAAAATATAAAGGTCGGTCCAAAATAGTGCTCTTAATTTGGCAGGCTTAAGTATTTCGAAATTCCTTTACATTATTCTAAGCTTGCAAGCATGACATGAATCTTTGATACAATGCACATAGTGACACGAGGGTTTATGCCACTTTTATTATATTTGCAAATCTGAGGCACTAACACTTAAACGATGCGATAGATCAGCATACAAATATTAGAACGTATCACGACCGGAATATCTTATTACATAAATATTTACGGAGCATTTCTCATATAATAATACTCCAACGAAAAAATTCACACTAAAATGGCTTATTCATTTATTATGTAGGTTTATATAGAATTTATGTGTGTTTATAATAATAATAATATGTGTATTTATTGTATTACTAATGACTCACCCTCGCTTCGCTCGGGTTCGTCCTTAGATACGTTTTGTCAGTTAGTATGGAATACATAGTCTGTATATCGTTTTTTTTTTTCCAACTTAAATATTATGACGCATTGTTGTAGATGATAGGTCCGCCACTAACGTCATCTATTGAAAGTAAGCCAAAGTAGTGACTCCCAAACAAAATAAACTGTTCTGAATTTTTCGAATTTACAGCAGATTTTCTAGGGTTTCCGTATTTTTTTAATATTTAAACGACCCCTCACACATCGACAATAAAATAAAAAAAGAATTATTCAAATCGGTCCAGCCGTTTGTGAGTTTTGGCGAGACTAATAAACAGCAATTGATTTTTATATACGTAATATATAGAAGAAGACTGGGTAATAAATAGCTTTTATAGATAAGTACTATTTAGTAACATTTATACCTACTGTATATATATTTTTTACAAGGATTATTTAATCAAAAAAGTAACCGATTCTAAAAAGTAAATAAATACATTTACAAAAAATCCAATACAATGTACTTACTACTTACTAATTTAAATTGTTTTTATTCACCATTAAAGTTTTCTTTATGAGACATCCATTAAGACGGGAACTGCCTTATTGCCTAAAACAACTGGATCAATACTCCTTGACGCTGTAACGGATAGTCTAATTTAGATGAAATTAAGTATACAGATATAGGCAACTGTTTGAGTCCTAGTGACGCACTTGAGCATCGCTTAAGTATGTTGCTAGTGCAATTAAATTCTTTTGTAGTTATTTTATAAAACCATCGTTTTCCCAAGACCGAATCGCCGTGGTTTTATTAGACCATCTTGAAACCTTGCAGCGTGTATTAATTTAAATCTAAATTTATATTCATAGAAAGATAATTACTATCTTTACGCCCCGCGGCGCTAGCTCTCATTCTTATTGTTTTAATCCTTTGGTTTCTTTTATCATTAACTCTTGCATTTCGTATAAAAATGTTTAATATCAGAATATTAGTTTTTTTCCTAGAAATGGTTCTTTTAACTATAAAATACTTTAATAATAATGTTATATTTAATACTTTCTTTTTATTTTTAGTATGAAATATGAAAAAACTGACGCGAGAATATATTACTATAATATAGTTAAAGAAAGGTGCTAGTTATTAACATTTAATAAGTTAAAGTTAAGTTAATTGTATTTAAACTGTTTTCATGTTAAACGAACTTTTTGCTTTATCATTTATACATATAATAAAATTCTAGCTGAGTCGAATCTGTACAATTACATTGTATATTTTTTGGAACATCTTATTGAAATAGTAATTATTATCGATACAGAGGACGAATCTATAGTTTTTAGAATTTTTGTCTGTCTGTTTGTCTGGGAACGCATCACGAGAAAACCACTAGACAGATTTTGATTAAATTTAGTATGATGATGCTGGTTATCTGGGTCAACATATAGGATACTTTTTACTGTGGGAAAATGTCTCAGCTCTGAGAAATCTACACTAACCGTTAAAACGTGACGAACCCGAGCGGAGCGAGGGTGAGTCGCTAGTTATCATATAAAACTAGCAAAGACTATTATCAGGTAACAGATATACTTCCTCTTAAAGAAAGAATTATTTCTGATAATATTTTCTATATCTTAGAAAAACTAAAGTTTTATAAAGTAAATGTATTGAAAAATCTACAAAATGCAAAAAATACAACACTGCGAAAGGTAAACAAATCGATATAAAACAACACGTTCCATAGCACGTGTCGCCCACTTACTGTTTATTAATAAAATTATATAAATCTCAATCTCATCTGAACATAAAGTTACCTTCACTTCGTTATAAAGCAAACTTTTACATATACATTATACATTAATATATATACTTTATGCTTGAAAAGAAGAGACTATTTGATCAACTGTTGGAATAAAAATATAAGAAATGTAAGATAAAGAATTACATAATATATGAAAGTACCGAATCGTGAGTGCTACGAGATGACAGGGTTGACTTGTTCTTTTATTATTTACCTTATTTAGCTAGAAGAAACAACAGGATTTTTTTTTTGTTTCTTTAAACTTACTTTAAAGTACTTACAGACTGAATTGATTATGTATTCAGCCCTTTTCGATGCCCCACTGTTAGGCACAGGCCTCCCTTCAATACGAGGGGGATCAGACTTAACATGTCTCTCGAAAACTTGCTAGGTTCGCTCAGACATGCAGGTTTCCTCACGATGTTTTCCTTCACCGTAAGACATGTAGTAATCATGTTAGAAATGATTTGCACATAAACACCGTGACATCCGGGATTTGAATCCGCTTCACTCGGTTTCGCGTTAATGCGTTACCACTAGGCTACCTCTGCCACATTTCACATGATTTGAAAAATTTAATAAAAACGTAAATACTATTTTAAATAAAACTATCTTTTCGGATTACTTCGCGGATTTATTTTGATTTTTGGTTTCCGGCGTTTCGAATGCTTTTCAGCATCCATGGTCACGGGAGAGACTGAGGTGTTACATGTCTCGAGGGTATAGTTGTCACAGGCAGCCTACCCACAAATAACAAAATGAAAATTGCACCAATCACCTTACAATATTTTTTAACTTTAAACATTTTTATAATTTTAATTAGTTTTATAATACCTCGTCTGTCGATCGACCTTTTAAAGGTCGATGTCAAAAATACCCCTGTCTGTCAAGCGACCTTTTAAAGGTCGATTGGTCCCGATGTCATTTAATGTGTGATTTCTCGCATTTAAACTATATTTATTTTTACCTAGCTTTTGTAACGTGTAAAGAAATAAACAAGCAATAATATCATGCTACATTTAAAAAAAAGTAATAACTCCTATAACATAAATTTTTGTAATCTATGCAGACAACTTATTTAAATTTTGGCGGTCTTCAAAGTCAAAACTTAGTGATAAAAAATAAACAAAATAGTGTAATATTATTATTACAAAGATTGGAATATCATGGAAGGGTAAGTAATTAACAGTTTTTATTTCATAGTATGTGTATTGAATAAAGATTTTATACAGAAATTGTTACATTTATCAAATATCGTAAGCAATGACGCGCGCTAAGTACTTATATTTTCTCTTTTTCTGAATAAAAAATACACTAGTGATAGCATAATATCTTTATTAACATGATTAAAATTTATAACTACATAATTACGTATAATTGAATTTATAAATATTCTATTAGATTTTAAGTAATTAATAATATAAAAATATGTGACCCAAGGTCGAGCCGCCATTTTTTATGGTTGTTGGATAGTATGGATAAGGCTTTTTTTATATTCATAAGAATATTTTCATTGTTTTTTTAGCATTATTTGATACTTTGCATTTTATAAATATTTTAACTGTTTTCCTAAAATAAAATATTTGTATTTTTAAAACAATATGATTTTTATTTTCTAGATATAATTTCAACTTACACATTACTTTAAAACATTATAAAAATAAAAGACCCGACTTCATAAAAGCTAACTACAAAGATAAAAATAAGTTGACGAAGGAATATAGTATTATGCAACCGGAGACATACATATGTACATCTCGCGGCAAGGAGGAAATGGGTGTTTTTTATTTTTATAATGGTTTTTTTATTTACAGTTTTTTAGTTTTATTAAACATTTGATTTTTATAATAATTTATTTATTAAACATTTGATTTGTCATAATAGGTCTTACCTTTACCTATAAAGTTGCCGTTTAATATACAGAAGTTAAAGTCATTTTTTATGAATATTTTTTTATTTCTATCTATCAATCAAAATATGCACCTTGTCACTATACGGCTATATTTTATGACACTTGCGTAAAGACGAAACTAACGAAGATATGATAGAATATACATACATACATACATACATACATACATACATACATACATACATACATACATACATACATACATACATACATACATACATACATACATACATACATACATACATACATACATACATACATACATACATACATACATACATACATACATACATACATACATACATACATACATACATACATACATACATACATACCTACATACATACATAGGCTGATAAACACATTACCCTCCTTTGCGTCATGGCGTAAAAAATATGTTTATTTGCATCTCTTAAACTAGTATCATGTTGCATTTCATGTTTATTGTAACTGCATTAAAATTGCTTAAAACATGCATGGCCTGGCTTCATTTGATTTTTTTTTACTAGTGCTACAACAAGACGTCCTCGAACTCGCGGACCACGACGTGGTAGAGGAGTCCGAGGTGGTAGAAGAGCAACTTTACCGCTGGTGGAACATAATGTGGCAGTTGCACGTGGCCGCGGTGGTCGTGGTCGTCGTAGTGTGCGCACCCAGGGTCCCAATATACGGCCTGGGCCACGCACTATTGACGAGTTAGCTTTTATATTTTACTAATGCTATTTTTAACTAATCTTATTATTTTTACATCATAATCAAAATATGTGTATTACAATTAAATCCTTTTAAATTTTAGACTTAAGATATACGACATTACGGAAGGGCCGATCGGTCAGTGTCTCGAGAGCCCTTTACATCCTAAGAGGATGCGCACGTGGCAACCGTAAGTTATATAACAGTATGTAGATGATATTACTGTGGTTGTATTACTAGTAACTATAACTTATTTTAAGTGTCTAATGTCCATCTAGATCCAACCTGGCTGCAACGGATACACCTAAACTGCTTGCATCTTCTAGCTCGATGACACAAGTAGAAGTTGAATCAGATACTGCAACAGCCTTCTCGCCGGAATCCCAGGTGCCCTCACCGGCAATGTAAGTCGCTTACGGACATTTGTATTTATTTCTAAAAAAAAATACATTTTACAAGATTTTTATTCTAGGTTCGTAGAATACGAAGACTCTGCCCGAAGTACGGTATCTGAATCACCGATGCAGCTTCCTCGTCGGACTATGCGTGATGAGGACCTCGTACATGGACTAAATTATGTTAAGTAGTTGCTTATTTTAGCTTAGGAAGCAATTTTTTGCTCCTTACCAGATTTTTTAGATTACATTGCGAATTTATACATTTATTACAGGAAGCGAAGCAAGCTCTGGTGAGAGTGACGATGACGAGTTGGCGTATCCCTTCATCCCCAGGGTGTATAGAAGCACCTTGGAGACACCAATGGACCCAGAAGTTGACCACCTTACATCTAATGCATCTGTGCCCGCCGATAACCCTACGCTCTCCGTTAACGCATCGGCTAGCTTTCAGCCTAGTAATCTGTATGACTTTTAGTGGCGAGCATTCCCAAATCCTCCAATTTCACCTAATTTGAGGCGGGAACCGTTTTCTGAAGAAAATGTTGGCCCAACAGTTCCATATGTCGACCCATACGATATTTTCATTGCTATATGGGATCAGCAATTTATGGAGTATATTGCCTCTGAAACAAATAGGTACGCTCAACAGGTAACAGTTCAGATGTTACATAATCATAATCTCCATCCCAATAGCCGTATCAGTCAGTGGCGTGACACGACGCCTGATGAATTATATGTTTATTTCGGTCTTGTAATAGCAATGGGGATTGTGGTTAAATCCAGAATAGAAGAATACTGGAATGTAACCCCTGACGTATTCTACACTCCCGGATTTAGCGCATACATGTCCATAAATCGATTTATACTTTTAAATAAATGCTTACATTTTGTTAATAATGAAGACATGTATGCGCTAGAACTGGACGCTTCGGAGGCCAAACTTTTTAAGATTCAACCCATACTATCACATCTAAATAATAAATTTGAAACTTTATATAAAATGGGACAAAATATTTCGTTGGATGAGTCCCTTCTTAAATGGAAAGGTTGGTTAGAAATTAACCAATTGCTCCCCAACAAAGCTGCTACGGTGGGGATTAAATCTTATGAAATTTGTGAATCGCAAACCGGGTACCTTTGGAGGTTTGAGATCCACACACATAAGAAAACTCCACCACAGCAGCTACAAGAAGATCCACTTAATGCATTCACACCGGCCCTTGTTTTGAGGCTTACCAGTGGCCTTGAAAACAAGGGACACACTTTATGGATGGATAGTTATTATAACTCACCAGCTCTAGCTCGACGTCTCAAATCATTGACTGTGCAGGAACTTTGCGAACAAATCGCAAATTTGTGCCCCAGGCCTTGCATAGCCTGACCAAGGGAAGTATGCGCCCAGGTCAAATAGCTGGCTTAACTTCAGGGGACGTCGATGCCATGGTATGGAGAGATAATAATAGAGTTTCTATGATCTCTACATACCATGGCAACGCTTCTTCACAAATTGAAAACTCCACCAAACCTATTTTAATATTAGATTACAATATTATGATGGGTGGGGTGGACAAGAAAGACCAAATGTTGGCAATGTACCCCATAGAGCGAAAACGAACAAGGGTGTGGTATAAAAAACTATTTAAAAGACTTTTAAATGTATCTATATTAAATTCATATATAATTCATCATCACTCTTCTTCTTCTCATACTCATCGAAATTTCCGTATCGCTTTAGTAAAATCACTTCTTCATAAACATTCTTCTGCTACTCCATTTCCGCTTGCAACCTCACAGAACAAACGTGTAGATCTCACCCATCGCTTGGTTCAGTACCAATTTTTGAACCAACAACGCCAGCGGCGAGTGTGCAGTATTTGCAAAAAACGGGTGCATACGTTCTGTGTTGGTTGCAGTAAATGCGTATGTATTGACCCCTGTTTTATTAAAATGCATTCATAGGCTTTTAATTTATGTAATATGTATTTATAAATATATATTTTTGTATTTATTTATAAAATATCTTGTTTTTAAATTTATTTATTTTACCACACCTTTGTTCGTTTCATCCATCTGGTGAAGTTGGTAAAGTTCATCTTAAGCGAGACGTGTTAAACATTATATGGGAGGAGGATAGTATATGGTACTATATATATAGTAGTGATAATTAGTATTTGTTGCTTTTAGGGTGGGTGTTCATCTTTTTTTTTCAATAAAAAATATGTATAAATGCTTCTAATCTGTCAGTACTATCCATTAAAAAGTGTCCTTTACTTAACAAAAGGCATCCAAAATTGTGAACTTCAGATTTAAAACACCTGTGAGTAAATACAAAGTTTTTATACTTTACTATAATTATGGAGTCCATCAAATACTCAATACAGTAACTGGCACAATAATTCAATGTTATACAATATATAAATTGAAAATTTAAAAAAAAACGACATGTAATTCAGCATTTTGTGGTGGCGGCCATCTTGGATTTGAAATTTATCATAGTGTGTATTCTACTAGTCCAGCCCTTTCATTTGATACCCATATTGAGGGAGTTGTGAAAAAATATGTAATCCGCTATTTTGTGGCGGCGGCCATCTTGGACCGATTTTCATCAAACATAGCTAAGAACACTTCCGAATAATTCACCTTTTAGAGAAAAAACAAAAACAAAATCGGATGATCTCTTCGGGAGCTATTATACCACAGACAGACACACACACACAGCACGTCAAACTTATAACTCCCCGTCGTTTTTGCGTCGGAGGTTAAAAACAGTAGAAAAAAATAATTCCTCTCCAAATTAATATTTAAAGTTGTTTTATTTTGAATTGATGTTTTTATTATCATTTCATTTCCATAACATAATCTGTTCAGATGTGATGGAATTGGTCGTATCCATACTTTTTTAGCTGTCCCTTGTAATTCTTATAGTAAAATTGTTAGTTTACAGAATTGATTTCTGAAATATTCTAATAAGGCAACATGTCTTTTTATTATATTTTTCATTTTGAAATATCACTTAATTGTAAGGTGTAAATATATTTTAATGAAAATTTAAACAGAATTTGCTCTGCGATCCAAAGTTTGAGATGACATTTTTTAGCACTTATTTTCTAGTGTTTGGTTTATTGTTCAATTCTCGTAAACTAAATAGTTATAAGAACTCAAACTTTGTCAGCATAACGTACGTGGACTAAACTATAATATAAATGATTATCCTAAATCTCTTGATCTTCAATGCTCTTAGAATTCAAGTATAAAAAATACCTCTTTTTTATCCGGCGCTAAGTCGCCATAATTGAAATATGTTATTGTTAAGCTTGTGGTGTAAAAAAAATGTACAGTGAGTTGTGTTGTTTTAATCAATTAATATAAAATATTGTATCTATAATTAAATGAAATTAAAAGTTTTTAAAATAATAGTTTTATTTTATAATAATTCCTGTTTTCATACTATATACTGATAAAAAATCACTTACAGTAATTTCAACTTAGAATTAACTATATAATATTAAATACAATTGATCTTATTTATATATATATATATTCTTAGCTTATTTTAAAACGATTCTAACGATATAAGCTTTATATATAGCTTACATATAAAATCTTAATAAATATTGTTATTTTAATGATGCGTACATATTTCGCGCAGGCCCTCGAAAAGTAGCCGACAGATGCGCCATATTTTTGTAAAATGACAGCGACAGTTGAGGGGATAATTGAATATGGAATATTATTTATTTATTTTTGCTGTTATTCTTATAATTATTACAATTTTAAAATATTAATTAGTAATCTATATTTAGTGTTGCCATTATTATATTTATAACCATAAAGAAAAATATAAAATATAGTATTAATTATTCAAGCCATATAACTGTTCTATGTGTAATTTAAAAAGTTAAAATTAATTAAGGAATCTAAGAAAGTATTACGTAAATACTACGTAATTTTATAGAGAGACACAAATAGGCCTTCGTTAAGTCAATTCTAAGTTTGATAAGAACTACGATAGTTTGACGATTGTTGTGTCGACGTAGAAGGTCATAATTTGAATCGTTTAAACTTACGAGTAGTTCATAGTTTACTTTTCAAACTCTAAAGATTAACAACATTGTAATTTTTGTTATCTTTCTAGCTACTAAATAACGTGATAATATTTTTCAGAATTCAGAATAAATTGTTTAGTTATAAGTATTTAATATGGGATTAATTGTCAAAGTATGGTGTATGAGTGTACTTTTAAAGAGTCGCTGACTTGTTATATTATAAAAAATTCAAGAAGCGGCGAAAACAAAGAGAGAGGGAATAAAATCATTTTCATATTTATAATACTTACTTATAATTATTAGCGACTCACTTTAACATATAACACAAAAAAAGTTACTTGACTTTTTGAATTAACATAACGTTTTTTTTATTTATGAACCCATTGAAATAAAACAAATACCCACAACATTAAAGTGAAAACCGAACCTAAATCAAAAATTCTAAAAATCATTGTTTTGGGTACTATTGCGCTTAAAGACCTAATAATAGTTTTTTTTTAAATATCTTCCATGTACAGACAGCGATCAGTTACACTTTTATCGATCCATACATATATAGTAGGTATGTATCAAAACTTTTTTTCTCTATTATACCCATAATATGAATAATAATTAATATTTTTTTAAAAAAAGGTCAAGAGATTATATAATGTTCAAATATCGATTTCAGTCATCCCATTAATGAACTCGTTTAGTATTCAAATTGTATGTAGAGTGAACTAGATTCGTTCGTAGTTAAATAGAATTGTGAACTTATCGTCAATTTGTTCTACATAATAATTATAATCGAATAATTTGAGCTATTTGCATCGACACTTAGAAATGTGCTGAGATTTTTGTTTTCCTAACATTCGATAAATCCGACATTAGAATAAATTAATTAAATTTCTTTCAAAATATTCAACAAGATACAAGAGTGCAATTGTTTCTATTCAGAATCACAAAATAAAAGAACAGCACAAATAAGGCACGGACAATATTATGTAGGTATGTGGCGTATGACTTAGTCAATAAAAGAAACGATTATATAAAATTTTCAATTATGCCTTTTGTTTTCCGAACATTGATTTTTATAATATATAGACTGGAAGTAGTTGTTTTCTAATATTTGCAATTTAAAATAAAGTTCTACAATTATTTTAATTTTTATTATACCATACCTACGTCCTATATATACATAGGTGTCAAATAATATAATAATTAATACATATGCTCATACGTGATGTGAGGCAGTAGTAGCCCAGTGGTAACGCGCTCGCTTGGGAAACCGAGTGAAGCGGGTTCAAATCCCGGGTTTCGCACCTCTGATATTTTCATGTGCGAATCATTTCCAACATGATTACCACTTGCCTTACGGTGAAAGAAAACATCGTGAGAAAACCTATCTATCCTTCGAAAAACATGTGAAGTCCTCCAACCCGCACTTGGCCAGCGTGGTGGACTATGGCCTGATCCCCGTCGTATTGAAGGGAGGCCCGTGCCCAGCAGTGGGACGTTAAAAAGGGCTGAACACATACATACATACATACTCATACAATCATATAAATAATACCTCGATTCAAGTATTATCAATGCAAGTTCTAAGTTGTTTTAATCTTGAGAAACAAAGCATGTGTTCGTTTCTCAAAGACCGCCAGTGGTCCGAAGTTGAACCTTTGTTCTCGACTCTCGACTTCGAGCTACACTTAGCAGGAGGCAAAAAACATTTTAACTCCATTTTTCGTTGATCTTTCTAGTCTAGGCTTTATAAAGGAATTTCATGAAAAAAAACATGCCCCTTTTTTTTAAATAATAGATTTTCTTGGCGTAATTTATTTATTTATGTATTGTTTTATATAGATAGCCTATTGTGTTCTATAATAAATATTAAAATACAATAAGAAGGATTAAAGTGTACATTCTACAAGAACACAACAACCCAAATGTGAATCTGTTTATTTGAAATCGATAAACAACTTGAATGGAAAATATAGCTTAGTTATATCACTCGAGTAGATTGAAAAAGCATATCTTCGGGTCTTCTACAATATAAAGCAAGGGTAACAGCATAACGTGGTTGTGGACTAAAATAAAGCATCCGTTCTATACGCAAAACAGTAGTTCACTCGCATTAACGACCGTCCAAACGAATCCACGAGTGTCCTGTGACAAATTCAATCGTTTGTCAAGCGTGAGACAGCTAATTTGTAAAGCATGTGAACGCGTTTGTGATCCGGGACTCTATAAATCTGATGACTATAGTTCGAATCTAAAATATAATGCTTTGGAAACATAAATTTACTAGAAAACGGCCTTCATCGCTGTGCCAGAATTCTATTGTAGCTATTTGGCGTTTTCAGGTGAAAAACTCGGTGAATTATATCCTGTCGTGGACAATGTTCCAATACCATATATTTGTGCTACGTACGGAAAATATGATTTCAAGATAAATCATATAAGTTAAATGTTTACTTAATTCTCCTTTTATTTATGAGACCACTTTCGGATGTTAAGTAATCGAAGATAATCTTTATTATCAATATAAAATATAATTAATAGTGCAGAAATATTCCATTCAATTTTATATCTTTCATCTGTAATATGATTATAATCTCAATCAACATCAATTTTTTAACAAAAACGCTATTTTTAGGTCTTGTCTTTTGGTTTATCCGGTCCGGGTTATTATAAAAAAATATATTATCATAAGAACATCTGCCAATTAATCGAGATTCCTTATTTACTTATTAATAATAAAAAGGTTATGTTTACTGAT
Source organism: Brenthis hecate (assembly GCA_951806755.1). Taxonomy (NCBI): domain Eukaryota; kingdom Metazoa; phylum Arthropoda; class Insecta; order Lepidoptera; family Nymphalidae; genus Brenthis; species Brenthis hecate. The sequence goes on from OX638263.1 coordinate 5,058,828, forward strand.
AATAATAATTATCCCACCTGACCTGTTCCCTCTCGCATTATCAGGAGGTCTATGCCCAGAAGTGGGACACTCAAAAAATAATAAAAACTAAATACAATATTGGGATTAGAGGTTCAATCATATTTTGATTTTTAAAATTACGTACTCATAATCATTAAGACTCATAATTCATTATTTCAAGTAGCAAACAAACCATTTTGCTGTTAAAGAGAAATACAATACAAATTGTGCCAATGCTATAACAGCAAATAAAAGAATTTCGTAGTCTCCACACATTCAAGAATTACCTCCTCGATCGCTAACCGTGAACGCGACGCGGATCGCTTAGCAAACACTCGGCGGACACTCAATTTGTACCTATTGCCACCCTTTTACCCGGATAAAGGTTGAATGATTTGGCACGCCATATGTAAGTGTTACTATCATAACTCTTTTGTTTTAAATGTTCCCATGGTATATGTATGTTTGTATCGAATTATATACGAGTATATTAGTCCTTATTAAATTAAAATTTATACCTAAATATATATTCACTAGCAGAATTCGCAACTTCGTTCACACTGAAACTACAAAAAAAAACTCTTTGGCTTCAAGCACTTTTGCTTTGCCCATACAAAAATGCCTTTGCATTTTTGTAATGGTATGCTCAGTGATTTCTGAGCTTAAGCACTTAAACATATTATAAACATTAATTTTTACAACCATGTATATGACTCAAGTCTGCAAGATTTGTTGACATTTATGATTACTGCTCCGCTCCCTAGGGTAATAGCATTATGATATGAATAATAGCCTTCCTCAATTAACGGGCTATCTAATGCAAAAAATATTTTTCAAATCAGGTTATTAGTTTCTGAGATAAGTGCGTCCAAACAAAAAACAAACAAACAAACTCTGTCTCTTTATAATATTAGTACCTTAGTAGTTAAAATGATTATTCGTATGAACGTCCGTTCAATCATGTGTGTCCGACTGACACTGCTTGCTTACTATATCGGAAGAATCAGATTTGAATCTTGTGCACGAGTAACATTGACGGAACAAATATTTTATCCGATCAGCAGTGGTATGTTGAAGGCATTTTTAATTAACTCGATAGCTGAATTTGCAATCATACTTCACACAAAATACTTGAAATATATTTCTGATTCAGCTGTCGAGTAATATAAAAAGTACTTACAGAATATCACTACAGGTGAAAATGTGAAATGTATGCCCATATATCGTCAAATAATGTTACTACTCTTTATTAGGAGACTTACGATGGCGGGAGAAATAATGCGTAATGAAAAAATAAATAATTCATAAATTACGTAACGTAAAAAACGCCAAGTCGAGTCGTTTTAATTTATATAAATACAACATTTATATAAATTAAAACAAGTTTTCGTATCATCATCGCACGCATCGTTTAAGTTTCTCAGTTCATTGAATATTTCGATTTACTATAATAAAATTATTGGAATGTTTCAAATTGCTTTTAATAGCAAGCACATATTACTTCGAATAATATTACTTGGATAAATATGGTAATTAATTGTTCAACAAAATATAGTGTTAAAGCGTATCGTACGAATTGGTGTCCGCTGTCATTATGCTGAGGTTATTCGTGAAATTTTAATGCCAATTTTACTCGAAGCCGTAGTCACTATAATGGAATTAACGGATATATCGATCGCTATTTATGGAGGATAAGCAGTTTTTAATATATGTAGGTAATCTCCCATTGGACATAACCAAATACCTACATGCAATATTTAGCATTTGTATACATATTATAAGCTTTATTTAATCTTTGTTTGCTTAAAATAGTTCTTATTATTGTAAATCGGACAAGTGCGGGTGTGACTTGCACACCGAGGGTTCCGTAGCATGAAACATTAAAATAAGTTAATAATAGCATTTTTTTCTGATGTAACTACAAATGTATGGTTTTCAGATTTTTCCTTTTACTTGTGCGATAAGACAGCTCCAAGGGATTTCAAACCTAAGTATTAGATATTAATTTCAACCTGATACCTCCACGCGTTCCTGAGAAAAAGGGTTTTGATAGACAACAGACACAGACAGACAGATAGATAAGCATACATTAACATAGGGATTCCTTTTTTCCTTTTTAGATACGGAACCCTAACAAGTACCACTAAATCGTCAATAAAGTTATCTACTAAGTTAAATTTCATTTGTATAGATACAAAAAGTATCTCATAAACTGAAATTCCGATAACTAGAGTCCCGTATATAAGCTAGCAATCGATATACCTTGAATTTTTGTGTACGAATAAGAGGATATATGAAATATTTTACTAAAGAATTTAATTTTCTTTCTTTTATAAACGATGATAAAGGAATGTATTGAGTTGTACGTTCGAGAATGCGACCGCGGCGGGTGCCAAGAGAATGCAATGCATGCGCAAATTGTTATATCAACAAACATTTTTCACGTTTACTAAGCCTGATTTATTAACATTATTGCCAGGAAAAATATTTTAAGCCATTTTTTTATTTATACTTTAAATGAAGTAATAACAATATGAATACTTATTTTGCTTAGTTATGACGTTTTGTTTGTCAATAGGAATTTGCTATAGAAATTATTATGTACCGTACTAGTGTAGATACTCGTAATATTTTATATACATAGATATTAGCTAATTACTCTTGTTCAAAATTTCTGCGTATATCTAAACAAAATATTTTTTTTTTTATAAAATACATTTTATTTTATAAAAAAATACAGCCGAATTGAAAACCTCCTCCTTTTTGAGGAAGTCTGTTGAAAAGTAGGAAAAAACTTTAAAAACCGTCGTTTAGTTAATATTAAATAACAGTAATAGAAAAGTACAATTTATTTCAACTAATAATAAATTAAGTAAAAGATTTTTCACACAATTCTTTCTGTTCGCGTTTCTTGCTGAAGTTGTAACAAAGAAGTAAGTTGAGCGTAAGTAATGCAGTTCGACTGCATTAATAAACTCCGACAAGTTTTTTGGCACCAAAGTTCCAGCTCGCTAAAGACTTTAAGTTTGATTCAGTGGTTTGTTTAATGCACTTATTGGAAAACAAGGGAAATTTAATTCGAACAAAGTTTTAATGTGTGCCAGTTAGTTGAACTTCTCTTGGTTTAAGACGTTGGAGCTATCGGAATATATATAAAGCCTTATATACCCATAATATTTATATTATGTTGTATTTTAATTACGTTATTATATTATTTAAATCTTTAATATATATATATATATATATATATATATATATATATATATATATATATATATATATATATATATATATGTTTTTTTTGTTTGTCTATCAGAACGGGCTAATCTTTGGAACTACAAGTCAAGAGTTCATTTTTTACAGCTTTATTTATTTAATAAGGTTTTAGGCTACCTTGCTATGCTAAGTAAGCAGTAAGCTAAGCCAGTGGAGCCGCAAGCAAACGCTAATATTAATAAAAGTTGTAACAATACAAGTTGAAGAGTTTGTTTTATTTATTTGTATCCTTAAAACCACTAGTCCAACTTTAAAAAAATGAATTTTAAAGCCCTTTCAAATTTCTGGTGGGCAGCCCCCAATAGATATGGTAAAGGATAAATTATAAGCACAATAATTATAGTAACAAAGTAATTAGAGACAAATCGCACATAAAACGTTTCATATGATAACGTATATTGTCGTGTTACATATTTACCAACAAAATAGACTTTTTAATGAACACTTATTTGAACCTCTGCCACATATCCTAATAATACTTGGCGATTTTTTATCTGTTGTCTTAATTTAGACTTAATACAATAATTACACCAAGTTTGACTATTACCTACCTATGAACAAAAACCCATTTTCACCTTGCCTTCATATTATTTATACGTTATAATAATACATAGTTTTGTGTAATCGATTAAAAGATACATTTTTTGACGTTTAAAATTTACATTAATAGGAAGCATACAAATTAATAAATAGAATACCATCCCGGCCCTGAACACGGTTACGGTTAAGGCAATGGTAACCCAGTGATAACGCGCTCGCTTGGGAAACCGAGTAAAGCGGGTTCATATCCCGGGTCACGAACGTCTGATATTTTCATGTGTGAATCATTTTTAAGATGATTGTCATGAGGAAACCTGCATGTCTGAGAGAACCTAGCAAGTTTTCGAAAAATATGTGAAATCCGCCAACCCGCACTTGGCCAGCGTGGTGGACCATGGCCTGATCTCCCTTGTATTGGAGGGAGGCCCGTGCCCAACAGTCCGATGTTAAAAAAGGTTGAAAGTATAGAAATGTATAGATTACTGTTTGACAAGGTTATTTATTTTTAATTAACGCAATATATACATAAAGAAACATTAATAACGTGAAATTATATTATGTATGTACTGTACTAATGCAATTAAATAGATGAAACGACAATTAAGTTCCCACGCTCATGAATAAATGTAAGCTATTTATACAACTTCGTAAAGCTACTTGTCTCTAGTTAGTATTCGACTCAATTTTCTATCGCAACGAATTCTACCCTCAGAACGATAGGATAAACAAATTGTGGAAAATATTTGAATAAGAATGAAGCATTTTTCGCTCACACTAATGTGTAAGGCGGAAGGGCGGACGGAGAGCGCCCCTAATATCTGTTTTATTTTTTCCGGATTTGTATGAATAAGGGCAACAAATAGCCCCATTGTGGGCAGAATCACGAGCGATGTTATTTTTGTGAACTTTATGGTTTTATTTGTCGCTAGCCCTGTTTCGGTTTACACTTCAGGTACATAAAGAATGGCTATGAGAATAATGTAATACAATTTAAACCGCTCTTAGTTACAACGCTCTAATAATAATTGTTTTTGCTAACATAAAAAAAATGAATTATTGTAATATTAATGAAAATACTAATTTTACAATATATATGTATAAAAAAGTATGAGGTATAGGTTCTAAAATTGTAAAGGGTACGTTATTTGTATTTAATTCACTTGATCTAGCATCCCAAAATAAACCGGTAAGTGATCTGTATCGCATATAAAGGGAACGCTTAGCACATTTCCTTTCAATATTTCCCAATTTGATTTGGTATACGTTTCTCGGAGACAATGGAAAGTAATCGACGGTGACTGTGGAGGGGGGGTAAATTTCGTTGAAATAAAAGCGCACAGAGAGCGAAAGATATAGCGCCTACGTGGTCGCCGTGAGATCCCGGGAGCTTCTACAATAGAGAATTGGAAAAAGCTTTTATAATCCAGTACGTGACATACATGCTCAAACGGCACCGTATATTCCACATCGACTTCGGACTCTCGTAATTCTTCCTAATATATGTATTGAATTATGATGCTACGTAACTTAGTTATGTACTCTAATTGCCGACATCGAATTAGATGTTTACTTGTGAATACATATTGCTATAACCTTCATATATTTTTTTAACATCTCTTCATTATTCAGTTCGATCAAATTGGGGCAACATCCAAATATTACTGTTTACCAATGCATGAAGCCAGTAAAATAATACTCAACGTGATCGAAATACTGGATTCCCCACACGGGTAATCTACGTATAAAAAGCGAGAGCTATTCGCCGGTAGAAATAAAGGAATTTTAATATATGAACCTACTTTCCTCTGGCTTTGTTGTCCTGAAACATTTACGACATTATTACGAAGGCGCGTGCCCTTATATTATAAGCAAACGCAAACAATTTGCCGTGTTTTACATAATCTTTCCAAATTGGATATGAATAAGCGACGTCAGGTGGTTCACTTACAATTCTGAAGTTGTGTAAAGTATCTAATTTAATATACTAAAACTCAAATGACGAAATGGCTAAAAAAGGTATAAGAAAGACTAAAATATCATTCCGCTAAGTTTCTTATCAGGCATATTCTTTTCAAAGTTGTGGCAAACTGAGTGGAGTTCCGTAAATAATTTTGTATAAGAGGTTATACTATTTATTTATCATTTTTTTCTTGTACTTCTATTTTGAATAGCAAAAGTCTCTTAGAAAGTATATCACAAGATATATTTCTTGATATAGAATCTAACTAAAATTTAAAAAGATATTGTAGAAAAAAATTATGAGTAACTTATTGCCGAATAAATCAGATAAATATATGAATAATAATATTTTTGGAGTGTACAAATCAGAGCGATTAAGTCTTCGTAAATATAAAATACATATGTGTTTATAAATATTACAACGAAAGACGTCTGACAATAATTTAACAGATTTATTTTCACTTACAATTTTGTGCCTATACCTACTTAGATTTCAATTTTATATAGGGCCAAACAAATCAGCTTAATAAATTAAAAAATCGATCTCTATTAACTTAGGTTTGAGGCAAAATAATAATAATAATTCAAAATACATTAAGTTAATTAAAGGAGGTGATTATTAACATCTAGTTCCAGGTAGAAGCAACTATAAAATCAATACATACGAGTATATTAAACCCGTGGGATAGCTGAGTCCGTGCGCGCAACGCCACGCTTGTTAGTACTTATATTGATCTATTATAATCTAGATTCTCCATGGGCTTCATAGGTTTCTCGTGAATATATTTCTTTTAACCTACAACATGCCCTATTAAAATGATGCTAAATTATGCCTTCAATTCTTAATAACTACAATGAAATCATCTATTGAAAACTTTCGGACGTTCTAGAGCTATGCGCAAACAGAAACTTATGGTAATATTACATTACATAGTTTTTACCATGACATATACATACATATTTAGCCATTTAAACCGATAACATTATGATAATTTTCTTATAGATATTTTTAACATCAAAAGATATAATTAATTTGGAAGATTAAATCGGTAAATTCGAATTATCCATTTAAATTAGGCATTTAAAGCCATATCATCTCAGCTAAAATGTCGAATAAATTTACCACTAACCTCGAAAACTTTACTTTCAAATGATGCCCATATTTACAATTTCACTTCCCGTATTTAAAAGGTAACTTCTAAACTCATATGGTATTTATTGCCTTCTATAGACTTACATACTGACGGTCATTGCAGCCGTGACATAGTTTGCAAAGAAATCAGTCATTAATCATTTATATGTAATTTATTGCTAAACATAAGGAAGGAAGCTGTCTGTAGTATAGTTACTATTATTATTTAGAACTTCATATATTACCTAGATTTCCTTCCATACCTAGATTAAGGTCTCTTTTTGAAATCACATTATCGAATAAAAACCAAAAATTAAGCTATTTTTAAAGCTAGAAACTAGATTAACTAGCTAAAGCAGTGCTAAAATATTGTTTAAATATCAGTAAAATCAAACTTCTATCATACTGTAAAAGAAATATTATCTAAGATACGGTCTGGTCTACCTTTGTACCAAATTTCATCTCAATCCATCTAACGTCTGCGTAATTTCGAAGCAAACATCCAACTACATTCATATATAGAATATTATTAGGATAACGCCGTTGTGAGGCAGGTGTATGGTTAATTTAACTTACAATAAGACAATTAAGACAAAGAGGCAAGCTTCAAGATGTTAGGTTGCGCTTCTCACTCACTAATGCATGCGAATAAGCAAATACACAAAAGGTTGCGCTTCTCACTCACTAATGCATGCGAATAAGCAAATACACAAAAATCAAGAATAGATATAAAAATCTTGTGTGAGTAATAAAATATGTAATTTTTACTTATCCAGATTGATTTGAGATAAAGCCTAGAAAAAGAACTGCTTAACATATTTTAATGAAACTTATACTGTAAAGAATTTGTTAATGAGAGGCATTGGCTATTTTTTAACGTAAAGCACATAAGTAGAGCTAGATTAGCTTTGATCCACAGATCCATTATATAATGATGATGTTCTCCTGACCGATTCCAGCCACGGCGGCCAGTCTCATTGAGACTAGCCAACTGCGCGGGAGATATTATAGTGCACAAGTGTACGCGCAGACACAAGTGCACTCTCTATTCATGTCACTCTCATACTCCGGTGGGACGACCGCTTGACACGACCAGTGAGAGTTAAGGTGCAGGACCGACGGCTTTACGTGCTTTCCGAGGTACGGAGGTTAAACACCGCCAACTTCTCAACTCCAGGGTGTTACTGAGGCTTACTATACAGAAATACTCAATAACTAAACTGACCAACCCGGGACTCAAACCCAGGACCTCCGGTGTGCAGCCGTACATGCTAGCCACTACACCACCGAGGCAGTATATAATAGAGCGACTATAAAGAAATAAAATTAGTGGAATTTGAATTCATGACCCTAAATATATTGGAATAATTGTATTATCATCAAAAATATCCTCCTTGGTTTAGTAAAACTCTGATCAAAAGAGTAAAAGAAAAAGAACTAGTTCGGTTAAGGTATAAAAAATACAAAAATCCGATGGACGCGATAACGTTATCATTATTAGAGAAAAGATGTGAAAGACTATCAACACAATGTTATAACGCTTACATTGAATTTACTGAAGAGGCAATCACTTCAAACTCAAAAATTTTTTTTGGACATTTACAAAACGTAAGAAACAAAATTCTACAAATGCATATCCTGCTGAAATGACAAAGGAAACACTTGTGTATTTGATGGTCAAGGCATTTGTAATCTATTTGCATCACACTTTTCATCCATTTACGTTCAGAGTAATCAGAATCAATATGATAGTAATGAAACTCTGAGTAGCCTAAATAATATTAAATCCAATTGTCACTGTCTTCGTCTTAACAGTTCGATCGAGATGAGATAATTCAGAAACTGAAACGTCTCGACCGCTACAAGGGTGCTGGACCTGATCAAATATCACCTGTGTACCTAATCAACTGTGCTGAGACACTTGCTGTCCCTCTACAATTAATATTTAATAACTCACTAAAGACGGGTACATTTCCTAAAAAGTGGAAAATTGCCAAGCTAGTACCAGTATTCAAAAGTGGTGATAAAAAAAGTGTAATGAATTACAGACCAATTTCCATACTTTCTTTGTTTGGTAAAGTATTTGAGGCCTTAATTTATTTACGACTTTATGGCTACTTAAAACACACATTTAGTATTTACCAGCACGCTTTTATAACCGGTAGGTCAACCTGTACGAACTTGGCTAATTTTTCAGAATTATTAATAGACGCGGTTGACAAGAGGAAAAGAGTAGATGTTATCTACACTGATTTAAGTAAAGCATTTGATTTAGTGCCAATTTCCATTTTACTCTTGAAGTTATCCGTATATGGCATTGCTGATTCAATTTTAAGTTTGTTGAATTCATACCTTACTGATAGATATTTTTACGTAGTAGCTAATGGATTTGAATCTGAAAAAATACGAAATAACATCAGGAGTACCCCAGGGTTCGCATTTGGGTCCCCTCCTATTTAATATATTTATCAACGACCTTCCAAACTGCCTGAAATATTGCACACCATTTATGTTTGCTGATGACCTAAAACTTCTCAAGATCATTGATGGTCCCGATGATGTTAGCGCCTTACAGGCAGACCTGAATAGCTTGTATAGATGGCGCGAACTTAATGGTATGATACTGAATAAAAATAAATGCTTTCATATAACGTTTACAAAATGCAAAACTAATATTACAACTAAATACTATTTAGATTACATTCCTCTCAGTACAGTGGATACTATCAAGGATTTGGGTGTTATATTTGACAGTAATCTTACATTTACACCGCACATAGACTCTATTGTTAGCAGAGCCTCTAAAATGCTGGGATTTGTAATTCGCAATAGTAAAGTTTTTAAGAACTGTCGTACAAAAATAATCCCATACAAAAGCCTGGTCGTCAGTATTTTGGAATACGGCAGTATCGTCTGGAGACCCCACTATGCATGCCATTGTCTCAGAATTGAAAGAATTCAGAAGCGTTTTCTTTACCACTTAGCTTTCTCTGTTGGAAAATCTAGATCACTCGCAACATATACCGAGAGACTTACATAATTTAATATGCAAACTCTGGAAGACCGAAGGGATATACTGGATCTACATTTCTTATACAAAAGTATTAATAGCGTTTATGACAACCCGTTTCTTGTGTCTTTGTTTAATTTTAGAATCCCTAGATGCCCACGTAAGCCCGTTAACTTATTTGAAAAGCCTTCTCGTAGAACTATTTTGGGGAACAATTCACCCGTCATTCAGTCGCGATTATGTAAAATTATAAACGATTATAAATGCTTGGACCTATTCAGAGACTCGCTGCCAAAGTTTCGCAAAGATGTAAAAAAATATATTCTAAATAAATAATTAATATTCTTGATTTGTTAATTATATGTCGATTTATGTGGTAGATTTGTTTATTGGTTTAATTTACTTGTTTTATTTAATTTCTTAAGGTCATAGAATTGTTGTTTTTTTTTTTGTAAAACTATTCACGCCTATTTTTGCATGCGGCATTCACCATAAAAGGTAATGCATTTAGCAATAAGAACTTTGTAAAATAGCATAATTTTTTACTGTAATAATGTAATTACCACTGCTGAATCTTAATAAATAAATAAAATAAATAAATATTATATGTGAAAAATAAGTGAATATCTTAGAAAGCAACTTTTGAAGAACCCTGTACGATAATCTAAATTGTTGAGATAGAATAAAAACATAAACACATTTATATATTGCCCAAACGTAGTAAAAAGCTTAAATCAATAAAGTGTGCTATCACGTACGTATGGAACATAAAGTTTGTATTACCAGGCATTTTTAGGATCATACCATATACAGTGTGTAATGGATTCACCATTTTTTATATTTTCTTATAGTATAGACATTTTTATTTCTTACGCCATTTAGATATTTTTCGATTGTCTTGAAAGTGTGTAGAAGCTTAGTGTAATATTAAATTTTATTTTTGCCTTATTATTACCCCATGGAATTGAACATTACAAACTAAAAATATCGTCTAAGAAAACCTAAATGCCTTACCATATTAAGCCTTAACAACCTTAAAAATGTGGTTAATGTCTTTTGATTCAGTAATATCCGAAACTGCTTAACTCACTTTTGTTCGTATATCTCCAAAACGGCTAAATTGATTTTAACAGGACTTTAATCGTAGCAAGAAAAAATCAGTCGAGAGTGACAAAGTTTCGGTTTTCCCTGGAAATGTAAAAAGATTTTTAACGAAAAAAGAATTTTAACTGGAATTTCATGGGCGGAGACGATTCGATTGAAAGTTTTGCAGTATATTTTTCACTATTGTAACAAGCGAACGATGCCAGAGGCAAAAGAGAGTAGATACTATTAAAATGTTTGCTAATTAAGTTTACGAACCAATCCTATTATTTTTATAATTATGTAGGTATTTATTTGTAATGTTATTCAATTTTAATAAATGAAATAACTCATTTTTGTGCTACGTCTTTTGTTCAGATTCAACATGTTTGCTTACCGTTTTTAGTATTTCTTTTGTTAACATTAAATTACAGAAAGTAATTTTCAGTGTTTAAGTTTGAAATTTTTTTTTAAGAAGTAAAACTAAAACAAAATTAAGGATACCACTCGAAATGGTTAATTTAAAAGTCACGATTAAATGATTTCACTTCGCATCGGCCCTCAAGACATCTCGTGCCAAGAGCACAATACGTTTTTATTCTGTAATTGAATATAAAACCATTCATCCTTGTTGAAAACCCCATTAAAATCGATTCAGCCAATCTAGAGATTGTCAGGTGGTACAAATAAACAGACTAGCAGACAAGTAGATAAAAAATCCTTATTAGTTATAACATGTGCTTTCGTGCTGGCAGCGAAATGATTTGTTCACTAAGTAAAAAAAAAAACATTTTTCATCGATATGGAAAAGCCTACATCAAACGTTTTGAATCCATTACTCTTGTGGAACCTTTATGATAATCAGAAAATACAAGAAATAAGATCTATATAGACCGAAATACATAAATAAATAACGCCTACTCTCTTGTACTTATTTCTGAAGGTCGTGGTTTTTATAGTTATTTGTACATCTTATGTACTTTACTAGTAATGGTTAGAAATTAGATTTATATTTTGGGCTTTTAAATTGTTTCTTTTCTTGAAATGAATAATAATAATTAAAGTAGAAAAACAGTTCTTAGTCATTTTTGTTTATCCGTTGTGCTACTTTATTTTTTATAATATTTGAATAATTATTAAATAAATGAATTCATTTTTAAATGGATGATGAATCATTGATTTTTCATTTGATAATATATTATTAATTTGAAACTAGCTACTCACCATACGTTTTAACGTTTAGTATAGATTTCTTAGAGATGAAATATTTTCCCGCAGTAAAAAGTCTCCTATGTGTTGACCCGGATAACCAGCTATCATAATACTAAACTTCATCAAAATCAGTCCAGTGGTTTTTTGTGATGCGCTCCTAGACAGACAGACAGACAGATATAAATTCTAAAAACTATATATTCTTATTTCTTTATCGATAATAATGACTATTTAAATAAGATTTTCCAAAAAAAATTTCATGTACAAATTCGACTCAGAATTTTATTGTATGTATAAATTGGCCCAATTTTGTAGTTTAGTAAATATCTAATTGAATAAAGGTAAAAAACGTACGCACGAAGTAAGAAAATATGCCAGTAATATTAAGTACATATTATTATGAAACATATTTCAAAATAAAATCAAAACACAGTATATATGTTTTATTTAAGCCCATATATAAATACCTAACTCACGTCACACTCAGTGATCAGCGTAACTACATTGTGCATGAAACCGTGAATTTTAGGTAGGTAATTCGAAAAAATATTTTATACGAAATTGTAAAACTATAACAGCTTAAACTAGTTATGTTTGGTGACGCGAAGCTGTGCCTGACTTTCAAAATTATTATGGAAATGTTTTAAATTTCCAAATATTTATTACAGCTTAATTTATAGAAAGAGGAGCGTTTAAAATATAACCAAGTCTGCAAACCGACTACAAAGAGAAGTACTTACTGAATTCAAGTGTATGCTATTAATTTATGCGTATATTATATAACCAATTGTGCACTATGTTTAATGACTTTTTTAATGAATAACTCAATCTGTATTTTCATGTAATCACTCTACCCCCAAAGTATAAATAATTTTATATTCTAATGACCTCTAATACTGTTATATAAGGATAAATCCAAAACGAGCCTATAACTTCGATTATATCACCAGTATATCTCACAAACAAAACCCTATAAAAACAAATAACAGCACACGTAGACAAAAATTCCATAGACATTAACGGTATATCTCACAAACAAAACCCTACAAAAACAAATAACAGCACACCTAGACAAATATTCCATAGACATTAACAGTATATCTCACAAACAAAACTCTACAAAAACAAATAACAGCACACGTAGACGAAATATTCCATAGACAATCTTATTATATCCTCAACCTACTAGATACAATTTGAAATCCTCAAACTCCGTCTGAATACTACACGATTAGAGAAACAGAGAGGCCGCACAATAGAAAATTTGCATATCCAATTGGAAATCCTCTTTTTCCATCCCGCAATTCTATTTGGATGGTACTATTTTTATCCGTTGCAGTAAATGACTGATCCATGCATAGGATACGTCGGACCTCCAATTTATCTCGTCAGGAACATTCCAATTATTTTTTTTCCAGCAAATAGACAGCGGGCCGCCGGACATGCTATGAACACATTCGTTTTGAGTGGCACCGCTCCAGTGGTTTCATTTGCTCTTTGCAGTACAATAACAAGCCTCGCTTACGTTACGGATTATTGATATTTCTGATTTGAATTGGTGTAGATAAACTGTTTTGCTATCGTTTTACTTTATCATTTTGTTACGTTTTTTACGTCGATAGCAAAGAAAATTATCTCTGTATTAATAATAATTTATATAACTTGAAGTTATTTTAACATAACTTAATTTGCATCTGTATAAACAATGTAAAATTAAGGACTGTATATAGGTTTTTAACAGGAAGTCTATTCTGTAAGAACTTTTACGCAATTCGATAACTGAATCCGCGAATATACTTCATACTTCAATCGAATGAAATATAAGTGCGAATTCAGCTATCGTAATACACCAAGTTTATTTTGTGTGATAATTTTGGTTTACGCAAATATATCTTTTAGCAGCAAAATAAAATGTAGTTTATAGTCTTACTAATATTATAAATGTGAAATTTTAGATGGATTTTTGGATATTTGAATCATTGTTACTCAATCACACCAGAGTAGCTGAGTGGATCAGGATGAAATTTGGCACAGAGATAGATAGTCTGGAAATGGACATAGGTTACTTGTTATCCCGGAAAAATGTACGGTTCCCGTGGGATAGATTTGTTTTTATTTTTCTAGAGGTAAACCTGAGCGAAGCGAGGGCGAGCGGCTAGTACTTCATAAAGAAATTATAAAAATATACCTAGTTATTTGTAGTTACTACACAAAAAAAATATTCATTTACACAACCACCACATCTGTTTTCAATATTTTAGTAATGGGAAATTTTACTTTATGGGTCCACTTTTAATATTAACTTACCAATAGGGATATTCATCTCACAATAAGCTTAGCTTAATTTACAATATCGCCAAACAACGTGTGTCTCCCGAAAAGTAAAGATTAGAATTACATGAGATTTCAATAACAATTTAGAATTACCCACAGATAATTCATATATACATATTGGATATATCAGATATCTCAATTCAGATTTCTGAGATTAATTGGTTCGGTATGATTCAAATCACTAGTAATCATGCATGAATGCTTATTAAGTCAATCAAATGGAGTATTTAGCTTTATCGGATAAGAAGTACATAATATATTATATATGTATTTATTTATTTATTTATATATATTACATTGTTTACCATATTATATATAATTATATTTATATTTTCCGTCTGTTTGTGTAAATGGATATTTATTTGATGTCCTAAGCGTTCCTATCCTATTTACCTTATAACAATGATATTTTATAAAGTTGTTTGCGTGATTGCGTGATTTATATCACTTGTTTTTTTTATTAAGTATGATGTCATAAAATATACATTAAAAGTGGCTGAATAAAAAAATTATGATACAGATTTTATCGTACACTCTTTAACTACACTATTTTTATAAGAAAAGAATTAGTAAGCATTTTGAAATGAAAATGTTCTTAGAATTAGCTTCGGTAGATAAAATCAGCAGACAGCGAACTACGTGGCAAATGGCAATATACAATGAAAGGTATTTTAAGAATAAAACGCGTTAAGTATATACTTAGTAGCTTACTTAATAGCTTTTTATATTCTATACTTTATGTAAATCAATGTATATGTACCTAAAAACATACAAGTGATGAATCTACTATGTATTGTATACGTAAATACATTTTTTTAAAGTGTAAATGTACTTTACAAAATATGTATTATTATCACTTTATAAAAGAAAATTGATATTCCTACTTTTATGTAATCTACATATATACAAAGTCAAGATGCAATTTTGGGTCTATTTATATAATCAAAATAAAATAAATGTATTTTAAAAAACACTTTTTAACGAGACTCAAACCCAGAACCTCCGAAGACCACCAGTTACTCTATATTACTTACTAGTAATATTAACAATAAAGAAAATTACAAATATACTTAATTATATACAAAATATACAAAACAAGGTACACTCAGTTTATAGTTTTACTAGTACATAAAAATGAGCCAACGATATAAAAATAAACACATATGTACTGTATCCGTATCTTTTACATTCAAAATCATATTCACTATTATAATTGGGAATACGCGATCGTGGCGTCGAAACGTCCGGTTTGAGCAAATCCAATTTTATTACGCTAATAAAAGGCAATCCAATTAAAGCTGGAGTTTTTATACCGGCAGCTCTCCTCTGTACAGCACTCGAATTGAGTGCTGGAAAACGCGCCTCCGGTTCAAAATGTTACTAGAAGCCTGTATGACTATAATCCTGAACCTTGTAATAGCTGCCTATACTAGTTTTACCTTATCCTTTCCAACTTCGAATTTCGAAATATCTTTTCAAATATATCTAAAAATTTCCTTAATACATAATCGTGATTTTTTAAAATGAAACTATCCTTTCGGTTTCTTTTGAGGATTTATTTAGATTTATTTGAGAAAAAGCATTTTTTTTAGTTTATTTAAAATCATTGTGAATTGGGGGTAGACTATCTTTTTTATTTTAAAAAGCGTTCGAAATGTCCGGAACCAAAAATCAAAACAAAACCGTGAAAAATTCAGACTCTATTATTCAAGAATTTGAATATTTTCTTTTTCTTTTTAATTATATATAATAAGCTAATGAAAGGACCCAAATAGCATCATTATTATTATGTAATTAAAAAGATAGCTAAGTTTCACTTGAAACGGTCAAATAGTATATATTGCATAGGTACTTCTTGAGCTTCCCTCGCTACAAAGCCGGGTTCTTTGTGGTCGTATATTAATTGAAAATACAGCGATGGGAGGATTCGTAAGCAGTACCTTACTTAGTATATTCAACCGACTTCAAAAAGGAGGAGGTTCTCAATTCGACTGTATGTTTTTTTTTTATGTTTGTTTCCTCAGAACTCCGTCATTTATTAACCGATTTGGACAATTTATGTTTTGTTTGAAAGGGTATACTTCCAGATTGGTCCCATTTAAATTTCAAAAAAAAATACCACCCCTAAGGGTGGAAAAACAACTAATGATGAATTTAACCTACTTCTAATTGTCATATTGACTTGAAACTTTGCAAGTATTTCTATTTCCGTTGATAGTACAATGGTTCGGTGTTGTTAACCTGAACTGATGGTAAGGCCAGAAGGTGGATAGGTGGAACTCTTCAACGGCTAATAGTAGATACTTTGATTTTGGGCTTATTTTGTTTGATTTGACAAGCCTAACACGTTAGAATCCTTACTTTGCTACTACTGTCTACACTAAAAAGGGAAAAATAAAAACTTTTTAACAAAAAAATAAAAACCGACTTCAAACAAAAGCACTAAAAAGTGAAAAATAACTGATTGGTAGTTTTCATTTACTATACATACCTAATCAAATATTTTCGAAGTCGGTGTGCTTTGCTTTGTATGGGCTGGGACCGATTTCAAAAATATTTGATTAGGTATGTATTAAATAGGTAGGCTTTAATTACTTAGCCAAAGCACACCGACTTCGAAAATATTTGATTAGGTATGTATAGTAAATGAAAACTACCAATCAGTTATTTTTCACTTTTTAGTGCTTTTGTTTGAAGTCGGTTTTTTATAAATACAAATTTGGGCTGGTTGGTTAATTGATTTTTTTTATAATATTCTGTACAAAGTATATGGTAATTACTATTTTGTAGAAAAATATTAGTGAGCCCCACTTTGTTTAGTATTTAATAGAGTTATTGCATCAATATCTCTTATACAAAATTCAGTGATAGTCCAATGATAGAGCTCGTTTGAAAAACCAAGTGAATTGGGTTAACACCTGAGTTTCGCACATCTAATATTTTCATGTGAGAACTATTTTTAACATGATTACTACTTACTAATACGGTAAAGGACACACACACACACACAACATTTTTTATGTTAGAAAATCTGCATATCCGAACGACCCCTATCAGTTCGCAAATGACGTTGAACTCCCCAACTCACATTTGGCTAGCATTTTGGACTAAAACTTGATCCCCACACATTAAAGAGTAGTCAGTTTGAGACGTCTGTGTCGAGTAGGGGAACATTAAGCACTGAATTATTAAACTACTAGCGGCTCACCCTCGCTTCACTTCATCTCTAGGAAAACAAAAACAAACCTATCCCACATTTTTCCGAGATAAAAAGTAGCCTTTGTGTTATTCCAGACTATAATCAATCTCTGTGCCAAACATCCAGATCCGTTCAGACGTTCTGGCGTGAAAGAGTAACAAACATTCATACATACTCACAAACTCACATTTATAATATACGGACTAATAAAAATGCGAGAATTTTTATGGGTGCGTATGTTTGTTACTCCTTTACGCCAAAACGGCTGAATGAATTTCAATGAAATTCACACATAGGCTGCTATGAGATCAGAACTCAGGACATACCCGAATGAAGCAAAGGCAAGTTTGTGTATTATATAGCATTGAAAGATAAATAGTAAATAATCAGATTGTATTTCAGTTAGCGGTAAAGATTTATATAGACTTACATTTATAGCCTCAAGTAAAAAGGGTGGCAATAGAAGCAAAGATCAATGTAGCGAGTTAACGATGGATCATTCTAGCTCCCCAGTTTCCGTCTGCATTGAGCGATGCGGGTTAGGTTATTGTCCAACACGATGCATCTAAAAATAAAAATCTAGGTATAATTGATTCAAATAATATGAAAATATAAAATTTTCTTAAGGGTTTCGTGTGTGTGGCTGTATGAGATATATATTGGTAATAATTGATTTTATCTAATATTAATTTATTACATTTTCTTTGATTATTGCTATTGTACCTTAGGAGATTTACGTATTTTTAATATTGTAGACTTTTATGTAGGCCGTTTTAAGATCTATATTTTTAAAATTGGTTCGTACTTTTTGTGTGAAACGTACACAACCAAACAGACAAAATGTTTAATAAACATTGTTTTGGAGTCTATATTCTATACACAATACGTTAGTCATTGTTTTTAAAGATATTTCATGTACAGATTTCGCTGAGGTACTGTATCTGTAAGTTATATGAAATTTATCTTTAATACCAACATACTTTTAATTGATTAACGATTCAATTGCAAATATTTATAATAGATATGATCGACTCAATCACCGCTTTTATTATTTTCATACCTAATATAAGTATAATATTTGCTATTTACGATATAATTAATTTTTACGGTGCGTCATAAATTGTGATGAAATTTCGTTGATTAAAACATGTTAGAGTAGAGCAGGAGGCAACTATTAAAAGGTATTAACTAAGCAATTATCGCAGCGAACGCCCGTCGTGATATTTAGGACGAAATATCTCTACGTTAATTGGAGTAATTACACTATAAGGAATACCGGTTGTCTACGATGCAAGATTTTTGCACGTAACAATCTTATTACTCATATATACAGCTGGCGACTTGATTTCCTAGTTCCTGACTTTTGAAAACAAATGTAAATGATATTGTAGCAGACAGTGTGTGTGTCTGTCTGTGGCATCGTAGCTCTCAAGCGGATGGACCAATTCCGATGCGGTTTTTTTCATTTGAAAGTCAGTTTCCTTGCGGTAATTCTTGGCTATGTTTGGTTAATATCGGTCCAGCAGTGTAAGAGTATCAGCTCTTTTCCGAAATGATGTAAGGCATTTTGGCGTATAATTACTCGATTGAAAGCTTCACGCGAGCCAGTGTAGTCGTTAAATGACAATTAATTTGCGTAGAAGGTTTTTTAAATTTTTAATTATGAAAAATTACTCCTCCACCTTAGGTTGCCTGGGCGAGATCGCTTCCGGCGATAAGGCCGCCTCCTATGCACCTTTTTTTTTTATTCTTAATATTTTTTGTTTCTTTTTTGATGTGCAATAAAAAATATTATTATTAGTGTTTCATTAATATAAACGCATTTAAAGTTATTAGTTTAAATCTATGAATTTATAATATTAAACAGATTTCTTTTTTTATTTTCAACAAAGCTATTTATCTAGTAGCAATAGTAAAAAATGATTGTGGCGTTAATTCAAAATGTTTTACATGTACATACCTACATATATCGGCGCACTCTATTTACTAATTATTTCTTATACTGTCCATAAGCAGAGTTCACATTTATTACCACTAAATAAATATACATAATATTATGTGTATAAAATATATGTTTATAAAAGTTATCATAAATCAAAGCAAAAAAGGGATCATTGTCTAAATTTATTACTTTAAAAAACAGAGTATTGATATCCACATACAAATATGAATGACTATAAAGATCTTCTTAAATAATTTTTATGTAAAACTTGTGTGAGTAAACAAGTGCTTTGGCTAAGTAATTAAAGCCTACCTATTAAATACATATCTAATCAAATATTTTCGAAATCGGTGCCAGGCCACATAAAGCAAAGCACACCGACTTCGAAAATATTTGATTAGGTATGTATAGTAAATGAAAACTACCAATTAGTTATTTTTTACTTATTAGTGCTTTTGTTTGTAGTCTGTTTTTATTTTTTTGTCAAAAAGTTTTTATTTTTCCCTTTTTAGTGTAGACAGTAGTAGCAAAGTAAGAATTCTAACGTGTTAGGCTTGTCAAATCAAACAAAATAAGCCCAAACTCAAAGTATCTACTATTAGCCGTTGAAGAGTTCCACCTATCCACCTTCTGGCCTTACCATCAGATCAGGTCAACAATACCGAACCACTGTACTATCAACGGAAATAGAAACACTTGCAAAGTTTCAAGTCAATATGACAATTACAAGTAGGTTAAATTCATTATTAGCTATTTTTCCACCCTTAGGGGTGGTATTTTTTTAATTAAAATAGGACCAATCTGGAAGTATACACTTTCAAACAACACAAAAATTGTCCAAATCGGTTAATAAATGACGGAGTTCTGAGGTAACAAACATAAAAAAAAAAATAAAAAAATAAAATAAAAATACAGTCGAATTGAGAACCTCCTCCTTTTTGAAGTCGGTTGAAAATGAGCATAAAATAAATCAAGTATTTCAATAAAAGAGCACATTTTATCGTTTTTAACCCAATTATTAAAATCGCTGCGCTCTGAATAAAAGTATTATTCGATCCGTTGATTGCTCGTCGTTAATCACAGTCATTGCTTTCAATATTAATCATATGCTGTTGTCGGACTTGACACTTTCAGCTCTAGTTAAAACGTGAATGACTTTAATAATGGAAACAAAGTGTTTTCCAATAAAACGTTACAAAACAAATGCTTGTTTGTTAATTGCCTCCATTTTTATTTTCACGTATTTTATATTTGATATCTAGTTACCGATCCAATTTTTGGCATACTTAAACTTTACGAAAAAAATTATCTGTTTTACTAATTTTAACTAATGATATCACTATGAATATAAGATAATAGCTCATATATATTTAAGATAAATTAAATGTTATTTTTATTGTAATTAAGTCTCAAAATTATATCTTGTTTTATTAATAAAAAAAAAAATAACATTTCATTTCAAAACTAATTCTATAGTGAAAGAGTCTACGGTGACCATATGCCATCCTGGCTCTATCAGCAGACAAAGTACCACGACATTATAATAATGATGTCTTCCAGACCAATTTCCGGCACAGCGATCTATCTCACTGAGATTAGCTATCTGCGCGGGAAATATATTATATGTAGCGCCAACAAGTGCACAGAACCCAAATTCACTGTCTATTTCATTCACGCTCAAACACCATTGAGAAGATAGTTGCATGCTGTGCCTAACATTCCTTAACAGCAAAACTCAGCAACTAACTTTACCTAACCTGAGCCTCGAACCCACATTAACTCCGGATCTGCAGCCATCTCACCACTAGACTAAGGAGGCATTAATAAATGTAATTCAAATCAAAAAGACAAGATACATACGTAGAAATAAATGCCTGTAAACAATGGCAGCAAAAAATATATATGTATTTGATAAGTAATAGTATATATCTTTATATATATAATTCTTCTGTGAGTGTGTATGTCACTGAACTTCTCTCAAACGACTGGACCGATTTTGATGAAATTTTTTGTGTGTGTTCAAGGGGATCTGGGAATGGTTTAGATTCAAAATTTTGTCCAAAAAGTTTGAAATTTTCAAATTAAAGACGTGTAGACAGGACAACGTCTGTCGGGTCCGCTAGTATATATATATATATATATATATATATATATATATATATATATATATATATATATATATATATATATATATATATATATATATATATATATACTGATATACTAATATTATAAAGAGGTAAAGTTTGTGAGTTTGTGACGTTGTAGAGGGTAATATTTGGATCTACTGAACCGATTTAGATGAAGTTTTGTAGTTTGAGACCCTGGGAAGGACATAGGATAATTTACTATCGTGGAAATCCTCCCTAAGGCCGTGAAAATGGGAATGAAATTTTGTATTGGGAAGCAAGCTCTAGGGAGGAACCCGAGCGAAGCGAGGGTGAGTCGCTAGTTTATATTAGATTAGTTTTACCAATAGCATGCAATATTCAAATGCTTTTTATGTCTTTTCGTAATAGCTCCCAAACGCTTGAGTTACGCCACAAGGTTGGTTTTAGTGAAATAAATTACCCCTAAATCACCGACAGTTCATTTTCATTTGTATTTTATGAACCAGCCCATAAAATTGGGGTATAAAATGGAATCATGGGCACATACTTTTAAAGCTTAGAAAATTAAACTACATTAGCCTAATCATAAGGGCGAAGATTAAATATTAATTTATTAAAACTATAACTGATTGCGGTGTTATATTTGAACATTTGATTAATAATAATTGTATATATGTAAGTGAATATTTCCATCTCTGTCTATTTATTGATTCGCTATATATTCGCCTGTGACTTCGCATCAAAAATAGTATAGTTTTCTAATGAGTGAAAAAAATTATGAATCTAACAATTATAATGTATAGATAAACAAAAGTGATCAATCTATCCCTTTATAATTGCGTCAAAACAACCTTAGTCATACACACTAAGGTTGTTTTGACGCAATTATAAAGAGATTATTGTGAAAAATGTATAAATAAAAAATATTTTCAAAGATAGAATTTTATATTACTCATTTATGGCTGGAAAATGAGAATAAAATTCTCTTTAATAGTCTTGAGGCTATAAAAAGGGAAAGAAATGAATTATATGCGTCGTAAGGCTAAAGTTTTATAGTTATTAACAGTAAATGTTAAAGAGGCGTTTAATCCCCACGTTACTAATTGCATCCGACTGCATTCATTGTCGATGGCCAACGCAGGGTTTAATGAAGATCTTTTAAATACCCAGGTTAATGTTAAACCCAAGCAATTTGAAAGTTTCTCTCGACACAAAAGGAGCGGTTGGCGAAGTTTGACTGCTCCAATTATTATTGCTGGTTAATTAACGTCCTTATTTAATGCTAGTAAAATAAAAAAAATATAGTTAGTTTTATTTTATTTTTATATTTTACTAGAAATCTGTGCTCGCTTTGCTCAGGTTGGTATTTCTGGTCTGGTACTATGATGGTACAGACAGCGCCACCTTTTGGCATATTTTATAGCCAACAGTGTATTCCAGGTATACTAAATAAATAAATAAGTATTCTGTATAAATAAAATGAAATAAACTTTATTTGATTAGAAGCACTTTTGAATCGTCAATTTAATTTAAGCGTCAGTTTAGTCAGTCCGTGAGGAAGCCACCACCGGCTCGGAAAGTAGTGTAGTGGAAAGTAGTTCGGAAAGTACTATTTAATAAACATTGACACATTGTTTATTAGTACAAAAAATATGTAATCTATACTAATGTTATAAAGAGACAGAGTTTGTTTGTTTGAACGCGCTAGTCTCAGAAACTACTAATCCGATTTGAAAAATGTTTTTGCATTAGGTATATAGCCCGTTTATTGAGGAAGCCTATAGACTATATATCATCATGCTACTACCCAAGGGAGCAGAGCAGTGATCATAAATGTCAAATGTCAAGAAATCGGGTAGACTTCCCTACATTACTGTAAAATTGATGTTTATAGTCAAACAAATTTAACGCGGGTGAAACCGCGGGGCACAGCTAGTGAATTTATGTTTTAAAAAATTTCATCACCATATATGTTTAGCCCGCTAAATTTGAATTCGAATTATATTTATTATTTTGTATATTAGAAATCTAGCTCTTAGATCTAGTTCAGAATTGACACAGAAAGATATGAATAGTTAAGACACATGTCGTGTTTTAACGAAGATCGATACGAGATTGCTCTTAAAATATGCACATAGCAGACTGGACGGCATCATTATAGATACATCAACTCTCTTGGAACAAAGGCAGAATATCCAAGCTCGATAATCTACTGATTAATAATATTAAATAGTAATTTTGTTATCCTAACATATTGTATTAGTATGAGAATGAAAAAGTCTAGTTTTATGTGGAGTTTTAAAAAATGTTTGTTTGTTGAAGTTTATAAATGACTAGCGACTCACCCACGCCTCGCTCGGATTCATCCCTGCTTACGTTTTAACGTTAATGTAGATTTCTCAGAGATGGGATATTTTCCCGCGGTAAAAAGTATCACCCATGAAAATCGCTCCCGTGGTTTTTCTGCGATGCGATCATAGACATACAGACCATTTTCAATAAGATTTTCGACTAAAATATTTAATGTACAGATTCGGCTTAGTTACAATTTTATTATATGTATAGATTTTTAAACACGAACTCACAAACAAGTCAAGCTCTACATAATATTATGCATGTACCTATTTCGCTTCTTCCATTGTTATCATTCTCTTTATCCACACTCGTCAAGGCGTTCTCAGATTTTTGATTTAGCTTCTTTAAGTATTAAAAATTATGGGTCTTCAAAGTCCTCCTTATACTTGACGACAAGTTTGGCTAAGTTTGTAGTGACTGCTATACCAGCGGTTGCGGGTTCGAGTTCCGCGGGGGACATTCATTTGTGTAATGAGCACGAATATTTGTATTCCAATCATGGATGTTTATGGTTTTTAATATTTAATGTTATAATTATGTATAGTGTATCAACTATATGGTATCCATAACACTGGCCACGTAGCTTTCCAGGGAAGTAGATGGTGCTGTGTGGTAATGTCCTAACATATTTATTTAAATATACTATACCGACAAAACAGTAGGTATAAGCCACATTTATTCATATGCCTAACGATACTCTCAATACAGACGTACTTGTTATAGTATGCCTCAGTATTACAGTTCAAGCTGAAAATCCGATATCTTGAGCCGGAGCATTGATGAGTGTTTAAATATTCATGAGAGATGCGACGCTCGGCGCTCTTAGCTACACTACAAATGACTGCCACGAATCAAAACCATAGAGACTGCAGTCATGGCGTTACGATGCAACAATTGCAACTAGATGTCTTTAACATATCTGAATATTGATACGCAATTTTACTCTCATATTGTCTGGTAAATAAATATATGTGCATACACATTTTTGTGTGTTGTTAGATTTTTTGAAATCTATACTATTATTATAAAGCAGAAGAGATTGGTTTTTTGTTTTTTAGTGTTGGACATTGCTTTTATGTCTACAATCACCCGCGTGAAGTTTATACTACATCAGTTATTTATATATTAAGTCGAAAAACCAGATTAAATTAAATCAGATTACCAATGATTTACATCTAACTACTGGATATTATAAACTTATACATTCTAATGTATCCTTCTGTGTTTGTTGATACTTTATAGAAATTAAAATATTTTTGTTCACAAAACAAACTGTGTTTAAACAAAGCTGTGTGCAAGAGAAATATGGAATTTCATGCATAAATTAAGATGAGATTTTTTTAAAAGCAATTCCTGCGAAGGTATTATTGTAGTAAGTTTCGAATATATTTTTCAACCAACTTCAAAAAGGAGGAGGTTCTCAATTCGACTGTATGTTTTTTTTTTTATGTTTGTTACCTCAGAACTCCGTCATTTATTAACCGATTTGGAAAATTTTTGTTTTGTTTGAAAGGGTATACTTCCAGATTGGTCCCATTTAAATTTCAAAAAAAAATACCACCCCTAAGGGTGGAAAAACAACTAATGATGAATTTAACCTACTTCTAATTGTCATATTGACTTGAAACTTTGCAAGTATTTCTATTTCCGTTGATAGTACAGTGGTTCGATGTTGTTGACCTGATCTGATGGCAAGGCCAGAAGGTGGTTAGGTGGAAGTCTTCAACGGCTAATAGTAGATACTTTGAGTTTGGGCTTATTTGGTTTGATTTGACAAGCCTAACACGTTAGAATCCTTACTTTGCTACTACTGTCTACACTAAAAAGGGAAAAATAAAAACTTTTTAACAAAAAAAAACCGACTTCAAACAAAAGCACTAAAAATTAAAAAATAACTGATTGGTAGTTTTCATTTACTATACGTACCTAATAAAATATTTTCGAAGTCGGTGTGCTTTGGCTAAGTAATTAAAGCCTACCTATTAAATACATACCTAATCAAATATTTTCGAAATCGGTGCCAGCCCATACAAAGCAAAAATTTTTTGATAGAATGTCACACAATTTAACAAAATTTTCTAGTAATATCTAAAATGCTAATACCAAGTTTGTGATTATAAAGATATATAAGAAATTCTCCTTTACTAAACTTATTTTATTACGTCATTTTTGTTTATTTTCGCTTCGAATTTTTGTCGAGTTAAATATGTACGTATGTATGTATTTGTAAGATTATTTTACTTTTTAACATTTGTGTGCAAGCTATTCGTTTTAATAACTTAGCGTATCTGTTCGTACTATCTACACGGAGAGATAGTCGATATCCATTAGCAGATAAATTTTGATAGTAGGATAGGGGTCTGCTATCCTGTAAGTTTTTTTAATAAAATTCGAATGCTGAATCCGCCAAGCTATTTCAAACAACATACTTTATATACATTTACATATTTTATCCACTTCCTCTAATTTTCCTAACTTTGGTTTATACTCCAAATATTTTTTTTATAGTTTCATTTTTTCATTGCGTGATCGGCAAAAGTAATACTGTATTTTAAGTTTAGTAAAGTACATTATACATTATGAATTGGATTTAATAATAAGTTACGGTTGCGAGCGGAGCTTTTGTTAACCAGCCAAAAAATTCTATAATATTAATATTGCAATATCTTGGACACTAGAAAGTCATCATCTCATCGTTATCACCCATTTCCCAATCACTTGGGGTCGTCGCAATACATCCTACGTACCGCTGATAGGATTTGGCAAAAGTTTTAAGAACACTAGTTTGGTTTTGGATACTAGAAAGTGTAACATGTCAATTGAAATAATAATTATTTAGACTTTGAGAATTTCAAATTAGTAGCCTATGTTTTCATTATTAGATATTTTCTTAGCAATTTTAATCAAAATTAATTCAGCTTCGTTGCCATGACGACCACGATAGACTGCTAGTGAATGTTACTTTTACAATTAATATATTATTCGTTGCTTTGTGCGCTCCACCACATGGCCTGCCTTAATAAAAGAGAGATCAGGTCATATTCCACCTCGCAGGCCAAGTGCGGATTAGCGAACTTCACATGTCTTCTAAAATTGATAGGTTGTTGCTCCTTTAGTATGTTTTTAGGTGGCAAGTGGTAATGATATAGAAAATGAAAGGTGAATGCAAGACCTGGGATTTGAACTCCTTTAACATGGTTTCCCAAGCGAGTGCGTTACCATTGGACTACCACCGCCTTAAAGATGTTGCTTAAAAATTGAAACTTAAGATAACAACTACTGTGTTTCAATGATTACAATTCTTAAACAAAATGTACTACATCAAATTTGGCTGGCATAATAATTAAGTAACAGGCGCTCAATCAAGGCTGAACCCTAATAGCTTGAGATTGTGCAATACGCCTTGTTCCAGTTTCTAAACCTAAAGTCAAAGTACAAATTATTTAGGACTCGTGTGCGTTGTATTATGACAGTGATAACATTTGTTCGTAATATTTGTAAGGAATTTTACTTTGATTTCGTTGGCCCTGAGTTGTTAGATAACTTTTAAGACCTAATAACTATTTACTATAAATTTAACCGTAAATAGGTTCTATTATATAATACACATTACACATGTCTTAGAATTTTTTTAACTAAACGAACGGTCTATATTATATTTATAATCGGGTTTTCTTCTGTTGTAAACCAATAAAGATATGCTGGAAAATAGCTTCAAATATTGTTAAATAACAATTGAAAGTAATGATTAAATTAAGCTCATTTTAAGTACTGTGAAGTCTGTCATCTTTAAAAGTTTAGCTTGCTTATAGTGTTAACAGATACTCGTAGAATAAAGTGAATTAAATGATTGCTGATGCAAATAATCCATAACAATATTCAAGCATGAAGAAATATCTAACATAGAATTATAATTGCACTTTAAGCACAGAAAATAGTTGCTTATATGTGAGAAGTTAAATTTGAGAGGTTCTTGAGATATACAAAATGTAAAAATAGTTAAATATAGCAGCCACTAAAATAAAACAAAGTAACAGTTTTAAAACAAGAATGTGTAAATTATATAATATTATAGAGTTATCAAACATAAATGCTACATACTCATAGTATAATGTTTTAATTAAACACCAACTTGTTATCAATTTGTAGTAACTAAAACTTGTGTTTAAGCTTCACTGATTAATTTAAATTGTAACCTAAGTATGGGTTAGTCTTAGCATCTTATTTTAACAGTTTTTAGTTTACGCACGTGCTGATATGAGCACGGGTTATGTTCGCGTAATAAATGTATATCAAGATATAAACTTGCTAATGTTATCTTACTGAAAATTCCATACAAGAACTAAGCCTATATAATTTTTAATATTTAAGTAAGGTTTTTGTGTTACTATTACGTAAAATATGAAATAATAATCTGTATAAATATTATAAATGTGAATGTTTGTGAGTATGGATGTATGGATGTATGTTTGTTACTCTTTCACGCAAAAACTACTGAATGGATTTTGATGAACTTTACAATAATATAGCTCGTACATCAGAATAACACATAGACTACTTTATATTCTGGCAAAATGTACGGTTCCTGTGAGATAGATTTGTTTTTGTTTTTCTAGAGGCGAACTTGAGCAAAGCGAAAGTGAGCCGCTAGTAATATTTTAAACGTGAAAGTTTGTGAGTATAGATGCTTGTTACTCTTTCACGCCAGAATGGATGAACGGATATGGATGAAATTTGGGACAAAGATAGATTACAGTCTGGAA
Source organism: Brenthis hecate (assembly GCA_951806755.1). NCBI lineage: Eukaryota > Metazoa > Arthropoda > Insecta > Lepidoptera > Nymphalidae > Brenthis > Brenthis hecate. Next base: position 5,087,744 of record OX638263.1, read on the forward strand.
TAACACATAGGCTACTTTTTACCCCGGAAAAATGTACGGTGCCCGTGGAATAGTTGTGTTTTTGTTTTCCTATAATGTATGAAATAATTTAGTATGTTAGTACGTATTTTTAGTTGCATAGGTGCTAATTTAACTCTTGTGTATGGTAATTATTTGAAGAATTATTATGTGCGCGTATTAGTTTGCTATCTCCAATAGAATAGGTAACAAAGTACTTAAGCTAAAAAAATGCCAAGTACGAGTCGGACACGTATTAAAGATGGTTCCGTTTATCTGGGATTTTTAATAACTTAATACCCATTGTATATTTTCTTTTATATACTAAAATAAACTGTGACAATCAATCATAAATAGCTACGCAAATAACCCCATAAATAATTCATTTATTCATCAAACGTACGAAAAGCTTCAAAAATAACTATTACTAATTAGAAAAATAGTTTGCGATTCATTCAGTTCTAACAATATTTAAAGCAGACATTATTTATTTTACATGTTTGCATATAAATAGCGTATAATGGAAGTTGTCGATTAACAAAGAAAAGCTAGGTCGAAGTAAAAGGTTGTTTACATATTTCAATAATGAAACCGAGTGATTTGTCTGTAGGAGTTGATTTCACAAGGTTACTATTAGGAGCTCGGCTCCGCACCCATTCGATACGCACAATCTATTAATGCACTTCCAAAAGGATTATTTGGGACAAAAACAAATTTTTGCCCGCGGCTTGGCTCGTTTGTCAAAATACAGTTCTCGGTCGGTACATATTACACTATATTATGCAATACACTATATTTGCAAGGTTGCCTGGAAGAGATTGCTTATAAGTTATAGCACATCACCTATATGTTTATTCGTTCTTTTGTATATTTCATTTGAGGTGTACAATAAAGTATATATGTATCTATCAATAAAAATTAGGCCCTGCTAGTTCAGGGTATAAGCTATCTCACCCCCGATGAATATTTACTATGTACATATTTTTCCAGCCATTAGACGTGATACTACGGGACGCTGGATCGCGGTCCATCTCGTTAGGCCGATGTATAAGCAGCCCCCTGGTTGTTGTGGTCTGCAGTCATCGGAGGATCGTATATAAGTGCGTAAGTAATCCTGCGGCGTGCTATTACAAGTTTTCGCATTTACAATTATAATGTCACATTAGAGAATTTTAACGTTCGTTTTTTTTTTTTTTTTTTTTTTTTTTTTTTATGGGATTAAGGGGGCAAACGGGCAGGAGGCTCACCTGATGGAAAGTGATCACCGCCGCCCATGGACATCTGCGACACCGTAGGGCTTGCAGATGCGTTGCCGGCCTTTAAGGAAAGTATACGCTCTCTTCTTGAAGGTGGCCAGGTCGTAGCGGTTCGGAAAGACCGCCGGCGATAGCTGATTCCACAGGGTGGTTGTGCGAGGCAGAAAATGCCTTAAAAATCGCACTGTTGTGGAACGCTGGACATCGAGGTGGTGTGGATGGAATTTACTATTTTGGCGCGATGTCAGATGATGAAATTCAGCAGCCGGGATCAGTCCGAACAATTCCTCGGAACACTCCCCGTGATAAATGCGGTAGAAGATGCAAAGTGATCCAACATCTCTACGCAGAGCTAAAGGATCAAGCCGATCGGAGAGAGCTTGATCGTCGATAACTCGAGCCGCCCTACGTTGAATGCGGTCAAATGGAAGTAGCTGGTACTGGGGAGCTCCCGCCCAAAGATGAGAACAGTACTCCATGTGGGGCCGAATTTGCGCCTTATAAAGAATAAGACGCTGACACGACGTGAAGTACTGTCTCGCCTTGCTGAGCACACCAAGCTTCTTTGAGGCCAGTTTGGCCTTACCTTCCAATTGACCACGGAACTGGACGTTGCTCGAGATGTCGACGCCAAGTATTCCGATACTGGCTGTGGGAGACAGAGGAGTGTCCTCAAACTGAGGAGCTACGATAAACGGCGACTTTTTAGCGGTTAACGCGCAAACTTGTGTCTTTTTGGGGTTAAATTGGACTAAGTTTAGTCGACCCCAATCCGAGACTTTGGTTAACAAAGATTCGACTTCAGACACAAGTTTGTTCCGGCTCTCGTCGACGAATTCCCGAGAAATATTAGCGCGGCCAGTGTACAGGGCATCCACAGTGCTATCGTCTGCATAGCAATGAATGTTGCTGATTTGCAACATGTCATTGATATGCAGAAGAAACAGAGTAGGTGACAGTACGCAGCCTTGTGGAACACCAGCATTGACATATTTAGGATCAGAGCAAGCACCGTCGACAACGACCTTGATGCTCCGATCTGCCAAAAAGCTGGTGATCCAGTTGCAAAATTTCTCGGGGAGCCCATAGGAAGGTAGCTTCGAAAGAAGCGCTTTGTGCCATACCCGATCAAAGGCCTTCGCTATATCCAGACTGGCTGCAAGCGCCTCCCCCTTGGTCTCAACTGCTTCTGCCCATCTATGTGTCAAGTAAACTAGAAGATCACCGGCTGAGCGACCTCGACGGAAGCCGTACTGGCGGTCGCTGATCAGCCGGTGCTCTTCTAGGTACCGCAGGAGCTGGCAGTTAATAATGGACTCCATTATCTTAGAGAACAAGGAGGTAATGGCTATAGGCCTATAATTGGACGGATCCGAGCGGTTGCCCTTTTTAGGGATCGGGTGCACTAAAGCGGCCTTCCAGGATTTCGGGACTACGCCTAGTGAATAAGAGTACCGGAAAAGACGCGTTAAGACCGGTGCCAACTCCGGAGCACATGTCTTCAACACGACCGGAGGAATGCCATCGGGCCCACTCGACTTATGAATGTCCAAGGAAAGAAGTGCTTTCCGAACTGCACTTTGCCGAAATTGAATTTCCGGCATGGTAGTATCACACCGCGGGATTGTCGGTGGTGAGTTTCCTTGGTCATTCAGAGTCGAATTGGACGCGAAGAGGGTGCCCAATAGTTCGGCTTTCTCCTTCGCGGTATGAGCCAGCGAGTCATTCTCCGTGTGCAGAGGTGGAAAAGAAGGCTTACAGAAATTCCCTAAAACAGCTTTGGAGAGAGACCAAAACGCACGTGTTCCTGAAGGGAGACGCCCCAATCTCTCGCCAATTCTGCCGATGTGCTTCGACTTCGCATTAGCGATACTCTTTTTGAAGGACCTGGAGGCAAAGTTATACTCCTTTTTAAAGGCGCTCGTATTTACATCACTAGACGCCGATGCGCCAGCCCAGGCTTGGTAGCATTCCAGCTTTCGGCGAGATGCCGTCTTGCAGGAATGACCAAACCAAGGCTGGGATTTGCCTCCGATGGGCACTGCAGAGAACGGAATAAATAGTTCCATACCCTGAAGTACCACATCGGTGACAGAGTCAGCAACGACGTCTGGATCATCTAGCGAGAAGCAAATTTGCCCCCATGGGTAGGACGCAAAGAATGACCGCATCCCGTCCCAATCCGCTGACCTGTAATGCCATACACGGCGACAGCCCGCAAAGCGAGGCCGTGTTGAGCGCGTAACTGGCACTGTACTCCGGACAAGACAGTGGTCCGACGAACCAAGAGGGGGATCGACGGAGACCAGGTAGCCGTCCGGATGAGAGGTCAACAGAAGGTCCAACAGGGAAGGTGTATGATCTTCCACATCAGGAATTCGCGTTGGCGAGGTAACCAGTTGTGTCAGATCATATGCCAATGCGAAATCGTGAACAGATCTCCCCGCATGATCGGTAGTACGTGATCTAAGCCATTCTGTATGATGGGCGTTAAAGTCGCCGAGAATCACGATCTCTGCGGAGGGGATCTGCTGGAGCACGGAATCTGTAGCCATTTGCATGTGCTCAATGAGTCGTTCAGTTTCGGCATTGCCGCTATGAGACCTATACAGGCACGCGTAGATTCGCGGATGATCGTCGCAGTCTACACGTAGCCAGAGGATGGATAGGTCCCGCCCTTCAAGGCTGCCGAGGCGACGACAGCAGATGTCTTCCCTGACGTACACGCACACTCCAGCCCGCGGTACAAAGGAATGCTCCAAATTATATCCCGGGTAAGAGAGGAAAGAGGTGTCAGCCGGGGACGATATCTGCGTCTCAGTAAGGAAGAGCAAGGCCGGCTTCGCCGTCTCAAGGTGGTAGTGGACGGCGTTCAAGTTGGAATTTAGCCCCCTTATGTTGCAGAAGTCCACAGCAAGCGTGAGAGGGGTAGCCTTATGTGGCCTGCTCCGTTTGCCCCGAGCAGAAGCCGAGAGCGCAAAATTGCCCCCCCCAGAATTTGGAGGGCAGCCTGGGCACCCACGCTCAGGTAGTGTATGAGCTGAACATGGATGCCCAGAGAGGGATTCTCCACCGCGATGTGCACTGGTGGTACCCTCCTGGGGTAGTCTGACCGAATTTCGCACTATCATGTATTAAGTGGTGTAGGGGAGGGGCGGGGAGTGGGCCTCCCGGGACTCTCACTTACCAAACGAAACGCGACAGCATAGCTGCCACTTTACGCCGGACTTCTGTGAGAGAGTGGTACTTTACGGGACGTGCCGGCCCATTCGGCTGCTACCCGAAGGTAACTAGCATGGCACTACCACAGTTTTGGTTGACTGATTGCACTGGTGGAATAATCTCTGTCACTAGATTATCCCACCAGCGGGCGGTGGGGTCGTCACGTCCCGACGCCAATAAATTAATGCGTTTAATGTACACGAGATATGGCAATTACTTTTAAGGTACACATTTTAATTTTAATTGCCTTACTAACTCTTAAAGTTGTATAAGTTATGAACTAAAATAAAGGAGAAGAATTAGAATATTATACTAACGATCGGATCCTAGAATATGTTGAAAAAATGTCTTATGTTTTTTACTAACATGAACAAAGCTCTGATGTGGAAGATGTCATTGCTTCTAGCATCCTATCACCCTTTTTTTAATGTTGGGAAATACATTTACGCACGAGGTGTGGGACTCGCCGGCAAAGTCAGTACTACCCACTAAAACCCAACAAAACCTTCCCCCATCTTAATGGGGCGTCGCAGGATCGCTTACGCATTCAACTACGACGCCCCAACGGCAGGTCTGCCGAAGCAGACCATAATAACCACGGGGTTGCTCCAAGGTCCACTCCCACTCTGCTATCAGAGAAGTACCAGGAGCAACCCGCATGGTACATCTCCCTCCGAGGAGGGCCGCCTCCCACCACCCACCGAAGCGGGCCTCCTCCCTGTGCGTTTCTTGGCTTCGCGCCCAGTTGGATTGCCGGGCACTACTGAGCCCCCCCCCACGACAAGGTGAACGCACGTTGGGGGGGGGGGGGATCCTATATATGTATATTAAAGTGTTATGGAAGTAAATTAGAAAAAGGGGCTAGGTATTGTGAAACCTGATAATATTCTCCACTTTTCTCTTTTAAAAAGACTATAAGATACCCAACGTTACGCTACGTAACTAGAATGGGAGTAATCGAACTCACGATCACCTTTTTAATAAGCAATCCACAGACTATCCTTATGCCGACAATTAGTATTGCGTGAAAAAACATAACAATAAGCTTTATTGTAAAAATTTCTAATTAAAGTAATCGTAATCATTCAGGACATGTTTCAAACATTCATTTGTATACAAAGTTTGATGCGGTTACAATAGTTGGAAATGGAATAACTGGTGCATATCGACTAACGTTCATGCGTAAATCAATTAGCATCGACAAACTGCCAACTTGTTCTACCATGACAAATCCATTAGTAAAAAAAGTTATACATATAATGCCTTTATTTACATAATTTTTGTTTATTAATTATTATATTGCCAAATATTTTTTTTTTGGGATATGAACATTGAACACACAGCACCATCTACTTAGTAAGTTGGTAAGCTAAGTAAGGCTTCTGTTATGGATAGCAGATAGTTGATACACTACACATATATACCTTAAATATATACATATTGCAACTATAAACACCCATGACTGGGTACAAACATTCGTGCACATCATACAAATGGATGCCCCCAGCGGGACTCGACTCTGCGACCACTGGCACAGCAAGTAGGGCCACTACAAACTGAGCCAAATGTGCTGTCGTATTGCCAAAAAGAGGTTTAAATTAAATGACTAATCTATGTAGGTAGGTACATATCGTCGTATTGCTTTTTCTATATTTATAACATAACTAGTGGTTTACACTTTTTAATATTCTTAGACTTGCTTCCTTTGCTCTTCGTTAAAAAATATCACACTTTAGTCCCTATAAATATACGTATAATGTACCAGAATTTATAGCTCATCTTTATGACTCTAGCAATAAAAAAATAGAACTTTCATACTTTCATTTATTCTCTTCAAGTTTTATTTTCGTAACTAAAAGTCACCTAAATAAGGTCCCATCTACCTCTATACCAAAATTCATCAAAATTTATTGCGTGGTTTGGGCGTGATAACGTAACAGACAGACAGTATTACTTCCACATTTATCATACTTGTATTAATATATAAAAAGTATGGATTTAAGTAAAATCATCATATTCTTATAAAGGTAATTAATGTTTGTTAATTTTTAACGCTGTAACTGCTTAACGTATTTGAGTGAAATTCGCAATGGAACGCTTATGCCCGTGATAAAGACATAGGCTAATTTTAACACATACCTATTCGAGTGGAACCGCGGGCAAAGTTTAGCTATAGTATAATTAGGTACTTTATAATAATAAATATATTATGCCGGATAACCACCTATCACTATACCAAATTTCATCAAAATCCCTCTAGTGGTTTTTCCGTGATGCGGTAACAGACAAACAGACAGACAAAAATTCTAAAAACTACAGATTCGGCATCTGTATCGATAATAATGTATATTTCAATAAAATTTTCCAAAAAATATTTCATGTACAGATTCGACGTAGTTAGAATTGTATAATATATATAGATAACAATATAACTTTTGATTCAATTACCTGATAAAAATTACATCACTGTTTTTAAATGTATAGCTTTGAAAGCCTCCATGTTGTTTTTTTTTTCTATCTGATTTTCTGATCTCAAAATCAAACAGTGCAACACTTTAAATAAAAATAACCGGTAAATATAAAATATAAGTGTAATATTTTATTGAAATTTTCAGAAAGGAACTGCACGTGGATCTTCTTCATCTGAGTGAATAGGATGTAATTATAGCTAATATTAAAAATTAAGTTAACCATGTTTTTTAAGAATAGAATATTTTTATGGCTTGAATCAAAGTGAATATAAGTAAAGAAAAAATGTTAAAGCCATGAACGCCTTTAAAATTTTTATGATAAAATGTATTAATTGAGGTATTTATCAAAAAAACTTAACTTAGAACCGTCTAAAACTAAAAATTAGGAGCATTAACAAGCCATAAAAGGCGCAAATTCTTTTAAACGGCTCAAATAATTGGTACAATAGCTATACATTTGTTTTGAGCTAAACACGAAAGATTTATGTAACACTAATGAATAAGTTCGTGTAGCTGATAATTGTAAATGTAACAACAAATCACGTTTTTCGTTCATATTAGTTGGTGTATGTATTATTTATTGGGGTCCATTTTTAGCCTTAAAAGTATTTACTAAGTATCTATTGTAACTTAAATTAGGTTATGTACCAAAAAATATGAACAACGATTTAAAACCAATGTTAGAGAGGTCAGATATTAAATGACAAGTTTTTTGGCAGCCGATGAATAAACCATGATCATAATGTTCTACTTTTGCAGATTGATTTTGTTAAGGTACTATTTAAGTCAATTTTATAGCTTTAAAATATACTTACTATATATAGTTTAAAAAAATGTAATTTATCGATGATAAATGGCCAGTGCCGGTTCATAATTTCTTTAAAGTTATTAAAGATTATATTGAAAATACTCGTCTATATTAAGATAAATGATCACCGGAAATCGAACCCACGCTCTACAATGCAGTATTATTGCCCCTACTCTACTTTAAGTATAATACTTTACAGATGTCACTATTTTTATAAATATATTAAAATATGCAGTGTATAACCAATGCTATAATCTGATCATTTTATCAAATTCCATCCTTTGACTGCTAACTTTATCCCAAAATTTAATTCACACCTTCACCAGAATTTAAATCAAACGCAGATTTGAGTGTTGGTCCAAATAACCCACTGGTGTATTCAAAACTTTAGAAACGCGATGATGTACTTGAATTCCGAATGAGCTTTACGTGTAGTGTAAGTTTATTAGTAACGAAAATGGAATAAGATTAACATAAAACCTGTAAATTTTAGGGTATATTTTTTAAATATACATAGGATACATCCTATGAAATATGATTATTTAAATTAAATATCTAATTAGCCAACTCAATTCACTTTTCTTCCTTCGAAATTCTTAGGTAGTATAATCATCAACTGATAAGTTTAGAACTAAAACGCTGCTTGAGAAGTATAATAAATTTCATTTTTATGCGATATCAAAAATTTTATGTCACAACACTAAAAAATGGAGTCATAGACAAATGAAAAGTCATAAACATGGTAAAGTAATTACATGTGAATACAATAAAAATGATACTCTATTGACGTTAAGTTCACCATTTTATCCGTTTAAAAAACCGTAATAATTTCCCAAATTTTGAAATGAACAGGATAATGTTAATCGTCCAATGATTAAGAGCGCCGTACACTTTTAATTTGATTAATATTCATTAACCCGAAATACAAAATCATCGGATGAGTTTGCCTATTCATTTTATTGGAGATATCTTCAATAATAATCGTTCTGTCTGATAAAATTAATTATCTATATTGCCGCGTTCTGTCCTTGACAGCTTTGATAACTCCTTTTATTAGATTTGTTTGCAAGTCAGCAGAAATAGAACAATTGAGAGTCGTACTTTCAATAAAGCATTGTGATTAAAAGCGTGTCAAAACACTACTTCGTCATAAAAATAAATCTAATAATGTGTCAGAAATAGCTAAGTAGTTTTATAAAGCTCCATTTATTTGTGAAAATATTTTGACAGATAAAATTTAAGAGCATTTTTGTATAAAATCTACAAAGGTTTCTTATTTACTGAGCACACATGATGAAAACATACGAAAGTTATTTGGCTAATAAAAGCTACGGGCCCGCATTGTGGCAGTCTGTAGATAACCATTCATATGAGATTAAAAGTTAATGTTCTCTTTTTTAAGATAATCTTTAGAAAAAAACCAATTTACTTACAATGTAACCGTAAAATGTTTGTCAACTTCAATCACGAAAATATCATTGAAAGATTAAGATATATATACCTTGCGATATTGATATAGTTTTTTTTTACATAGAAAAGAAATACTAGCTAAATCTATTAGAACCCATATTATAATAATCTGTTGCAAAAAGTTGTTTTAAGGATGCTTGTGTCAATAAATACGTCTCATTTGAGTTAAATAATAATAATAATACCTTAGATAAAAGTCTTACGGAAGAAATAGTGCTAATGACAGGAAAATCGACATCAACATTTATTTTGTAGCTGGGAAGATATTAGCGCACAAGTGAACGAAAACAGCGGTTTTTGTTTCATATCACCTATTTGTAAGATTCTAATCCCTCTATATAAGTACTTACTAAAATACCTTTTAAAAGGTATATTTTATTGTATTTTAGTTGTACTCTTAAACCGAAATAATTTAACTATAAATATGAAAAATAATAACCTTGAATTTATGTTACTCATATTACACATTGCACTAGATTAATCATGATTACTACATCATATGAAAGAGACATAGACCCATCACACAAGTATTCTCTTTTAATTTTAATTGGTAAAAAAAAAATACATATAGCACCTTTAGAAAAAATTTTTTAAACTAAAACGAACCATGTTGGAGTGAATAAATTTAATAAAATATACAATATATTATTTAGTATATAACTAAAATGATTCTTTTTTGTTTCGGTGTCAACTAACAGTGAAATGAATATGTACATATGTACGTCGTAAATTTCGGTTCATTTTATTTATATACTAGCATTGCCCGCGGCTCCGCCCGCGTTTAGATGACCAAAAACCAAATTCTTAGGTTTTACATATTAGTATACTCTTACACATGGACGAATTAGAGACTGGACCTGACATAAAATACAAATGTATGAAAACTAGTTCAACCAAGTGACGCTTAACGCACACAAAGATTTTATTACATTATTATAAACACTGATACACAATACAATATTTCTAGTGCTTGAACGTAATCGATGAAATACATATATCGATGAACCAATGAATGACATTTTAGACATTAGTTAGCATAGTCATCATATTTTACATCTTTTAATTTAAAATATCTGTATTTATTATAATAAATTAAAATAAATGAATTAAAGAGGCAATACTAATGTGTCAAATAATAATTATTTTTTAATTTGATTTATATAAATACGATGGCATTGATGGCAACATTCTGTTGGTCTATAATAATGTTAATAAACAAATGAATATCGGGTGTATATTCCATTAATATATAATAAATATTATTTTGTAAAGATTAAAAAAATATTAAGCTAATTTAATTAAATAAAGTGATTTTGTTGATTCTGTTATTGAAGTATTTTAATTGGCAATTGATTGTCTCGGGTAGTTATAAAAATGTGACACTGTCCTAATATTGCTCAGTTATTAATAAACATTTGTGAAATTAGGAAAAAGAAAAAGTGATTGCAAATTGTGAAAAAGTGAGTGTTGGATCGTGAAAGTAAAATAATTAGTGCAAGTGGTAAAGTGTTTTATTACTAATCGCCAACCCAGAAGTTTAGTGCTAAAACATTATTGTTTGATTTTGTGTAATTTACGTGTTGAAATAAAATGATCTTTATTATTATTACAATGGAATAATATTCCAAAGTATATAAATGTGGTATAAAATAAAATAAAAAATTAAGTACACATACTAATTATAATGTTTGCATTTATATTTTTATTTGATTTAGAAAATATTTTTATAAATTTATTGTCATCAGATTGTAGGATACTGTGATAAAAGTATTTTATGTTATTGTACTGTACAAATAACACAATTCGTTCAGTTATTTCGTCAAATATCGATATATTTTTCGACATTGTCAAGCACTAGTCGATGTCAAATGGACTCACTCGACAGTTTTGTCATTTGTTCTGAATGGCATAATCCAACCCGTTTATGATGGTTGTCAGATGTCAACAATACATAGAAATATCGACTATATTTAACATAGTTGGATAATATGACATTTTATTTTACATTTAATTAAATTTTGTGATAAATAACAATAAATGTAATAAAATAATGTATTTACAAGTGAAAAGAAATAGTGCTGCTTCCGCCGTTATAGTTTTTACACCATTTAACAGAACATTTAGTCATTTTTGGGAGATGTTTTGTTGACAAGTAAGTGCTTGAGACTGACACAAAAAACAAACGACCCAGGCTAGGTAGACCCTAGTTACTGACATGACCGGTAAAGGTACGTCCGCTTATATGTCTGGTCCAGTGGTTAATTCGTTCATGCTCTTACATTACAGTTTTTGTATTTTTTCTCAGAAATGAGATATTTTCCTGCGGTAAAAAGTAGTCTATATGTTGACCCGGATAACCAGCTATCACCATACCAAATTTCTTCAAAATCCCTCCAGTGGTTTTTCTGTCAGACAGACAGACAAAAATTCTAAAAACTATAGATTCGGCCTCTGTATCGATAATATGTTTATTTCAATAAGATTTTCCAAATAATATTTGATGTACAGATTCGGCTTAGTTAAAATTTTATTATATGTATATATTAATACTCTTGTCCGTTTACTCTCCTTTCATATCTATACTTAGATTATAAATAAAACATAATTTTTGTCTAATTTAGAGTACTATAAGTACTAGTAACTCCACAAAGTACTAAGTACATAGTTACTCCACAAGAAAGAGGACACTTCAAGAACGGCTTAACTAATTTTGATAAGACTTTTACGGATGCAGGATACAGATGAGAGTAAGGGTCGCAATACGAGGTTAGAGTTACAATCAAATGTTTCGTAAAGAAATATAAACTTATCAATATTATTATCTATAATCTATAACTTATACTATAACTATTTTTATTACAAAGAATGTAAGTTATATGTATATGTAAAACACTTGTTGAATAACTATTTACATTATCAGTTTTCTTGTTTATATTTAAAATTCTGCATTTTAATTAAAATATAACTCAAGTGATATGAGACATGTAAAGATAATCAAAAACCATTAAGTCAAGATGTCCAGTGACATCGTGCAATCAACTCATTACTTAATATTGTATAAGCAAGCTGTTTAAGCAAGCAAACTACATATAAACATAACTGTCATAAAGGGGATTAAAGTAAGAAAAATAATAAGTAAGTATTATTTTTCTTACTTTAATCCAAATATAAGACGACACGTTTGGCTCAGTTTGTAGTGACCCTACTTGCTGCGCCAGAGGTCGCGGGTTCGGGTCCCGCTGGGGGCATACGTTTATGTGATGAGCACGAATGTTTGTACTCCAGTCATGGGTGTTTATATTTATAATATGTATAATGTATCAACTATCTGGTATCCATAACACAAGCCTCGTAGCTTACCATGGAACTAGATGGCGCTGTGTGTTAATGTCCTGACATATTTATTTATTTAATTATTTATGTATTTTTTCTCGCATTTTGTAATAAAAGTAACTTGAAAACAATACTTAGAACTTGGAAAAATATTAACAAGACTGTCTTCAGAAATTAATAACCTAATAAGTCAAAAGTCAGCGTGTGACTAAGAGGGTCAGCGAAGCAAAAGAAAAAATTAAAAAAATTCGGATTTCAAAATAATATACATTGCGAATGTAAATGATCAGATTCTCTGCAACGTCTCATAAAAGTTGACGATTTGCAAAGGGGCGGACTATTACCTAGTTTCTAGTTAGATTTTCCTTTACAGAGTGTCATTAAATAATTTAAGAAATATTATACTAAATTATAAGTATTCATTTTATTCACATATAATTTGAATTTTACATTTTGTACGTACTGGTGTGATAATAGATACCTAAGTTTTTACTTTATTTTTTAACTGATCATTTAAAAAGAAACATATGCAATGCAATAATCAAATAAAACACATGTTACGCGAACAAACCCGCTAGCTTAATCTAGTTATTATATAAATTAAACTTAATTTTTTTAATAATTTATGAATTCTAAATAATATGTACTTCATAAAAACTACCATAATAATCAATCCTTATTACTAGTGAGCACTATAAATTACAAGAACGTGACAAACAAACAAAAGAAAAATATCTACGACCATATCTAATAACACAGCTAAAGTGATAAAGCTACTCGTAATTGACTGACAATTTGAATTATATTTATTGTCAATCACTTGTATTGCTTCTCATAAATATACTTAAGCGTTATAATAAATAGTATCTATACCGTCCTCTTATTCCATTATTAAAAAAATATATATTTAACTAGCATTGACCAATGACCAAAAACCAAATTCTTAAGTTATACAAATTACAATACTCTTACATTGCAGTTTTTGTATTTTTTTCTCAGAAATATTCTATATGTTGACCCGGATAACCAGCTATCACCATACCAAATTTCATCAAAATCCCTCCAGTGGTTTTTCTGTAATGCGGTAACAGACAGATAAACAGGCAGACAGACAGCCAAAAGTTCTGTAAACTATAGATTCGGCCTCTGTATTGATAATAATGTTTCTTTCAATATGATTTTCCAAAAAAAAATTAACGTGCAGATTCGGCTTAGTTACGATTTTATTATATGATTAGTTTTAATAATGATTAATTTTAAATACACAATAATATATATATATAATTGTACACATAATATACGCTATTTGAATGTACACAGACTATGACGTGGAGTATTACTAGGCGTCTGTTAGGAACCTAGGGACGCACCCGAGGGAATCGAGTGTCAGTCACTAATGTTGTTATAAAATCAGAAAGAGAAGGCGAGTCGCAGAGAGTTTTAATTATTCACCAAAATACGTTACTTAGAATATCCAATCCAATTATAATTTTATTTTATATACTACATGACGTTCAATTTATTATAATATATTATATTTGTAGGGCAGAGAAGATAGTTACTCATTCTCAGTCCACAGGCGCTTTACACTATATCGTTGAAAATGTATGGGTTGAATGACAGCTTCTAAAGCCGCTCTTTGTCTTAACTAGATTGGGGCAAGCGTCCGTGTGATCAACATTTATCCCATCTGACGTAATAACATAATAGTCTAACATCCCCATCTATGTGGTGGACCCCTCGTTCATTTTCCAGGCTATTTTTAATTAAAAAAAATAACAATTTTTTAAGTACTCTTTTCCTGTGACAAATTAGTATCAATCGAAAGTAAAATACTTGTAAAAAATGCCATCATACGTTTGGCGGCCTTTTTCAAACACATTATCTGACATCCAGATATAAACAGATAAATTGAAGTAGTTAATTTATCGTATCGTTTTTCGGAGTGAACCAAGTATTAAAATGTAGATAATTTGATAACAAATTTAATAATATAGGATTTCCATACCAAAAAAACTCCCGATTAGAGGTTGTTTGTGGTTTAAAAAATATATTTCGTCTGGAAAAAGAGTGAGGGATCCACCACATAGATCGGGATCTCCTACTATAAAGCATAAACTACTCTGTAATGCATTTAAATAACCTCTCAAACAATGTCGATGGTCATAAACTATCTTGACTTCACAATTCTACAGCTTAGTGTGGACTTTACGCAGCAGTAAAAAAGAAATTGTCTTCAATACTTATTTTGATTTGTAAAAGTAGTATAAAAGAAAATAAAGCTTGGCGAAAAAACATATACCTATACCATAGCTACCAAAAGATATATAGATAGTAAATAAAGCTTGTTTTTTACTTAAAAAAATAATTTTATTTAATTATAATAGCAAAAATATAGGTGTATTTTAAGGGTTTTTCACTTAGTTATAGAGAGTTACAGTATTATTAGTTTACATATGTAGCTACTTCTATGGAAACGCGAGTGATGCCGCGGGCGAAAAGAGTATTTTGTTGTTAACTCTTGTTGAACTGTTGCTGTTGCAAACAACTATAATATCCCTAAATGCTCTACTAATATATATTTATGAAAATATTAGAAACATCGTAAGAGCTTGATAGTTGTACGATTAAAAGTATCTACAAGAATATTACAAAGAGGTAAAGTTTGTAAGTCTTGATGTAGGGGTAATCTCTGAAACTACTGTTGAAATTCTGAAAATTCTTTCAATAATAGTTAGTTTTATTACCACCTATACATATTATATAGACTATTTCTTATTCTTACAGAAATGTGATAAGTGTCAGAACCCATAATCATTTTTAACCGACTTCAAAAAAGAGGAGGTTCTTAATTCGATTGGTATTTTTTATGTGTGTACACAGATTACGCTGAGATTTATGATCCAATTTACGTGATTCTTCTTTAGTTTGATGCGAAATAGTTGCCATTTGGTCTCATAAAAATTAAATATAGTTTGGCCCAACAGTTTTAATTTTATGAACATTCTTTTTAATTTAAGTCGGAAAAAAGTGGCTGATATGTTGGTTTATCAGCGTGTCAGCGTCTCAGTGGTTTTAAAAACTTAAAGGAATTAATGTAACGCAAAAAGACACCAAGGACGCGGAGCGAGGGTAAACGCTAGTAGGCATTCAATGAATATAAAAACTAACAAAAATATTCAATACATACCAAATTTTCTTAAAATGCTAATATAAACAACAGTATAATAATATTAAAATTATATACGGAACACGTATCAGAACCGATTGGGGCGTAATTATAATATGAAGTCTACGAATTGGGCCAATTGTGTGGATCAGTTTGACAGGGCACGAACATTCTGTAGACAAAGTTTGCATGCAAAAGTCGCTCTTAGACTCACCCTACGATTGGATTGTCTTCTAGGCGAAGTTTGATAGCTTTGAGAAATGTAGTTAGATATGATAGTTCGTGTATGCGATGAATTATACCTCCAACGCTTTGAGCTATTCAAGACACGATATGAATTGCTACAAACTTTAGTGCGTTTACGATCTGATTCGGTAAGCCTGAAGGTTATCGCGTTATCACGATGGAGCCGGTACCTAACAAGTAGTTTAGTGACAAGTTCAAATTAACGTTATACAACTAACTGTTTCTATTACTTTGATAACGGTTGTAGTCAAGAATTTTCGAACACGATATGAGTTAAAACTTTAGTAAGGTAATAATTTAGATGAACACATCTAATTTTTGGGGCTTTGTTAAGATTTTATAATATCGTTGGAGATAAGAAATTATTATAATAATTATTGATGATTATTTTAATTGTTATCGTTATTTTAGATTCATAATTTTTAATTATCCCCACATTACCAGATTTTAATTATTTATTATATACTAGCGCCTCACCCTCGCTTCGCTCGGGTTCGTCCCTAGGTACGTTTTAACGGTTAGTATGAAATAGAAATCTTTGAATTTCTCAGTTATTCTGTACTATAATATGCATGTATTACATATAAACCTTCCCCTTGAATCACTATACCTATGAAAAACAAACCGCATCAAAATCCGTTGCGTAGTTTTAAAGATCTAAGCATCCATAGGGACAGACAGACAGTGAGAAGCGACTTTATTTTATACTATGTAGTGTGAAGTTTGGGTGGCCAGCGGGTGATCCTGTGTAGTTTGTTATGCATACACTAATCAATAAAGACGTATACATATTAAAGTCATTAAATATTAAGCGTAGTAAATTATCAGTAATTATACTAAAATAATCTTATTAAATAAATAAATATTATCTGTGATAGAATATTACATAATTATCTTCAGAACATATAATAAAGTCTAGCTTAGTTATTTTAAAACCCCAGCTTTTCGACTTTTGAGGGTTTTTTTTTTAATTAAAGCAGTGATTAAAAATATATATATAAGAGATAATAAGAGACAGATAATAGGTCATATTTTTAATTCAAAATATTTCAAGCCTTTTTTCTAGAAAAACAAGCTTAACTAGCTAACTGTAATCCTTTCCCCACGTCCAATACTTCACGACCGTATCAGTTTACAGGATTTTCGTGGCTGAAACAGTTCTAAGACAATCACAACTTAGTTTGCGGATGACCATAATGTTAAAACTAGTTGCAGAATGAGGTTAGTTTTATATATATTTTAACCTAAAAAAATTACTTAAAATAATATCAAATTAGAGTTATATTTATAAGTAACTAGCAAAACTCGAGACTTCGCTCGCGGTAAAACTACAAAAAATATCAAAAAAGATATTTTTAGGTTTCATATAAACTTTCACCCCCTATTTTACTCCCTTATAGGATAATTTTCGAAAAATACTAAAACACGTATTTATTTAATTTTATTGAAGAGCATCAATAACAAGTTTCAAGTAATTCTGATCATAAATATTTTTTTTGGATTGTATTATGACGTATTTTCTCGTGGGAATTAGGTAACTTCCCGCGGTATAAAATAGCCTATGTCACTCTCCAGTCTTCCAACTATCTCCACACAAAAAATCACGCCAATCCGTTCGTCGTCCATTTCGACTTGAAAGAGGGACAAACAAACAAACAAACAAACAAACAAACAAACAAACAAACAAACAAACAAACAAACAAACAAACAAACAAACAAACAAACAAACAAACAAACAAACAAACAAACAAACAAACAAACAAACACACTTTCACATTTATAATATTAGTTTGGATTTAATATATTTTTAATCGCTTCAATCTAATATATTGTACTGTAAAATACAGTTTAAAACTTAATACGTCGATAACAAAGAGAAGGCAAACTTGCTCAACCTGCGATATTTCTCAAGCTCTTGATAACCGTCGAATGCTCAGATTTCATCTTACGGTTCACAAAAGGTAGATAGTTCTGTCCATCTTTATAACTTTCCTAAGCCTACACAGTTGTACATCTAACAGGTCGATGCGGCTGTTTTACCCTATTGATATAATTTTTGTCCTGCAGAAAAAACAATTGGTGTATAACTTTGGCCCTAGAGTATCTTTTAGAGGTAAAATAAAGGAAATAAGAACATTTATGAGTTAATCTGAAAGTTTATATATAATATGTGTATATGTGTGTGTCTGTTACTGCTTCATGTTAAAACCGCTAAACGTGTTTCTGTGAAATCTATACTAATAAATTTTATAATGAGTATGTAACTGATTGGTAGCAGTTATTTTTTACTTTTTAGTACTTTTTTTGAAGTCGCTTTTTATTTTTTTGTTATATCAAGTATTAAAAGCTATATTAATAAGGAAAAAAATATGTTCCAGACTTACAGATTTCATAGGAAAAGTGAAATTATCAACAGTAATTATATCCCTTATAAGATTATTAGAAAAATAAACATTCTAAAAATAATAGCTGCTAAATTAGAATAAGATTATCGAATATCTAATATAACTTGAGGTGTGATTAAAATTTTTCAGATAGGGAAGTATAATAAGCCAAATTCTATATTAACTCAGCGTTTAAAATTCAAAGAGCTTTTTTATGTACTTGGCTGTGGTGCTGTACGTAAAACTCACAATATTAAGCGGGTGCTTAGAACACAAGTTTAAAACTATTTCTTTTACATATTTTTAAAATAATGAGTAAAGGAATTTGTATATTATTAAATTTTGTAATATTTAACGAATATTTCATATATTCAACAGTATATTTTGTTTATACATTATAATTATGATTATTTTTTCATAGATATAGTTGAATTGGACAAGGGCGTTAAGTCATCGTTACATCTATTAAGTCGCGAATTAAACTTGAAAGGGGTGAAATAACGGATGCAATTTTTAAAAGCAAGCCAATATTTCACAAGTTAAGGGTCAGTTTTAAGGCAATAAATAAATAGTTTTTCAGCATTTTCGAAGATTCAACCCTCAAGACGGTACTGTACGAGATGATTTCTATACATTTTTCTATATTGACCTTGCTGCCCTTATTATATCGTAAGTATGTATGAAAGTTCTATATTTTTGCTACTAGAGACATAAAGATAGGTTACTCTGGTATATTATATTTACAGAAAGTAAAGAGTTGATATTTTATGATGAAGTCATCAAGGGAAGTTAGTGTGAGTCGTTAAAAGGCACATAAGGGTGTACCCGGATGATGCAAGGGTAAGCTACTACTAAGTAACAAAAACAAAAGACATTTTCAATTAACAAAATAACTGTTAATTTATATTCACCGCTAACTA
This sequence comes from Brenthis hecate, assembly GCA_951806755.1. Classification (NCBI taxonomy): domain Eukaryota; kingdom Metazoa; phylum Arthropoda; class Insecta; order Lepidoptera; family Nymphalidae; genus Brenthis; species Brenthis hecate. Next base: position 5,107,020 of record OX638263.1, read on the forward strand.
GATTTAATAGCTGATACTAACTAGCTGTGTCCGCTTTTTTAATAAAACTAAATAAATCCTTAGGAGATTAAGATAGTACAATCAGGTTGGTAAGTTTTATAGTAGCGTAAGTACTATACTATATAATATATACTCGTACCTGCTACATTTACGTACAAAGCTTATAAATAACAATTCATAAAATTATCTTATAAATATACAATAAACTTAATATGTTCATTAGTTATCATAAACAAGTGATTCAGTCTCTTTATAACTGAGGTTTTGCAAAAACTTAGTCACTTTGTTTTTACATTTAATAATGGTAAAGATTATTATTATGTACAAGCATTGCCCGCGGCTCCGCCCGCGTTCAGATGACCAAAAACTAAATTCTTAGGTTTTACATATTAGTATACTCTAACATTGCAGTATTTGTATTTTTTCTCAGAAATGAGAAATTTTCCCGTGGTAAAAAATACCCTATATGTTGACCCGGATAACCAGCTATCACCATACCAAATTTCATCAAAATCCCTCCAGTGGTTTTTCTGTGATGCGGTAATAGACAGAAAGATAGACATACAGACAAAAAATCTAAAAACTATAGTTTCGGCCTCTGTATCGATAATGATGTTTATTTCAATAAGATTTTTCAAAAAATATTTAATGTACAGATTCGGCTTAGTTATAGTTTTATTATATTATGTATAGATTATGTAGCAGCTACAAGTACACTGTTATATTTAAGGCATAATGGGTTTCCTGATTGGCTGTAGCACTAAGGGATTTAATATGACTATATAACGCGAATATTTCATATATATGCTACAGGTTAGTTGAGAGTGCGGCGCTATGAAACTATTCAGCGCGCATCGTCCATTAACGGATAATTGAGAAACAAATTGGTGATGGCTTCACTGTTTCACTTCAGCCTTATATACTTTTACAGTTATTTAATTTAAAAAAAATTATCATAATATAAAATAGTATAATAGTTTTTAACCCCCGACGCAAAAACGACGGGGTTTTATAAGTTTGACGTGTCTGTGTGTGCCTGTGTGACATCGTAGCTCCCGAACGGATGAACCGATTTTGATTTTGTTTTTTTTTTTGTTTGAAAGGTAAATTAGTCGGTCCTTAGCTATGTTTGATGAAAATCGGTCCAAGATGGCCGCCGACACAAAATGGCGGATTACTTATTTTTTCACAATTCTCTTAATATGGGTATCAAATGAAAGAGCGTGACTAGTAGAATACTATACACTATGATAAATTTCAAATCCAAGATGGCTGCCACCTCAAAATGACGAATTACATGTAGGTTTTTTTTAATTTTTAATTTAATATGATACACATTTAGAAAAACAAGTAACACGTAAAATAAGCCAGTAATAGTAGCCCAGTGGAAGAGTTAAATGAAATGGGTTCAAATATCGGGTGGAAGACCCTTTGATATTTTATTATGCAAATCAACATTCTCAATTCACTTACCATTTACGAATAGCTTACAGTGAAGGACAATGTCGTGAGAAAACTTCTATGTCTGAGACACACTTGGCTAGCGAGGTGGACTTTGGTCTGATCATCCTCGTTGGTATCCCCAGCAGTGGGACGTTGAAAAAGCCAATATGCCCAGTATTACTTATCTAACCTTATTTCTTCTTATAATTTTACTAACTTTAAATTCTATTATATTAAGCCTTAAGCAATGTTAATTTAACTGAGTTTGTTTTTTTCTTTTTGTTTTTTCTTAATATAGTTTATATGTTCATACCTTATGGTGCATGTTGTGGTTCCCTATAATCAGAGTGGCATTCAGAATGCAAAATTCATCATGTTAATAGTTATTTATAATTGTGTACCCAGTTGGGAGCCCTGTATATTAAATGTGTATATTAAATAAAAACACTAGATAGTCAATAATGATTGAGTAAGCTATACAAAAACCTCTCATATATATAAATTTCCCTTCCTTTGCATTTTTTAAACTAGCAAAAATATTGAAATCGTTGCAATTATTCAATGAAACTGCAATTCATATTGCTTATCTCTCAAAACTTCATGGAAAAATGTTCCAGGCATGTTCAATTTGTCACAATCAATCACATGATAAGGTCATACACTGTTCAAAAGTCCAACGGCCTGTGTGTTCTTTGATTTTCAATCTTTTAAACTGAACCTAATGTACAAAAGTGATAACGAAAGGTAATAAATAATGAATTCAAAAACAAATATTATAATTCACTAATTAATATCAAACATTTTATAAATATGAAATATAGTTAAGCTATCTAACAATGAATTAAAGAAATAAATTAAATCTGACTTCTGACGTTAATTTCATAGACAAATTAGTAAAAATGTTAAATACACAAACAATGTGATAAATGAAAGGGTTTAGCTATAAGGGATGCAAATACAGTGTCATAATAATAAAATGTGTCAGACTATTTCTTATTATCTAAAATAATTAATAAAGAAAAGAGCAATTAAGTGAAAATTTTCTAATTTTATGGACATTTTTCCAAACACATTCTTTAAAAAAATAGCTAAATCTTAAATCTTATTCAAACTTAAAAATATATTATATAATTAGACAAATCGGTTCAACTGATCTTATGTGATGCGTTTATCAACGAATAGCGTTTTATTTTTATTATGTAGACAACAACTATACAATATATGTACATATATCCTTACATAAACAACATTCTGTAACTTCAATAGGTTGCATCGGAAACACATGGTTCTTTACGGCTTCAATAAAGTTGTTCCATAAACTAAAGTTTACAATGGAATAGACTTCAACCCTTTTTATCGATGCAGGATTCAATCTTCAAACGTAAAGGAAGCAATTGATACATCGCAGATATCGCTGACGGAACTATTTTTATAGAATTCGATTTTCACTTTACTTCAAATAAATAAGGAAACTGTTGAACTTATTTACTGAAGGCAGCAGAAGTTTGGCGAAAATGTAACTTAGAACTAATTTTTTAAACAAAAATAAGTAATATCATACTATTGGTTTATAAATTAATACCTTGGGATATTAATACAACACCATTTAGTTCCATGGTAAGCTACGAGGCTTGTGTTATGGATACCAGATAGTAGATACACTACACATATATAAATTTATAAATACATACATATTATAAATATAAACACCCATGACTGGAGTACAAATATTCGTGCTCATCACACAAATGAATGCCCCCAACGGGACTCGAACCCGCGACCGCTGGCACCGTAAGTAGGGTCACTACAAACTTAGCCAAACGTGTCGTCTACGTAAATAATGACGTTAACACAAGCTTGTATTTTAAGAATAAGTATATTATGTTTTTAAATTAGAATGCCTTTTATATACAACTTTTTACATTTACTCGTAACGTGACATCCACCCAACATTTTGTCTATGGCTGATAGTCACTTCTCTCTTAGATGATCATACAAATTGGTACACGCTATTTTTTTAATAGACTACATTGGTACGTTAACTTCCTTAATTGCTAGAAGGAAAAAAAACATAAGTAGATAATAATGTAATTTAAAGCATAACCTATTAAAGGTCCAGATTTGATTAACAAATTAAAAGTAAAAATAATAGTGAACTAATTTTATATTTATGTTTTGACATTTTATTTTATTTCATCACTTCCATACAAGTAACACTAGCAGTTCCATGCAAGTTATACAAGGATTTGATTATTTCCATCTATATAATAATAAACCGTTTTTTTTTTCAACAACTAAAAACTAATGTTTTGTCATGTCATTTTACCGACCCTTTTGAAGTGCAGCTTTTGACCTGAGATTAAGCCATTAGTGTATTAATTTATTTTGAAACTGGATCTCAAAATGTCTGCTTAACTAGAGACTAAATATTCATTTAATGCAAACCTGTTAAATATATTGATAGCGGTTTCCTTTATGTATAGGCGTGGGTTCCAACAAATCTCCGGCTTAGTCTCGCTTACATACAGTGTTAGAACTGACTAAATTATTTCCTTAGTGGAGAATAATCGTGCAATTAAATGTATTAATGTACTAATTACATTGGAAGATTCTTGATTGTTATGCTTTCCATTATATTTTTACGCTAAAACCAAATTCAGGCTTCTAGTGATTTAAATATTTAGAAAAAATCTATTTACTTCTAATAAAAATGTAATAAAAAGACGAAAATTGCCTCCTAAGGTTGAATCTCAATATAAGTTAAAATAAACTTTCCTCGCATATTGTAAAGATGGAACTTTGGAAGGGGTTAAGGTATACTGATTCGAAAAAGACATGAAAAAGGTGGTGCTATCCGAATAAATTGGCATAAGGGGTGCGCGGAGACAGCGGCCCCTTTGTTACTCAAATTCATTGTAAAGTTTTAGTTAGAAGTAATCGAGAATGAAGTTTGCTGAGCGTCCTCACTTCATATTAAATAGCGAAAAGCTTTATTGTTGTTAACTTAAAGTCCTAGTAAAGTAGGAGAGCAATTCCCGGGATAAATAAGAAAATGGAGTATAAATGATAAGTTTCTTAAGTTTTTGTATAAATTTTAAATAATTATTGTGTAACAATATAACATAAAGACTATTTTTGACCGATTTCAAGAAAAATAGGAGTTTCGCAAGCGAAGCGAACTCAAGTTTGTAGTTTAAATATTGTTTATCCCATTATTTTGAACATCCCCGTATCTAAAATATAGAACTATAATAATTAAGTTAATTTAATTGTTCAAGGAGGTGCTCCAGGCTCCAGCACCAAACTGCTATAATTAAAAACACAAGGCATTTCAGAAGTGACTTTAATTTAAATTAAGAATTCTTTCCCGTTATGAATTAGTTTATGCTTAGGAAAAATTTAATTTTATCAACAATGTTTTTACTTACAGAAATACAACCATTTGTGTCTACTAATAAAATCTAATTAAAAATATAATTCGGGGAAGTGAAAAGTAAGTAATAAACAAACGCAGTTTTTCATTTGTAACCTATAAGATATTTTAAGAATTTTTATTTACTTTTTTTGTAGTATAAGGAAGCTGAATATTTTATATAGGTTTACATTTATAGGCGTAAAAACCTCCTCTTTTGGAAAGTCGGTTGTAAAGTAATAAAAACCCTAACGAAAACGACCTTTGCTTTGCATAAACATTAATTTTTAAATATTTAAATGTTAAAATCTGATAAAAAAAACAATTTCGTAGTTATTAATATCAAAAAGAAATGTGCCAGGTGGTTATTTTTAAAAGGTTTTGGAAGAGCCAATAAAAAATCTCGATGTTTTCTGATAAGCTTGTTTGTTTTATAATAAGTAGTTTATTTTGTATTGTTTTAAAAGCAGTTTAAAACAAACACTAACAGAATTCATGTAATTTTACTATTGTGTTTTTATGAAAATTATTCCAATAACAAAGTCTATCCTAATAATTGACCTTTTGGTCTAGTGGTTAGTTGTTATCTGCAGATTCAGATGTCCTGGGTTCGAGATCCGAGTCAATTCGAGTACAATTATTAGATATTTCTGTCAAGAAACTGTACCACGGTAAGCACGTAAAGCCGTTAATCCTTTTTATTTTTATTGAAAATAACTGAGAATCTACTTTTGCTTGGACACTCATATTATAAAATCTCCTGCGCATATAAGTCTCAGCGAAATTGGTCACCGTGGTCGAAATCAGCTATTTTTATTATAGTAGGTAAAAAGTATTATAGTAGGTAGGCTAAAAGGTTTTCTTGTAATATTTTCATATGGTGTTTTAAATTTTACATTAAATTTATTTAAATAAAATCTTCATAAGACATAAAGCATTATTAAAAATAGCTTCAACAGTAGCTTTAAATATAACATCAATTTCATCAATACAATAAAAAAATTCAAATTCAGTATATTTACAACAGGGTATTTTCTCAAAAATATCGTTTAAAGCAAATAATAAAAATATAATAAGTAAAGAATTAACGAGTGGCTAATAAATAATAAGCCGATTAATTTAAAAAAATATAGTCCAATAGAGATATCTCGAAAAGCAGAGGAGAGGAATCGCGATTATCATAATGAAATTGCGAGTTCTGAAGGCTATAAGAAAAATGGTAAAATTTGTGGCGTTAAATAATATCGTTAAACGTAAAGAAAAATGTTCCAGCAGGATTGGGTACCGTGCCTCTGAAATTGCAAGTCGTATATTATACGGGGAATTTTCAATTACAACAATGCCGCGGTTTTTCATTTATAATGTGACTTTTAGGCTTCGGTACGAGTTGGTCATTCATAACTGCCATGCATAGAGTAGATAGTTGATAGAAAGTCGATTTTCTTACTCTACATTGTTTGTTACTTTAACGAATGAAGGTAAGCTAGGATTGAAACTTGACTTCAATTTTCTTAAGCAAGTGTTTAAATATTACATGCTTAGCGGTGAGCCTCAACCGCTCTGCTACAGTCAATTTGCCTTAAAGTAAGATTATAATTATAAGAGTATTTTTGTTACGTTTTCTTTCCTTTATGTACCAAAGGGGTGATAAATCGAACCTTTTTTATTATATAGAGATAGTTTATGGCCCAGAAAGAGACTTTGGCTATTTTTTTTTACTTATACATTGTAATATTCCTTCGTATATACAAATGGTGTAGTGTAAATAGTTAATATTATGAATAAAGAAAGTTATTTTCTAACAATTCAAGCCTGTAGCAATTGTAGTAGTTTCAAGTCATTGAGATTAAAAGCGCATTATATATAACCTACTAACTGGAACGGAAACATATCTGCATGAATGTTCCTGAGTACATTATTTAATATTGTGGGGAGTCATACCGCGTATAGCATGGTTGTAAATCTAACGTGTTTTATGAAATATGGTATCAAATATATGTAGAATGACAGCATAGTTGTTGAAGATAATAAAATTTATATTTTTTATTACCATAAACACACTTAAAATATACAAAGTATTTCCCTAAATGGTCTCTTATTGGTATAAGCCTATATCCCATTGATATATATATATATATATATATATATATATATATATATATATATATATATATATATATATAGCTTTGGGAATAATGAATCATTGTACCAATTTTTCGTGATTTTAGAATAGCTTCCCCGTACAATTAAGCATCTTTTTTTACTACTTGATGTAAAATATAATAAAATAAGTAATAAAGTAGGTACACGAAAGCTATAAACAAATTATATGAGTACATTATTAGTTTTCAAAATATTAAAATTAATTCACCATCGTTTTACTTATTAATTGCATTGTGATACTGCATATTTAACTCAAATTGACAGATCAGACGAAAGATCAAACAAGAAAGTGAAGTTCGATAGTTTGTTATAAATATTATGACTATTTTTATAGATTTCATCTTTGCATTTCTGGATCATCTTATGTGAATTTGATATATAATTATAATGCGAGACTTTTCATGAATCTCTACAAAGTACATATGTATATGTATGTATAAAGGCCCGCTCTTTTCAGCCGTAACTCACTAAATATTATAATTCTCCATGCACATAGAGTTTATTACTTTTCAATATCGAGATTTCAAACCGATCACAGAACTCTCGAGTTCCAATATAAATTTATTGTAATGCAAATTGCATCTCTTTGTGACTCTGCTCCAGTAACGTTCAAATCCTTTCAGAGTATGCCTTAAAGAGCTAAGCTTTTACTATGAATCTGTATTGAAAGTAATATCCATTTTATTTATAACTTTTTTTATCACCTTCACTCATTCTTCCTAGTACTAAAACTAGGCATTAGGTGGTTTTCAACGCCTTAATAGTTTGTATTACCGAAATAATAATTTCAAGACGAAATAATTTATTTATATATACCTAGTGTTCGTCCAGTGCTCGAAATTGTTAAAAAAAAATTGTTTCAAAATATTTTTCATTGACAATGCTACAGCTCGTCAATAACAATTAAACAATAAAAAAGAATAATAATAATAAGAAAAAAACAATAAAAATAAAGAAGAAGAGAAAATATGATCTTTTCATATGGAAGGAGAATATACACTCTTTTTTTTTTCAGGGCCTGATCCCCCTCGTATTGAAGGGAGGCCCGTGCCCAGCAGTGAGACGTCAAAAAAGGCTGAATACATACATACATATATCTATTAGTAATAACCTACTATGTAAGATTATATATCTAACTAGCATTGCCTGCGGCTCCGCCCGCGTTCTGATGACCAAAAACCACATATTCTTAGGTTTTAGATATTAGTATATATTACTCTTACATTACAGTTTTTGTATTTTTTTTCTCAGAAATGAGACATTTTCCCGCGGTAAAAAGTAATCTATATGTTGACCCGGATAACCAGCTATTACCATACCAAATTTCGTCAAAATCCCTCCAGTAGTTTTTCTGTGATGCGGAACAGACAGACAGACAGACAAAAAACTATAGATTCGGCGTCTGTATTGATAATAATGTTTATTTCAATAAGATTTTCCAAAAAATATTTAATGTACAGATTCGGCTTAGTTACAATTTTATTATAGGTATGTATAGATTATAATGAGAATTTGTTTTGCTCGTTAAAGGACGCTCGAAAAATCACTAAAATTGGCACACTTTATTGAAGTGTAATTTCACGTTAGAACGAGTTCGACAAGCACGCAACGTGTGCGTATTATTAATACAATTAACATGTTCTATCAATATCAACAAAGTGTCAATTATCAATCAATTCTTGACTTATTTCTCCGAAAATTATCATAACTCAGATCAGTTTTATTATTAATTTTAAAAATGCTTAATATACATAATAATGTATTCACTTAATCACTTGCGAGAATTCTTATCTTCACGACTGAGGTGCCTTTCGTATTCACTATAAAGCTAATTTTTAAAATTCAACAAGTATACTTTAGAGCTATTTCAACATTAAACCTTTACACAATTTACTTTGAGCGATTTATACTATTGTCTAAAACCCTTGAACAAGACTGTAATATGAAAAAAGAAAAATGAATCTTTTAATTTCATATAATGTCAAGCTTCCGTCATCAAACTGTCTGCAGGAGGAAATTAAATATCTTATCTTATCACTGCGATGAAATCCTTCAGCTTTCTCACCGCTGTTCTAAATTGAACATCCATCCCGGCCTGTTTCGATTTAAGTCTCATTTGTGGAACGCTCTCTCCGCCACATTATGTTCTTTATCATTTCCGTACAATTTACGCTACAATACAAAGTTTTAGATCAAATCAACATAGCATATCCCCCATTTTATACAAAATAGAACCAAGCGGCCATTAAGACGCGTTAAATTTACCAAGCAATCTCGCTACGTTGGATTCGAAAAATCTTAAAAGAAATTTTGCTTGGAGCTAATAATGTTACCTACCCTTATGAAGTAGCTAATTATGAGTTGTAAATTTGAAAGAAAAAAATAATATTTTGTACCTTCAAGTTGAATAGAAATTTCTTAATTATAACAAGTAAAACGTAATTCTGGCTTCACCAGGTGGTAGCATAATTAAATAATATAATTTGCAAAAGGGATTTATCGAATTTTGGGATGAACTCACATTTTAAATATTCATTCAATTAAAACGGCAAAGCCAGCATTTCTCACATAAAATTTATTAGGTAATAATGCAACATTGTTCCTTGTAGTTCGCAGTTTTTTGGTAGGTACTATTTGCATATTTTAACGAGATTTTTGGGGTTAATATGTATGTTTGTGCGAATTGTAACAAACTACTGCACCTGTTCCAGTGTATATTTTAATTGATGAGAATAATATTCAAGTTTTTATTAGCTACGTCATAAAAAAACTTCATTCTAGAGATTTACGATTAAACAATTATAACATGCCAATCACCATTTTGTACAGTGGTAATCCATTGGGAAATAGTAGCTCGCTTCAAAAACCAAGTGAACCGATTTAATTAGCTATGTAGCTTACTAACTAAATAAATGGAAAATAATTTCTTCCAATCTGGCAGTTGCTAAGATTTGGAACGTTCAAACAAACAAATAATGAAATTGAATTTTTTTTATCTTTTAATAGTTGCATTATCTATATTAATATTATAAAGAGGTAAAGTTTGTGAGTTTGCGGGATTGTGAGTTTGTGATGTTGTAGGGGGTAATCTCTGGATCGACGAAACCTAGTTTGAGACTCTGGGAAGGACATAGGATAGTTTTTATCCCGGAACTCATCCCTTAAGGGGGTGAAAATACGGATGAAAGTTTGTATTGAAAATCAGCTAGTTTTAAATAAAAGTATATTTTCGGATTTTTTCGAGAATTTATTTTGGTTTTGGTTTCTGACATTTCGAATGCTTTGCAACAATCAAGACGAGACTGAGTTGCATTATTGTTACGTAAATATTGAATTGAACGTACATACATATGTATATGAAGTTGGTAACTATAATAAAACAAGTCAACTAGCAGATTTAACGTATGTTATTACCGTTCTGAAACTAGATTGATGTATAAATTTCAATACTAATAAAATTGGCCATTTCAAAGCAAACGAACTAGAAGTCGTATCATAGGTACATTAATTGCTCTCGTTTACAAATCTAACGAGTTGTCAAATAACGACCCGTATTAAGTGGATAAAAGAGCTCAATTCCGTCCACACACTTTTCTTTTTATTATTAAATCTATTGTTTTTTTCATCTTCAAGATTTTGGACACTAATACAGCTTTGAGGTTATTAAAAAAATGCATGATTCACATGCGGAGTGACTCTGGAACAAATATTCATTTGATTAGTCTTTAAACATTCACCCCCTGTAGTAGATGAGGGAGCGACTTTTGTAATTAACCTTATTGACTGTTTCTAAATTATTACGTACAAATACAATGCAATAGCATTGCCACACCTGCAAGTTCGACTACAGTGTGTCTAATTATTAAGACAATTTAAACTAAGGATTTTCTTTTTCTATGGAGTCCACATTGCTATACTGAGTTAAAATATGGTAAGCAACCAAGTACGCTAGTAGTAAGTAGGTGTCGATATTTTAATATTATGTATTTTAAATAGCTACTTACCTTCCCTTGCCCGTTTTGTTTATATAATCCATACTAATATTATAAATTTGAAAGTGTGTTTGTTTGTTTACTTGTTTGTTTGTCCTTCTTTCATGTTGAAACGGCGTGAAATTGGCGTGATTTTTTGTGTGTAGATAGTTGGAGGGTTGGAGAGTGACATAGGCTACTTTTTACCGCGGAAGGTTATCTAATTTTCCAGGGATAGCACATTATAATACAGTCAAAAAAAATATGATCAGAATTATTTGAAACTTGGTATTAATGCTCTTCAATAAAATTAAATAAATACGTGTTTTAGCATTTTTTGAAATTCATTCTATTAGGGGGTAAAATAGGGGATGAAAGTTTGTATGTAACTATCTTTTTAGAGATTTTTTTTGTAGTTTTAGCGCGAGCGAAGCCGCGGCTTCTGCTAGTATTATATAAAAACAGCGCAACCTTTTGGGCAAATATTATTACTTACACTAGCCTATGTGCTAGTTCAGATTATAATCTATGTACTTAATTTCATTCAAGTTCGATCAGCTCTTTTAACGTGAAAGAGTAACAAACAATAACAATATACACACAGGGACTTATAAACCTTTTCATTTATTAATGTTAGTGTGATGTCGAAAAAATTAGATATATTAGCCTAAACAAACATGTGCGAACGGTAGGTAATTTAATCATGTGCCACTATATATTTGTGCTACCAGTGTGGTCAAAATTATAATAGCATTTGTTGAAGCTTGAAGCCCAGCCACTAATTTCTGTCATTATGTTCCTACTTTTCCACTCCGCTAAAACGTGCATTTTATTATTACTTGGTTGCTGAAACCATAGTTTGGTTATACGAGTAATTTTTAAAATATATTATTATTTATTAAATTAATATTAGCAAAAAAAACTTATAAATTGTCAATGAAATATAATCATAATGAATTTGTAAAATATTTTTATAATATAATATATCTTAAAAAAAAAAATTATAATCTAAGCCTACTTGTACTTGGTTTAGTGTCGCTTTATATGTAGTTAAATGGTATTTTAAATTAAAGACTTCAACAGTCATATTATTTATCATCTATATCTATATATATAACAATCAATTGCTGTTCGTAAAGTCTCGCTAAAACAAAAACGGCTGAACCGATTTGAATTTTTTTTTTGTTTTGTTGGAAGTATATCATGGATGGCTTAAATATAAAAAAAAATAGGAAAACCCCATAGGAACTGCTAGAAAATCGAAAAGGTCAGAATCGGTTTTGTATGGGACTCACTACTTCGGATTTCTTTCAATATCGGTGAACCTACCGTCTACAACAATACGTCAAGTTTAAGTTAGAAAAATAATATATGTATATAGCAGTATATACATATATTATTTTTCCGTCCATCTATTCTATACTAATCGTTTAAATGTACCTAGGGACGAACCCGAGCGAAGCGAGGGTGAGTCGCTAGTTATATATAAAACAAAGTCGTTACACCATTTATAACTCAAGAAAGGCTGGTCCGATTTTTAAGATCTTTGATATTTTTGATTTGTCTCTGCCCTGAATAGCAGAATAACTATTAAAAAATATAATTTATATCTATTTAAAACGTACCTAGCACCCGAGCGAAGCGAGGCTAAATAGCTAGTTCTTCATATTTATTATTAATAACAAAATCTGTTAATAGTACACTTACATACATATAAATATATTTGCAATAAATATGCATGAATAAAATATTAAATAAAGTATACTTCTCGTCGTCGCCAGACTTCAGGTCAGTTTATTGTCTTTTAGAAAACACTACGCAAACACCTGGCTCCATCCGACAAAATTAAAAAAGTTTCAGTGACATCCCACTACAGCTTTGTTCATTTAAATTCTAACAGATTCCACGTTAGTATTCGCTTACAGTTTTGTCATTCCTCCTGAAAAGTTTAGTTAACGCTCAATCTAGATGAATTCGTGAATATGTCTATTACTTTTTCATTCTAGGTAAAATGAATTTTATTTGTATTTTTGTTTGTATTTGCATATTTATGTTTGTATTTTTTTTAAATATTTTGTTTAGAAATAACTAATCGACATATAGCATAATATATGCCAAATTTTTTATGGGTATGCGTGTTACCTTTGTAACTTCTTCAAACTAAAACGGCTTGACTCATTTGGATGGAATTTAATAGTAGATATTATGGCATGACCTCGAGCAACACAGACTATTATTAAGCAGTGAAGCGAGGATAAGTCATCTGTTTAATATAAATTATGCTCACCAATAATGAAAGTCTAAGATTTTGGAAAACATTATTTATTAGTGGCTCACCCTCGCTCCGCTCGGGTTCGTCCCTACGTTTTATCGTTCAGTATAGATTTCTCAGAGATGAAATATATTCCCGCAGTAAAAAGTATAGTATATGTTGACCCGGATAACCAGCTATCATCATGATAAATTTCATCAATATCCCTCCAGTACTTTTTCCGTGATGCGGTCACAGACAGACAGACAGGCAAAAATTCTAAAAACCATAGATTCGATCTCTGTATCGATAATAATGACTATTTCAATAAGATTTTCCAAAAAAAAATATTTTTTATATACAGATTAGACTCAGAATTTTATTATATGTATAGATTAAAATATGTTGTGATTTTAATTTAAACGAAAATAATTAGGTAGCTTAGTTTATCAAGTTATGAAATAATTTTCATTTTATTTTATAATTGCTCTAATAGACATACTCGTACACAATACTTCTTTTCATTTATTAGATAAATTCTTCAATTTTATACGAATATTATAATATTTTTAGAATTTTATTAAAATAAAATATTGTCTATCATTAACTGAACCATTTGTGGATATAATCAAAAAATCACATTTGGGGATGAAAACCTTTATTATATTACATACATATACATATTACTGTATTGTACCTATTACACAAATATATTACATATATTACATGCAGCAAGATAGGAATACACTATGCAATTTAAGATTACTTTGAAATAATAGGTTCATTATTTTGTCGATTAAAGTTATTCACCTGTAATTTTTTTTATCCAATCCCGTATGCCACTATCAGGTATTCTACTGTACACCCCTGGGTAGCCTCTACGTGCACAGCCTAAGCCAAATGAAACAACTCCTAACAGGGTATTGGACGACTTCGATACCGCAGGACCTCCTGAGTCTCCCTGATATAAAGAAAGAATTAAACTGTAATACTCTGTCATAATGTCTAATTTCACTGAAACTAGCCATCTACGCAGGAAATATTGAACAATAAATATTAAATGAATTTTATCATGCTTGAGTAATGTTGGGTATAAGACCATTTCACATGATCTTTGATGTCCAAGCAGATGGTGAGAAGTTATTGAAAGGATAATTCATTTTCTATCGGTCGAAACAGGGAATTGAATCCCCCCCCCCCCCCCCCCCAACGTGCGTTCACCTTGTCGTGGTGGGGAGGCTCAGTAGTACCCGGCAATACAGCCGGGCGCGAAGCCGACAAACGCACAGGGAGGTGGCCCACTTCGGTGGGCGGTGGGAGGTGGCCCTCTTCGGAGGGCGGTGTACCATGCGGGTTGCTCCTGGTACTTCTCTGATAGCAGAGTGGACCTTGGAGCAACCCCGTGGTTGTTGTGGCCGTCGGGGCATCGTAGTTCAATGCGTAAGCGTTCCTGCGACGCCCCATTAAGACGGGGGAAGGCTTTGTTGAGTTTTAGTGGGTAGTACTGGATTTGCCGGTGAGTCCCACACCTCGTGCGTAAATGCATTTCCCAACGTTAAAAAAAAAAGGAATTGAATTTAGAAACCTGTTATGTAGCCGAATATGCTGACCACTAAGTTAACAAAACACATATAGCGATATAATTAAAAATTATTTAAGTTTATTTTTCCAATACAATCGCTAAAAATCAATTGAGTTCATCATTGCTGGAAAATTTAAACAAAGCAAAAAACAAAGGTGGTTGAAAATGATATCAAAAAAATATTTTTCAATTGTTACCTGACACGAATCTTTGCCGCCTTGCGGAACACCGGCGCAAAACATTCTTTCCGTTAGCGATCTGTATTTTTTACGGCATTCATCATTCGATACCGTTGGTACTTCGACAGCCATCAAGGTATCGCTTGAAGCACCTCCTTCCTGAAAGTAAATTATAGTTTTTAAGAGAAATATATATACTTGCTATAAATGCGAAAGTTTTTGCGTGTGGGCGTGCCTGAGCGCGTGTTTTTGTGTGCAAGTGTGTGTGCGTACTATGTAATTTCTACTAAAAGTAACATTTTTAGTTTATTTTATAGGAAACTAGCATCTCACCCTCGCTTCTCTCGGGTTCTTTCTTCCCTTGATACGTTTTAACGCTTAGTATAAATTTCTGACAGATGAGATATTTTCCCGCAGTAAAAAGTATCCTAAATGTTGATCCAGATAACCAGCTATCATCATATCAAAATGTGTCCAGTGGTTTTCTCGTGATGCGTTTCCAGACAGATAGGCAAAAATTCTAATAACTATAGATTCGGGTTCTGCATCGATATTAATGACTGTTTCAATAAGATGTTCCAAAAACCATTTAATGTACAGATTCGAGTCACTTAGAATTTAATTATATGTATAGAAGTATAGAAAGATAGTGTGGTGGTATCTAGAGATGCACAGGTATAATTTTAATATAAGAATCTTAATTTATGTATTTTTTTTTGGTGTTAATATTTAAAATGCTTTATAATTTGAGAGCTTATTAAATAATATCCTTAATATATATGACATCGATTATGATTAGATTAATTAAGCATTATTATTATGTTTTACTTGTAATTTTTAGTTAGTATTTTAACAGAATTTTAAACTATATTTACAGATGTGGCGCCCCATCCTGACACAATGACAGATGTTCCAGAATTTATGGCATCACCATTATTTGCCAAACGTACTACTTGTGTCTTATCATCCAATGTTATAGGAGTAGAAGGACTCAAAATCCCAACATCATAGTCGATGGTATTTGGGTTATAATTGGGATGTTGAGTGAAATTAGTGGAAGTGTATAGAGTTCCACCTGTACTAGCTTGGGTTGATCCTGTTCTAATGTACGCTCGTGTTATTCTGAAAATGTGATATAAGTACGTTAAATTGCAAGAAAGACAATTAAATCACATTTGTACATCTATTAAATCACATCTATACAAATTAATAAAATTGATGTGTCCGTTTGTAATGTCAAAATAACAGCTTTTTTTAAATTATACTATGAAAGTATATACGAAGAAAAACACAATTTTTAATATTTTGTCTGTCTATCTGTCTGTTTGTTTCGGCTAATCTACGAAATGGCTGGATCGAATTTGACGAGACTTTCACAAGCTGGTATTATGAGGAATAACTGAAGCTACTTTTTTATTTTAGAAACAGAATTTGAGTTTCGCTCAAAAATGTAATACCTATGAAATTGTAAACAAAATCTTATAAATATAAAAATTTGTCTGTACACGAGTGAGTAAATGTGTTTGTTACTTCTTCACACTATTACGGTTATACGGTTGGAATAAAAACATCCTATATGCTAACTACACATCCTGTATGGATAACATATAGGCTACTTTTATTTACATATCTCTCTCACGAGCAAAGCCGCGGGCATGATTTATTAATAAGTATATCAAACTTGCTTAATATAAGTCTGTAATAACTGTAGTCAACCGATTAGCGTTGATTTGTAATTTTTAACTTTACACTTTGATGTCAAATATTCTACCGCCATTACCTTTTATTTTATATTATCATGTTATCTAATTATTGAGAAATATAAATGTTTTTTGCCAAAAAGTACCATGTGCCTTTATTAAAAAAAAATCAAAACTATTCCACGCTAACAACACACACATGAACAAAACGATGTTAAACCCACATCCTACTAAACATTATAATTTGACAAAAAAAGATTACATACTTTGTAAATACACTTTACACTTTGTAATCCGTTGGTTGCATTCCGATTAAGTTATTTATTTTATCTGCCTTCTCTAAGGACGGTACGACGGACGGACGGTTTAGACGGTATAAAAATCAAGGTCAAAAAAGTGTTTTGTCAAACAATCAATTATGTCAGGAAACAATAATTGAGGTTTGAGAAAGCTTAATCCCTCCACAACCGCGTACACGCCGGCGTGTCAGTTAACAATAGATTTCTTAGAAATTTAATCAATTTCTTAGAAATTTACCTAGAGGTGTTAAACATGAAAGTGTCATGTTCTCAAATTAATCTTACCCGCTTAAACAGTGTGCTGCCGTTAGTATATAATTTTGGCTTATAATAGATCCTCCGCATGCGTAATAGTTGTTACCTTTTTGAAGTAACAAATGCACTTGATATGGAACATTTTCAATCGTCGTAGTTTGTCCTCCAACTATTCGATTGTCATTCCATTTAGTATATCCAGTTCTTCGGCACAAAGCATCTGAAATTAATATAATATTTGTTTTGTTTTTTTTTTTATATTTTTAAGTACTTTCTTGAGAATTTCAAATTATAAATGTACACAGAAACTTAGGGGATATCTCATTCCTTTACTTTTCATCGTTGTCAAAACCATATTGGTCAATGAACACTCTCTTCGGAAATCATACCCACGTTACCATCAACACAATAACTAAGATTTTCAAAACAAATATAAAATAAATATAAATATTAAATTTATATTCAAACATGAGTATAATTTGTGGATATGCATCAAACCTTAGCACAATCATTGTGAAATACCTTGTGCTGACAAAAGCAGAACAGTGTTTATTATTAACAGCTTCATTCTTACTCACACAGATACCAACAAGTGATGAGAAAATCCAGTCATTTTATATATATCTAAGTATATTTTACTCAGAAAATATTACATATTTTACTTTTTATCTAAAATGAACGTTGTAATTAAAGAATCATTAGCACAAGAAAAACTTCGTGTTTTTTTTAAATATAAATGTACTATTGAAAAACAATGCCATGCTATTATGAAAAATTCACATTTTAACTTTTAAGATATATTATTGACCTGATATCCTCGCGTACCGTTCTGCTTCACCTTTGACATTATTAATTATTTAATGGAATTATTTCAAAGTTAGAATTCGAACAGTCAGCTTGTTATTGTAGAATAGAGAAAATTTCATTCGAATTAATTTCGAAACAGAAAATATTTACATAGATTTCGCAATTATGAAGTTAATCATTTATATTACAAGTGGCTTACAGTTTAGTAGTGGGCATCTGTCACTCTCAGACGATCGTCGACGTTTTAAATGGTTAAGTGATTTTAAATAGCAGTCATAGCAATAGTATTATGAAACATTTATTTTTGAAACCTGTATTCTTCGTACAGAACAATGAGACTAGCGACATACCCGCACTTCGTTCAGGTACGGCCTTGGACACTATTATATATAATAAATGTGTCTGTCGAAGTCTGTGGTAGGACAATGTCTGTCTCGTCCTCGGTGTGTTCTTCAGGTATGAAGCTAAGAGATGCACTGGGAGGTTTTAGGTTGCTCTTATTACTTATTTTCTGATAGCATAATGGACCGTACGGGCGAGCTCATTACGACAGGTAAGGTTCCGTGGATTTTTAGTGGGTAGTACTGGCTTTTATTGGGGGTGACTACCACATGTCTACATGTACGGCTGCAGGAAGTATACGTAAATGCAATTCCCAACGTTTAAAAAATGGTATATACTCGTAAGTACAAAGAGTTATAGGGTTAGGTACTGGTAGTAAGATTGATGATGAGAGTTTTTTCAGCTATTCAAGATAAGGTCTTATCAATGAAAAAAATAGTAACACAGATAATATATTGTATGGCAATAACCCTAGCTGCGTAACTCCAATTTGCACCTACCTAGTTTTGTATTATCGATGGACGACCTAACATAATTATAGTTCTCCAAACAGTAGTAACTGTAAAATACACGGAAGGTTTTGCTAAAACATGACAGAACTGGTCATTACAGCAACAAAGGCACTTGGCACGTTTTGCTCGGAGCACCTTTCAATCATCTCGAGACCATTCCAAGGTTTCCGGAATAGTTTCATTACGACAACCTTTAACATTTATATTAAGCGTGACTCTTAAAAAGGTATATTATAGAAGTGTTCAAATATGCTTGTTTCAAACCGCATCACGATTTATCCGCTTGAATTGTTAACACGAGATTCGGTACATTTGTATTGCATAATTCAATAGCAGCTGCTCTCAATTTATATTATAGACATATAAGAAAATAAACATGTTTTGTTGTTGATTTTGGTAGTTCTTACACAAAGTAATAGGGAAAGGAATTGGCGTAATTTTTCTTATAAAAGTAGACAAGAATTTTTTCCTGATATCACGATTCCAACAGAATTACTATACGTAAAAAGCTAGTTAGGGATCATTTTTTTTTTAAATATTATACATCTATAAGCACGTTCATCGCTAAATTTGAGTCTAAACACTAAGACGCTAGATTTGAGTCTTTAATTTAAATATTTAAAAGATTGACAAAAACGAGTACAACTTAAAATTAAAAAATATTTTTGGTCAAAAGGCTTAAGCATCTGCTGATATTCAATTGATGTAAATTTGATAAGTCATTTTATCACTTTATTGTGTTTAAATACTGCAAAATTTCTCTATCTACTTCTAACAATCTTTCTTTAACACTTATTGAATTTAATTCATCTCTGTATCTTGTTTTTGTAATTTGATTAATAATAAATAGTTTTCATACATTGACCATAGATTTTTACATAATATTTCGTATCAAAATAAATCGTATCGCGCTATTGGATATTTTAATAATTTTAGCTTACTGAAGCTTTAATACAGAAATAAATAATAAAAAAATTATGACTTCATAATAGTATTTATTTCAATGAAACCTCTTCATGTCCTTTTAAAATTAAAACACTGAAAGTTTTTAGTTCGCATAAAAATTTACACCTGAAGCAATTAGCAAACGGTTAAAATATTACACGGTGAAACATCGATAAGTCTTTTTAAATATTAGCCATTATTCCATCTAGCTTATAACTACTCGGGCGTAAAATTAACAGATTCTCATAAAAAATACTTTTACAGCTCTACAATTATTACTACAATTAATTGAAAAAATACATAACTAAATTAAATATGCATGAATCATTATATACATATTAACTAGTGTTCGTCTTGCGGTGGAAATTCGACCATATCATTATTGGAAATTTGAGGATAGCATATTTGAATAGAATTCACACACACATATATATATATATATATATATATATATATATATATATATATATATATATATATATATATATATATATATATATATATAAGAGAATAGCTGTTTCCAAAAATAATAATAACAATAAATATGTTGGTACATTAACACATAGCAACATCTAGTTCAATGGTAAGCTATGAGGCTTGTGTTATGGATACTTACCAGATAGTTGATACATTACACATATCTAACTTTTAAATACATACATATTATAAATATAAACACTCTCGACTGGAGTACTAACATCCGTGCTCATCACACTAATGAATGCCCCCCAGCGGGATTCAAACCCGCGACCGCTGTCACAGCAAGTAGGGTTACTACAAACTGAGCCAAACGTGTCGTCAAATATATTGACAACACTAAAGACCGTCATTAGCTACAAAACAAAAAAAGAGAATTGGTTAACAAACAGAGAAGAAAAAGGTACTAAAGAGTTTTGTTTTTTTCTTTTTTATACATATATACGAGTAGATAGATGCTCAGGGTAAGAATTTATGAATTGTACATTACAACGTATTGTGTGCCGGATATGTCATAATGATACCTTTTGTGAGTGTTTTATGGATCCCTGATATAGACAAATAATAAAAATGTGCCATTCTCCTGTTGTAATTTTATTTTCACAAGATATATGTACATACATATATAAATTGTAGAAAAAAAATGTATTAACAAAGGATACATTTAAAATCAAAGCAATAAGCACTGAAACTTAAATTATAAATGTTTACTAATTTTTAAGGAGATTTTCGTAATTCTATATAAATAAGTTAAAAAAGTTATTAATTAATTAGTAAGTCTGGCTTTCTTGAGTGATAAGTAATAAATTCGAAACACCTGATTTCCTTTGTTACTGTAATCAAAGTCTTTAATATAATATTCGCCATATTATTTTAGATTTCTTGAGCGTTAATATTTCAGCCCTTTCAACGTTTTACTGCTGGACACAGGCCCACCTTCAATACGAGGAAGATGCGACTATAATTAACCAGTTGAACCAAGTAAGGGTTGGCAGATTGGTGAAGTGTGTCTGAGAAAACATACAGCATTCCTCACGATATTTTCCTTTGCCGTAAGGCAAGTGATAATCCCGTAAGCAATAAAAGGTACATTGGAGGTTTGCCAGATTTGAGTCGCACTGGGTTACCATTGGACTAACAATTACCGGCAGTTCGACCGGCCGTAAAGCCAAGAAACGCACAGGGAGATGGCCCACTTCGGTGGGCGGTGTAGTGTGCGGGTTGCTCCTGGCACTTCTCTGATAGCAGAGGGGACTGCCTGCCGTCAGAGCGTCGTAGTTGAGTGCGTAAGCGATCCTGCGAGTCCCCATTAATATGGGGGGGTTTTGTTGGGTTTTCGTGAGTAGTAATGGCTTTTCTAGCCGATGAGTCCCACATAACCACCTGTATGTCCACAGGTAGTATCTGTGTATTCCCAACATTACAAAAAGAGGTCTAACAGTTAAAATAGGTATTTTATAAATTAATAAATAATAAAGTAATCATTACAATTTCCAAATTTTATCATCTATGTACACTAAAATGATAGTTTTCATACATTATAACACTACACTAAACTAGTCTGGAAAATGTAAATGGTATATTTATTGTAATATGAACTTAAAATTGCTGAAAAATATTTCACTTAAAAGTTCTATTCACAAAACTCGACTTCCAGCTAAATTTACGTAACGTATTTAATAAACGAGCTAGACGCAAGAGGGCGCTATTTACCTGCTTCTTATTTGTCGAGTCACCACTGCACAGAAGCTAACATATTTAATAAGCTTTTTGCCTTTTACTCGCTTTCATACATATTTATTAGATTTCTTTTAAAGTGCACGTAAATGCTCAGTTTTCTAGAATACTTGACTTGTCCGTGTGGTCCATATAAGAAATAGAGAAAATTCATACTGTAAATACAGAATCTTTAGGAAAATTGTGAGAGCTAAAAAGTTTTTAGTACTAGCCAGTTAAAAATATTATTTTTCAATTCATTATATTAAAATGATGAAATATGCACATTATATTGTGTTTTAGATACTTTAGGTGCGTCGGATTAAAATCATATGTTGTACAACCAAGTATCTACTTACTGCCTTCGGTATCGTCTTGTAATTGAATTTAGTGAAAAATGTATGTATGACCTCTTCATACACTTTTCTTTATATTGGAAAATGTGCAGCGGCAAGTTTAGCCCAATACCTCACTGACCGACGAACAATAACGATCCATTAAAGTCCGTGTATGCAAGACGCATTATGGAACAGACAAAAAAGTCTGGTAAACTACATTGATTCACTTGTAATCTGTTATACCTACATAATTATAATAATTTATCTTGATTTTATATCTTTTAATCAAAATTATTACTACGATTACGTACATAAACATTTAAATTAAAAATCTGTGCTCGAATAAAATGCTCAATATGATTTGAAGCCATCACAAGTGAACAATAAATATGTATGTTTATTTTCCACCATTACCAAAGTCCACAAAAGCAAGCGGTATTATCGAATTTCCCATCACCGATAAACCCTTTTACGTAAACAGCATATTGAGTATTCAACTACGTAGTCCCTACGTAATATTAGATGATCATTTTCACCATCTGCTGGTAAATGGAAAATATATCAGGCTATCACATTAGACGGCTTTTAATACATAAGAGGTAATTTGAGATTCATCAAAATTTGTTTGCTAGATCATAATAACAATAAGAAATACTGTATGTACTAAGTTTTTTAATAATATTGTTTTACAAAATAATATGATTTAGAAAAAAATTAGTAATATCTTGGAAGAGAAATTAATTATAATAAATTTAAAAAAAAATTATATTTATTTTTAAAATGCAACATTGTTACAACCCAAGCCATTACATAGTTAATATCTGTGAGACCGAATTGTTTTACAATTCTAATATACATTTTAACCCTGCGTCGATTTATACTGTACTCTCCAGAATATGCTCCCCCCAATCTTGATTCTGCTCTATGATAGAAAGGTAGGCTTTAATTTTAGAAGCTACGTGCTCACTATAACTGGTATTTCCAATATGCATCTGTATTAATATTGCTTTGAACTGAATCTTGTTGAAATTTCCAAAAATTCTTAAAGTTTATTCTACGAAAATATATTAAATCTCTTAAGAAAATGAGATCCTAATTGTTTAGCGCAACAATAACTCCTCAATTAATTCGGATCAAGTTTCAGAAACAATATTAAATTTAAGAAAATCTGTTAAAATTAAAGTAAGTAAATCTAAAATATTGACTTCAAGGTTAGTTTATTGTATTAGAATTCTCAGAAACTAATCTGGCTTTTTACGGCCTTTCACTGTAGTTGATGTTTTTAATAATCCCTCCAGGACTGCGGATACACCAGCGTTACAGTTAAGTATAGATTTCTTAAAAATTAATTAATTTCTTAGAAATTTACCTGGAGGAGTTAAGTATCTTCATAAAACAATGCATTACAATAAAATAGTTTATATTAGAGGCAGTTAAATGTGTCAGTACCAATATGTAATTTTTGAGCGCTTTTTGAAGTGAAAACTTCTATAGGCAGGTTTGGATGGCGAGTAAATTCATATAAGTCGTCATCGATATGGTCACGTGACGTGTTAACGCTAACATTCAGAGTGCCGATAGATGTCAAAACCAGATAAATGTAAACAGTTTTAATTAAAAAAAAAAATATTTAAGATCAAACAATTAATTTGAATATCCAAAAATAACAACGGTTTGTTTATAGTTTTAAGTTTTCACTTCTGTCGGCAGTCCTCATGACTGCTTTTTTTATTTTATTTTTAGAAGAATTATGTTTATTTTACAAAAATGTTATATATTGACAAAACCATGTATTTTAAAATACAAACCAACTTATATTTTCATATATAATTATTGGATTAAATATAAAATCTTAACTTAAAAATCCCGGTGCGTGGGACCGGTGTCAATATTTAAATGAAATTGACGTCACCAACCACGCGACGGGTAAAAATTCTCCAAATGTTAAATTTTTTATTCAAATGCTTAGAGACTGTAGCTATGATATTATTTCCATCATCAAAAATTTCATTAACAAAAGCGCAACCTATTAACGTATTTACAGTGAATGGTCAATGAGTAATGTTGAAAGAAGTTAATGTTTTATATATAGCTATGTCACGTCCTACTAGCCTAGCTGTAAAACCGTTTTAATAACAATTTATAACAAAATAAAAAATGGATCGCTTAATTGTTTTGAGACGTGAAATGTACACATTCAACTGGTAATTTTTTGTTTGCGGCTTTTTATTTCATTTCCGTATTCTATTATATTTAGCCGGCATTTGTATGTATGTATGTACTTTTAAACTGCACAATAATAATTCGAATAGCTTACTTGACGTTGATAAATGGTAAAGTATAAATTACTGCCTCGGTGGTGTGTGGCTAGCACGTACTGCACATTCGGAGGTTCTGTGTTCGAGTTCCGGGTCGGGCTATGTTAAATTATTGATTTTTTTTGTTTAGTAAGCTCAAGGTAGGGAAGTTGGCGGTATTTCACCCACGTGCCTTGAAGAGCACGTACAGCCGTCGCTCCTGCGTCTTATCTCTCACTGGTCGTCTGGTCGTGATGAGTAGTCGTCCCACCGGAGTTTGAGAGTGACAGAAATAGAGAGTGCACTTGTGTCTGCGCGCACACGCGCTGCACTATAATATCTCATGCGCAGATAGATGGCTAGTCTCAATGAAACTAGAGCTGCTGTGGCCGAAATCGGTCGGGATTACATAAAATATATGGTATTCAAATTTAAATATCGACAAGTATACATATATAAAGTTTTTTTAATCAATTAGCCTTGATAATTCGTATGCATTATATCTGCCTACACTTTCCTTAACCCTGTGAATTAAATCTATTATTATTGATCACTTCTACTGATTCATGTCTTAATTCGCTAACGCAACAAATGAAGTACTTGTCGTATTTTAACAGCTACCTTGCCCAAAGGTAATTATTAAAATGACAACCGATACTAAATGACATTGATTTTTCTTCTGAGTAACACTTACGCAAATGTTAAAATAGGTGTGGTACTTAGCAATAATATAATTTATGATTGCCATATTAATTTTGACAATATAACATTTGACGACACGTTTGGCTCAGTTGGTAGTGATCCTACTTGATGTGCCTGCGCTCGCGGGTTCGAGTCCCGCTGGTGGCATTCATTAGTGTGATGAGCATGTTTGTACCCCAGTCATATTTAAAGTTATACATATATGTGTAGTGTATCAACTATCTGGTATCCATAACACAAGCTTCGTAGCTTACCATGGAACTAGGTGGCGCTGTCTGTTAATGTCCCAACATAAAAAAAAAACATATTGCTGGGTAATTGGTTTCCTGATATAAATATAGTTTAGTTAAAAATTATATGTACGCATACAAAATTAATATTTATAAAATATTTCAATTCAAATTAATTCTTTTATTTCGTGGCTAAAATATTTCTAGATATACTCGTACAGCTGAATCCTTATACGTACGATGTGGAACGTGTTCAACACGCTCTTACTGGGATTTACTTATTTAAAATTTCAACATGTTTTGTATAAAATATATGTCATGTCTATCGTTGTGAATCTAAATCAGGCAGTGAACTCATTAGTACGTAGATTCGATTTCGTAGCGTGAGTAGATTATATAGAAAATTAATACATATGGTTTGAATGATCAGTCAAGTTTGTGCTGTGGAGTGTAGCTCTTCATGTCTAAATAACAAAATAAAATGTTTGAAAATAGAGCCTTTATTACTGAAGAAAAGCTTTTTATAAACGAAAGATTTTTTGCAAACTTTCATAATATAGTTATTACCGCCCAAGTACAAACAAACAAAATTTTGTATAAAAGAAAATAATAAAAAAATACTTATAATTAAAAAAATAACAATTCATTGTTTTTACAATTCATCTATTTTTCTGTGTTTTAAACTGCGTAATTCTAAAACATACAATGTTAATTAAGCTCTCTCCGATCGGCTTGATCCTTTAGCTCTGCGTAGAGATGTTGGATCACTCTGCATCTTCTACTGCATCTATCACGGGGAGTGTTCCGAGGAATTGTTCGGACTGATCCCGGCTGCTGAATTTCATCATCGGACATCGCGCCAAAGTAGTAAATTCCATCCACACCACCTCGATGTCCAGCGTTCCACAACAGTGCGATTTTTAAAGCATTTTCTGCCCCGCACAACTACTCTGTGGAACCAGCTATCGCCGGCGGTCTTTCCGAACCGCTACGACCTGGCCACCTTCAAGAAGAGAGCGTATTCCTTTCTAAAAGGCCGGCAACGCATCTGCAAGCCCTGTGGTGTTGCAGATGTCCATGGGCGGCGGTGATCACTTTCCATCAGGTGAGCCTCCTGCCCGTTTGCCCCCTTAGTCCCATAAAAAAAAAAGAGAAATATTAACGGAAATAACATTATTTATTTTTAATTTCAAGCTTAACGGCACACGATATTACTATAAAGCAGAGGTTTTGATTAGTGGTTAGTTGTAAAACAAAAATACATTGGAAAGTAACGGAGAGGTAAAATATATTACAATATGTTAGCGTGATCACGAATTATTTAGTGTTGCAACAAACCATTGTCGTGAAGCTCATTGCAGTGAACGTATAGTAATTTACTCAAGTTGTGACACTTCATATTCAATAATGATCTAGAGCGTTATTTAAAATCTCTCCACTGGATTTTACTAGCTTTGTTATTATTACTATAAATATATTAGGATATATATGAAAAGTATTTTTTTTTAATAAAGTAATATAAAAGTAGATGAATCTCTCATCTCATTCAGTCCATAACGGTCCCTGCTGGTCTCCTCAATCCACGCTGGCCAAATGCGGGTTGTTGAACTTCACATTACGTCTTTCAAAAAGTAAAAGTAGTTAGGTTCTTTCGGAAATGCAGAACAGGATGTTTTTCATCATCATCATCACATCCCGGAATTTGAACCTGCTTCACTTTTTTAAAGCGAGCGCGTTACCACAGCCCTAGTTCTGACTCCCTCTGAGTTCTCACTACCCAAGAATGAATCAGCAAGAACGAGGTAATATTTCTTTTTACCGGAATCTTAAGGAAGCCATATTTTTTTCAAATATGGCTTTTTTAATCATATTTGAAACCAAAATAAAAATAAATTCTGAAAAAAACCGAAAACATAGTTTTATTTAAAATAAAGTATACATTATAATTTATTTATAAACTAGCATTGCCCGCGGCTCCGCCCGCGTTCAGATGACTAAAAACCAAATTCTTAGGTTTTACATATTAGTAGGTATACTCTTACAATGCAGTTTTTGTATTTTTTCATAGAAATGAGATATTTTCCCACGGTAAAGAATATTCTATATGTTGCCCCGGATAACCAGCTATTATCATACCAAATTTTATCAAAATCTGTCCAGTGGTTTTCTCGTGATGCGGTAACAGGCAGACAGACAGACAGACAGACAGACAGACAGACAGACAGACAGACAGACAGACAGACAGGCAGAGACAATCAAAAATTCTAAAAACTATAGATTCGGACTCTGTATCGATAATAATGTCTATTTCAATTAGATTTTCCAAAAAATATTTAATGTACAGATTCGACTTAGTTACAATTTTATTATATGTATAGATTTATTTATTGTATTATATGTCACCAGGATCATCAAATCCCATAACTAATTGATAAAATGAAAAACGTTTGGTCCTCCCGTCGGAATGATGCCATACTAAGAAGAACGAACTTATGACCAAGAAAAAATGTTCCCGTTACCGCTTGAGGACATCCACAAATAAACACAATGTTCGAAAAAAAAGTTTAAAATACAATAATATAAAATACTCAACGTAAACAATAAAAAAGTAAAATACTTCATTTTATTAGAACTGTTCCAATAAAGAGATTTACCAGCACCAAACGATCAATGTTTGTGATTTACAGTATTCATTGTTGAAACGCTGATGTTATTTCCTGAAAGCTTTCTTGCCTATAAAATTTGGTCAACAAAAATTTGTATCTACACTGTGTTAAGTGATATGATTTTACAGACTTTACAGTTTATTATTTATTTAAAAAATATATATTTTCTAAGTAAAATCTTTCTCTCGCTAGTAAAGCTTGTCACTCCTCTCCTGCAATTAGCGTCTTTAGACAGAGCAATTATATAAACATACAATTGCTCCGCATCTAACGATTCTATTGAATAACTACTCTTCAAAACTGACTGATAATTTTGGAGGTAAGAGCGTTCAAAGAAACAATAATAAATTAAAAACTTAAAAAACGACACTACCAACCATCTTGGACCGATTTTCTTCAAACATAGCTAATAACACTCCCGAATAATTCACCTTTCAAACAAAAAAAAAACAAAATCAAAATCGGTTCATTTGTTCGATAGCTACGATGCTACAGACAGACACACATATACACAAAGATACGTCAAACTTATAACACCCCGTCGTTTTTGCGTCGGGGGTTAAAAAATAAACTTTTCAACTTTAAAATAGTATCTACATACGTACCTACGAGTAAAACTAATGGGTAAAATATCTTTAATCTACTTTGATGTTCTTTTTGTTCTAAATTTATTATATAGCAAATGCATAATAAATGTGTGAAGGTACATACAATAAATATAATACGTATATAAGTATAAATATTATAAATTTGAAAGTTTTTGAGTATGTAGATGTTTGTTACTCTTTCACACCAGAACGGCTGAACGGATCTGGATGAAAGGCACAGTTATTAGATTATAGTCTGGAATAACACATAGGCTACTTTTTATCCCGGAAAAATATACAGTTCCCGTGGGATAGATATGTGTATGTTTTTCTAGAGGCGAACCCGAGCGAAGCGAAGGTGAGCAGCTATTATACAATAATTTTATAGGTAGATAGTAATCAATCACAACCACAATTCTGATTTTATCTAACATGATTGAATGTATTTGGTCAAATATAAATTAGTACAAAGTAATTAACTGTTAACTAATTAGGTCGTTTGTTGCGTGGATTTTTTGTGGGTCACTACTGGGATTCAAATATTTTGCAACACTTCCGTGTTATATATTTTATCAAATGTATGTTTTGTGTTAAAACACACTTGTAATATACTAGCGACTGACTCATGCTTTGCTCGGGTTTGCCTGTCCTATTTATAATATATAGGCACTGTTACCTTTTGGCATTTTGATTTTTGTAATATTTATCTACGCAATATCACTTGCGTTGTCAAGACAAATCTAAGAATGTATAATTCATCAAAATCGGTTAAGTCCTTTAAAAAAACTAGAACTCAGAATCGGACATATATATTATATACAGTTAACAGTAACATAACCCTTCTCTTAGTCTTCACCGGAGTCTGATAAAAAAAAAATTAAAAACAATAAACGGCAATACTTCGGCATGCTTGAACGAGTTACACTGAAGACAAAGAGAAACAAAATCACTAGAGAACGAGTTTATGTACATACATAAAATAATCATTTAAAGACTGTATGTATGTATAATATTTTACTATATACAGTTTTTTTACAGAGAAAATTAAATTACTATTATAAATTATCTGGACATTCTAGGTCTACCCTTTTAATAATTTAAACTAGAATCAAAATTTGTTAATGGATAAATCAACATGGTTATTGTATGAAATTATATTTTACTACAGACCGCTGAATGCTGTATGAAATTCATTACATTAGTGAATACTTATTTTGTACTAGCGACTTTCCCTGGCTTTGCCCAGTCGCAACCCTGGGTACGTTTTTAAAACCTATTTTTTTTTTCTAAAATAAAAGTAGCCTAAGTTACTGCTTATAATATCACATATATTCTGCCAATGAAAGTCGCGTCAAAATCGGTCCTGCTATTTCGGAGATTAGTCAAAACAAAAAGACAGACAGAAAGACTGAGGAAAGATAAACAAAAAAAGTAAAAATTGTTTTTTTTCCTTATAAGTACCCTATACTTTCATAAATGCATTTAGTAAAAATACTGTTATTTTGACATTACAAGCAGACAATCCAATTTTATTTATTTACCTAGATTTCAATTATATACTCGTATACCTATATATCAATCGTCATTCAGATTACGCCAAAAGTAGCACAGAGGGGTACGAGGAATTGTTTTTCGGAAGCAGCATTTTTTTTATATTTTCTAATATTCGCTTAGTGGTCGAAATTCGAGCATAATCATTTTTTTATTGATAACATTAAAGCTCGCCAATAGCTAGTAGACAAAAAAAAAGAAAATCGATGGACAGATAGAGGAGAAAAAGTTATTGAGTTGTTTATATGTAGATATGATTTTATCTACTTTGTTTATCATATCCAGCAAAATAAAATAAGGGATGGATAACAGCTATGTAGAGCACAATGCAGATGTAAATAACGTTGCCAAATCAACGACACCCACATTGTATTTTGTGAGGTATTCGTTAAACTTATACAAAATCCATATACTTAATATGTACTTAAACTTCGATAGGTACTATAAAATTATTTGGTTTTGGTCAGTAACCGTTTTCCTAAGCGGAAATCGTACTCACGTACTCTGGCGTGAAGACAGCTACTCTACTACCACCAAGCCCAGTCCAGTCATCATAGCATTTACAAAAAAAGGGGGAGAATATCATAAGCTACATACGAATTAACTCATCATAAAAACAAACACATGTTGTAATAAACAAGTATTTTAATTACATTCACGGCTCATTAGTGTAATTAATTAAAATTACATATATGTCATGTTTTTTTTTTAATACAACATATTAAATCATTAAGGAAGGCTTAAATAATATTTATTTAAGGCTTTAACATTACATGATAGCTTTGGTATTAATTAAATTTAATTAAGACAATTACTATTATATCTACTCGTATCTGTACTATCCTTTAATAGTGTGAGTCGTCTCCATACTGGTTTTAATGGACGAAGTTAATGAGTAACTTTTGTATTTGCTTTCATTAAAGAACTTTATGTTGCCAGAATAATATGATCATTGGAATAAGTTTCACACATATATTATACTAAAATAACTATAAAAGGAAAATACTATGAGAAATACAAATATTTTTCTCTGACTGTATTACTTAGATATTTTACGAACTTTAACTTATTATAGAAATAATTAAAAAAAAAGTACTATTATAATAAACTTTTTAAACTTTACGTTTTAAAAATATAACTTTAGCCTTTAAAAAATATAAGTGAAAACATGAAAAAAGAAAAAAAAACGTGAAACAATAATGAAAAATAATGTGTTCTGTAGGAAACAGAATTCAAATATACATAGCATTTTATCATCATATTTATCAATTCCCAAAAACAAATATCTTTAAAATTACTGAATATTCTACAACTTCTTACTTATAATTATTACAACTAATGTACCTATGCTGGAATGGGAGACAGGTCGACATTTGGCAGCAATCTGAAATATCCATCTAGTTTTATTGCCGTATGCGGTGTCTCACTCGTGACATTTTGGCTCGACGTTACGTCTGCTGTAAAGACGTTTCTGGTCAGTGTCTAGTTAAGATTTATTATAGAGAAGTATTGTGTTGTTCCGATATCCAAGATTTGATTTTCATATATTTTCTATAAATTATCAATGTTTTTATCGATTTAAAAAAAATCTTTTGATGTTGTTTTTGACTTTTTACAACACAATATATTCAAATCTTGATTCTAAGATATAAAGCAAATCTAATAAGCATTAGTTCTTATAAACAACTGTCTATTATTTAGTAAAAGTTTTAATGAAACGTCACAAATATTCAAATACAGACATCTATACATATAATAAAATTGTAACTAAGCCCAATCTGTACATTATATATTTTTTTGGAAAATCTTATTGAAATAAACATTATTATCGATACAGAGGCCGAATCTATGGTTTTTAGAATTTTTGTCTGTCTGTCAGTCTGTTACCGCATCACAGAAAAACCACTGGAGAGATTTTGATGACATTTAGTATGGCGATAGCTGGTTATCCGGGTCAATATATAGGATACTTTTTACCGCAGGAGAATGTCTCATTTCTGAGAAAAAATACAAAAACTGCAATGTAAGAGTATACTAATATGTAAAACTTAAGAATTAGGTTTTTGGTCATTTGAACGAGGGCGGAGCCGCAGGCAATGCTAGCTTATAATAAAACCAGCTGTGTTCTTTATTGATTTGCCACTTACATGCTCTGTTATAGCCGTTAACTTTTTACTAATGGCTTGACTTCACATAACAACGTGCTGTATAATTCAATTTCCTTCGCCTAATAACGGCTTACATTGAACATGAAAGCAATAAATTATTTTTATATGTGGGCGCTTTATTTGTCTCCTTGACGTCAGCAAAATAGATTATGGTCGGCAACACAAAACATTTATCAGGAAACTATATCAACTCATAATTACTAACTGATCGTACAATTCAATTCGGAAAACCATTTATCATGTATATTGAAATACGTATACGAAACATGATTTGTGTTTGAGTAGTTGCAGAATTTGATTTTCCTCCCATTTTAGCGTATGTAGCATTTTGAATAGATTCCATTGATATTAACAGCAACTATTAAGTAAAATGTGTACCTAATAGGGGCATTCATTGGTGTGATGAGCACGAATGTTTGTACTCATGGGTGTTTATATTTATAATATGTGTGTATTTAAAGTTATATACATATGTATAGTGTATCAACACAAGCCTAGTTTACCATGGAACTAAACGGTGCTGTGTTAATGTCCCAACATATTTATTTATTTAGTTTTAAACACAAGAGCTCTTTATCTTAATCAAACTATGACTTTATATTTACTAGAGATCCTAATGAATGCTTTTCAATTAATTAAAATTTAATGAGAAATATCAGTGTACCTGGATTAAAGTAGCTTGTGCAGTTTCGTATGCGGATCATTTTTATATGATGGAAGAAACACATCGTGAGAAAACCTGCATGTCTGAGAAAACCTTACTAGTTTTCGAATCCCGTATTTGGAAAGCTACAGCTGATCCTCTTTGTCAAGGGTAGGCTCATGCACAGTGACATATTATAAGACCTGAAATTATAATAATTATAATGCTTAGTACTAATATTTTTCAGTCGATTGTAAATATACTAATTATATTATGGCGTCATAATTTCCCACATTACATTTCGGTAATAGGGTATAATATGCATATAATAATATATCTACATATATATATCTTTGCTTTTGTGGCTACATGTTTAAAGGACAAGTCCTGACTGATACATTAATACCCAAATCTAAAGTTATTATTATAATGACCTTCTTATGTCACTACAATATAAGTAAAAAAAGCGCTAAGAAAGATTTTTCTATACATATACTCGTAATAAAATTGTAACTAAGCCGAATCTGTACATTAAATATTTTTTGGGAAATCTTATTGAAAGAGACATTATTATCGATACAGAGGCCGAATCTACAGTTTTTAGAATCTTTGTCTGTCTGTCTGTCTGTTACCGCATCACGAAAAAACTACTGGTGGGATTTTGATGAAATATGGTATGGTGATAGCTGGTTTTAAATAAACCACAAAAGAGTGAAACGAATTGGTGGAATTTACCCCAAACAAGGACGGCCACGGGTATGAAACTAAGATGCTAACCAATAGCATGCGTTCAAACAATGAAACAGCGACAGTTGCGGATATATATAGTATCTTAACTTCATCTTAAGAGTAGAGTGCCAATAAATATATCAGACTTTAGATTTAATAGCAATGTTCGGTAGTGCGTACGACGTGGAGGACAAGTTATATGCGCGCTTTAGCCACTTGCACGATAGATTCAATATACATACATATAAACTTAGCAATACGATATTCAAGACTAGTATGAATAGTTATGAAATTTGAAGATGCATTTAAGTGAAATATATTCACTTCGCAAGTTGCCAGCAGCTCTCTCTCTGTTTATTTTGTAAAAGAAAATGTAAAATACTGTTTCGTATACCAACATTCAGTGTGCTTGAGCTTTATTCGATTTAACTTTCATAAATCAAATGTTTAACGGAAATCCATAATATTTTTGCAATGAATTGTAAGTGTAGCCTGATTATCGAAACTCATTTTCATTCTATGGGACGTCACAGGTTCGATTTTTACACGGGTTAAAGGGCTGCATTAACAATTAATAGGTAATTAATAGGTAGATATATTTTATTTCGTCATCTATCGCACATTTTTACCAGATAGCCAAAAAGTGGGGTCATTTACATTTATACGTATAATTAAATTGTAACTAAGCCCAATCTGTACATTAAATATTTTTTGGAAAATGTATTGAAACAGACATTATTATCGATACAGAGGCCGCATCTATAGTTTTTAGAATTTTTGTCTGTCCGTCTGTCTGTCTGTCTGTCCGTCTGTTACCGCATCACAGAAAAGCCACTGGAGGGATTTTGATAAAATTTAGTATGATGATAGCTGGTTATCCGGGTCAACATATAGGATACTTTTTACTGCGGAAAATATCTCATGTCTAAAAAATCTTTACTAAACGTTAAAACATAACTAGGGACGAACCCGAGCGGAACGAGAGTGAGTCGTTAGTTCCTTACAAAATATTAAAAAAAAATCAAAACTTTCACAATGAATTTTATTATAAATGAAAATCATCAAATGTTGACTCGATGGTCGGCGCTATGATTGAGATTGCATAAAATAATATTTATATTTGATAGTTAGTTATTTTTAATTATATTAATTTTAGTAAATTTAATTTGTAGAACAAAATATCGATCCAATATTTTTTAAATTTATTTATTATATTAGCGATTTTTTTTCAAATTTATTTAGATTCTTTCTTTCCGAACGTTTCGAATGTTTTGTAGGGTCTCAGAAATGGCTAAGTTTAAATGTAAACGTTTAAAACCTTAGTCTTGCCCAGTAAAAAACAAAGATTGATGGATTTAAAATGTGTATTTATTATTATTCATGTATTTCTTTTTATGCTAAACTAGGTTTAAACTCGTGACGAGTTTTATAGCATTCTAACGTATAGGTTAATAGCTATCTCATTTTGTAAATTCTGCCTGTTGTTTGAGAATAATTACCTACAGTGTCAACCTGTTTAGTTATGCAATTTATACACACACTAGCTATCTGATAACATTAATAATCTCAAGTTAATCGCATAATATAATATTTATTATTACTATATCGAAAACGAATAAGCCTTTAAAATATATCTTACTAATTGTGCCCAGCGGTTTCACCCGCGTTAAATTTGTTTGATTATAAACATCAGTTTTATAATAATGTATGGATGTCTGCTCGATTTGTTGATGTTTATGATTACTGCTCCGCTCCCTTGGGTAGTAGCATGATGATATATTATAACCTATTCCTCAATAAACGGGCTATCTTATACAAAAATAATTTTTCATATCGGACTAGTTACTGCCTGAGATTAGCGCGTTCAAACAAACAAAGAAACAAACTCTGCCTCTTTGTAATATTAAGTATAGATTTAACTAATATTTTTGACAGACCTCAAAAAAGGAGGGTAATCAATTCAGTTGTATGTCTGTATGTTACTCGATATATTCGCCAAATGAAATCGATTTTCATATTTATTTTTTAATGAATAAGTTATATCTCCGGGTTGGACTTTTGTACATTTTAAAATACTTAAAAGTATTTTTGTAAGGATGAAGTATGTTTATATTTATAAGTGATTATAGTTCGGTGTACCTATTCATATACATAATGTCCTTAAATTTTCAAAAATTATTGAAATCAAATTCCGACCACTGGACTAACAAAAATATTTTTAACATGAAGAAAAATCACAATGTAACTAAAGACTTAAATATTACTTGTATATTAATAACTACATATATAATAAATAGAAACTCATTATGATTCTCAATTTAAGATCTATAGTACGCGAAGAAACTAATTTCAACTTGATAATACATTATTACACCAAAAACCACGTATTCTATCACAAAAACAATCAGCATTCCACAAATGATCTCAAAACGACAACTCTAAGATTTGGAATTAGTTCAATTATGCATCATTATGCAAAACTTAATTCGGCAAAACCAATTGACGGTTTTAAGGCCGTACCTTGACAAAATGCAGAGAAGCGATAAAAAGCTATTAATGTAATAGAGCTTTGTAAATTTTTGATTTCCACTTATTATACTATACGTTTTTTTTGTTAATATATACATATACTATATATTATATGAGACATCTGAAAAGAAAAACCCTTTTTTTGCCAGTTTTAATGATGTAATGTCTAGAATTATTCCGAATTAAAAAAAATCTCTTTGCATTTTACAACCTATGTATTTATTGAGCAAATATACGAGCTACGTAGTATTACGTTATATATTTAGTAGGCAGTTATATCAACCTTAATAAACAAAGCGTAAGAAGCCGCGGGCAACAATTAGCATCTGTATATAAATATTATAAATGTGGAAGTCTGTGGGTATGATGTTTGTTACTCTTTCACGCCAGAACGACTGAACGGATCTGGATGAAATTTGAGACAGAGATAGATTATAGTCTAGAATAATACAAAGGCTACTTTTTATCCCGGAAAAATATACGGTTCACGAGGGATAGATTTGTTTTTGTTATTCTAGAGGCGTACCCGAGCGAAGCGAAGGTGAGCCGCTAGTTATCTATATATACACAAACACACCCAAATCGGTTAAGCCGTTTCTGAGATTAGTGCGTACAAACGCACAGATAAATAGACAAAAAAACTTTTTAACAAAAAAATAAAAACCGACTTCAAACAAAAGCACTAAAAAGTGAAAAATAACTGATTGGTAGTTTTCATTAACTATACATACCTAATCAAATATTTTCGAAGTCGGTGTGCTTTGGCTAAGTAATTAAAGCCTACCTATTAAATACATACCTAATCAAATATTTTTGAAGTCGGTCCCAGCCCATACAAAGCAAAGCACACCGACTTCGAAAATATTTGATTAGGTATGTATAGTAAATGAAAACTACCAATCAGTTATTTTTCACTTTTTAGTGCTTTTGTTTGAAGTCGGTTTTTATTTTTTTGTTAAAAAGTTTTTATTTTTCCCTTTTTAGTGTAGACAGTAGTAGCAAAGTAAGGATTCTAACGTGTTAGGCTTGTCAAATCAAACAAAATAAGCCTAAACTCAAAGTATCTACTATTAGCCGTTGAAGAGTTCCACCTATCCACCTTCTGGCCTTGCCATCAGATCAGGTCAACAACACCGAACCACTGTACTATCAACGGAAATAGAAATACTTGCAAAGTTTCAAGTCAATATGACAATTAGAAGTAGGTTAAATTCATCATTAGTTGTTTTTCCACCCTTAGGGGTGGTATTTTTTTTTTGAAATTTAAATGGGACCAATCTGGAAGTATACCCTTAAAAAAAAAAAACATACAGTCGAATTGAGAACCTCCTCCTTTTTGAAGTCGGTTGAAAATCTAAAAATCATTTTTTTGGGCATACATGCAAAGTTTTAGGCTAATAATTTAGAAATAATTTGGTTTTCATTAAATATAGCAACATTTATAAGCACATCCTTAAATATTACAAGTATCATGTCATGGGTACTGGTTCAAGGCTAGAAGTTATACCCGTGGGCGATGAAGAGCCTGTCATTAAACACATTACCTATAATTTGTTACAAGAACCAAATAGTCGAACGTGATTGAGATTAACGGTATTATGTAGTATTAGATAATACGTCAGCAAAGTCTTAGAGAACTGATCGATGAAAAAAGATGTTAATACGACATTGAAGCACTGATTGAAATAACGAGGGTGAATGTATATATTTCATATGTAAAATAATAATCGTATGCATTATATACCAGTGAAGTATTAAAAATACTGTTTAAATCTCCGGCAGAAAACTTAAAATATATTTCAAAGTGCATCGACTACAAAATCAACTTTGGAATAACTATTTTTGACTTCCTTAGCCATCGTGTTTTCCTAACATTTTATATTTTTAATCTATACCGGAAATGAGTAGTCTTGTGAAGTTAGCGCTAACAAATGTAACGAGTAAACTAATTATTAAAAAGGTGAACGCTTCTTGTGGAGTTCTGGAGGAGTAACATTAAAAAATAAATTAAGAAGAAGTTATAAATTAAATAATTTAAAGTATTAACCATATTATATTAGTCAAGTTTAAATTATCATCAATAAGTGAATAATTTTAAACTAAACATATAAATTACCGAGGTGCTGTTTTATTAAGTTTGAGTATTAAACAATCATGTGATGTTTCTTTGGGGATAAATCTGTCATCACTTCATCAAGCAAAAACTATACGTATACAAAAATTAGCAAAATTTTTAAAGGACATATAAATATTAAAATAACTGGAATTCGTGAACGCATAAACTAATAGTAAGCTGTTTGGTTTAGGGCAGAGAATACACACTCTGGCAGCACTCAACTTAGTGCATATTTTTTTAAACGTTTTTTTGATCGACAAATTCACATTTTCGTTTTAACCAAATCACAATTCTACTACTATATTATGGCACTATTACATATACTATTATACACTATGTTACGAAAATAATATAATATTTATTATTACATGCTACGAGTATGTTATATATTATAATAATAATCATAAATCAAAAATGTTGAACTTACCTAAATTAAAATACACAATTTTAATTACATGTCTGTCTCAAATTACGATGTATAATACAGGGAGGTAATCGCATTATAACTTTGTTATGTTTGAAGCAAAATTGTGTTTCATTGCGTTTACGTAATGGATCAGTACGAAAGTTTTCTAATTGCTTCTGAATATGCAGGAATAAGGTTATATGCGCAATACAGTTTAGTACTAATATGAAGATCAATCAATTATTCATCCTAAATATAATAACGCCTAAGAATCCTTAAAGATCGTCGAAGAAGTGGAGGCAAAAAATCTCTTTACCATCAATTTAATTTATAAAATAAAATAGCGGAAATAAAATCTGTTAAAAGTCAAATTTTCTTTGTTTTGTTAAATTTTAACTGTTTATTATGACGATGGTTTCTTCTTGATATTTTGTTGTAGAAAATAAAACTTATTGTTTAAATATTTTTAATTATCTTAATTGTTACATATGATAGTAAGTTAAAAGACCATATGAAGGACATTATTTATAAACGTATGGAAAAGAATGAAAATTTATCATTACTATATGATCCCCGTAGTGTTCATAGAACCCATAAAATTTACCATGGTTTATAAATATGTCTCAAACTTTATCATCAGTGATTACTTATACGAAATTAATTACTTATGAAGGAAACAAAATAATTAAGAAAATCCTTTCTTTGTTGCCATGTTTTAACCGCAAACACGCTTTAATGAGAAAGGTGGGAAAATAACATTATAATTTACATTACGCATTCTATTTATAGCAAAATAGTTTGTTAATTTTTTTACCGGCGATACCCAAAGGAGGGCTATGTGTTTGACCTTTAATCCCTCCATGACCGCGGACACGCCGGCGTTACAGTTAACAATAGATTTCTTAGAAATTTAATTAATTTCTTAGAAATTTACCTGGATGTGTTATGTATGTACATATGAGACATATATATACACGTACCTAAGCTCGTAATATGAACTGAAAATGTCTCCGACTGCATAATACTGTTTTTCTTCGTTAACTTGTTTCGTCTTTTTAGTTCACTTTTTAAGCAGTCGGCATTTTTTTTTCTCAAAATTTAATTTTTATTTTCACTATAGTTTTGTTTATAATATTTACTTACTAAAAGCAAATTAAGCTTAAAATAGACCCAGAAAATACCTTGTTAATTGTTAAATTATAATTTTTCATCCATTTGTTTTTTTCTTGGAAATCTGTTTTTTTTTTCAAGAACCTTGGTTAAGTTACTTCATCTCGGAAGTTATATTAGAATCTTGTCTTATGTCATCTTAATTTAGGTGCCAGATTGACACTTTTCTGATTGCCAATAAAGCTGTCTGTCATCATAGTTTCTATTGTGACATCATGTTTCACACCTCTATTCAATGCAGATGAGGAAGGTGGGTAGTCAAAGAATTAAGTTCTAAATCCGGATTCTTCAGTAATTACTAATATTTTAACATCTTTTTTTATTATTGGCTATGTATTGAAAGTGCTTATATACCTACTTACATACGGCTTGTAAGTTTAACATTTTATGGGAAAACTAAAATAGTGGGGAATGGTGAGCAAAATAACGCAAAATAGTGTTATTTTATATATAAATACTATAATAGGTAATTTTATTATTTATATCTTAGCGTTTATTAAGAATTTGAATCCTTACAAGTTCAAAAACCAAAGATTTCTGTTACAAAAATAAACATCAAAATAAAGCATGTAACTTAAAATTCGTAGTTCTAGTACATTATATCATATTCACTGAATGGCAAATTGTGCATCTCACTCGTAACAATAGTTGCAATTTCAATACAACAAACATTCGATTACAATATGTGGGTGTCAAGGAAATATTTACTATTCACCGTCAAACAATTACATTAACAGCTGTATGCTAAAATGTTTCATGGTTTGTTTTCGTTGTGCATCATAATTATCAATGAATTGCTCTGTTTCAACGAATACTACGAGGCTATCAACTTTATGGACTTGTAAATTGCGACTTTTAGGTTTTTATTACTAAAAATCCATTTTGTGATGCGGAAGTCTATTAACTGTTATGTATATATATTTGTAAAAAATCTCTATTATTAGTATACCAATAGGAACAATGCTGTTTTTAGAATTCTTAATGAAATTTCAAGCTCAAGTAATAAATAATAATGATTTATTTTAAGTTATAATTAATATCTGTTTATTAATATTTTTACAAACGAGTTTTTTTTACTGCGGCGAAGCCCAAAGGAGGGTTATGCGTTTGACCTGTATGTATGTAAGTATGTATGTATATATGTAATTATGTATGTTTGTCCGACCCTATGTTCTGGCACGCTTAAAAACTATAAATCTATGAATAAAATAGTATTAAACTTATTACTTTAATTTAAATTATTCAGCAATTATAAGTAGTGCCCGATGACAACTATTTTTTTAACCAAAACTGAAACAGTGTATCTACCAATCTAATCCTCCTCGTATTGAAGGAAGGCCGTTCCTAACAGTGGGACGTTAAAATATTGAATATACATATAAATGTATAGATCTTCTTGTGTAAAATAAAACTACTCTAGGTGGATAATATGTATGTAACTTGCACATGTAAACTCTACACTACGCCGGTGTCTCCGGAAGATAGCTGAAAAACTCACGCCTATAGTCTCATTCGTTTTCAGTTTTAGTTTCAGCAGGTTTTTAGGAAACTGATAGTATAGTCACATAGTAACAATAAGTATAGAAATATCTGAAAATAGCAAAAATGGCTACAATTTCTTTTTATGGGAACGTATTGATTTTTTTAAGTTAATATTTACAACAATTTTTTTGAAATTTAATTGGGACCACCTTCGAGGTATAACCTAATTAAAAAATATATATTACTGGAGGTGTTATATAATAGAAGAATGTAATAGAAAAAGTAACAACAGTAGTAAGAAAATAATAAGAAAAACCATTACAAAAAATACATCTCCTCTTTCATTAATTCGGATAAGAATCTGTGCATTTTCAATTCCATCCTTAAAAAAAAATGTGACATTGGCATCTTCCATAAAAATAAAGTACTTCACAAGTTTAGCTATGGATATTATGCAATCGTTACTACCAAAATTCCCCGAAAACGTCATAACGTTTAAAAGATAGATATTTTTGATTATCATAATAGCTTGGAACGATATAAGTCGACATTCGACGCTATTTGGCCTTAAATAATCATTTGTAACGGCATTTATTTCCCAGATCTCTACAGAGTGTATGAAATTTAAATAATCCAATTGTAATATTGTCTCTTTTAATATAGCCATGACAACTCTGGGAGTAGACGCGTCGACCAATTTGTGCAACGCCCAAATTTGTATATTCGCTAAAATATTTTGCGCTGCAACATACAAATGGAATTTGTCCTGCTACGCTCTTTGATAAAACACCGTCGAGTGATGCCGCTTTTGCCTTCTTTTTTGAAATATTTGGAAATTGGTATGCATATCTGGAACGGTATTTTCAATTTTGCCCTTTCTAAACTTGTAAAAATATTTTTTTATCTCCAAACATTGAATAGATCTTTTGACCGTTATTTTTTTAATATGTGAACCTTGAAAACCACTTGTTTCTTTTTATGCCTATCTCACCGATAAATTAACGATGTTCGCTCAGCGGTCGAAATTCGAGCATAATCATTTTTTTCGTTAACACTAAAGCTACAAAAAATAGAAAAATAGGTTGACAAACAGAGGATTTTCTGCTCTGTACAAAACTGTCTGACTGTCTGTCGGTACACAGACACGCTCGCCCGCATTTGTTTAATTTTAACGCACGTCGTGCAGCATCTAACTTTAACTTTACAGATATCTTTTAAAATTGACATTTATGATCTATAAAATTTGAATAACACCGTGAGTGATAGTAACAAAAACATTAGTATTCTAAGTGAACCAGTAGAAAGATCAGTATCTAATTTTTTTCATGCCATAGGCTTAGCGCGTGACCAATTTTATCAGATTTACTCTTAGAATTCCTAGACACTTTTAGAGTGATATCAATTTATTTTTATAATGTAGAATAATTAAATTACTTAGTAAATTGAATATGTAATATCATGGAATACCTAGGTCATTGTGACCACGTAACAATAGGTGTGGTGAACAGGTTAAGGTTTTGAGCCTTGAGCTTGACTCGTGACTGCCAGTGTGCTTAAACCGACATGACAAGATGAAATAAATCCTACTTTATTGTTGTCAGTTTAGCTAAAACTTTTTATATGTTTATTTGATTGTAAAATCAATTCATTTCATGTATAACAATTTCATGGTTGAAGAAGTTGACCTTTATAAACGTAGTTCCTGATGTTTATACACGGATCAATATTTTATTATGAAGTGTGTGTTTCTCATACTAAACTAACCTTGAACAGATAGTTTTGATCCTTTAATACTTAATATAATTTTAGAATAAATTTATGTTACCTAATATAATTATCTATACAAATAAATAAAATTGAAGTCTGTTTGTAATGTCAAATTAACAGGTTTTTACTAAATGTATATGAAAGTATATAAAGTACTGATAAGAAAAAATAGTTTTTAATATTTTTGTCTGTCTGTCTGTTTGTTCTGCTAATCTCTGAAACAGCAGGACCGATTTTGATGGGACTTTCACTGGTAGATATCTGATGTTATAAGAAGGCTAATTTTATTGTAGAAACGGACAGGATTACGCGCAAAAAAATTAAAACCCATGAAATTGTGAGCAAAAACCGCTTAGCGATAGGTACGCACGGACGCACCCGAGCGAAGCGAGGGTAAGTCGTTACTTTAAAATAAAGTAGTATTATTCAGTATTACTTTTCACTATTGAACAGCTGTGTTAATAATAATAAAATCGTAAAAGCTAACATAACTAGGGTAGAAAAGTTTGGAACACAAATTTTATCCACAATTTAATATGAAACAGAAATTTCCGGCTTACTATGTAAGCTACGCCATATAAATACTAAAGCGATTTAATATATAATAATTGTTGAGACTCCTATAGAGTCATTGTCGTCGAGAGAGACTACGGGAGGCAGGGGACCAAACCGGCATAAAGTGCCCCGCGCCATCTTTAACCCAACATCGATTTTAAAAGCACGTGCCATTTACCGAGCCTATAGGTAATACGAACTAATTCTAAACGAATTTTGCATTGGAAATTGTATTCTTAACTATATAAATTTTTATATGCCTATCATTTTCTTATGTTTTAATTATTAACTACCCTCTCTTTGTTTGGGTGCATCACTAGATCTACCCGTTGTACTTATATTATACTAGCGACACCCTCGCTCCGCTCGGATTCGTCCCTGCATACATTTTGACGTTTAGTATACATTTCTCAGAGATGAGATATTTTCCCGCAGTAAAAGTATCCTATATGTTGACCCGGCTAGCCAACTATCATCATACCAAATTTCATCAATATCCCTCCAGTGGTTTTTCCGTGATACGGTCACAGATAGACAAACAGATAGACAGACAAAAATCTAAAAACTATAGATTCGGCCTCTGTATCGATAATAATGTCTATGTCAATAAGATTTTCCAAAAATATTTAATTATAATTTTATTATATGTATAGATTGAACCGTCACCTTTTGGCTACTTTTATTATTATCAGTACCCTATTATATTTTACTCCAGAACATGGTCGTTGTACACTCGAATCCATTCAGCCGTTTTAGCATTATAGGGTAACAAAAATCCACACATACAAACACATAGTGATATGGTACCAAAAAATAATATAAAATTATACTTCCCTCG
Source organism: Brenthis hecate (assembly GCA_951806755.1). Lineage (NCBI taxonomy): Eukaryota > Metazoa > Arthropoda > Insecta > Lepidoptera > Nymphalidae > Brenthis > Brenthis hecate. Next base: position 5,151,848 of record OX638263.1, read on the forward strand.
CAAATATGTTCTACTATAACCCAATATAAACACTAAATAGTTCTTAGCAAACAACCATTTTTAACTTCACTGCTCACTTGTTATCCATTTCTATGTCAAAGTATGAGATATGAGTGAAGCTTTTTAGGTCAACGAGAATAGGAAACGAGCTTTGAGGTGTTAAAGCCGTGGTTTGTCTTTGAATTACGCGCTTTTGTCCGAAGCTTAATGCATTTAAATGTGCAACCGATTTGATCTGATTATATATTCTAGGTATTTGGTATTGAGTATCTAACACAAAGTGGAAGATATTAAGAATATGTTATTTTCAATAATATATTTCAATATTTTTTAATAAATATAAAGTAGGTTCTATATTCTGACATTTGTTTATTTAATTATTCACAAAGAAATTTAAGGAAACTAAAAAGTAGTCCTTTTCGGTGTAGTCGAAGTAAAAATCCTGCTTTTATTATTATAAAGTAATTACACACCGCGAAGCAATTAACGTTAAGATTCTGCTCCGAATTGTCACTGCTACAGTCTTTTTTATAACTAAACTAGCATTGCCCGCGGCTCCGCCCGCGTTCAAATGACCAAAAACCAAATTCTTAGGTTTTACATATTAGTATACTCTTACAACGCATTTTTTGTGTTTTTTCCCAAAATGAGATATTTTCCCGCGGTAAAAAGTATCTTATATGTTGACCCGGATAACCAGCTATCATCATACCAAATTTCATCAAAATCCCTCCAGAGGTTTTTCTGTGATGCGGTAACAGACAACCAGACAGACAGAGAAACAAAAATTCTAAAAACTATAGATTCGGCCTCTGTATCGATAATAATGTTTATTTCAATAAGATTTAAAAAAAAAAATAATTTCAACCAAGTCCAGGACGTTTGTCGAGATGTTATTTTTTTTAAGACATTACATAAAATCGTAGTATTTAAAGACCGATATAATTATCTCTGATCTATAATAGCTATAATTATCACTAGGCAGCAATTAAAAGTTTCGTACGTATTAAAACATATTTGAGAACGTATAGCTTCGTGACATGTTGACCGCTGAGACTTTATAATTTATTCAAGGCTCGAATGTTTTATGAATCATATTTTAATATTTGTCTTTTATAGATGTCGTAAAATAAATTTTCATTCAGTCATGGAACGACCTCTGAACCTGGATAGAAATAATAAACCCAATTCAATGTTTACAATTATTACACATCTTACTAGCGACTGACCCTTGCTTCGCTCGGGTTCGTTCCTAGCTTGCTTTTTTTTCTTTTAATTTTCTTATATACAAAACTTCCTGACAATAACAAACACACAAAAAACAATTATCCGATTTGGTGCAGTCGCTCCGAAGTTATGCACATACATTCATTTCGGTGATTCATTTTTATTTATATGGATATATATAAAAATCAATTGCTGTTCGTTAGTTTCGCTAAAACTCAAAAACGGCCGGACCGATTAGAATAATTGTTTTTTGTTTTGTTAGGGATGTGTCAAGGGCGGTTTAAGTGCTAAAAAAAGGGAAAGCCCAAAAAAAACATCTGGAAAATCGGAAAGTTCAGAACTGTTCATTTATTACCTATGTGTATATAATATATATGTCTATCTATTCCATACTAACCGTTAAAACTTAGCGTAAAATAATAATTTTAAGTCTTGTGTAATTGTGCTCTAGTTTGTTTTTATTTTTTTTTCTTACCCTGCTTTTTTATTTAGCTAAAGAAGTTTATCATTTATCTACTTGTTTGTAGGGGTTAGTCTATAAAATAGCTAAATTCGATTCTAAATATACCATAACTGATAGAAAGTCTGTGTACAATACGCAGGTTATATTTTATGCTGACGGAGACTAATACTAGCGTGTTAATATTATAGATAATCCCAGTAGGTACTGACTAATTAAAAAATGTGAAGTTCATTGGACAGAGAGAGAAATAAATTGGAGGCCCCAGATTCAATTATTTAAGAAACACAAACAACAATTGATTGTAACAATTATACAAAAATATATTATTCTGTTTTTATTTCAGCAAAACATGTGAAGCTGCCAAATAGATGCTGTAACAAATTGGTGAACTCGTTATTTACGTGCATGTGAGCAATAGTATTCAACCCGTCCTCTCAATGTATTTCGTAAAAGAAAAAATATTATCCAAACAACATTTATCCAGTCTTGTATAGGTAGATACAGTATCTTTGAAAATAATCTGCCTATGTCTTAACGTAATATATAAAAAAACGTGTGTTTGTACTTATGTACGCACGTAAGAAGTTATATTTCTTTGGCGTAACAGAACAAAAATAGCTAAAGATTTCATCGCGTATGTCACAACTCTCTGTAAAAGGAATGCCAGCTAACTTTATCATGTCGCTTATTGGCTGTCGGTGTGCGCGTGCATCGTAAAAATTTTACTCTCATATTTTTTCCAAACGTGCCAAAAAATGTATAACTTAAAAAATTGTAAAGGTACCTAATATTATTAACAACAAAGTTATTTACATTTCAACAATCTAATAAATATAGAGATTTGCAAATAATAGCAACACATGAGTATAATCATATGGCTACAGTGATTTCGTTAGCCGCTATTTATGAGATTACAAATGTCCCCTAACCACGCTAATAACGGGATTAGAGCACGCGACTTATATAATAACACAATACGTGTTTGTTTATTTATCGAATCTGCAATTACATGAAACTAGCCAACATTGTAAAATTACCTAGAAATGTACATCTAAACGTTAGTAGCGTAATTAAACAAATAGAAAATTTGATTTTGGAGTTTTAGTGTATTTGATAGCGTTAATGTTTAAAAATAACAGCCTAGCTAAAAAAACCTTTTTTGCATTTTGTATCCTTTTTATTTAGGAAGATTTACAGGTTTTGTGACACGCTACAACCCTCAGATGCACAGAATTATGCAATAAATAAACTATGCGATACTATTAAATATCTATATGTTTTATAATAACAAAGCAAAACAGAACGCTCATATATAAATGCGAAAAGAAAAAAAAATACTGTAATAAAATTAAACGTTTTTATCCAATAAAATATCAGGTGTTTAATTAAGTGATGAAAGGTAAACAAACAATTACGGTTTAAGTAAAAACATAATTTGGTCCCGAACAAAATTGAATTAACCGATTACTTCATAATCTAAAGTGATAACGATCCCGGCGTCCATAAAATTAATTTATTGTGCAAAGCCGCAAAGCAAAGACAAAGGATTAAAAATTAATTACAACTTTCGAACAGCTCTTAGGCTGTAGTTGCGATAAACAGTTTATGCATTAAGTCATTATAGGTTTCTTTCGAGGCGAAGTCCATCAGTTACTCAAGTATTAACAGCATTAAAAATAAAAAGCTGCATTTTATTTATAATTGCTTGTACTTTATAGTACGAAATATTATTTTCTAAAACATTTATTAGAAAGAAAATATGAAGTATAACTTAATGTATTTATAATTAATTACAATATTTGTTTTATTTTTTAATTTGGCGTTTTTTTTTAATTTTTTATTCCTCAATTTTATTTGAAAAAATTCAACTCGTTGCATGTTATCATAATGATATATAGACAATACGTTTTAACCCTTTCAAACCTTTATTTAAAGTAACTACTTTACACGAGCAAATAAAGGGTATTTTTAAATAGACTTTATAGACAAGTTGTCTTTTTACCCGACTGCGGCGAAGCTCAAAGGAGGGTTATGTGTTTGACCTGTATGTATACTTATAAGTAGTATGTATGATGTTTGTCTGATTGTTCCCTCATAATTACTAAACGGCTTAGCCGATTTGATGATTAATACTGACAGCATAATAATATGCTCTTTTGTCAACTTATTTTATTTTTTTTAGTGAACTTTTTACGCAGTCATTTTTTTTTTTTATAAATTATGTTTTTTTTAACACAGTTCCTTAAAGCGGCTTGCGGTAGTAGTTGACAGGTAGAATGATTTCTAACGTAACATATCGAAAAAGCGCGAGACGTTTTGTAGCGTCCAGCATAGTTCGGATGTTATCGTCAAGCTCGGGCCGCCATATTTGTTTACATCACGTGTTAGTTAAATGTGCTCGATAGTATACTCCCGTTAAATAAAATCGTTTTTCAATAACTCAGAATTTTGTTAAAAGTGAATTACAATACCTGTCTGATTATTGCAATTTTGTAATGGAGATTTAAGAAATAGAACTGTAACAAATACGTGTAATACAAACTTAGAAAAGTAAGTTAATAAAATTTTATATTTTGATACAAGTATATCCTGTTTCCATACGTTTAATTTTATTTGAGTGTTCATTATTTACTGATTATTTAAGTTATAAGTGCCTTTAAGGGTTCCCATGCTAAAATATTATATCCGTGGGGTGTGTCAATAGACACTTTATATCAAATTACATTCGGAATTTAAGAAAAGCTGTGAGGAACTTCGTTCCTGACGGGGGGTACCCGATCTCTTACATATTTTTTTATTAGGTAAATTTAAAAATGTGTACTAACATTAGAATGGATTATTTCCACGATGTGACAACACAAGCATGTACATAAGTCATTTAAATACATTTTAATGTGTCTAGATTAGGAATTGGAAGAGGTTTTTATACATCGATTTGAAACAGCACTTTACGAATTACACCCTACTCTTAGTTTCAACGTGTTCTAGTAAAAGCGACCACAATGCAGTGCACGTTTAATGGTAGCAGCTTTTAGCAATACACTTCTTGCCTAGTCTTACTTTAGTAGTAGGCTCTTGGCTCGTGTCACCCTTTGTTTTGTGTTGTAAACACGTATTCCCATTGAAAGCAGCGTAGTCACAAATATGAGGTATATTTGTATGGTACAAACATCATTTGAGAAACTTCACCAGAATATGTACGGAATTTTTTGAGACATTTTCAAATATTTTTCAATCTTAGATTATTTTATTTGTTTGTTTATATGTGATAATATATAAAGTCACTGGTTTTAAATATTTTTGTTTATAAATAAATATTTTTTTTTATGAAATAATATTTATTAAAAATTTATATACTATTATGTAAAAACTCCCAACTTAAGTACATATCGATATCGAAACATAAAGTCTCTTGATTTGTTTATTTATTTTCTCCAAGAGTCTCATATGAAAATAAAGTTTTCTATGCACGTCAGCCAAATATTTGTAAAATATTAAAGTATCGTGGTGCCAATTATTGATGTTTTACATAAGAGCTGCCAACCTGGCACGGTTACAACAGTTTGTTGATATTAAATTCAAAGTATTATTGCTCATGAATTACAAATGCTTCCTATATTTTGAAAAACCAAAATTTTAAGCTATTTTTCTAGTACGAGTATATACCTACTGACAAATAAGAAAAATAATAAGTCTCATTAAGTAATTGAAATAGAATAAATATAGTATATATGATTTTTATACTTCGATTAATGAGTAGTTCTTTGTAAATAAAAACAAAAAAAGTAATAGAGACTTCTTATAAATACCTACTTACCTCTCTCACAACTGAAATAAAATGAATTTTAAAGCATGTTTTTATTAATACGAGTTCCTGTGGTTGCTTATATCTATACTAATATTATAAAGAGGTAAAGTTTGTGATCTTGTGAGTTTGTGAGTTTGTGACGTTGTAGGGGGTAATCTCTGGATCTACTGAACCGATTTTCAAAATTCTTTTACCAATAGAAAGCCACGTTCTTTCTGAGTGTCATAGGCTATATATTAACCCGAAGAATGAAAAGGCTTTTTCGTGGTAGTCGGATATGTAAAGTAAGTCAGAGAAAAAACGGTCGAACGAAAACGTTTCTTACGAACGCTGCCTTTACGATGAGAGATATATGATTATGTTCTAGAGAAAAATTGTAGAGCGTAATAATGCCTACAAAAAAGTCAGCAACAGCATATGTCTAACTTTTATATTTAAGTCACAAAAAGTAGTTTTTTATATTAAAAAATCATTTAAATCGGTAGGTCATGTTTATTGGTCATATTATCAACAATTATGAATTCTTATCAAAATAAGTAAATTTATCGTCTAAAATGTTTAAAATAAAAGACTTTTCCCTTTTACTGCATATAATTTGGACAAATGGTTAAAGAGATAATACAACATATTCGTATGTATGGACGAACCCGAGCGAGCTGTTTATCTGTTTTTCTCTTTGTACGGGCTAATCTCCGGATCTATTGGACCTATTTAAATGAAATTTTGTATGGTGGTACCTTATATCCCCGGGCAACATCTTAGATACTTTTCATCCTGGAAAATTAAAGGGTTCCCGTGGGATAGTTAAAAAACTATAACAACTTATACAGCTTAGTACACAAAAACCACTTATTGGATTTTGATGAAACTTTACAATAATATAGTTCATACATCAGAATAACAAATAGGTAACTTTTTATCCCGGGAAAATGTACTTTTTCCGTGGGGTAGATGTTTTTGTTTATTTGTAACGTGTTATGTACACAACATAGACCCCAAAACAATAGTTATTAAAAAAATTGCCTGTTCGTCTGTTTGTCTGTTTTTGTGTGCGCGTTTCACGCGAAAAGTAATGTACCAATTTCAACGAAATTTGGTGAAGTGATAACTTATTACTCGAGTCAACATTTAGGGTACCTTTTGTATGTGTGTATGTGTGTTGTATTCAGCCCTCTTTAACACACGCACGGGCCTCCCTTCAGTACGAGGTGGATCAGGCCATAGTCCACCACGCTGGCCAATATCAGAGGTTCCCAAGCGAGCGCGTTACCACTGGGATACGACTGCCTAGATACCTTTTACTTAAAGAAAATCTTTCTTTCCCACGGGAAAATACAATAACTGATTTTATCGAGTCCTCCCTAGAAACCTTCCTCTGGCTAAGCCTTACGACATACATCAAAACAATATACTAAAAAATGGTAGGTCTTAAAAAGTCCTACAGAAGAGTTCTGAATAGTATATGTCTATCTCCTAAGTTACACTCGCAATATTTATTCTTATCTTTACCTATAATAAAACTTAGTCAAATCGATGTGCGCGTTTCACGCAAAAAGTACTCAACCGATTTTAACTTCATTTTGTATAGTGATAAAACTTAGTGCTCGGGTCAACATTTAGAATACTTTTTACGACAGGCAAATTATTCATTCCCACGGGAAAATACAATAACTGGTTCTATCGAATTGTCCTTAGAAATTTATATGGTTAACGTTGGCTCAACCTTAAGAGATAGATCAAAACATTGTACAAGAAAATTGTAAGTCTTAAAAAGGTCTATAGATAAGTTCTACATAGTATATGTCTATCTCCGAAGGTACACTCGCTATAACTATTTTCAGTATTATATATTTCTATTTTATTATACGTTATTTATTCTATCTGAATATAGGTACATATATGAATAATAAAACTGTAGAGGTCGAAAGTCTGTACATAGATGGTAGAAAAAATTTCTAAGAAACGAGTCAGTTCTCTTCTTACATCCCTTAAGGAGAGAAATAGAACAAATCCAGATTTTTTTCAAATTTTTTAGTTCTCTGTCTGTTTGCCTGTTCGTACGGGCTAATCTCCGATACTATTGAACCTATTTAAATGAAGTTTGATACTTTTCATTCCGGAAAATTAAAGAGTTCCCGTAGGATAGTTACAAAATTATAGGAACTTATACAGCTCAGTACACAACAACTTATGCACCTAATTTAGTAAAAATTTGGCATGCTGATACCTTATATTGCAGGTCAAACAACAGGTTACTTATTTTTATCCCGGAAAAATGAACAGTTCCCGTGGGATAGATCTGTTTGTGCTTTTCTAGAGGAAAAACCCGAGCGAAGCGAGGGTGAGCCGCTAGTTAATATATATATATATATATATATATATATATATATATATATATATATATATATATATATATATATATATATATATATATATATATATATATATATATATATATATAATATTAGTATTATAATACCCAATACGTTAATCTACAGATTAACGATCCATTAAAGTGGATGAAGAAAAAACATTTTACCTTACTTATGGTACTTCAATGTTGTTAATAAACAAACTTTATTTAAAAATATATATATAATAAAAATAATTTAGACTAAAATATCTGTCAAATAATATGAACAATAATAAATTTCTAAATATCAAACGTGTGATATACTGGTACTATAAACAGACGACCATTTACCCCCTCATGCCCTTCAGCGGTGCCTCGTAGAAACAGATACCAATCAGTTATGACTCCCTCGAGGGTGAACCCTACTAACAACGTTATATCCTAAGATGACACAAGAGATAGGCTCTGTTAGTGTAGAGTGTCGCGGCCTGGCGAGTGCTAATGGAATATTTATGATGCTAACTGAGTGTCGGTGACCCGAATTCTAGAACGTGACTAATATAAGGTAGATATTTTGATCTTTGCTTGTGAGTGTGTGTATGTGTGCGTGCGTGCGTGTGTGTGTGTGTGTGTGTGTTTGTGTATGTGTGTGTGTGTGTGTGTGTGTATGTGCTTGTTACTCTTTCATACAGAAATGGCTGGACGAATTTGGATGAAAGTCTTGATAGGTTGCTAGTTGTTCATATTTCAATATTATGAACTAGCATTATCTTCGGCGCTATCCGCGTAGTTTATTTATGTATGATTGTTTCGTTTTAGAATATCGTAGCTAGATAAGATATAGATTAATATTAAAAAAATATGTAACAGTTACAAGTGCAGCCTGGGAATGTGATGAGGAAGAATAATATACATCGAACCTAAAGAAATTATGTATGAATTTGGATGGCAAAAGAAGTATAATCGATGGATCATATGAATGAAGATGTGTATGTAATAATAATTAGACTTGCAACGAATATTCGGCTACTATTCGATAGGTATTCGGTATCGTATCGACAGTATTGTAGAAAGTGATATGAAAGGCTTAGGAAAATTAGCTTTGCTAATAGATCCCTAATTTGATTCGTAGCAGTTATATCATAAATTAACTAGTTTTGCCCACGGCTTCGCTCGCGTGATAAGTGGAATATGGTTCAATGGTAACTTATGTCCGATGACGATGCAATCTATGTCCTTGCCAAATTTTATCGAAATCTGTTCAGCGTTTCAAGCATGGAAAGGTAACAGACAGAGTTACTTTCACATTTATAACATTATAAAAATTGTATGGATTAACTTTTAAAAGTTCAATATATCCATAGATTACTAGATTTAACAAGGCTTCAGCCATGGATATTATTCAGAACTGGTGTGCAATCTATCGTACATTGTTGCTATTATGTCCACAAAACTCAATAAAATCCCTTTACAAATGCAAAATATACATGATATAAATATGATAATAAAATTTTATATTTTAATTAAATATGAAGAGCCAAATATGTGGTATATATTATTATAATGAAACATGAAGATATGACAATACATTTTACAATATTAGTTATTATCGAATTAATAAAAGAATACATAATATTGAGAAAACCTTTAATTTTAGTTCAATTCAAAATTTAAACTCATTAAAATATTAAAAATACAAAATTTTACAGGAAATAACCGCAAGAAAAATAATGGGCAAAAGAAATAATTCTCAAAAGAAATCTCGCCAAATGATGCAAAGCTGGTGCATAATAGGTCAGCTTTATTGTATTGTATTTCACGGTGCTTAACTTACCGTCTCAGGGTAAGCGATCGCGAAAAACCAAAATGGCCGCCGGCAAAATGTCTGCAAACTTGATTTGTGAGTGCACGAAGTAATGCCTGTGTAGAGTGCCAACAGTTGAATTGGAAAATTTTATATCGTCCCATAAAAGTCTTGATGGAAACAAAGTGAATTTTTATTCAGTGATCACTCACGAATTGAAATAATAGGTATATCTTTAGAATTTTATAAAGAAATTCGGTTTCACTGTTGTCCGGAACTTCAGAATCTAAGTGGTCTACGATTAATAGTATCTGTCTGGAACTTGTGCTTCGCTAGTCTTTGAGGTCTTCGTAATAAATTATAGTTCCGCTACTGGTTTTTATAGAAATTTATAAAAATCCGAACACTTCTTCTCAATCGCTGAATCAACTATTTTGTTAAACATCCTCTTGTGATAAATGATCTGTATGTAACACACAAACGTACTCGTAAATGATGGAAAAATTTTAAGTATCAAACCTATCTATACTTATAATACTATGAATGAAATTTTACTGATTGTCCATCTCTGCTTTCAAAATAACTGTGATACATACCTATAAGCAATCCAAGTATATAATTTAAAAGAAAAAAAACATAATTAACCAACCAAAACCAAAATGAATACTAGAATGGAAATATCTCATGTAAATTTAAATATTTCTAATATATTATAAAATTTAATTAAACTGAATTACAGTTAATTAATTTTTATTATGTCTTTAATTAATTAACTTAATTAATTTCCATTTCCTATCTTCAAACATTGAAAACTTCTTTAAAATAAATTAAAAGTTATGTCATCCGACCAATCCGCTGGATCGAAGAGGCTGTTATGGCTGATTCCTATAATGATAGGTAACCAAAAGATTTTTTTCATACCTTTACTGTGAAAGGAATGAAAAAAGAACGAGTGGCTTTTTATTTTCCGGAGAGTCAATATTTTCCGGGTAATCCCGTGAAGCCGGCACAGTCTTCCAAATATAGAACTTAAAAGAAACGGGCAAAACCATTTCATCGGTGTATCATGATTGATTTTTACCACTTTGTGTCTTTTATTACCATCAGTTCTTACTTTAACCTATGTCATTAGGCAGTTATTATTAATAATGGCCTAAAATAATTAATTCTTCAGTGTTCATTGTGGATATTATTAACATTTATCGGCAATTATTAATAATGATCTCTCTTACTATTACATAATGCTATATACACACTAGGGCTAACCTTTGCTATGTGCCTAACAATAGCCTTTGTGTCACAGCCTAACTAGTATACAAATTTCATCGAAATCCTTCCAGCCGTTTTGGCGTGAAGTAACAACCATACTACATTCTTACAAACTTTTTTATCTATACTATAATATTATAAAGAGGCAGAGTGTGTTTGTTTGTTTGAACGCGCTAATCTCAAGAAGAAGGTATTAATTCGATTTAAAAAAAATTGCATTAGATATCCCGTTTATTGAGGAAGGCTATAGGCTATACGTTATTTCGGAAAAATGTACGATTCCCATAGAATAATTGATATTTGTCTAGGGACGAACCCGAAGCGAAGCGAGGTTAAGTCGTTAGTTTATAATAAAAGTCTAATTAAACTAACAAAATATAAAAACCAATTCGATAACTTATTCTAGACATTTAACTAAAAAGGCATTACACAATAGCACCTTGATTCTGTTTATTTTAACAATTAGCGCAAATTACATATATTGAGTACCAGAAATTATTGATGTAAAATTCCTTTGTCAATGAAACTAATTCTATTTTCGGTTCAATTTCGTTGGAGATTGTATGAAATTGCTTCGCAGCTGTACAACATTTTAACTGCAAACAAATATGAAAGAACACAATAGTAGTGATTTGTAGGCCACTCGTGCGAGAAGAACGACGTTGGTGGAACACAGATATGTGGAAGTGCCAACGTTCCAATTGGAAAATTGTATATTGCGCTATAAACTTGTTGACGGCGACATTGTGTTTGAAATACTCTATTATGTTTAGTATATCGTTATAAGTTTAAGAATAAGTTTTCGTTTTTAGTATGTGAATCTTAAAATCTTGAGGAAATGTTTGGTTCAATTTGTAGTGACCCTACTTATTGTGCCAGCGGTTGCGGCTTCGAGTCCCGCTGGGTGCATTCATTTGTGTGATGAGCACGAATGTTTGTACTCCAGTCATGGGTGTTTATATTTTTAAAATATATGTATTTAAAGTTATACCTATATATATATGTAGTGTATCAACTATCTGATATCCATAACACAGGCCTCGTAGGTTACCATGGAACTAAATAGTGCAGTGTGTTAATGTCTCAACACATATAATGTTCCACCATATATTAATTTATCATGAAATTAAGGTATTGGAGCGCAACTAATCGAATTACTGTAATTTTAAAAACAACTTGTACTAAACACAAACTAACCAATCTAATGCTAAAAAGAGAAAAAATTGTTTCAGCAACCTAAAGTCGAGTAAGAAAAAGGGTTTTTTTTTAACATGATGTAGATACCTACCTACAGTAAAATGTCTATCTGTTTGTCTATCTACTCCAAAGACAATCTTTACACCATAAATCACAGCAAATGCTGTTGCATAGGTATATGTATATATATCTTTCTGAAATTTCGCATAAATTTAATATATATTTACATTTAATTACAAGTTACAGTGCTTCATAGCCATGTATTTAAAGCTCTAGCTTTGTGAAATTTGAAGTAATAAGTGAAAGGAGGTTCCTACGTACTATAATAAATATTATTTGTATTAAAATTTTACATACACATGAAAAGTTAAGGAAAGGGTAAACAGCTCAGTTAACGTTATTATAAGTTGAATTTACGATACGCTTGGCAATGTGTAAGCGAGTTGCAAGAAATATTCAAGAGCATTAGAAATCTAAACACTTAAAATTACTACTATACCTACTTCTTCTATAAAGTATAGTTTCTTAATGTATCTTTTCTACAAAGTTAGATTACATAGAAAGAAAATATTTGTTTGTCAGTTATTTTATAATCAATTTCATACAACCTTATTTAGCCTTATTTTAATATTATAATTAACATAATGTAAAAAGTATTAAATTTTTATAACTTCAGTACCAGTAGTAGTACGAGTGTAGGTAAAATGTGAATAATTTTGTTTAAAAACGTAAGCGTTTACAAACAAAAGTTAAAGACGTAATAATTCGTTAAAAGTAAAACCTATGTTGAACTAGATAATTTTAATCAATCATTGATAGATTGTTGTTGTATTAGTATCACATAATTTTCTAAAGACCGACTTAATTTGAAAATATATAAAGCCAATTTAAAGTCCTGACTTCGACCATTCAGTCAGGACTGAGCATACCCTTAAGGTCGATTAAGACAGAAATATTGTAACTTAACCGAATAGAGATCAGACGCAATATGTAGTCTTTTACGTGCTTCCAAACGCATGGAAATGTGACTCCAAAACATTCGAAATTCCGGATTCCTGAAAATTTTATGGCAGAAAAATCAATTAACTTTTTTAAAAAAACGTGTGTGTATACTTATGTACGTACGTAAGAAGTTAAACTTCTTTGGCGTAACAGAACAAGAATAGCTAAAGATTTCATCCCGTATGTCACAACTCTGTTTGTAAAAGGAATGTACCTAGCCTCATCATGTCGCTTTCAGCTAACTTCATCATGTCAATTTTTGGCTGTCGATGTGCGCGCGCATCGTAAGAATTTTACTCTCATAATTTTCTCCAAACGTGCCAAAAGAAGTATAACTTCAAAAATAATTCAAACGGGTACAAACAAGACCTAAAAGGCGACTAGTCCTTATTACCACCTAATGGTATCTAAATTAATATTTGCTTTTAACGAGAACGCAGAAGTGACCGGGAGAAAGTCTATATGTTGTTACTATGCACTTAAGCATAATATATTTAAAATACGACTAAAGCGAATTTATATAGTGAGCTCTGATATTATGCAAGTACCGCCACTATTTAGCGACGGCGCCCGAATGCCTGTAACGTCGAGCTGTAGTAAGCTGCTTAATTAACTTGTCTAATTACGATGTGACAAGATAGTTAGAGGACTGCAGGGATAGATAAATGTTCTATTAATTTGACAGTACATTGTTTCAAACTTCCTGTAATCTATATTGAGATAAAATTTAGTTAATATTGTATTGTTAGAACGTAAAGGTTCAGTACATTAAATATTTAACTTTATTAACTACTAGCGACTCACCCTCGGTACGCTTGGGTTCGTCCCTAGGTTTCTTTCATCCCTATTTCATCCCCAAGCAAACTTTCATCCCCATTTTCACTCCCTTTAGACTTAAGGGATTTCCGGGATAAAAACTATCCTATGTCCTTCCCAGGATCTCAAATTATCTTCATAAAAAATTTCATCTAATTCGGTTAAGTGATTTCGGAGCCTATTCAGTACATACAAACAAACAAAAAAAAACTTTTTTCTTTATATTATTATTATTATTATTCGTATAGATAATTTTTTCTCTAACTCTAACGTAAGCGTATAAAATTTAATCAAGTCCAATTTCGTTAAATTAAACAAGGGTTTATATTTTTTTGTATTTTTCCTACATTTGTATATATATTTTAACAAAAAAAAAACGGATTTTATATTGAAGAGTGTCGAAATCCCTAGCGCGTGTCTGAACACGCTACAGCAAAAAGAAGACGCTGCCAGTTACAAAAACGAACAGTTATAGTGTTTCGGAAAACTAACTATAGGTGGACGGCCATCATTTCAATATGGATGGCTCTGTTATTGCGCCACCCTAATGGAAACTGATTGACACCCACATACTCGTAGGTACCAAAAGTAATGTATCTATTTTAATTAATAGTAAACAAACATTTGTTATTGTTTGCTTCGATTTTTTAAAGAACTATTTTCGAGCCTAACAAGTTCATTTGTATTGACAGAAATTAAATTGACATGAGATGCGTTAACATAAAGAACATACAGTTCAAAAAAATATTTCATATCTATACCTACTAATATTATAAAAAGACAGAGTTTTTTATTTGTTTGTTTGTTTGTTTGAACGCGCTAATCTCAGGAACTACTAATCCGATTTGAAAAAATATTTTTGCATTGGATAGCCCGTTAATTGAGAAAGGCTATATATTATTATCATGCTACTACCCAAGGGAGCGGAGCAGTAATCATAAATGTCAACAAATCGGGCAGACTTCCATAAGTTATTGTAAAACTGATGCTTATATCGGAAATTTGAATACGGGCGAAGCCGCGGGTACTGCTAGTTTCTTATAATGAGTTCTTTCATTTTATATATCACGTCATGATTTACTTGAAAAACCTTATTTGATATTTGTCTCTTATTATGTCACTATTTTTATATTTATAATTATTACTAGGTCTGATTTTTTTTCTTATAAGGCAATAAGTTGTGATTGGTATACAAATAAATATACAAATCAGTGATCTAAAAAACGAAACTCAAATAAATTAATATAATGATTAATTTTAAACAAATCTAGAAATTGTACGATATAATATTTTACGATATCATAAAAACAACAGATTTTTTTTTATTTGTAAATATTCAGTTTGTTAATTTTGTTATAACAATATCTATGATATAAATCCTACAGACTAATTTTGGCCACGGCGACCAATCTCATTGGAACTAGTTACCAGCGTAAGAGATAGGAGGGCAGCGCGTGAGCGCGCAGACACAAGTGCACTCTCTATTCCTTTTACTCTCAAAGTGAACTTCCTTTCGCCCAAAGAATCGGCATTGCCATTTAACGGGGGAATGTGGCTAGCATTCTTGCCACTGTTCCACGCTGATATGACTTGTACAGTGATAAATAAGTGTACATTTGGTTTGTATATATAATTAAATATATTTGTAATTCTCCCAAAATCAAGTGAGATGAAGTAGACAATTTGATATGAACGGTGAGAAATCAGACACAGGACCTAAACCTAAAGCTGTAGCTCTCCGGAGTCCGACGCACGGAATTGTAGTGCTAAAAACTGCCCAAATCCGGACAACCGTTGATTATTATCTGAATTAAAAAACATAATATCTATACTTGACTCAACGGGGACTCAAACTTAAGACCTCCAGACTTACAATCGTACATACTATCCGTTACACCAATGAGGTATTATGATATATTTATACTTAGGTACTATATGATTGTACATATAATATTGCTGAAATCTCAATGGGATTAATTGCAATAAGTTTCCACTCCAGCAATGGCGGTATCATTAAGCATCAAAGCCTTAGTAATAATAGCTTAATTAGAATATTCACAGCCTTCGCCTGCGGCTTTACACACGCATATTAGAATATAATTAATTTACTTAAAATACAAAGGAAAATTTTTAAATTCTTTAAATTAATATATGCATACGGACAGACAAAAAGAATTATAATTTCTCTGTTTGAAATCTACTATTTCTCATTAAAAAAAACTATTAGGAAATATGTCCTTTCCCATTTTCTTATAAACTTATATTTAAATTAAAACCGTCTTTCATTTATATAATAAGTAGTTATATATTTAAAAATACAAAATATAAAAATTTGACATACCTACATATTACACATGTGTATGTTTGTATGTATGTAGGTAATTACAAAGCTTACACCCCGCGGCGATAGCTCTCATTTTTATTATTGCAATATTTTAGTTGCTTTTGTAATCAATGCTCGCATTCTTCACGACATCAATCTATACTAAAGTATTAACTGGGTCAAGTACGCCCAATGAATATTGTTATAAGAATTGGTGAATTGGATATAGTAGAAATTAAAGTAACAATTTTTGCATATGAATTTACATTTTTTTCATATTTTGTGAGAGCCTGTCAAACACGGGCAAGGGACTGTCCCTTATCTATACATAATATAATAAAATTGTAACTAAGCCGAATCTGTACATTAAATATTTTTTGGAAAATCTTATTGAAATAAGACATTATTATCGATACGGAGGCCGAATCTATAGTTTTTAGAATTTTTGTCTGTCTGTTACCGCCTCACGAGAAAACCACGGGACAGATTTTGATAAAATTTAGTATGATGACAGCTGGTTATCTGGGTCAACATATAGGATACTTTTTACCTCGGGAAAATATCTCATTTCTGAGAAAAAAATACAAAAACTGCAATGTAAGAGTATACTAATATGTAAAATCTAAGAGTTTGGTTTTTGGTCATCTGAACGCGGGCGGAGCCGCGGGCAATGCTAGTTTATTAATAAAGATACCTTAGGAAAAGATATCTTTAGGAACCCTAACAGCATAGAGCCACAATGCAATGGATGGATTGCTTACAAATACAATACAACACCTCTGTTTTAATACTATTACTGACTTTTTTAATATTTGGAAATGAATTAACGCATACACTGGCATATATAGTATATATAGATGGTTATGGAGATTCACCGGCTAAAAAAGTCAGTACTACTCACTAGCACCAAATGGAACCTTCCTCTGTCAATTAAACGCCGCAAAATCTCTAAAGCACGCAACCACGACACCCCGACGGATTATAATAGGAGCTTGGCTAATTTTTCGATATAAGTAAAGTAACAAATGAACAAACTGACATAATATACATAATATGTACATAGGTACATACATTCACCCAATTTTGGTTGGTGAGTACGCCTCAGCATATAAGTTGTACCTAATACAACTGCTGTACATACTAATTTGATTTAGAAATTCATTTACTTGTTTACTCCAAAAACATTTTTTTTAATTGGCTGTTCCTATTCGTCCGTTAATCGGATGATTAAGAAATAATTATTCGTCCGACTATCGTCGGTTCGTATTAATATCTACAACTATTTTTTGTTTTCTAAGTAAAATAAGTGCTTTTTAGGCGCAGGATATGCAAAAAAAAAGATATGCAAAAAAATAACCTTAACCAACCGAGCCGAAAACTTTTAGATCTCAACGATTTTAAAGTTCAAAAGTTTTTATGTGTAAAAAAAAAAGAAAAGCGCCCTAACTTACGCAGCTATAAATGGATTTTATAAGGAGAATATTACTGTATCATAATATAACAAGATAATTATAACCGATAGGTTAGATGAAGTTATAGCAATGAAATTTATAATTTCAGTCCATTCGATCTTATTCGAAACATAAAATTTTAACTAGAATTGTTTTTATAGAAACCCTAGTGACTATCGCTTCGCGCACATACCGTTGCTATAGTTTAATATGAAGATCATTTTAAGAGGAATAATTCTGTAATACATTATTTTCATATAACTTTATTAGTTTACGCGTTTAATAAAAGTCCCAGTCGGCATGATTTTTTTCGACATTTTCAATAATCATCATCATATTTGAGCCTTACACAAAACCTTAATGAATTATACACCTAAACGTTCCTCGTGAATCATTCTATGATGAAAACTGTATGAAAATCCGGTGATAGTTTTTGAGTATATCACGATCAGACAGAGAGATGTGGCGGGGGACTATTTTATAATATGTGATAAAAATAGTTACAGTCGCAATATATCACACACCATCGATAATTGACGAATAATAATTTTTTTTTCTTTCGATTATCGGACGAATAGACATTTCCTTTAAAAATTTTCGCATAAACCAACTTTACGTCTCTACGATTTTATGACAAGATAAGTATAAATACACACTCCTATTGTAATCGAACAGCATTGACACGCAAGTTTTATTAGAAATTTATGACCATTACGCAATTTAACGTCCTTTTTTATTATTCTGCATATTATTTGGACGTGCTATAAAATATTGTTAGCCGGATTTAAAAATAATATATGTTCAATATCATTTTATGGCATAACTAGTTATTTCACATATGATTTGATAACACATAAAAACGTTTTATAATATTGCCTATTTTTTATTATTTGTTGTAATGTTATTATGAAACTGTATAATTTACGTAGCAAATTAAAATATTAAATATTTTATAATATGACTTTATAATAAAAAAACGTAGAAGTATTTTATTATGGTTTTATATATACAGATAAATAAAACTGAAGTGTCTGTTTGTTATGTAAAAGTAACACCGTTTTACTAAACGCATATGAAATTATAATTATAATATAAACATTACGTAACATTAAGTAAATTTTAATATAAACCTATTATAAGAAAAACACTTTTTTTTTAACTTTTGTCTGTCTGTCTGTTTGTCTATCTGTTTGTTCCGACTATTCTCCGAAATGGTTGGACTGATTTTGAAGGAACTTTCACTGACAGAGAGCTGATGTTATAAGGGGTCCTTATATATCTATATATATAATAAAATTGTAACTAAGTCGAATCTTTACATTAAATATTTTTTGGAAAATCTAATTGAAATAGACATTATTATCGATACAGAGTCCGAGTCTATAGTTTTTAGAATTTTTGCCTGTCTGTCTGTCTGTTACCACATCACGAGAAAACCACTGGACAGATTTTGATCAAATTTGGTATGATGATGGCTGGTTATCCGGGTCAACAAATAGGATACTTTTTACCGCGGGAAAATATCTCATTTCTGAGAAAAAATACAAAAACTGCATTGTAAAAGTACTATACTAATATGTAAAACCTAAGAATTTGGTTTTTGGTCATCAGAACGTGGGCGGAGCCGCGGGCAATGCTAGTCCTTATATATTATTGTTATGTATGCTGACGGGGACAAGTGAAATGCTTGGTAATTGGATACGCACTGATTTATTGCTCGACAAGCTTCGCGTTGTGGACGCAGCCACTAAGTACCTTTTTAAGGTTTACCCACACACATAAATATATAACAATCCTCCCCTTTTAGATTCTTACATTTTAAAAATAACACTTAATACATTTACTTATAGTCGATGTATTTAGATTTTTAAACAAAAAAAGGCTTATAATTAACCCTAGGCAACGGACGCAACGATATCTCCGACTGTCCCGCTCTGGAATGGGAGCTATCCCCGCTTTGGGATTCTTCTTCGTGACACACTCTATTGTCAGCAGAAGCCTCAAAGAATTCCTCTCTCTCTATGTCTTCAACAGATGAATTATTTATCGGCGTTTCAGTTAATTGCGGACGGTTATCGCTTCTTTCTTTTTCTCGATTCTGTATCGTAAGTTCCTCGGGCAAAAACGAGCTTTCCGGCGTCAAGCTTGTGTCGTGAATATCGACGTAACTATACCTACGTTCGATTGGCTGAGAAGTGTTGCTGCTATCCGTGCCTTTATAGGGAATCAGCTGATTTTTATGTTTTTTCAAAACCGCTGAATTTACATAATCTTTAATTATATATACAGTTTTTCCTATTTTTTTTATTACAAAACCTCTATTCCAGGTAAAATTTTTATTAAGAAAATGTTTTTTATACATTATATCATCACCGGGTTTAAAACATTTATCATTATTACCTCTGTAGCTTTTACTCTGTAAACACTGATTACGTTCAATTCCCTTAACGACAGTGTCACATGAGAACTTCTTTGATGGTGACGGGTTTATAAAATCTAAGCGCGAACGAAGTTTCCGTCCATACACCAATTGAGCAGGCGAAAAGCCCGTCGTAACATGAACTGAATTTCTATAGTCAAAAAGATATTTCAATAAATCATTATGATTTTGTTTAACATTTTTACTCATTAATAAACAAGACTTAATACCTCTTTTGACAATTTTAACGTAACTTTCCGCCTGTCCATTACTGGCTGGATGATATGCGGGGGATGTTACATGCGATATTCCGTTAGAATTGCAAAAAATTACAAATTCCTTTGACATAAAACTTGTTGCATTATCACTAACTAAAGTATGGATTAGACCGAATCGTGACATAAAATCGTATAACTTACTGATAACAACATCTGAAGTAGTCTTATTCATATTGTACACTTCTACCCATTTAGAATACGCATCTACGATCACTAAGTATGTCTGATTGTTAATAGGACCCAGAAAATCAATGTGTACTCTATAAAACGGTTGTGGGGGGCACGGCCATGGCGCCAGCGGCGCACGCGCTGGTGACGCCCTTAACTGTGTGCAAATGCCACACCTACCAATCACTTTTTGTGTTATTGATTTTAAACAGCTGCTCGACCCGTGGTATGCCAGCTCCCTCCACCAGGGGAGCCGCACCAGCGCGCGCACAGCGCACGCTCTCCGCCAACTCAACTGCTTTTGCTAACGTTAACTCCTTTGGATCCTGAGCAAATAATTTCTCTCGCTCCGCTCCTGGCCGCATTCCCATTATAAAATGGTCCCTTAATGCTTCCTCCACGTTCAAGAATCCACAGTACGCCGTCATCCCGCGCAAGCGTGCCGCCCATTCGGAATAAGATTCTCCTTCCTGCTGATTCGCATTATAAAACTTATACCTCTCACCAAAACCACATTTTTTCGGTGTAAAATGATTATCCAAAAGGTTAAGTATGTCTTCAAATGGCACGGATTGGAGTTCTTTAGGCAACGCCAAGTCTACGGCAAGCTGATATGTTGCTTCACTGAGTGCGCTCAACAAGATCGCTCTTCTTTTCACCCCCGAAATATCTTGTGCATCCGTAATATCGTTCGCAATAAACCATTGTGTAAGCCGACCTTTATATATTTGCCACGTTTGTGAATTGTGATCGAAATTTGATAAAATTCCAAAGTGAGACATTGCAAATATAACGGCTATTTTTTTTAAACAATAAGCGCAGGTAGATCGTCGCCACTGTTATGTATGCTGACGGGGACAAGTGAAATGCTTGGTAATTGGATACGCACTGATTTATTGCTCGACAAGCTTCGCGTTGTGGACGCAGCCACTAAGTACCTTTTTAAGGTTTACCCACACACATAAATATATAACAATTATATATGTAAAAGAAGATAAAGGAATAATGTTGACTTGTAAGGGAGAGAATGCGACCGCGACAGATGCCAAGAGAATGCAATGCATGTGCAAATTGTTATTTCACCAAATATTTTCCACATTCACTAAGCTGGTGATATTAAGTGCATAGCAAGGATAATATTATGCTGCCTTTATAAATAGCCTTACACATTGTCGTCGTAATTTCATCCGTACACACATTAAAGTAACTTATGTCATGATTTTAACAACACTAACTAGGTAGTATTTATTTTTTTACGATCAAGCATATGAGATCTTTGATGAATTTACAAGATATTAACAAAACGAATGGCTAGTTTAAATAAAATTCAATGCACTTTAAAGTTATATTAATAACTAGCGACTCAACCTCGCTTCGCTCGGGTTCGTTCCTAGCTTGATTCCCCATACAAACTTTCATCCCCATTTTCACCCCCTTAAGAGATGATTTCCGGGATAGAAAGAATCCTATGTCCTTCCCAGATTCTCAAAACATCTTCTTACCAAATTTCATCTAAATTGGTTTAGTAGATCCCGAGATTACCTCCTACAACGTCACAAACTCACAAACTTTACCTCTTTATAATATTAGTATAGATGAATAGGTACGAAATAATTTTCATTTTTCAAATCAATTAATTGTTATTTTATTATGTTTGAATTAAAAGTACATACGATGAAGTATAAAGCGGTATGGTAGTCGTCAGCAGGCGTAACTAATATCTGCTTTATATTTCCGAATTTGTATAAACGAAAACAACAAATGGTCCTATTATGAATAGAAATCACAAAAGAATATATTTTCGGGTGCTTTTTGCCTTTATTTGTCGCTGACGAAACAAACATGCTTTCCACTTCAGGTACTTCAAGAATTATGACCACCAAAAACAAATAGAACAATAAAAAAAGGAATAAAATGATATTTTGCCATAATAGTTCATAGATGATATTCTTTTATGGCTGTGTATACAACATTTATTTTTATTAAGCATTCATGAAATATGAACTCAACGATCCAAATAGGCGACGTGGACGTTTTGAAATGGCTTCTATGTATTCTTGAAAATAATATCGGATTACTACATATCCTAGTCTGGAAGACAAGTGTAATTTAAGTGAAAAAAATATTTATTATAATAATTTTTCATCTTGATATAAAAACAAAGATAAATGTGTGTCAGTTATTGAGCAACAGCAAGTAGTAAAAAAATTATAAATAGCCCTATTTCTATTATGACAATTTACAAAAGATATTTTTTTTAATTTTTGGCATTTGTTGACATCTTTGATCTCAATTAATAATAAATAATCTAATTTTAAAATTAAAATGTCACAAAACATATATTAACTTTAATTTATACACAACAATTACAATAAAACTTTTAAGAATACAAGTGCTTTACGCAAGCGGAAATTAGAAATTACGCAATTTTGTCATCTAGACCATCGATACTTTGTTTAATTACATAATACCAAATCCGTTTAAGTAATTATACTTGATTAAAACAATGTAAAGTAATCGATGTTGACATCGATGGAGTTAAATTTGGTGGAGTGGTGGAGCAAAAGTGCACTGAGTGCAAAAGATATAATGCCTACGTGGTCGCCGTGAGACCCGAGAGGTTCTGCAATAGAAAATTGGAAAAGCTTTTATAATCCTGCACGTGACGTACATATTCAAACAAATCGGTAGATTTCGTATCGACATTTGAGATATTTAAAATATTTTCATATCTATTTAAAGTAAAACTAGCGATTCACCCTCGCTCCGCTCGGGTTCGTCCCTAGTGAAAATTTAGGTTTGTATGTATTTTTTAATGCCGAATCATAACATTTTTTTTTGGGGTGGACCACCCTTATTACTTAGGAGTATGGAAAATAGATAGTAGCCGATTCTCAGACCTACTGAATACGCATATAAAATTTTATAAAAATCGGTAAAGCCGTTTCGGAGGAGTACGGTAACTAACATTGTGACATGGAAATTTTATGTATAAGATATTGTTTTATTTATTTACGAACGATTGCACTCCAGTGGCTTCCCTTTACTGACATTTCGATTTCTGCCGGAATACGTTACACATGGGATGGGAAATATGAATTTGAATAATAGTAAAATGGTTGAAACTCAAATAGCTAACATCCTAAACTTTGAATTTACAAGACAGTATGTAAAATAACTTAGAAGTCGGTAGTCGTAGTTTATAAGTAACTATCTCTACAATATACTCATAACTGCCGTCTATCTATATAATAATGAAGATGTTATCTTACAATATATAAAAACACTAGGGACTCACCCTTGCTTTGCTTGGGTTCGTTGCTTGCTAGGTTTACGTTTTACGTTTTAACAGGTAGTATGAAATAAATATACCTACTATATATATAACCTCTAACCTTCCTCAATAAACGGGCTATCTAATGCGCGTTCAAATAAACAAACAAACACTGCTTAATAAAATAATATTAGTATAGATGAGTTATTTTAATCTATTAGAAGGTACTTTTACGAGTTATTTTCTATTAAAATAGAAATGTGAATCATAAAATGATTATACGTTCATGAATGACTAAGAATCCATATCCATTGATGATAAAATTCCATATTAAGCTATGATGGATTTGATTAGAATCCATATCCATAAAAAACTTATTTGAACTAATCTCTGTTCCTGATGAGGTCTCATGGTTATAATCTTCATTACATCAATTTCTTATAACTTTGTCAAGTTTTCTTTATACAACATACTTGAGTGTTGAGTATATATTTTAACCCTGGAAAATAAATATACTGTAGAAATATTTTATACTAAAAAAATGAATAATTGTTTGCTGCATTAAAAAGTTGCCAACTAAAAACTCCAATTAAAAAAGTACCAATTAAAAGGCAAATTATACTTTGTTATTTATATTAGTTCGTTAAAATTATTAAAACAAGCAGGAACAATTATTAGCTTAAAATTGTTCTTCAAAACATGATAACGCTCGGTCTTGAGTTTAACGATGACCAACTAAACCTCTTATGAAGACATTTTTAGACACACTCGAAACTTTTTTATAATCGACAAAAAAATATATTTAAATAATACATACGTACATATGAGAGCTGCTAAATAAGTAAAAACGGCAAGAGTTACTTCAAGAGTAGCAATAATAACATAATAATAATGATGAACACTACTGCACACCACACAAGAAATAAAGAAGTGAAATAAATAACAAAAATAGATGCACAGCAAGGAAAAAAGCAGGAATCGTTATATACTCGTAAAATGGTAGGCCGTGTGCTTGCATAAATACATACATAAATATATACATACATACATACATACATACATACATACATACATACATACATACATACATACATACATACATACATACATACATACATACATACATACATACATACATACATACATACATACATACAAACAAACAGTATAATGGAAAAATATAATCAATATGTTTATTTAAGTTACATATTTCAAATAAATACATAGGCACATATATTATACTAAGACAAACTAAAGAGATAAATAATGCGCCTTTAACATCGTCTTAAACTTGTCCAAATTATTAGCCCGTTTGATGTGTACTGGTGAACATACTCTTGGCCATCACAGGTAAAATGCTTAATCTACATAATAAAACAACCTTACGACATTTACGTCACATAGACGTCACAACCTACCACCAGTATAGCACTAAAACACAATCGCTGTAATCAAAAGCCCGTATCACGTATGAAAATCATATTAAGCTATGGCGGGTTGAAAAGGCAAATGACCCCCTCTAACGAGGGTACTATGCATAGAGTTCTCGCCTCGTGGTTAGTATGGACGCTAGTATAATGATATTAATGACATTAGATGGTGTAATTCCGTAAACTTACATTTAATTTAAGCAATTGTGAATTAAACTTTAAGTATAACTAATTTTGGTAAGTTTTTAGTTGTCATGATTAAATATTTACCAAATTTTTAAAATCCATACAGATAAATTAAATTGAAGAGTCTGTTTGTAATGTTTTGACATATATAACAGCGTTTTACTAAATGCGTATGAAATTATATACGGTACTTATAAGAAAAACACAATTTTTAAAATTTTTGTCTATCTGTCTCATTATTACAGATAACCTCTGAAACACCGGGACTAATTTGGACGGGACTTTCACTGGAAGATAGCTGATGTTATAGGGGGTAACATAGGCTATTTTATTTTAGAAAAAGGATTAGGGATCCGCCTAAAAAAAATTAAAACGTACCCAGGGACGAACCCAAGCGAAGCGAGTGTGAGTCGCTAGTTTAATGATGTTTTATATTTATCTTTAGAAATTTTTCTCGGTCTGTGGTCTGTGGTATTGCAAAGTGTATACGTAGGTACATGGATGGGAAATTAGGAACTAAGAAACTATAAACTCAAAAAGTAGTAAGTTATATTTGACGACACGTTTGGCTCAGTTTGTAACTACCCTACTTGCTGTGTCAGTGTGTGTGTTGCGGGTTCGAGTCCCGCTGTGGGGCATTCATTTGTGTGATGAGCACGAATGTTTGTACTCTAGTCATGGATATTTATATTTATAATATGTATGTATTTAAAGTTATATATGTAGTGTATCAACTATCTGGTATCCTTATGAATATGTGTTATCACAAGACTCGTAGCTTACCATGGAGCTAGATGGTGCTGTGTGTTAATGTCCTAACATATTTTTTTTATTATATTGCCAGTTAATTTCATTCCAGTATTTAAAGGAAAGATAAATTAATTTAACGTAAAATTTGGCAGCGTAACTCTTTGACAGCTTGCCCACTTAAAAATTATAACCTCTCGTACAATTTTTAACACAAAATTTCATTCATCTAAATTCTGCCTTCATTTGCCTTCCAGTTGACAACTTCGTCGCCATAAGAGCCTAATGTGCACGATATTACCAGATAGGCATGAAAAATATTTCGTAATGGGCGCATTTAAAATGTAGCACGCATTTAGTAGGAGATAGATGTAGCAAAATTTCTTTTAGAGAGGTAAAATTTTCACTCACCCTCCTCATTAGTGAAAACCTTTGAATGAGCGCACATCTCGCTTTACGTCTGCAATTCACTTTTCACATTTACACACTTCTTATAGCTTTTCTACATACCTGAATTTAATTTAATTTAAAATATGGAATAAGTCTGCTTATTTATATTGGGAAGTATCTGTTGCTATTTAAAAAGAGTCCAACATTTTTTATTCTTTCTAGGATTTTAAGTACAACAGTGTATGTTGGTTTATCATTAGACATCAATATCGATAGACGTAATTTTAGATAAGATGGGTTAAAGATCGCCAACAACTAACCTAAGCGAAGCGAGAGCGTTCTTACAATTTTTTATAAATTATAACATAAATTTATCTTTCATTAATTAACATTTTAATAGAATAATTGAAAAAATCTAACAACTTCCTGTATCTAGTAGTAAAGACGTAATGACAGATAAACATCGCAAATTTCACGTCCTCGCCGCATCCTGCTGACCTCGGTTAGCAATTTTTCCACTAACCACTTTCCGTGATATACTTACATACTTTAGATCAAGTTATTCCACAATCGGATGTATTATACCGGTATTCTGCGTAATGCCGTTTAGTATCTCTGACCACATAACTTTTTTTTATAAAACCAACGACTTGTAATAGCTTGAAACTTGCTTTTATGTAACCTAAAGTCTATTACGCTTTAATTTATAGTGCAATAGAAAAAGGAAGTACCAGAACGAAGCCGCGACATTTCTATGAATAAATTCAGCGTAAAATTGTATCAAAATGATGAAAAAAAAATGAAAAGAAATCGAAAATAATATAAAATTTATATCGTAAAGTAACGCGTCAGCAATTGGAATAAGCAATTTTTTGCCTATCCCGTTAAGAAAAATTAGAGAATACGTTTACAGGTTTTCAAATCAACGCATAAAAACAATTTCATCTATTTCACGAGGTTAAGTATAAACCAATAATTTAATTCACTTATAAGGCTTTTGAGGCTTTTTCTGAAATAGAAATGAATGGACTGGGCTGACCGATACGCACTCGACTACCGCTACTATAGGATAACCAATTTGATGTAATTCTTTAGAATTTACAATATTACCTATAGTTTATAAGTATTATAGTTTTTTCGACAGAACAAATAAAAAAAGAATCCAAAACACGTTTGTTCATTAAAAATCATTATTTTAATCTGTCGCTAATAATATTTTTTATTAATAAAAAAAATTAAAACTTTATTTTTACAAAAGCAATATTAAAAACTATACTTATACAAAATAGGTCACAACTCACAACATTTCTTAACTTTGGAGCCCAGTAACAAAATTACAGACGGTAATTACTTTCCTTGGCATATTAAAGTTTATTAGCAGACTCGAATTTCTTTTGCCATTATTGCAATAAAGGTGAATTAAGGATATAATTTCGAAGGTTTTATTCGGGACTTGCAAGCCTCACCTGCTAGCCTGCGAGTTAATTTCTTTACTGAGTTGAATTAATATTTTCCTTTCGCCTTCGGCGTAGCGTCACCTCGTGCCTTTTGAACCCATTACCATTAATCTTGTGAGAGTACCGCTAAGATAATATTCTCGAGACTCCAGTAGAAAAAACACTATCCAACTTAATACAAAGATTCCACAAAATAAAGCTGCAAGTAATTGCCACCTTCTCTCGTTGCTTTTTCCTTCTAAGGAGGTCTCGTTTAATGTTACAGGATTTTTTGCTTAGATGCTGTTAAGATTTTTTAGGGATTTACAGATATTTTATTGTAAATTGGCCAGCTATAATAGAATCGTTAGCGAGAATTTCATTTTATCTTACACTTCTTGGTTATTAAAATATTTCTATGTATATTTTTCTAGAGAAGAAAAAATATATTCTTATTGGACTACGATCTTTATATGCGAAAATTTGTATGTGTGTGTGTGTGTGTGTGTTAAGAAGTTATAAAAATACAAACAGCGTACAGTTATGAAATAGCTGGACATATTTGGGTGAAATTTACTACACAGAATATGAGCTGAAGTAAAACACAGGCTACTGTTAGGTACCTAGCGACGTCTATGTATATATTATAAAATATCGATTCGCAGTATTGACTCATACGAAGTAATTCGCAGCATGTTTTATAGCAGCTTAGTTATAATACACTAGCGACTCACCCTCGCTTCGCTCAGGTTCGTCCCTAGATACGTTTTAAATTAAAATGGATATAGTGTGTTATCCTTAAGAGATAGAAATATGCCATCGCAGACTTTTCTGTCGACCTATATATGATACACAATTCCATTTATTTTTTTATCCATTATATTTCAAAGGGCAGCGTTTTCGTTGAAAGCTCCCAGACGGCTTATTTTTTTCCGACACCTTCAATAAATATCGCTATATTTTAGCCAATGTATACAAAAACTTAACAAATTATATAATGAAACCTTCCTCGAGAACCACTCCATTGGTGAAAACCGCACGAAAATCGGTGCAGTAGTTTTTGAATTTATCGTGTACAGACAGACAGACAGACAGACGCGGCGGAGGACTTTGTTTTATAATAAGTAGTGAAGTATAATACTGTAATGTTTCCTTTATTTAAATAGAATTATGAAATAAAACTTTGGATAATTAATTTTAACTATAAAGATTTAATATCTTACTGGGAATTTTCTGTCTTACTGAAGTTAACACAACGTTTTTTGCCTTTGGATTTGATTAGCTAAATAGGATTTCTCTGTTTTTTTTCTTTATTACAGTATTATAATAAACAATTCTAAAGTAATTCTTGTAACTTGTATAATTAATTTTCTCTGTTGAACAAAAAGCTTTGTTTAGTGCAGAAAGTTATTACTATTGTATTATATATAAATTCGAATATTTTATTTTCTATAAATATTTAAGTAATTAACATCTACGTAATATATTTTAAATAATTTATTACATATAAATTTAAGTGTAAACAACATAACTTCGATAAATGCGTAGCGTAGCGCAAGCGTGAGCTATCGGCCAATTTAAAGTTTTAATAGTGGCGGACGGTTACCGCGGTGTGGGCTCTTATGCGCGAATAATCCAAATTAGACATAGAATATGAACAACAAAAATGTAAATTGATATTTAAAATCACAATACGGTTTAAAATTTTATAATTATGTCTTTAGCTATAAAAAATCTTATTTAATTCGCTGTATTATCTGTATATGTAAATAAATCACTACATACTATAAAACAAAGTCCTCCGCCACATTTGTCTGTTTGTCTGTCTGTCTGTTCACGAAAGGCTCAAAAACTACTGCACCGATTTTGATGCTGTTATCACTAATGGATAGAGTGGTTCTCGAGGAAGGTTTTAATATATAATTTGTTACGCTTTTGTATACATTGGTTAAAATATAACAATATTTGTTGGAGGTGTCGGAAAAAAATACATATATTTATACAAACAAAAGTGAATCGCTCAATGTGTTCCTAAGTGCAAAACTCGAGAACAATTAAAAAGAGAAAAAAAAAGAAACAAAAAACGGGACTAATTCGGTTATTTTTTAATCAAATATTCGCTTAAATCCGAGGTAGGTTCTTATGAAGTATTTGGTAGAACGAGGTCTGTCAGGTCAGCTAGTTCACTATAAAATCAAAAATTATTAACAAAATATAAAAAATAGTATAAAGATGTATATTATTAATTTTTACTTCGTGGAATTTTTATGACACTCACTGATCTATGGCCATTATCCATACAAGCTTATACTTAGCGCCAAACTAACCCCATTTTCATATTGTTGTAACGTTATTAAAGTTTATATTAGACATTTCCGGAAGTTGTCTGAAACTAAGAAATTAGTTGCTATTAGGTGCTATTTTAGAGCAAACTCGTTAACCTTTTATGATTGCCTACACAAAGACATAAAACAAATATAATGTAATTAGTAAGAGCCTTATAAATATACTAGCATTGCCCGCGGCTCCGTCCACGTTCAGATGACCAAAAACCTAATTCTTAGGTTTCACATATTAGTATACTCTTGCAATGCAGTTTTTGTATTTTTTCTCAGAAATGAGATATTTTCCCGTTGTAAAAAGTATCCTATATGTTGACCCAGATAGCCAGCTATCATCATAAAAATGTCATCAAAATCTGACCAGTGGTTTTCTCGTGATGCGGTAACAGACAGACAGACAGACAGACAGACAAAAATTCTAAAAACTATAGATTCGGACTCTGTATCGATAATAATGTCTATTTCAATTAGATTTTCCAAAAAAATATTTAATGTACAGATTCGACTTAGTTACAATTTTATTATATGTATAGATTTACAATTTAATGAAACTATCTTTTTAGAATATTTGCTCTTTTAAATATATAATTACCTTTAAAATGTCTTAAACCTAAAAGTCTTCCGGGCCCGTGGTTCAGGGTCCAAAAATCAAAATAAATCCGTCAAAAAATTCGTAAAGATACTGTTATATAAGGTGTCAAATATTAAGAAAGCATAATATTATCATTTATTTTAATGAGAACTCGCTGCGATTTATGAATGTTCATATATTCCAATATGTTTATTTTTAATTGTAGATCTATAACACTCTCTGTCTGTAGCAAAATCGTGGTAAAGCTTTCGCTTAAATAACCAAGTGAAGTGGGTTCGAACTCCGCACTTTTGAAATTTTCATGTGCTAATAATTAGATTTCTATAAGATTACCATTTGCTTTATGGCTAACAAGAACATCATAAGGAAACCTGCATATCTAAGAGAATTTAACTCTATCTAACTCTAACATATAAACTCCACGAACTCATACTTGGTCAGCATAGTGCAATATGAACAGAACCCCGTAGTAGTGGGATGTTAAATAGGACTGAATTAGTAAATCTATAAATATTTAATATTTTTAGCATTGTTTGATCTTTTCTAGAATAAAAAAGCTCGACTACAGCGCCACCTATCAGATTCTATCAGAACTATTTATTACTAATACAAGACAAAGGGACATATGTACATACAAACATATATACATACACATTCACTTTAATCCATATATCTAAATTACTAGTTGTATTCAGTCTAATACATTACAAATTATACTCCAACAATCTATCGTACGTTAATTGTGATATAACAGAAACCACCAGATCTATTGTTTACCAAAATGTAATTGCAATCGAGTAATGGTAATTATAATCACATAGTATAATCTATACTAGCAATGACCAAAATTATAATTCACTTTTGCTAATTTCTAAATAAAAACTTATTCTAAAGATACCTCAAGAATATTGAAATGAAATGAAATAAATTTTATTCAATTGGACTTATTACAAGTGCTTTTGAATCGTCAATTTAATGAAAGCGTCAGTGTAGTCAGTTCGTGAGGAAGCTACTACCGGATCGGAAATCAATCCTGCTGAGAAGAACCAGCGAGAAACTCAACAGTTGCTCTATTAAATATCGAGGTTACATTTATTTTATTAACATAACATTATAGATAGCCTGCATATGATTCAATATCACTCAATTCCACACATTATCATCAACAAAAAACTCTTAAACAGTATAACACGCTTTGCTCAGTAAAATATTTTTATTTATATCTTCAAATTTTTGAAAAGGTAAATCTAGGACATTTTGTGGAATCTTATTATATATGCGTATTCGAATATTACCTCAAAGTAAGCTTTAATATTGTTTCTTGGAAATGTCAAAATTCACTCATAGAACTCGCACGCTACTACAATACATGTACTAGGTATATTGAATGTACTAGGTATACGAGTACCTTCCCGAACGTGCGTACAACATACTCGTAATAGGTATATCGAAGTTTCGTTTATCCTTAACGTATCAATAGATAAGAAAGAGGTATAGGCAGGTAACATAACGAACATAATGGATACTATTTCTAAAATATGTTATATATATATATATATATATATATATATATATATATATATATATATATATATATATACATATACAGGTGTAATAATAAAATAATGTGTGTTTTAAATGAAACTCGCTATTTTCAGTATTTAAGACATTTTTTTTCCATGTCTCGTTCGTTTGTTCCACGATGTTAGTTAAAGTCGACATGTATAAACTGTCAGATTTCATGGTATTCTATACAATGTGTGTTCGAGAAATTTTATCCTTATCATAGGTCCTTCCTTACTATCGGTTAGTTCGATAAAATAGTGCTGGTGTATTTTACTGTTAGTAGATTACCGGTTCAGGTAAGTTTAAAAAAAAACTTAAATGCAGTTATTATATTTTTTTTAAATAAAAGAATGTTTCCTTTGAGCGAAATTTAATAACTTTAATATTTAAGGTACTTTTCCCTCCATGTCACATTCATTTGTTCCATCCTGTATACATATTATGTATGTATGTATTTCCTTATAAACTAGACTACTTCTGCTCAAAAATATTTTAGGCCTGAATGGCGATACCTAACACTGCGTTTGTCTAAGCAGGATTATGATAAACGTCTCTACATTTAATACTAGTATTTACTCTGATCGTAAATTGAACCTACGACTCTCGAGACAATAAACAGAGCCAAACAGGCAATTTTTTTAAGACATCAACTTATATATATGAATTATATGTGATATATTATTAACTAAGAAAGCGTAAGGATCACTGTTTACAGATTTCGTAAGCACGTACGTGAGTTGAGAAAGTTAGCATAAATTTAACAACATTGTTGTTCATGTCGAAGAAAATTTATTGCCAATATATCTTTCTAACGTAACATAATCAATAAAATCTCCTTCTATTTACAACGAAAATATTGAGAATAGGAGTCATAGTAGCGTCGAAACGTCTAGGTTTGAGTAAATCCAATTTTATTACGCTAATAAAAGGCAATCCAATTAAAGCTGAAGGTTTTTTTACGGACGGCTCCACTGTAGAGCCCTCGACTCGAGTGCAGGAGTGCCACAAGTTCAGAATGTAACTGTTGCTGTGAACTAACGAAACTTGAAACAAATGTAAAAACTTTTAGATAGGAGAAGATTTTCAAATTAAAAGTAAAAGTAACTCATTTTACTCTAAAATACTAGATTATCTTGGACGCCATGACACATATTTAAAAAAAATATTAGTTTACACGCTCTTGAACCTAAGCTATAATATTATACTCAATCTGGATTTTTATTATCCAATATTACTCTTATTGGTTCAAGTAAAAATACTTTTTTTTTATTTCGTAAACCACTGAAGCCATAGGTATTTCAGTTAGTGAAGCCGCCTTGGGGCCTTTGAAATGGCTTAACCACTACTATCAATCGATAACAAGTAGAGCAAGCGATTTAAAGTACCTCTCAAAATATTAATATAAATGCTCAGTATATTTTTGTCATATCAAATGCTATTTATTCCTTAGTATGAGAAATATTTAAGAATAATTTAATAGACTCAATGTATTTAGTACTCTTATCAAGGAATATAAGGCTTAGTTTAGCATAGCACTAAACATGTATTGTGAAGAGCGTGTTCCAATCTAATTAAAGAAAGGTCTTATTATTATTCTTTACTAGCGATTCACCCTCGCTTCACTCGGGTTCACCTCCGGAAAAACAAAAACAAATCTATCCCACAGGAACCGTACCTTTTTCCGGGATAAAAAGTAGCCATGTGTTATTCTGATGTGTGAGCTATATTATTGTAATGTTTCATTAAAATCCATTCAGTAGTTTTTGTGTGAAAGAGTAACAAACATCTATACATCCAGACTTCCAACATCCTCACAAAACTTCACTAAAAACCAAGGGATAAATATTTGCAAGAAAAATCCCAAGCAGTATCGAAAATGTTTTGTTCATCCAAACCCGTTCTAAAATTCACGCATGGAGAAGTAAAAAACATACATACGCACTTCCACAATTTTAATAGCAGTGTGAATAAATGCGAAAACCAATAATGAATTAATGATTATTGAATTATTTGTAGATTTTGCTGATCTATGAAGGTTCTTAACATACACGTGCTTTGAGCTTTCTATTCCTCATATATCTACTATTTTCAATATTGCAAATTTATCTATTTACTAGCGACTCAACTTCGCCCCGCTCGGTTTCGTGTCTAGATACATTTATGGTTAAAGGTTTAATATAGATTTCTCAGAAATGAGATATTTTCCCGCGGTAAAAAGTAGCCTATATGTTGACCCGGATAACCAGCTATCATCATACCAAATTTCATCAAAATCTGACCAGTGGTTTTCTCGTGATGCGGTAACAGACAGACAGACAGACAGACAGACAGACAGACAAAAATTCTAAAAACTATAGATTCGGACTCAGTATCGATAATAATGTCTATTTCAATTAGATTTTCCAAAAACATTTAATGTACAGATTCGACTTAGTTACAATTTTATTATATGTATAGAAGAACTAGACTAAGAGGTCGCCACTAAGTTTTGTACCAGTTTTATTATTTTATTATTGTGAAGACTACTATTATTATTTTAATATGTTTAAAAATATCTTGCACATGCGTATTACACATGACTCATAGGTCACATGAGTTTATTTCCTAAGTCATGAATTTGTTCAAATCTAGGTAATTTGATCTTAAATAGATAACAATTTATATGTAAAACAAGATTTGTTCTAGTATTTAGCTCGACAAAAATATGAAAATATAAGGCATTGAGTGTTTTTATAAAGCAGCTTTTAATGCAACGACTATTAAATTATATTTGTATTTTTTTATTATACAAAATATGAATATTGTAATAATACTATGTACTAAAAGTTAACTAATTTATTTATGTTCTTCTATTTATTTATATGTACCTTCAGTATTGTTATATAATAAGAGGAAGAAGAATACGATACAGAGACCGAATCTATCGTTTTTAGAATTTTTGTCTGTCTGTCTGTCCGTTACCGCATCACAGAAAATCCACTGGAGGGATTTTGATGAAATCTCGTATGGTGGGTGATAGCTGGTTATCCGGGTCAACATATAGCACACTTTTTATCGCGTGAAAATGTCTCATTTCTGAGAAAAAATACAAAAACTGCAATGTAATAGTATACTAATATGTAAAACCTAAGAATTTGGTTTTTGGTCATTTGAACGCGGGCGGAACCGCGGGAATTGCTAGTACGTACATAAATTGCAACACACATCTGTCTCACTTGAAGTCACAGTAATGAAGTTATATTCCATCATGGTATGAATATATTTTGACATATTTTCGGAATCAATCAATTAAATCGCGGCGTCGCAAATTAATAATAATATTATTGCATTGATAGATTTGACGAGGTTGAGTGATCATTAAGGAAAGAAAACACCTTGGCATAATATTTTTTTGTTTTTCTACATTAATTATTTTTTTACCGCGTAATGAAAGCAAAAAAAATATAATGAAATACATATTAAACAAGTTTTAAGAGAGTACTTACATTTTTATCAATCAATAGCGACTCACCCTCGCTCCGCTCGGGTTCGTCCCTACCTCCATTATAACGTTTAGTATAGATTTCTCAGAGATGAGATATTTTCCCGCAGGAAAAGGTACCCTATATGTTGATCGAATAACCAGCTACCATCATACTAAATTTCATCGAAATCCGTCCAGTGGTTTTTCGGTGATGCGGTAACAGACAGACAGACAGACAGACAGACAGACAGACAGACAGACAGACAGACAGACAGACAGACAGACAGACAGACAAAAATTCTAATGACTATAGATTCGGCCTCTGTATCGATAATAATGTCTATTGCAATAAGATTTTCCAAAAAATATTGAATGTGCAGATTCGGCTTAGTTAGAATTTTATTACCATAGAGTTACTTATATCGAAAAAATATACTGTTGTACCAATTTTTCTTTTGACCTTACAAAAATTAATTATTCACAGGTGCTATTATTCCACGACTCTTTATTATACTTACAACTATAATAATTAGACCAAATCAAGTCATAAACCTCAAAATAGCTAAAATTTATGCAATTCGTAAAACGCTCTATAATTTGAATGTAAATTATAGTCAAGGGCAAATACTCTAAGGAGCTGGTCAGCTGGCCTTACTAGCAATTATTAAAATAGGTAATTGTTGAAAATATTTAACAACTAACGATTACTTTGCCACGCGACTTTGCGGTGGTAAAATAATACATCAATTATAAAATTTACCCCACTATAAAATAATCAGTTTATTCATATATATGTAGTTTTATTAATACTTTCGAACCTCACTGTTCGTGTCCCGAGTGAATTCGGAAATATATTCATAAAAAATGATTGATTCTTAACGATTTTAGGTATGTCAATTACTGTACAACAGACAAACATAGTTCATTTTGAAAATGTTGCGAAAAATACAGAAAAGTTATAAGTGATTCTGTGACGCCCCATTAAGACGGGGAAGGCTCCGTTGGGTTTTAGTGGGTAGTACTAGATTTTCTAGTCGGCGAGTCCCACATATGACATAACCATTTGTATGACGTATTATGCGGATGGTTCTATCAATCATAAGATTAAAAAAAAACCAGAAAAGGCATAGCTCAACATTAAAAAAGACAACCTTACATGTGAAGCTGACTCAAATTAAATTTAATGTTAAAAAAACCCCTAATTATTGTTACTCTTAAAACTCATCGTTACGCAAATTATTTATATCTACAATACTAATTTACTTTCATGCATGAAGAAATCAATACAGAATATGATATCATACAGAAATTACCCTACAAAATTTAACTACGTCATTCCTAACTAAGATCGATAGGGTAGGTACTAAAATTTCAACAACCCAGACTGGATGACAACTTAGATAGATCACCTAATGTGGAGCTTTCCCCGCGTATACGTGTAAAATATATTTTAACACATTAAAACGTAATAAAGCTATATGTTATAATATTCTTTATACCATATCAGAAATATAATATTTTATATTAGTATGTACATTCTATTATGCCAGTGTTCACAGGTTCGGTTCCCATACAGATTCTATTGAACTTTATCACTAAAATACGTATGAATAGGTCAATTCAAGAAAAAATTAAAGTGGGTGTAACTTACAGATAAGTAGGTACAAATCATTAAGAACTTAAGAAGATAAATGTTAGATAAAAAATAAAAAGCCTGACTACATAAAAGCTAATTAAAAAGATGAAAACAAATTGACGAAGGAATAAAGTATTATGCAGTTCGAGACGAAGATAGAGAAGGGGTTAAAAATAAAAAAAACTCGTATGTTTTTTTTATTATTTTTTACCCCCAACGTAAAAAGAGGGGTGACGTTGACGTCGATGTCTGTCTGTGTGTGTGTGTGTTTGTCTGTGGCATCGTAGCTCTCAAACGGAAGGACCGATTTCGATGCGGTTTTTTTTTTCATTTGAAAGGCAGTTTCCTTGCGGTGGTCCTTAGCTATGTCTGGTTAATATCGGTCCAGCAGTGTAAGAGTATGAACTCTTTTCCAAAATGATGTAAGGCATTTTAGGCGTATGATTACTCGATTAAGTGCTTCACGCGTGCCAGTGAAATCGTTAAATGACAATTAATTTGCGTAGGTGGTTTGTATTTTTTTTGATTTATAATTACTATAATATGTTTTTTTTATGTACAGCTTTTTAATTTTTGCCAATTAGACATTTGAAGTTATATTTTATCCTAAATTACTTTTAAACATATAAGTTGTATATATTTTTGTGATCGCCTCCTAAAAACCTTTATTTTGATATCCCAGTTCATTGGTGTAGAATATTTTTTAAAAGTACATAAATTGGTGCCTGTAATCCGCCATTTTAATCTCGAACTATTTTTAATCAGCCTATGACACTCGCGTTATGAAAACAAATCTAACAACGTATGAATCATCAAAGTTGGCCTACGCTTGGTCTCTAAAACACCACATAGGAACAAACATACATATATGTATACATACATACATACATACATACAAGCAAACATGCACAGGCTGATAAACACATTACCTTCCTTTGCTTCGTAAAGTCGGGTAAAAAGATAGATACTCATATCCATCAACTTAATAATAACTAGAAATAATTTATTAATATATAATCGAGGATTTGACATTAACAATGCATTTGAATCTTCAATGAGTCAGAGATGCCTTTATATTTGCAAACTAATTACTTATATGTATTTTTAAAAATAATAACACAGAAATATATATATATATATATATATATATATATATATATATATATATATATATATATTCCGGTATTCGATAAGAATACTTTAATTACGCAAGGATGGTGTCGCTTTATCACGACAATCATGTTATTTAAAGGACCTCCTTGTTGATTAAGAGGTTGACAGCTAATCTTTCGGCTCTAGATTCTATTACGTCGGACCAATAGAGTCAGTGTGGTTTCTTTGTGAATTTATTTATGCAACTACTACTATCCCACGGTTAGCCTTGGAGAGGTTGCCGATTGAAGAGGTTAGAGGTTGTTGATTCAGGAGGTTATCATTAAAATCAAATCAATTCGATGACTCGATAAAAGGAATTTTAGTATTTTACACCCTTTTTTGTGTCGCGTCTATAGTTATAAAGCAGAACTAGTTCGGCTTTACAGGTCATGGATCAAATTCGGTTGGCATAATAAGTAAGTAAGAGGTATACAGTCAAGGCTTGGCCCTAAAAGTTATGTGCGATTGTGCTACAGGTACGTCTTGCTCTACTTAATCGAAAGTTTATTTAAACACTAGATAAGTTTTGCTTAATCAATATCAGTAAGATATTTGATAATTGTTATATTTGATAGTTCTTTTCAAAAATAAACGTTTTTGAATAAATAATGTTGTCCAGATCGATGTCGATCACGGCGGCCATGTCTGAGACACCATCTATGCAGAAGATATTATAGTGCATAAGTATGAATAAGTATGCATGGAGACACAAACCTGCACTCTCTATTTCGTGTTGACTGTTGACGACAATTTGACACGACCGGTGAGACATCAGGCACAGGACCGACGGCTTTACGTGCACTTTATAGACACGGCGCGGAGGTGGATTACTGCTAACTATCGAAATCCGGACTGTCACTGAGAATTTCATAACAGAAAATCGAACTGACAAACAAGGCAAAATGACAGGCACAAGTTTAGTATATGGGACGCGGCACCTGAAGGAGTGGGTGGTATTTTCGGATAGGTGATATGGAGCTGAAATATATAAAAAATATTTTGAGGAAACGCCTTCGTTTCAGTAGTCAAAAGTTATGGAGACTTAAATTTATAACATTTCCATACATTTCTATATCTAAATAAGTAATTACAAAAAATAAACATACCTTAAACAAATAGTAAACATCCTTTTTCGTGTAAAATCCATATTTTCATAACTATTAAGGCTTTGTTGTATTAATATTTCAATAACTTCACTAAAAACAATAATCTTAACAAAATAATCTTAAACCGTCAACCACAAAACAAAACTGTGAATTTCTGTTTTTTATACCGCTTTCAGGACATTTAACAGATTATCGCTAATATTATTAGTTAAGAGTTATGCATATTAAAAGTGAAAATTGTCATCAGATTACTAAGATTTTAAAATAGAAATATGTTATTGTCAATTCATGCATGTATTTACGAGTTTTTATTTGATTTTATTATCTGTTAATACTTTTCTGTATTTTTGGCGGGTAGTCACAAAATACGACGGTTCGATAGTTTATGTGAATACGATCTGTACTCATTAAACGCGTTTAGATTAGGTTAGGTTAACATGTTTTTTGCCCTTTTTCATAGTTATTTTTCTCATATTATATTTTAGTAGTTTTTAGTTTTGTTAATTTTCTTTTAAAAGTATTAAGTGTTCTTAGTTAGTACTGTAGTTTTAAGTGTTCTTTGTGTTTTAAATGTACTTATGCAGTTTATAAACGTAAGTAGACTATTTTTTTAATTAAGTATTTTATTTATTTTCGATTAAGTGACAGTCCGACTTAGATAACGTAGGTTGAGAAGTATTCTCGTTAGGTCTTTTTTTTTATTTCAAACCCAGAACCCCTGCTATCATTAATGATTTATGTTAATTTAAAACTCGGTAATCCATCTGACTCATTAATTGAAGATCATTTTGGCATTTGGAAG
Organism: Brenthis hecate; assembly: GCA_951806755.1. NCBI lineage: Eukaryota > Metazoa > Arthropoda > Insecta > Lepidoptera > Nymphalidae > Brenthis > Brenthis hecate. The sequence continues at coordinate 5,192,551 of OX638263.1, forward strand.
TGACATTTTGACATTTCCAAGTGTCAAAATGGCAGTTATGTCATATTAATATATGGAAATGTTGTCACTTTATTTCTCAATAACTTTTGATTTTTTCATTTCCTCAAAATTAAATTTTATATATTTGGACTCCCTATCGCCTCCCCTATTCAAAAATACTACCCAATCCTCCAGGGGCCGCGTCCCATGTACTAAACTGCAGCCAAATGACTAACTAAGGCTCGAACCCAGGACCTCCCGATCAGCAGCCACTAGACCACCGAGACAGTTTCGAATACATAACAATAGCGTGTCCATCTGCATATTTGTAATTCGTTATTTCTTACGTTTATTTATTAGGTTTGTTTATTAGGTTACATTCATATTTTTTATGGTTTACAATGAATATTCTATTCTTTTGTTTAGTGAAGAAAATTCTTCTCTACAAAATTACATTTTTCAGTTCACATTAAGTACCTACTATATAAAATATAAATATCGAATCTTTATATTTCAGTCACCTTTTGTGATACCATTTATTGTTTTAAGGTTAGCGTCTAAATGTCAAACATAAATTCTTAAGGTAAAGTCTAAGTGAAGGCTTTATTATAATTCTAAATTTGATCAAACAAACGACGGGGGCCTTATCAAGAGAATTGACTTGGCATTGACAAACAGATTTATCTTAATAATTATTCAGAATCATAATAGAAACTGCTAATGATTTGAATTTGGCGGATAGAACAATCGTGACTAAGCTTGATATATCTATATATAACTATATAGATATACATATATCAATGTATTACTGTCTGTTTTGTTAGCTTCACCTGATTTCCTTGCGTCGACTATAAAAAGTTATTGCGAATTAAAAACGCTTTTCATAGTCCTTTATTTTTAACTAGATACTCATCCCCGCTTCGCTCTGGCTCGTCTCTACTGTAAAACAACAACAAATAAAACAAATATATCTCACTGGAACCGTATATTTTTCTGATATATAAAACAGTCTATGTTCTATTTCAGACGATAATCTATCTCTGTGCCGAATTTTATCCAAATCCGTACAGCTTAAAACATCAAAACCCAAACATCGACACATCTAAACTTTCACATTTATAATATTATATTAGTATAGATTAAAATTGGTCAAGTTCAAGTTTTGCTAGGTAGTTTGAGATTAGATTCATACTATCATATATAAATATATACACTATTCAGGTCCATTGTTAGTAAATTAAATCCTTATATGAATCCTAATACTATGAGTACATTTGAGTTATATTTAATACTAGCATTGCCCGCGGCTTCACCCGCGTTCATATGACTAAAAACCAAATTATTAGGTTTTACATATTAGTATACTCTTACATTGCAATTTTTGTATTTTTTCTCAGAAATGAGACATTTTCCCGCGGTAAAAAGTATCCTATATACCCGGATAACCAGCTATCACCATACCAAATTTCATCAAAATCCCTCCAGTGGTTTTTCTGTGATGCGGTAACAGACAGACAGACAGTCAAAAATTCTAAAAACTATGGATTCGGCCTCTGTATCGATAATAATGTCTATTTCAATAAGATTTTCCAAAAAATATTTAGTAGTAGTATTTTTAGGGGTTTTAAAGGTAACTTACATTTTTCTACTGACATATCTGACATTGACAAGACACATGTTACGTTTGCTGAGTTAAATATTTTTAGAATAAACTAAGCCCTATTATAATGTACGTAACAATTTAAATAAATAATATTCCATCTTTTGTCATCTCTTTACATTTAACCTACACGTCTGTCACTGTCGCCTAAAGTTAATAGAAACATCTATATAATTTAAGTGTAAATTGATCAAATAGAACAAATAAACCTTTTTACTTATGTTAAATTAGCCTAATAGCATTACATCTTAATGAATTCACGCACGTGCGAGTATTTGCACGCGTATAGCTTACACAACGTCAAACCACTACTAATTTATAGGTCATGCAAGGACATAGAGATTACAATTATAATCATGTAACTTATTCAAGTCCTTGAGCTCATAAAATCCATACTAATATTATAAATTTGAAAGTCAGTGCACTCTCTATTCATTTTGTAACTCTTAAAGTTCGGTAGGACGATACTTCAACACAACCAATGGGAGTTAAGGCGCAGGCAGGATGGCATTAAGTACTCTCTTAGACACGGTGTGAAACACCATCAACTTCCCAATTTCGGGCTGTCACTGAGAATATCTTAACAGAAAAACTTAGTAAATAAACTTGACCCAACCCAGGACTCGAACCTGGAACTCCGGACCTGCAGCTGTACATACTAGCCACTAGACCACCGAGGCAGTTACTATTAACCCACCGATGTGTCAGTAATACATCGTGTAATACCCAATAAATTGTACCATAATCACTTATCAACAAGTTCATTGCCTTTTTGCTTGTTACGTTAGTTATGGCATCTGATAACAAAGTAATAAAACCAAGCCTGTATTTAGTGATTTAAGACCCACTTACTTGAGACCTAATTTTTTACGAGTTTGCACAGCGATTAATTTACTTCGTATAACAATTTTAAATGACTAGAATTTCACTCTTAATTTAAGTCTAAATTACTTGTGCTAGAAATAAAACAGTTATAATAGTTGCTATGTGTAAATGTTGCCTCAAATTGAGTATATTCTAACAAAATAATTTTCATATTTCAATTATGACCTACAAAAATAATATGAATACGTTGTAGTAATCACTCTACCGTGTCTAATTTTCCTTACGAAATGTTGCCAACTTATCAATAACTAACTATCAATATCAATCAAATAGAACATAAATTGTTAACAAATAGCATATGGCTATAAAATATATTTTATCACTTAATTACAACGCGAAGGCAGAGCACGATCTTAAATATTGCCATATCGTAAACGGACTTGTCAAACAATTTACTTGAAATTTAATGGTAGCAGCTTTGTCAGCATCAACCTAACTCAAATAAATTAATAGAGCACCCACCTTTCAGCTGAGTACATATAAGAGTAATAACATACCGTATACAGGACGTGGACAATCGAAAGATATGTATTTTATCCTTACCTCAGACCCGACTACATTTTTCGATAAAAATAGTAAGTAGGTCTATTATTAATTTTTATTTTATATTTAGTTGGTTGATTAATCCATTTTTATATGATAATCTGTATAAATTAAAACTTAAAACTTGAATAAATACAAAAAAAAATAAAGTAAAAACTTTTGTATCCGACCGGGATTTGAACCCGGATACCTATAATTGTCAATCTTGCGCCTTGAGCGTATGAAATTAGTGACCATAATTTGCGTGGAATTATGCGAAAGGAAACCACATGAAAACTCGCGTTTTCCTAGACATAAGACTGATCTAACTCGACCTTTCGCCCCCGAAAACCCCCACGTACCAAATATCAGCGAAATCGTTAGTCCCGTTTCCGAGATCGACGGTATATATCTATATAAATAAAAATTAATGTTGCTAAGCGCAAAACTTGAGAACGGCTTGACCAATTCAGCTAATTTTTTTTCGAATGTTCCATAAGGTACACAGAAAGTTTTAATAAAGAGAAAAAATATAAAATAAGGTAAATAATAAATAAATATATATATATATATATATATATATATATATATATATATATATATATATATATATATATATATATAATAAAAACAAAGTCGTGTTAGTTACACCATTTATAACTCGGAACGGCTGGACCAATTTTTATAATATTTTTTTTTAGATTTCTCTGAATCCGTCAGGTCCGGAATAGGATAATAAGTATTAAAACATCAGAAAAATAAATGAAAAAAATTTAAAATAATATAAAACTATTTATATCTATTTAAAACGTACCTAGCAACGAACCCGAGCGAAGCCAGGGTGAGCTGGTAATAAATAAATAAATATACGAGTACAAGAATGGTTAGTTTAAAGGTATTAGATAGATTAGATAGATAGGATCACTCAAAAACATGGGCAGTCAATAAATTTCAATTTTCATAATTTAGAATTTATAGCTTTCAAAGTTAATAGACATTTTTGACATTCACTTACTATACTTCAAGTACCACATGTCACATTTGTAAGTAAATTGCTGTATTTCTCTACTTTGCTGTATGTTTACTAACTAACGTTACCAATATTGTATGTCTTTCATTTTAAACTATTGCCAATCTTAAATTAGAACTAATTTTCCAATTAAGTTCATATGAGCTACAATTAAAGTAGAAATCTAATACTAAAATTACAAAATAAATTATACCAATAGGTATATAGCAAGTGGACTGAAATAATGGTTTCATTTTAACTATTACCTTACTTTAACTTAACTCAGATGTGTACCAGGTCCCCCTCAACGTGCGTTCACCTTGTCGTGGTTTGGGGGGAGGAGGGGGCTTAGTAGTGCCCGGCAATCCAGTGGGGCGCGGCGCAGCTAAGAAACGCACAGGGAGGTGGCCCACTTCGGCGGGCGGTGTACCATGCGAGTTGCTCCTGGTACTTCTCTGACAGCAGAGTGGACTGTGGAGCAACCCCAAGGTTATTGTGGCCTGCTTCGGCAGACCTACCGTCGGGGCGTCGTAGTTGAGACCACCTGTATGTCTACAGATGGTATGCGTAAATGCATTTCCCAACATTAAAAAAAAAAAGGTGTATACCACTAAAACACACAAATATACAAACGCATTTATAATAGTAAGGTGATTAAATTATTACATTAAACCACTAAAAATCTACACCAGAAATAATCGTTTCCCACTTTATATCAAGTACAAAAATATTACAACAATTTTTATCGATATCTTAACAACCTTTTAACGCACGCTTTATCGTTATTACTATAAATGTCTAACCACAGCTTATTAAAGCTATAGCTACAAGACCATCTCACTATTATTAAGCTTAACTTTAAAATAGTAAAACTTCTTTTACTGGTAAAAATATTTGTCAAATTTTTGTTATTTCATACGAATCTTGGCACGTGCAGATACGATTGTTGGGACCGAAATAACTGGTGCATATCGAGTAACGTTCATGCGTAAATCAATTAGCATCGACAAACTGCCAACTTGTTTCGTCATGACATATCCATCAACAGAAAAAGCTTTTGTGTAGGTTTTACCAATGCAGATTATGATTCAAAAAACAGTTTAAACTTGAATTTCAATGTTTAGATATAATTTCCGTTATAGAGTCCATCTAATTTGTATTTCAAAGAAGATAGGTATATGAAAAAAATAGTTTAGAAATGGGAAATTAATTGAAATTTCATTTAATTACATTGTATTGTATTCAACCCTTTTTAACGTCCCGCTGTTGCTCACGGGTCTCCCATCATTTACAAAGGGCATCAGGCCATAGTCCACCACGCTGACCAAGTGCAGGCGGACTATTTAGTCTTTCCAAAACTTACTAGGTTCTCTGTCATGCAGGTTTTTTCACGATGTTTTTGTTCACCGTAAGACAAGCGTTAATCATGAATTTGCAAATTATTCACACATAAGAATTTTTTTTATTCTTCGCTCCACTTGGTTTTCCAAGCAAGCGCGTTACCGCTGGGCTACCATTGCCTAAGCATATATTCGATTTAATATAAAATTAACCTTACAACTAGGTTTTCAAATAAAAAGATACTTCTACTTGAGAGACCTTATAATTATAGTAATCGGAAGCTGTACCCAACATGTACACTTAAAGTGTACAACTGGAAAGAGAATACTGCATCACAATTAAATCACTCGGTAAGAAGAAATAATTTGATGTAAGAAAAATGAAATATGTAAGTGCTAATTATGTTCTTATAATAATTTAAATTTAGAGCACAACTAGAATAGCTATTTAAGTTCAAAGGCACAAAACTGTCGTTTGTTTCCACGTTTGAACATTGGCGTAAACGATTTTTTGCTTGTAATAAAATGTATAAAACATAAAGGCCATTTTCTAGTCTGTTAAGACAAACAAGGCTTAGTGTAAAATAGATTTGAGCCGTGCCCTAAAATTACAGATCCCAATCGGAATGTCTGTATAAACTAAAGTTTGTAGGCAAAGTTTTCTTTAGGGCAGCAGGTACTTTAATAATTGTGAATATATACATACTATTTTCGATAAAAAAGAGATATGCATTGATGACACATATTTTAATTAAAATTCCAAAGTGATTTTATTTTATCTTTTTAAAAATATATAAATAAATTACAATTCCTTAGAATATATATTTTCTTAATTAACGGCCTTATATAATTTTATTTAATAGACTAATAAATAACCCATAGGAATAATTGCTCCAGTCTTTCTTTTATATAGCACTAGCATTGCCCGCGGCTCCGCCCGCGTTCAGATGACCAAAAACCAAATTCTTAGGCTTTACATATTAGTAATACTCTTACAATGAAGTTTTAGTATTTTTCTCAGAAATGAGATATTTTCCGCGATAAAAAGTATCCTAAATGTTGACCCGGATAACCAGCTATCATCATACCAAATTTCATCAAAATCTGTCAGTGGTTTTCTCGTGATGTGGTAACAGACAGACAGACAAACAGACAGACAGACAAACAGACAGACAGACAGACAAAAATTCTAAAAACTATAGGTTCGGAATCTGTATCGATAATAATGTCTATTTCAATTAGATTTTTCAAAAAATATTTTATGTACAGATTCAACTTAGTTACAATTTTATTATATGTATAGATCATTCATATTAGCACAGACTACATAATACTATACTAGATATTAGTAAGTTTTTATTTATCCTTTATTACACTTTTCTAATTCGTAATACAGTTGATGTATTGAAAAAGGTGTGCTTTTTATGAAGATTAAAGTAATACTCTCTTAGATTAACGCGAATATTCGATATTAAATAAAACTGTCTTTTTGGATTTTTTCGCGGGTTTATTTTGATTTTTAATTTCCGACGTTTCGTTGTTCTGTTGATGGTTCAGTTTCTCCCGTGACCATGATGACTGTAAAGCTTTCAAAACATAGGGAACCAAAAATCCAAAAATAAAAAAATAAATCCTCGACTAAATCCGAAAAAATAGTTTTTTTTTTTTAATTTAATCATTTATTTCAAGCAATATTTACAAAAAAAATTTAAATATGTAAACAGAAGCCCATAACATATATACCTTAAAAACTAACATATATATTAATTTTAAAACTTAAAGTAAACAAGTTTTATTCAAAAAGATTAAAGTAATATCCGCAATGTACTTAATCGTAATAAACCACAAACGTCTAACTTCAAAACAAAATTATCTCCCCATTGCATTCGGAATGCAAACAACGATAAAGTTGGTTATATAATTCTAACGGAGGCATTGAAAACTCCCCTAACAAGGTAATCCACGGTACCGGATACAAATCAGTAGTACAAGTTTATTTCTAATCTATACTATGTAATATCGTAATGGTAATAGTATGCACTTTTGCTCGTACTTGTACATAGTATTGTACATATTCCAAGCAAGCACTATAAAAAACGGGTCCATTTCACTTTTAACAGCTTTCTTCAATATTGAAAAATTGTATAAAATTGCGTATCGTTTTATATCAGTTTTATAAACTTGATCCTTTAGAACTATACATAGGTGTATTACCCATATTTTATTCCTCTTCTAAAACTAATTGTATTAAGTTATATCATCAGTAGGGCAATAATTCTGAGATAAACCTTATACTCGTGTTACAATGGATACTCGTAAGTTGTTTAATTATTGTAAGGGTTTGAACAGTAAATGTATTCAGAAACAATTAAGCCCACGTCATGTAATCAACTAATTGTAGAATACTATAGTGATATGCAAATGTTATTCTAATCTAATAAGAGGCAGGAATGCTTATGTATAAATGAACCAAAATGTATAGAAACAATGGACTGTTCTTTTTATGGTTCAAACCTAAACCTATGCATAAAAACCTACGCCGTCTATAAAGCTTGTAATAATTTTGTACGTTGATTTTTACAGATAAAACGTATTATATATATATATATATATATATATATATATATATATATATATATATATATATATATATATATATATATATGTAAATTCTAAGAAAACATAAAAATAAATAAGTAAAAATTAAGATGGGCTTGCAAAAAATGTATATTTAAGGGTTCAATAAGATCGACAGGTCAACAAGTCGGTACCTAAATTAAAATTCTTGTAATCTTATAAAATAAATTTCAAGGGCCTCTTAATTGCATACTTAGGCAAGTCTAGACAGTCTGTTTGTAACATATCTTCGTCTTTAACATATCTTCAAAAATTGTCAACTGTTATAAATTTTAATATTTATATTTTATATTTAATTATATATTTTTTTCATTAAAAGTTAATTTAAAATATGGCCAATATTTTTGTAGCAATGGACATAATATCTGGCACACAGAGATCTCTTTAGCTCGATATAACTATACAAGGTTAATATTATTAAACAACGATTATTATTAATGTTATCATCTTTTTTTCAAAGTTCAGAGATCATTAAGCCAACATTATGTTGGATCATCGTGGAAATCTCTGAATAATGAGAAATGGGTACTTTTCCAAACTATTTTCACACATTTTCACAGTACACACAGTGTATTTTACTCTGTATTGTAGTCGCAGCAATTCATACTTGTAATTTCTCATTATGTGGCCTAAGTAGTACAAAAGTTTCCCTCTATATGATGTGTATGTAATTTGATTATTTATTAATCAATTTTCAAGAAGATTAAAGTACGCACTCATAATTTGTGATTCATAATGCTAAGAGGTTTATTTATTATTATTTATTTACTTTTATTTATTATTTAGGAAGCCAACATACAATATACAGCCAACATTCAGTGCTTTTGCTTTTATTCATAATTTCTTATAAAATATTTTTTACACTATACACCACACTTATAGACTAACTTCACATTCATAAACAGCTATTCCGAAACTAATGCTACGTATCCATCCTATTAAAAATTTGTTTGCGATATATAACCCTAATTCGTTTATGAGAATGTCATACCTTAATGCTATCCCTTGTGAGCGAGCCATGGTGACACAAGGTACCAAGTGTCTTGATCTTTGAGTGCCTATATCGCTTATTTCATTATTACCATTCTCTTATACGCGTCTATACGCTACTCGAGGCATCTTCAAACTTCGACGTGATCTTCTTTAAAGAGAATAATAAAAAAGAAAGAATCGAGAGTATAATCAAAAATTTCATTTACATTTCCATTAAACTTATATTTTATTAAAAGACGCTCATTTCCTTTTTTGTAATCACATTTTAATCTAACTAACCATTCTATATATATCTTTTGAATGTAAATTTTGGTTCCATTTCTATACAACAAAAGCGGTAAGTCAGTACTTAAAGGATGGTTCAAAAAAGAAGAGAAAGAAACCGGATATAGGCGGAGAATAGTTTTCTGGCGCTCTAACCCAACCAAATGCAAGAAAATGTTTAGGATGCTAATTTACGTCAAAATTCATTGAGAAGACAGTACTTCCCGGTGGAGGCTTGTTCTTGTTCACATCGGCAAGACTCCTATTTCATTAAAACGCTATTTTTTCTCGCGGCTCCGCTCGTGTCTTTTTATTTTATAATTTTCCGTAGTGAATGGGCTTTAAAACGCAAAAAGAATTTTTCAAATCGAACTACTCGTAGTAGATCCAAAAATTGACACGTTTAAACAAACAAACCAACAAACAAACGACCAAACTCTTCAGCTTTATAATATATTCGAAGTAATATTATCTAGAAAAAAAAATTATTATATAGTAGAAAGAAATACTGGCTATTCGTATACCATTCTAACATCGTAACAGTGTACACTGTACGTGTTACGTGTTAAAGCGTTAAACGCTTAGCTTAACTTAAAACATAATAAAGTTTCAAAACCACTTTAGTTCTTACTTTACTAACTTTCATATACAAGAACAAAATTCAACTAAGACTTATTGTAAAATATTGTTTCAAATTATGTAGAGTTATAAAATTTTTTCTTCAAAGAGATATATTATTTTAACTGACAGTTAATTAGGTAATCCAAGTATTGAATGAATTCGGCTTTTTGATTAGCAAACATGTGAAGTATCGAAAGTTTATTTAATAGCATACACTTGGACTTAAAAATCGCTATTTTTAATAAAATAGCGGCATAATAATATTTATAATTTTATTCGTCACGGTATATAATTTTTTTTAGACCTACAAACCTACATTTTACATATATAAATTTCGTAACATTAAATAAAATAAAATAAATATTCGATTACCAAACGGCTATATTCAGCCAATATTTTAATGTGCGCATTGACCGTGTACTTTGCAAATTAAAAGCCCGTTAATTAAATTAATATTTTTAAATATTACCTAATTATTCAATAGCTGGCCCAATTAAATAACAATAAAGTACTCAATTCATTTTTATATTTAGTAAAAAAAAAGTGGAGCCAAATTAAACAACGCGCAGGATTTTCTGAAATAGTAGCTAAACTAAAATATATCTTCAACTCTATCTGATTTGTTAGTGATCTTTGAGTACATATAAAAATCCTATAGAAAGAGCACTTACAGTTTATAATAAAAACCATATTTGAAATTCTTATTTCAAATACAGTTATTCATATACAAAATTTTCCCCGTTTCCTTACCATAAAATGTGAAAATTCGAAAAACCTTAAACTCGTCGTTGTAACTTATACTCAGTTGCTGTAATTAAAATTTTCATTTATCTAACAAAGAACGAAGACTTACATACCCCTTCCATTTCCCCCAATCTTGAAATTTCCAAAAATCCTCTCTTGACGGATGCTTACTTTATAAAATTAACCTATGTTTCGAATTTCTGCTTTATGACTCAGTTTTGGCTGAGCGTTGATTTTGGCAGTCAGGATAAACTATTTTATAAGTATATAATTTCATCAGTACTAATCTCCTATTACGAACTTTCGGAAAGAATCTTGACAAATAATGATAAATTTCGTTATAGGAAATAAGTACTGATGAAATTATATTTAGATACGTACTAGCACTGCCCGCGGCTCCGCCCGCGTTCAGATAACCAAAAAGAAATTCTTAGGTTTTACATATTAGTATACTCTTACATTGCAAATATCTCAGAAATGAGGTATTTTCCCGCGGTAAAAAGTCCTATATGTTGACCCGGATAGACAGCTATTATCATACCAAGTTTCATCAAAACCCATCCAGTGGTTTTTCTGTGATGCGGTAACAGACAGATAGACAGACAGAGAAAAATTCTAAAAACTATAGATTCGGCCTCTGCATCGATAATAATGTTTATTTCAATAAGATTTTCCAAAAAATATTTAATATACAGATTCGGCTTAGTTAGAATTTTATTATATGTATAGATTATGTAATCGGTCTATATTTTTCTAAATCAAATATTTATTATTTAGATAACTATTAAGGTATAATTTAAACACGATCTCTACACAAACCAGTATAATAGGTTAAATTGTCTGGATCATTTCGACAAGGCATGAACAATCTTCACACAAAGTTTCCACCAAAAGTCCCACTTTGATTCACCCCGCTATTGGATCGTCTACTGACAAACTTTGTAGCAATGCGATGTAGTAAGAAGTATCATAAATTATCTCTCGAATGCTTCATGTGATGTCAAACGAAATAAACTATTCAAACTGTGAGTGAACACACTTTATTTGATGTCGAGTGGTTTCTATATATTGACCAAGCAAATAGCAGCTTTTACTGCGTATAAATAGTTATTACTGCGAGAAAATATCTCATCTCTGAGAAATCTACTACTAAAAACATTACTAGGGACGAACCCGAGCGGAGAGAGGGTGAGTTTTTTAGTAGAATTTTTGAGTAGTAGTAGTAGAGAAGTAGAGTTTTTGAGTGAATTCAAAATTCGACTGAAAATAGAAATATAATTTATACATTATATCAAAATTCAAGTACGATTTTGTTATAAATTATAATGGTATAAGTAATTGGCTATTTACAATTCGAAGTAAAAATATTTTTATTCCCTCTTATTTATTCACTTATGTTATTATTTTTTAGTTTACATTATAAGATACACCTATTTTATTAAAAAAGATATAAAAATTGCGTTTTTATCAGAAAAGTTACCTATATAAATAAACTCAAAAATCAAAACTTTATCTAAGATATGTTTGTATTAATACAAAACTTGATCCAAATTGTTAGAGGCGTTTCCGAAATACACGAAGTAAATATATATAATATGTTCAATGTACATATTATATGTAAGAATTGCTGATTTAATATATTATAGAGAAAGAAGGTTCAGTCGAAGAAAGTAAAATTTAACTAACAAACTTAAAAAAAAACGTATTTTGCAAAAAGGTTAAATACTTTAAGTTTTTATCTTTAGGATATTTATGCATTTTACTCTAGTGAAGTCCGACAGTAGTAATTGTGAGCATGTCACGACGTCGGGGCGTCACGATCACACGGGTTTGATAGCATTAAAGGGATTTTGCGGCATGGGAACAGTTGTAGGACTCTAACTGTATTTACATGTTAGTTCACGATGCTTTTCCAGTGGAATAAGTATCTACACAGGCTGCCAGAAATGTTAGAGCTTAGTTTATGTTTTGACCTTTAGCGGTACGGTTCTACTTTATAAGTTACAATGAAATACAAGTGTTACTTACAACAATATTTGTAGCAATCTTAATGCAATATAATGTAATTGGTCTGCTAACTTAATCTTATAAGAAAAGTAGCTTCTGTTTATCTGAAACAAATATATCTGTCGGAGGAGCATTAATAGAAAATATGAATTATAATTTAATTTGACATGTTACCCTTTTCTGCTAGAATGTAAAAGCTTATATATTGCTTAAAGTCACTATTTTATGTTACGTCAAATCCAATTCAAATTAAGAGCTGAGGCTACGTCTCGAACGGGGTCGAAGATATGTGGCTTGGTAACGTTGGTTGATCGTGACGGATCATTGGAGTGTTGTGTGTTGAAGTCAGATCGGTGTTGAGAACCCGCTGCTCAATTAAGCTATTAGAATTATCGCTTCAAGCTTCTCTTATTAAATTGTATTAAGCATTGAATACTTTCTTTTATGTCCGCATTTAGCCCTGAAAATGCTCACAAGATTCATAGCCACTAAAGATGATCTCGGAAGAATATGGATACCCCGATATATCTATAAATATTTAGTAATACGTGGCTCTATTCTTCCCGCATCAACAGATATTAAAATCAATGCATATTGAATGCCAGTTACAAATGTCAAACTTTGTCAAAGCCAAAATGAGACAATGACGTGACGTATCTTTAATATAAAGACGAGGAAAAAACCTACCCCAACTAACTACTATGTAAGTTTCTATGAAAAATATTATACTTAAATTTGGTAAAATGCAATTTTGAAACTAAATACATATGTATATGATTAGCTTCAAGTTAATTAGGAAATAAGAAAATCAAAGAAGGATTTATATACAGCCCTTATTTCCATTATATCATTACTCCATGTTTGATTACTTGAACTAAATATATAATGATTATAAAATGTAAGAATGGACGAAATCTTATACTTTTGTTTACCTATTACACAAGAACAGTGCGAGATAGTAAGAATTGAGCTGTTCTTAAAACAAATATCAAAGGGCGATTCTCAGGCCTTTGTGTTTAGGGAGCGGTAGTAGTTGCAGTTGCTGTAAGATTGGCATATTTCGTAAAAGTATAGCTTTTGCGAAGCTTTACTTAAAATTTAAATCATACTAATGTTTTAACAAGTGAGAGAGTAAATGTGTTTGTTATTTCGTATAATATAATGGCTTAAATGCTTTATGTGAAATTCGGTAACCATACCATACCTCTATGGTAAGGTACTTCCTATCACTCATGCTTATTAAAATGAAAATGCTTCGCTTAAGTTCTCGTAAATTACAATTTCCTTATAAAATCAATAAGAGTTTTACCAAAACTTTCAAATTGTGTAAACTTAACCACGTAAAAGTTTACACTTACGCCATAAATTACCAACAATTAATCAACAGTAAACGCTACATTGTCATGCAATTCATATTATTTATCTCAACTTAAATCTTTAGCATAGCGACTGGAAAAATGTTCCGAGCATGTGCAATTTGTCACAATCAATCATTGATAAGGTCACCGTCGCACAGTTGTCTGCTGTCCCCAGTATAGCTACTGCACAATACGTTTGGGAGCGGAACCTATAGAACACGTTAAATAGATAAAGGCATAAAATTTATTTAACTCTAGTAACTTTCTACGAAATATCCCTCTTCTACTTCTTTTTTTCCGGGAGGAACCTTCGCAGTCATATACAGGATAACGCACTAGAGTTTTATCACAATTAGATAAATGGTTTAGGGACGCAAAGAATATAAACATACGGTTATTCATTTTATTTGTATATAGATGTAGATATATTTATTTGACAATTTAAATTACTACTTTTTTAGATTTTCCGATGTTTTATTTCACTTGTTGGTTCTCCACAATGTTTACAAACAAATTATTATGGAAACAAAATTGGTGGTAAGTAATACATATAATAAAAATGTAACTGATCGCTGTCTGTACATGGAAGATATTTGAAAAAAACTTTATTAACGCAATAGAACCCAAAACAATGATTTTTGGAATTATTGTCTGTTTGTCTGTGTGCTTGTGCTAATCTCAGAAAAGGCTTAACCGATTTGGGTGCTATTTTCACTAATGTATTGAGATAAGCTTCTCTTAACTTTTAGTATTTGTTTTATTTCAAGCGATTCTTAAATAAAAAAGTTATGTCAATTTATAGAATCACCTAGGGACGATGAGTCGCTGGTAAGTTAAAAAATATATTAAAGAATATTAATATAAGATGCTTGAAAAAGTAGTAAATAAAGATTTGTATATTATCGTTGACACCTAATTGTGTCAGTGTACATATTTAAGGATCAACAATTCTATTTTAAAACTGTGCAGTCCATATCCTTGCTTTTCATCGAAATCTGTTCAGCGGTTTGACTGAAAAGGAACAGACAGCGATATTTTCACACTTACTTATAATATTACTATGGATTAAAACATATATATGTAAGTAAAATATAACATATTCCATTATTTGTCTAAATAATTCAAAATGCTTCATAACTTTTAAGTAGCTGAACTGATTTTCATAAAATATAGCTAAGAAACATCTCGATGAGACAAGCTTTTAAGTTAATTACCACATACTCGTATATACACAGCCAGAAAATAGACATGCACGCAAAAATTATAGCAACTCGCGTTTCATTCGCGTTTAAAAATGAACTTAAAACAGCAATGTAATTACATAATTAAAAAAAACTTTTATATATGGTTTTGGTTGTTATTTTATAATAACTAAAGTTATTTCATACGTTTTATGGAGATTAGTACACAGATAATTAAATATTAAAACTATTAATAATTTTATTGAAATTGCTAATTTATATCGTTCAATATATTATGTTTTATTGTTTGTTAAATTATTAGCTCTGTGGCAGATACATGTTCTAGATAAATCTAAATGTTTATAGTATGAAATCATATCACTTAGAGTTTTAATTCAACGACAATTCTTTGCAGTTTTTTGACGCAATCCAATAAATACTATTTTACCTACTTATTTCTACCATCTAACATAATAAAATACTAGCAAAACCCACGGTTCCCTCGCGCTAAAACTACAAAAAATCTATAAGAAGATAGGTTTCGTAAAATACTCGAACACGTATTTATTTAATTTTATTGAAGAGCAGTAATACTAAGTTTAAAGTAATTTTGATCATTAATATTTTTTTGGATTGTATTATAACGTATTTTCCCGTGGGAATTAGATAACTTTCTGTGGTAAAAAGTAGTCTATGTCACTCTCCAGCCCTCCAACTATGTCCATACAAAAAATCACGTAAATCCGTCTCTCGGTTTAGACGTGAAAGAAGGACAAGCAAACAAACACACTTTCACATATTTTATTACCCAATTTACTTTTTCGGAAAATGGCTGGATGGATATATATATATAAATATATATATCCTTATATATATAATAATATATATATATATATATATATATATATATATATATATATATATATATATATATATATATATATATATCCATAGCTATTATCTAGCGGTTAATATAAGGCACCTGCGCACTTTTTATCTACATAGAGTACGTTTTACGGTCATAAAATGGCTATTATATATGAACATGAGGAAATTACAACGGTTCGTTTCTGCCTTTAAAAACCATATCGCTTGTTTCAGTTTTCAACTCGTCGTAATAGGTTAATCGAGGCCACGTTTCTCCCTTACTGACAATAAATATTATATTTGAATAACAATAAGTTTCGAGGACTTCTGCTATGACAAAACAATAAATGAAAAATTCATTAGTTTCTTATTTCTATTGTACATAATGTGGTACAAAAAATATGGTCACATCACCATACCATAGCTTATTGTGTATCTATTGTTAAGATTAAGTAATACCAATGACAATGTGTCAATAGTCAATACGTCAATGCCATCGTATTCACCCGCTTACGTAACCATGTTTTTTGTAACTTTGTTATTTTCTCATCATGGGCGCTAGCAGAAATATTTTCAGGGGAGATGCATTTGCTTCAATACATTAAATTATTTAACTAATTTTATCCGACTGTGATGAAGCGCAAAGGAGGGTTAGTGTTTGACCTCTTGTATTTACATATATCGATTCTATGTTCCCTCAAAATTCTAAACGGCTTAACCGATTTTGGTGATTCATACGTCGTTAGATGAGGATAGAGCCACGCTCATAGTGTTACATTATGTGTATTTGTTAGTCCTCAATCCCCTTGATAATGCTGATGATGATCTACATTTCAAATTATTAAGACATCATTAGAGTCATCCGTAGAGTAGTAAAACGTATTAGATATTTTATAATTTACATAAACCTTAATGGTAATGGAATTTTTTGAGATATAAATAAATATATTTTTCCATACCATGGGGTTGTAAGTGCACCCCCCTGCACTCACCTCCCGGCGCGGTGCCCATGTTTTTCATACTTAACCAAGCTAATTTTATAATGGCTTATCTTGTACTAATTAAAGGCTAATTTTTTTCATGTCTATCTAATATATAAAATTCTCGTGTCACAGTGCTTGTAACAAAACTCCAGATTTTCCAGAATAAATGACATTAAAATGAACGTAATTTAATAAGCAATTTTAGAAAACTTTCTTTTCTATTACAGCTAGCTATATTATCATATATTTAGCTCATATCCTTTATTCTTGAATTTAAATTATGTTTTGGCAACGGCTTTTCATGAATTATACCTATTGTTGTTTACTGTGGAAACAGCATATGAATGTTTACGACGCCAATACAGACCGAGTTCAATAAACTAAAATTTACTATCGAATAGACTTCGCCCCTTTTTTATTGGTGGTATAGATTTTCATCTCCAATCGTAAAGAAATAAATTGATACCCACTACTTTGTTATTGCCTTCAACTATTTTATAGGGTGATTTCCGTACTAAGGCTTATTGAGAATGAGCATTATTTGTTGATACATCATTTTTCTTTAACTTCATCAGCTATTCAACTAAAACTATCCAAATGACTACGATTTCGCTGGTATCCCGAATTTAAATCTTTGATGGGACCAAAACAACATTAAGTTTATATATCATAACATTATTTATAAGTTCTTTAGCCTCGTCCTAAGCTTAAGCATCCTTGTATGTCGGAAAATTTGTATATTTAAATTGCCATCTAATTAGGTTATAAGAGCGTAAAAAACTTAACGGAAAATAATACAAACTTATTTAGAAATAACAAACCAACTAAAAGTAAATATTAAAAAAAAAATAATTAAAAAAAATCTAAATTGACTAATTTACGCATCAACTACACTCGACTAGGGTTAAGTCCTTATATTATAAAGAGGCAGAGTTTGTTTGTTTGAACGCGCTAATCTCAGGAACTACTAATCCGATATGAAAAATTCTTTTTGCATTAAAAAGCCTGTTTATTGAATGGCTCTATATATCATACTATTAACCAAGGGAGCGGAGCAGTAATCATAAATGTCAACAAATCTGGCAGTCTTCTAAAGACGAACAGAGCGAAGCGAGGGTGAGTCGCTAGTATTGTTATATTTTATTTTGTATTTCTAATTGTGTTTTAAATATATTTGGCGCTTGAAAAGTTCTTGACGTCTATGAGAAGCCGTACAGCCTCGCGTGGCAATTAAACGTTCTCCGTAAGCTTCGGGCGTTTCTAAAGAACGTAAAAGTTTGTTTTGAGCTGTATTATTTTTAAGCATTTTATTTTTGTTTGGTTTCCTGGGACTGGGATTTTTGGAGCCATTTGTGGAACATTCAGATAACATTTTCTAAACATCACTCTAAAAGTTTATGCAATTTTCCTAAAAAGATAGAAATTCATCATTAAAAATCGGCTTAAATATATGCAAATGTAATAAATATTTAGAGTGAATGAGATTTGGAGAGCGTAAATATCTTGTAAATAGCTACTCTGTGCACAAAATGACTTGGTATTATCATATATTTTTTTGTTCAAGTTATAAGCTTTATGTAAGTACATATATGAGTCTAATATAAGTAAATGCAATTGTTAAATCGAGATTGCATTTTAACCTTAATAAATATTCATAAATGCATTAAGGAATTTTCATTATTTTTCTTTAGAATCTATCATCAAACTTTGATACAGTAATTTTGCAGCAATCACCTACACTATAAACCATAAAGCATATTTGATTTAGTACTATTTTTTAACAAGTCCATTGCTTACCTTTGAAGGTCATCTTCAGATCATCTTAATCTTACGAGACCATCACACATAATGGCACGCATGAGACCATATAGTATACGTTTTCGTACTTTGTCGTAGTAAATTTTCAAATGAAAAAAGGATAACGCTGAGAAAAGAGATCTTGGAATAATCGGTGTACGTAAATACTAAAAAAACGTGTGTGTGTACTTATGTACGCACGTAAGATGTTATACTTCTTTGGCGTAACAGAACAAAAAAGCTAAAGATTTTATCCTGTATATCATAACTTTCTTTTGTAAAAGGAATGCAGCTAACTTCATCTTGTCGCTTTTAGCTAACTTCATCATGTCGCTTTTTGTCTGTCGGTGTGCGTGCGCATCGTAAAATTTTACTCTCATATTTTTTTCCAAAAGTGCCAAAAGAAGTATAATTTCAAAAATACTAACCAAACAAAACACACAACCTCTTTCTTTCAAAGGTACTCCAGTATTTTCGCATAAATTGCATGTTGCCGCTACCATTACCAAAATTGGTGTAGACGATATTATATTTTTATGTTTGTTTTATTTTATTATAATGACGGTAAAGCTTTAAAATTGTCTTCAAAAATAAATACAGTTGTGGTTACTAACAATATATCAAAACAAAATGTATTTCGTGGATAAAGAAGATAATGTAATGCAAAGTATAAAATTTATAAATTTCTTGCATTCTATTTAATGTAGGTATATAAACGTTCGAAGATTTCACGTTTAAAAATATTTGCCATAAATAGGAATAGAAGGTCATTTAACATGGATCTCTTATAATTTAGTAGTCTAAAAATATCTGTAATACAGAAAAACTACCAATAATACATTAATTTATTTATGTATACAGGCTCAGGCGCAACTTTGTCAACGCCTCGTCTCACCGCTATACAACTGCTTGCATTATTCAAAACATTCGCTCTTGTTATCTTAGCACTCAAAACTTTGGATATACCACTCAAGCTGAAGTCAAGAAAATAATATAAGTTCTCATATTTCCACGACATTTGCGACCATTTGGAACTTGTACAAATACTTTGTGTCAACCGCATTATAAAAGAATAAATAATAAATAATAATAATTAATTAATACATATAATAAAATTGTAACTAAGCCGAATCTGTACATTAAATATTTTTTTGGAAAATCTTATTGAAATAAACATTATTATCGATACAGAGGCTGAATCTATAATTTTTAGAATTTTTGTATGTCTGTCTGTCTGTTACCGCATCACAGAAAGACCACTCGAGGGATTTTGATGAAATTTGGTATGGTAATAGCTGGTTATCCGGGTCAACATATAGGATACTTTTTACCGCGGAAAAATGTCTCATTTTTGAGAACAAATACAAAAACTGCAATGTGAGAGTTTGCTAATATGTAAAACCTAAAAATTTGGATTTTGGTGATCTGAACACGAGTGGAGCCGCGGGCAATGCTAGTATTATATATAATTAAATAAATAGTCTAGAAAACCAAAGTCAGGATGATATTTACGAATAGTACAAGTGTTTACTCGTGTAAGAAGTTTGTTTTGTATACAAGCTTATTGATGTATGGGTTTTATTAACTGCCAGGATCTACCCACGATGTGAAATTATTTTAAGAAAATAAATAATACATAAAATCAGTCTAGAAATTTTCAATGGCAAATTGGATTTGCCATGTTGAAGAGAGTATGTACAGCCGTCAGTGCCTGGTTTCTTATTGGTCTTCTTAAAATGTCGTCTTATAGAACTCTAAGAGTGAAAGGAATAGAAAATACGCTTAGGTGTGCATTATAAAATTTTCTGCGCGTAATTTTATCCTCCGTGAAAGCCGCCCTGACCAAAGCTCTATCTAGAGGACTTTTTATTCATTTAAGTATAAGCATATTATGAGATAAGTTATTGTCTTTACATGCATTTTTTTTGAAAAGTCGATATACTTAAGAACGGGTCAGCAAGTATTTCTTATAAATCTCTAAAGGTGTCTGGTGTGGTCTAATCTTTTATGGTATATCAGTAAAAATCTTTGAATAAAAGATTATTATAAATTTTGTAATCAACACATATTCCTTTACAAAAACTTACTGTGCATAATCAATAGGTCTTTAGAATTATGGGCTATGCACGTTTAACACATTACTCTTATATCTTAATACATGACTAAACTACTTGCTATACAATATTTTAAATTTAACTTTCTAAACTAAATAGAATTTGACTCTTTTACATGATAACTGGCAGCCTGTCCAAATTGAAAGCCAAATAGTTCAAAAACAATAAAAATATATGAGTTTAACGCTACAAAAACACGTTAAGTTCCTAAAACAAAGGATTTTTTAATAAATAGAACGAAAATGGTTTTTTTTACATTAATTTTCCTTCTATGGGAAATAATATGTATATTATACTTATTAAGTGTCTCTATTAGAACGTGATACACAATGTCGGATATTATTTTAATGACGCAGAATTTATTTCGTATATCTATTTGGTCAATATAAATACTTCACCCGTCCAGCAATTGGACCCAAAACGAACGTCGATCTATTAGATAATTGAATAATTGATTAGTAGTAAGTTAATAGGCATAAAACTGACACAAATAATAGTAACTTTCTATGGACCTCTTGAATGCATCGTGGGTCTTCTTTGCCAGTTCAGATTATTTTTTAAACAAAAGAAGGTAAATAGGAAAATATATTTGTTTTGCTTTAGATATATTATTGTGTGGAATATAAAACAATTTATGCAAACACAAATGACTAGTCTCAGTAATATTGACCGTAACTGAAATTCGGTCACGAGGACTAACTCACTGCTAGTTGATGCGTTTTCTGATCAAGGGATTGTTTAAGTGGTGGTATATTTATGTTTTATTTAATCAAACTTGACAATATATTGACTAAATCGGAAGTCAGTACCAGCTAAATGCATGCACTTCTATGCTAAGACTGTTGTTGTCTTGCAACATTATTTTTAAAATGCACCTTTATATATTGTGTAAACAATAAACAATAATAGTTTTAGTAAAGCACGAAAGTCATATTTGAATCTGTAGATTGACAATAATTGCCTATTTAACATTCAAATAAAAATCTAAATGAAATTAATACAACATTAGTTATTAGACACTTCATAATAATATTCAAAAGATTTTTCGTCTGCAACATTAAATTTGCACGCAACAATTACTGTACTACAGATGCAAAACGTGATAGGTATTTAATAACAAGTATACATATTTTAGTCCATTAAAATATATCTTTGCAAAGATGTAAATGTAATTTATAAATAACTTGTCTGCTGCTTTTAACATTACTGAAGATGGTTATTATTTTTTTTGTTAAAATTAAAATTCTTATATCTATTTATAAATATAAAGATTTAAAATAAAAAACAACTTACAGGTACTTCACATAATTTGATTATCTAAATTGTATTTAGACGTTGAACAAGTAATTTACAAAACGTGAGTAGGTACTGCCTATAGCAAAAGCATGAAATTAGATAAGCAAGTGGAACTACTTTCTACATTATTGTTTAAAGACCATTTATGAAACAAACATCTTACTTTCTTTCATATACAATCTTGTATTAAATATTTCAAGAATAGATTTTTACCAAGAATTGGGTTTAAATGGATTTATCACTTCAGATAATAAAATTAAAAAAAAATATATATTTTTAGACTTCCAGAAGGTTTAAATTCTTAAGCAATGACTTAAAAATCAGTTAATGTAACATCCTCAAAAATCTTATTTAAAAATATAAGTTACATTTACATACTTTATGCTAAGTAACTAATTGGGTAGCATTATTGTATTTAGATAGATTATCTATTAAAGTTTCAATGACAACATAAATTTTAATTAATTTCAATATCAATTACATGTTCTTACAGAAACTCATCATTTATATGTACTTAAGGAGATTATACTCAACATTTATCTATCTTATTTATAAAATAATAATATTGTACAATTAAATTATCATATTTCCTACCGTTATTGTAAAGGCCTATCATTAAGTCTTGTATAAGGCCTCGTACGATTATGGTAAGTGATGAACAGTCAAAATGCTCTTCAAATATAAAATGGTTCTATCGTTTCAATTCA
Source organism: Brenthis hecate (assembly GCA_951806755.1). Taxonomy (NCBI): domain Eukaryota; kingdom Metazoa; phylum Arthropoda; class Insecta; order Lepidoptera; family Nymphalidae; genus Brenthis; species Brenthis hecate. The sequence goes on from OX638263.1 coordinate 5,215,515, forward strand.
TTTTTATTTTACAGCGAAATCAAGGTAAAGTGTCTTTATGACCGCATACATTAGACGCGATTGTTAGATTTACCTCTTGACCTTTTATTGTAAGTTTGAATGCCAGTTGTAAAATACCACCCTTCATTTTAACGTGTTAGTTTACGCTTACGTGAAATGAATTAGGTGCATTATACTTTCACGTTAATTACTGACACCTCCAGGTAAACTTCTAAGAAATTAATTAAATTTCCAAGAAATCTATTGTTAACTGTAACGCCGGCGTGTCCGCAGTCGTGGAGGGACTAATAATATAATTGACAGCTAGTTGGCTGAACTGATTTTGATATTTGGTATAGGAACTTTAAAACCTAACGAATTCTACCTAAAATAATAAATAGGCTATATGCTTAAAAGATTTCGGTTCAATTCACTACATATAAGTAGACATTGTTAATATTATATATCAATTAAAATTATTTTATATAATACTAGCAACTCACCCTCGCTCCGCTCGGGTACGTCCCTGGTTACGTTTTAACGTTTAGTATAGATAGAAATCAAAGAAGAGATATTTTTCCGCAGTAAACAGTATCATATCTGCTGACCTGGATAACCAGCTAAAATCATACAAAATTTCATCATAATCTGTGCAGTGCTCAACGTGAAGATTTCTTCACGTCTAGACTATTTAGTCTATTTAGTCTTCACCACATATCTATTGGAACACAAAAGCTACGAGTATGTTACTGCTTTCCAGATATTATTATCTCATAGGTATATAAAACTAAAATAGATTTATAAACAAAATATTAAAGTTATAAAAAAAAACGAGGAAAATGCTTATTATACTCACAATAATTAAGGCGCAGTCATAACAATAAATTAAAATGATAAAATATATTACTGTTTACTTATTTATCATTTAAGCTTTTTCGTTTCATCCTTTTTTGGGTGGAATATGTCAGCTCAAAAGTAATGCTTCGCCTTAACACCTGAATATTTATTAAATAACTGTACAGTTAATACAGACATCGACCCTGAACTGTAATTGAACCAGCGACATCTGGCTCGTAATGTAACAAATTACAGCATCAAATATTTTATTTAAAAGGACATCATTAAATTTTTATACATCAGTAGTAGGAATATATATTTCATATACATACATACATACATATATATATATATATATATATATAGGTAATATTTTAATTTTGCCACTCGTCACATCTCGTGACTTCAACTGCATTTTTATTTATATTTAGTCAACACTACCTACCTACACATACTATGATTATCCCTCTATATGTATATTTTATGCATAAAACTCAAGTAGTATCTCTATGCATCGATCTACTTAAGCGATTGAAATGAATTCTATACATATTTTATAATATGTATGTATTGAAAAGTTATATATGTGTAGTGTATCAACTGTCTAGTATCCATAACACAAGCCTCATAGCTTACCATGGAACTAGATGCTGTGTGTTATCGTCCCAACATAGTTATTTATTATTATTATCGATACAGAGGCCGAATCTATAGTTTTTAGAATTTTTGTCTGTCTGTCTGTCTGTCTGTCTGTTACCGCATCACGGGAAAACCACTAGATAGATTTTGATGAAATTTGGTATGATGATAGCTGGTTATCCGGGTCAACATATAGGATACTTTTTACCGCGGGAAAATGTCTCATTTTTGAGAAAAATACAAAAACTGCAATGTAAGAGTATATTAATATGTAAAACCTAAGAATTTGATTTTTGGTCATCTGAACGTGGGCGCAGCCGCGGGCAATGCTAGTATAATTATATAATAACCGAATCCTATCGTACACTAAAGCATAGCAAATATTCCCATTAAAATATATATATATTTTCATGTATAAGTTAAGGTAAATTTAAATGAACACATCTAGATCAAGGTATTAAAACTATTATTTAAAATAATGAATTTGAGGGCGTTATTTAGAAGTAACAGAATTTACAATATACGTCGGAACGATATAAATATTTCAATTAAAACTGACTTATTAAAATCTTTAACTATACAGCTTTAATTGTATTTTTTCTTAGGTAAAACGTTTAATATAGACATGGTATGGTAGTAATATGGCACGCATAGTGTTTAAAGATCCTAAGTTGGTACTTATAATTAATAAATTATTTTAATACAATTACAAAAAAATATATACGAGCAATATACAAGCGACTTACTCTCGTTTCGATAATGTACGTTACCAACCATGAGCCTATCAGTAGCCTATGTGTTAATTGAGTCACAGTCTACTTACTAAATTTCATCTAAATCCATTCAACCGTTTTAGCGTAACAAATATACATACACATAGTAGCCGGATAAAACAATTCAATTTTCTTATTACCGCTTACTCGTGAGATGAAGAAAATCATAGACGAGATAAAGGAGTCCAAGACAGCTGAAAACGATATGTGATGAATTACGATCGTCAAAGTATAACATAATCTTGATCAAGACGCATACAACAAATGGTACATATAATCTAAAAACCTGCATTTTTAATTTGAAAACTAGTTATCAAATTGACATATTTTCTTTCCGAAGCTAACAATCTCCCATGGCTTTATTTTTTGTTATAAACGTATTTACTCAGAATATATTTTGTATACATTTGTGTGCCAAGCCTCTCCCTCAGAACATGTGTACAGACTGCTTATTTAGTTTAATTGTATGAATAAATAAAAGGTAAATATGATAACAAACCTATGACCTAACGCCTGCTAAATAAAACCCGCCACTTTAAGCCAAATTGGTAGTTACGAATGGTCGACAGCTTTAAAAGGCCGTTTATTTTATTATTGTAGCTTATTTTACCCCTAAATTTATGCAGGGAATAGTACTGAATGACTTTCCAGTCCGTATCATCCTCTAACTTTGAACTATAAATTAAGCAGTTTTTGCTTTGCTTTGTTAGCTATCGGGGCAATATTAGTGGGATTGTTTCGAAACTAACCCTCATAAAGCTCGCCTCGCAGAACCAGATGCCGAATAAGCTAGGTATTTAATTTTATTTCATGCAAAATGTTTTATTAATGATAGATTTGGTTTAAGCTTTTGAACTTATCGTGTTCGTGGTAATTTAGTGTAATTGATTTTAGAAGTAGTAAAAGTTTAGTACATATAATAAAACTGTAGAGGTCGAATATCTGTACATAGAAAAAAAAGCTAAAAACCGAGTCAGGGGGGTGCAAGAAGAGAAATAGAACAAAGCCAGTTTTTTTTTCATTTTTTTTGTTTCTCTGTCTGTTTATCTGTTTGTACGGGCTAATCTCCAAAACTGTTTGACAGATTTAAATAAAATTTTGCATTGTGGTAGTTCCCGTGGTATAGTTTAAAAACTATAATAACTTATACAGCTTAGTACACAAAAAGTACTGATTGGATTTTAATGAAACTTTACAATAATATAATTCATACATCATTATAACAAATAGGCTACTTTTTATCCCCGAAAAATGTACGGTTCCCGTGGGGTAGATTTATCTTTGTTAGTCTAGAGGCGAACCCGAGCGAAGCGAGGGTGAGCCGCTATCTATAAGATAAAGTTATAAATGCTCATGAAATTTTCTAATATATGTATTGTTTTTTTAATAAATATAAATATCAACTGCCATTTTAATATAGAGCACTCTAAGTAAATTGACGGTAAACTCTCAATCTTATGCCTTCATCTCTATTCTATAATGAATATCGAAATTAAGTATTCTGTATGCAAACTTTTAAAAGTAGCTTCGTGTTATACCTGAAAGACCTTTATAGTGTAAATTGAAAATAAACTATCTCACCAAACTTCTTCTTTCGTATCGTATAATATTCATGTCACAACTTAACACAAAGAATCTTTGATGTCATCTTGTTTATTCTTATAGAAGTTCCACAATTTACAAAGAACAAGTTCTCGCAATAAAAAAGTAATATAAGAAAAAAATTGCCCTTTAAGGTGAATTTCAACGGAGTTTAACTCCGCGTATATTTCAAGATACTTTGCGAGGAGTTAAGGTGTACGGGTTTGGGCAAAACATGGAAAAGGTGGTTCTTAGTGAATAAATTTATAAAAATGGTATAATGAGTGAATATATATTTCTATATCACACGTATTCATTCATTGATTGCTTCGTTAATCCAGTGGCTATCATGTATGGATGCAGATCTAAAGTAAGTCCTGGGTTCGAGTCCTGGCTCGGACCAAGTATGATTATTAGATTTTTGTAAAGAAATTCTCAGTAAAATAAATTGGTGTTTGCGTGTATACTTGTGCAGTATAATATCTACAACACACATGGCTAGTCGCAATAATATGTATATGGCCCTCATGGCCTATATCGGTCAAGATGATTTTTCAACCGACTTCAAAAAGGAGGAGGTTCTCAATTCGACTGTATTTTTTTTTGTGTTTGTTACCTCAGAACTCCGTCATTAATAACCGATTTGGACAATTTTTGTGTTGTTTGAAAGTGTATACTTCCAGATTGGTCCCATTTAAATTTAAAAAACGAAATACCACCCCTAAGGGTGGAAAAATAGCTAATGATGAATTTAACCTACTTCTGATTGTCATATTGACTTGAAACTTTGCAAGTGTTTCTATTTCCGTTGATAGTACGGTGGTTCGGGGTTGTTGACTTGATCTGATGGTAAGGCCAGAAGGTGGATAGGTGGAACTCTTCAACGGCTAATAGTAGATACTTTGAGTTTGGGCTTATTTTGTTTGATTTGACAAGCCTAACACGTTGGAATTCTTACTTTGGTACTACTGTCTACACTAAAAAGGGAAAAATAAAAACTTTTTAACAAAAAAATAAAAACCGACTTCAAACAATAGCACTAAAAAGTGAAAAATAACTGATTGGTAGTTTTCATTTACTATACATACCTAATCAAATATTTTCGAAGTCGGTGTGCTTTAGCTAAGTAATTAAAGCCTACCTATTAAATACATACCTAATCAAATATTTTCGAAATCGGTGCCAGCCCATACAAAGCAAAGCACACCGACTTCGAGTATATTTGATTAGGTATGTATAGTAAATGAAAACTACCAATCAGTTATTTTTCACTTTTTAGTGCTTTTGTTTGAAGTCGGTTTTTATTTTTTTGTTAATTTGAATTCAAGAGACATTTTTATGAATATTGAATGCTCTAAATAGAAACTTAGCTTTAATGTATATAAGATATCATCAGTTATCACATACTTATACATATTTATATTGCTTTAAATAATATGATAATAATCTAAACTTGTATAGGTATTCAAATTTCTCTACTATTTTACAATAAAATGGACACAGATTAGTTTTTTTTTTTCGTTGTGAATGTCACTATTTTATTTTACGGCCTATGTGATAAAAATATATGTTTGGTAAAATGTAAAACAGATTAAATTATTTTCGTTTTAGATGTCAAATCTTTAGGTACAATGTAAAACAACCTTTTTGTTATTGGAATATGCATATTCATTCTGTTTATTGCAGAGGGAATGTGAATTAATCTTTCCATATATAATTATAGAATTAGTCACCTATATATTTATATTATGTATAATACTGTATTAGTAAACGAGTTGCTTATCTATACATATAATAAAATTGTAATTAAGCCGAATCTGTACATTAAATTTTTTTTTGGAAAATCTTATTGAAGTAAACATTATTATCGATACAGACGCCGGATCTATAGTTTTTAGAATTTTTGTATGTCTGTCTGTCTGTCTGTCTGTATGTCTGTCTGTCTGTCTGTCTGTATGTCTGTCTGTATGTCTGTCTGTCTGTCTGTCTTTCTGTCTGTCTGTCTGTCTGTCTGTCTGTCTGTCTGTCTGTCTGTCTGTCTGTCTGTCTGTCTGTCTGTCTGTCTGTCTGTCTGTCTGTCTGTCTGTCTGTCTGTCTGTCTGTCTGTCTGTCTGTCTGTCTGTCTGTCTGTCTGTCTGTCTGTCTGTCTGTCTGTCTGTCTGTCTGTCTGTTACCGCATCACAGAAAAACCACTGGAGGGATTTTGATGAAATTTGGTATGGTTATAGTTGGTTATCCGGGTCAACATATAGGATACTTTTTACCGCGGGAAAATGTCTCATTTCTGAGAAAAAATACAAAAACTGCAATGTAAGAGTATTCTAATATGTAAAACCTACAAATTTGGTTTTTGATCATCTGAACACGAGCGGAGCCGCGGGCAATGCTAGTATCTTATAATATCATCAGCGTATCTAGGTATGTTTCTAGCGTTACATATAAATATAAATTTCAGTTTAATGAGATCTCTTTTTTAAAAGTGTTGTTTGAAAGTTCGCATCAAAATCTAAACATAGAAAGATTTTCACTTCTAAATTTAGTAAGATAAACACATCTCTTAATCTCTAGAAATGTCAAATTTCTGTCATTAAATTCTCTGAAAGAGGAAATTAAATCTCTTAACTTATCAACTTGATGAAATTATTCGTCCTTTCCATAGCTTTTCCATTAAACAAAGACTTAATTATTAATAAAATATTAGATTAAGTGTGTCTTTTGTGAAAAATATGACAAAATTGATACACACCATACTTTTTTAAATGTATGCGAATAATTGACATTTGAAATAAAACTATCTTTCTACAATAATAATAATAATATTTTTTACTTCTATGTCATACTGTAACTCTTTTTTTAAATTTAATTTTTAAATGTGATAAACTGTAACTTTTTAAATTTTTTGCGTACTTTTTAGCCTAGAACAGAAGAAATTAAATTACCTACCTATAGGTATAGTGTATATGACCTAAGTGTTTATTTATTACTAGCGACTCTATCTCAATTTACTTAAATTCTAACTACACTTTTGAAGGTAGACCTTCAATAAATTTCAGTAAACTAAATAATGCAATACTAAACGACTTGATTTGTAAAGATAATAAGTAGTATATCACTTTGCGGCTCAAAAACAATACACACCAAAATCATGATCGCCCATTATTATGTGAAAAATGCTTAAACCAAATCAATAACAACCAACACATTTGCATAATAAAGCGTAAAGAATCGTGTCCCAACAAAAACAGTGCCCCAATAAAAACAAAAAATGTAAGCAAAATCTCAAGATTTGCAAAGCAAAACGTTTGCCAGATTTTTAGTATTTTTTATAAGCAAAATCTTTTACCCCTCTTTCAAAAGCATAAAGCGACAGTAAAATTATTTATTTATTTATTTATTTATTTATTAGATTCACCAGTGGTTTGTTACAATAATACAATTTATTTTATACGAGTACAATTTTTTTAAGTTTTATAGCTAATTGCACTACCTTTTAAGGTGAATACCACATGCAAATTTGGAGATTTTATAAAATGTTTATATTATATCTAAGTTACAGTGATAAAATTACTATTATAAAATATTAAATTAAATAAATAATTAAATAAATAATAAAATTATATTATTATAACTCCTTGTTTTATAATACAAATTATTTAAACATTATCATATGCATATTTAAAGAAGATGTATATCCATAATTTGATAATATTTCAATTAATTATTAAATTCTACTATTAAAGTTAAATATTTCACTTACAAGATATACAGGAAAATGTCTAGATATCCAGATTTAAGGCGTGTGTTCCCTCCATCAAGAGGTAGTGCAGCGATGGCTTACGCTCCAAATCCCTCTCATTAGGAAGGAAGCCTGTTTTGCAACGAAACTCGGATTTGCAACGCCACATGTACTACACTAAGCTTTGTATTGGCTTTAAGGATTCTTGTAATTTTTTAATAATAAAAAATAGGACTACAAACATAAATAAACGAAAATAAAATTATTTACTTACAGCTATAATCTTATTTTGATTGATCTATTGTTAAACATATGTTGTCTGAAAGATATCGCTGTTCAAGGGATAAGGCCATCTCGTGGGTTCTCTCTCTTGGCCATCTTTAGGTAAGCAATCTTGAAGTAGCTAACATAAAACTAAAATCTAGTACGAATTTCTGTTTTAGTAATATCAAGAATTTTCTCTAGTCGGACATAAGCTAATAGAGTACTTTTCTCGTTTATTTTACTATTTTCAGTTTAGTTCTTTAAAGGTACATACAAATCCAAAGATTATTTAAAAGTCCAAGTAAATAAAAGGAACGAAGTAAATTTTAACTTTACCTTAAAACTTTTCCTCTTACTTAATTACATTTTCATTTATCTTCCCTTCCATTCCTCTGCAATTTTCTACACAATTTAGTAAATGAATAATTTTTTTTATACACAAAAAATACCGTATCATCCTAAAATAGAGACACGAAAATTATGAATATTATAAAAATAATAAAAAAAATTTAAATAACAGATTAAAATATTTACAATTCCCATTTTCAGGTAACTCCTTATCACCAAACGTCAGTTAGTCGCGATATTGTCAGCCGAATCGCAGAGACGCAGGCACCTGGATCTTTCAACGAAATTACAAAAGTTGCTGTCACATCCAACTTTATTCATTTAAATTCTCATTTCTTTAGTAGTATTCACTAATCGACTTACTTATCTTAATAATATCTTTTGTTTTTCACAAACGCTGTTCAGATTTAGTTAAAAAAATGTCTTCATTATATCCATTAAATATAATTATAATTAGATTATTATATACTTTGTTTTAAAAGATACCTATATAATTCCTCATAACAAAAAATAGTTCTTTAATTTCTGTCGCTATGAAATTCATTATTTTAACCCCCGACGCAAAAAGAGGGGTATTATAAATTTGACGTATGTCTTTGTGTGTCTGGTCTGTGTCTCTGTGTGTCTGTGTGTCTGTCTGTGGCATCGTAGGTCCTAAACGGAGCAACCGATTTTGATGCGTCTTTTTTTTGTTTGAAAGCTGACATGATCAAAATGGTTCATAGCTATAATTTATGAAGATCTGTTCAGGCGTTGTCTTACTAACTATTACAGTTCCGATTGATTTGAAATTTAGTGTATTTCCAAGTGGACTTTGGTGGTATTTCCAAGGCATGCTAACCTTGAGCTGATGTTGTAGTATCAAATAGTATGCGGGATGCTCAATTCTTCAGAAAACTACAACAAATAAAGCGTGTTTGATCTCTTAAGAATAGTCTCAATAAGAGTTATCTAATAGAATTAGAGTCCGCGAGTAATTTAAAAAGAATGAAATTTAAATAAGAAAAATTAAGTAACCCCCGACACAAATAAAAAAAATAAAAAGTAAAAAATAAATTTTATCTCTTGGCCTTTTAAATTCATTAAAAGTATCTATTAAAATTTTGATGATGAGCGTCGTCGCGTCGGGGTCCTCTGACTTTTTAGAGCTTTTTTTTTGTTTCGGGGATTATTTAAAATATTTAATTTTATTTTTCATACCACATAATATACAAAATGAGCCTATTTATAAATAAAAACAGAAATATTGAATTAAACAGTGCCTTTATTATAATTGCAAAGAAACAAATGATTTGGAAAAATGAAAGCATTTACAATAGCAAAAAATATTCGAATAAGGATAAAACAAAATCCATATTTGTATATCCAAAAATTTAGACTCCAGAAACTTCTTCAATCCAGCCCCGAATGCTGGAAACACTCGTGTAGACTCCCGGATAGCCCTTACGCGCACATCCAGCGCCAAACGACACGATACCAACTTGAGTCTCATCTGACTTCAATACAGCTGGTCCCCCGGAGTCACCCTGATTAAGAAAAATTGTAAGCATCAACAAAAGCCATATTAAATAGCATGATTACTACATACAATTATTTACATTAGGAGTTGAAATTCATGTTAATTATTGTGAAAAACATATATGAATGATATTTACCTATATATATTAAAAAAGTATTACCAATTTTTTTAAACAGAAAACACTAAAGCTCAACAATACATACTAAACAAAAAAAACCGTTAACAAAGGAAGAAAAAAGGGTACTGTACTAAGTCTTTGCCTATTTACATATAGATTATTATTGGCGTTTCCCAACAACGGGTTGGATTTTAAGATAAACTGTATTACAAACGCGCATTAATAAATATTAACATGGCTGTTTATAATATATAACGCTTATAATAAATGTAAAACTTATTACGTTTAACTAAATAATACACTGACATAGAAAGGATAGTATGTACCATGTGGTTACTCAAAATTAAATAGTACTAAAATTCGAATTCTAAGCAGTCTTAGAACATAATCACGTATACCATAATGCATTTACACTTCATACGATTTTCTATTCTTAAATCTCTTCTGGAACCCTTTGAGATACTAAAACGACATAAAGAGCACACTGCGCCCCTTTATAGCCTTTATAAACTCGTAAAAGATTCATGAATTATTTATATCAAACAAAGGTTTTGCAGATAAGCTCACATAAATAGTCTAAGAAATATGCTAATAAATACACATTTACAAAATCTATTTTTTAAATATTAATATTTTTAAATATGAATACTTATAATGGAATCAGCCAAATGATCGCGATGATGATAGTATCGCTATAAAGGTACTTAAAAATAATCAGCAGTGACGAGTTTTATATATTGCATTAATATCGATAACGAATTATTTGCATGGTAATATCAATGCAATAGATTTTATTTATTTTGAATTGAAGATAATTATTTATAGTGTTGTATTTTTCAATCTAATTATAACAGAAAATACTACAATATAGGAGTTTGTAAGCGGAAATTTTCGTACCTGGCACGCATCCTTGCCTCCTTCAGGAAAGCCGGCACAGAACATTCTCTCAGTAAGCTTTTTATAAGATTTACGGCAGTCATCGTTAGACACAACGGGTACCTCAACAGCCAATAAATAATCACTTCCTTGTCCTTTTTCCTGTATTTTTTATTTGACTTTTTTATTATTATTATTTTTACTATTGACTTACACTCGCTTTGCTTGTGTTCGTCTCTAGGTATAGAAATAATTACCTATGTATTACTCCAGAACATAGCCCATCTGTATACTCAATTTTATGCGAATCTATCTAGCGCTGACATCAGTGTGAAGAGTAACAAACAAACAAACAGACATACAGACATACATACGTACACATACATAACTTTCGCATTTATAACAGTAATCAATAATAATTTAAACATATTATATACTTTAATATCTTTTGTTTGCAAACGTTATCAACATAGTAAACTTATAAATTTACTTTAGCTATTAATGTATGCTAGGAAATATTGCTTCTCTAAAGTAAATTTTGAAACGAAAATCTAAGAATATTATATTTTACTTACTGAAGTAGCACCCCATCCGGTAACTGTAACGTATTGTCCAGGGTTTACTTGTTTACCAGCTTCAGCCAAATGTACTATTTTTGTCCTAACTCCATCTATTTCTAACGGACTGTCCAAATGGATTATTGCAGCGTCATTATTATATGTTTTTCCGTTATAATTTGGATGTAGGGTAAAATTTGTAGAAGTAACTATTTCCCCGTCGTCGTTAGATGAGGTGGCACCCAATCTTACATAAACATATGATGCTCTGAAATATAGTAAAATATATAAAATTTAGTAAGTTTTCATACAAAAAAATTATTTTTCAGTCAATCAACGCCCCAATTGAACTTACACATCAGTCATCAGTGACGAACGGTGAAATTTTAGCAGAGGTAAGCCGTTCCAAAAATATACAATTTTTATATACGTATTAATACAGAAAGAAATAAAGCTATTAATATATATGTATTTCCAAAAGAACATTTATACATTTAAAAAGTTAAATGTATGTAAAATTATAACAAATAATTTTAAGGAAAAACGTCTTGTATGGACGCTTCACCACTGCTATATATGTGTCTTTTCTGTTCAAAATTTATCTACATTCATTAAAGATTTTCGTCTATGTATGATAATAAATATTTTTAATAGCATTTTAAATACTAATTTACATATATTTATAATATCAATGATATTTTATACAATACCTAACCAAGCAATGAGCTGCTGTAAGTATATGGGTGGTGCTAATAATAGATCCTCCACATTCATAATTATCCCCATCTCTTTCAACGGTCAGGAGTACTTGATATGGAAATTCTTCAATGGTCACATTGTGACCACCAACTATTCTGTTATTGCTTGAAGCACCACGATGCTTACTTTTTTTGCCGTATACATCTGAAAATTTACAAAGTATTGACTTATCATTGGCAAGAATATTAACATTCAATATATTCTATAACTAGATATGTAATCAAAAATGCGGTATCATTGAAACTAGGCAGAATCTCAAACTTCTTTGTCTCTTGTTATAGTAAAATAAGTAGAATACAGATAATAATTCAATTTTCTTCTCTACTTGTTTTAAGACAATAGAAAGATAAATAGCAAGTAAAATTTTCTTAGTCTGTCAAATTTAAAAATATTATGTATAATTTTATTTAGAAACTAAACCTCCACACAAAAATACAGCAAGAAACAAGATCGAAAGAATTTTCATGTTTGGAGCTAAGGAACTTAGAGTACCGAATGGAAAGTATGAGAAACTACGATGCTTTTATAGTTAAGTTTCAAGAATTCAAACTGAAATATATTTTTAATTTTCTCTTTAAAATTCATATAACATTATTATAAAGCCATTTAGCAGCGAAAAAAAGTAAATACTTCTTAGAAGATTTAACGCGGTAAATAACAAGCATATCATTTGTTTATAAAAAAATATCTATTTGTAAGTAAAACGCTTAGAGCAATTTACTATTCCGAGAATAAAATACAAGTATAATAGAGAAACATTTCGTACTACGTTTTTTATGTTGGGAAATGCATTTACGCATACCACTTGCTTACGTACAGGTAGTTATGTGGGACTCACAACTAAAAGGTCAATAGTACCCAATAGAACCCAATAGAACCTCCGCCGTCTTCATGGGGCATTGCAGGATTGCTTACGCACTTAACTACGACGACGCGGACGGCTCTGCCGAACCAGACCACACAACCAAAGGTTTGCTCCCTTGGTCCACCCTGCTGTCAGAGAAATACCATTTTTTTTTTAATTTTAGGAAATGCATTAACGCATACAACATATAGATATACAGGTACGTAATGTTTGTCTATTTACGTTTATTCTTTTGCTTATTTTGAAATAAAAAATGTATGCTGTGCCAGCGGTCGCGGGTTCGAGTCCCGCTGGGGCATTCATTTGTGTGATGAGCACGAAGGTTTGTACTCCAGTCATGAGTTTTTATATTTAAATAAATGTATGTATTTAAAGTTATATTGTATAGTGTATCAATTATCTGATATCTATAACACAAGCCTCGTAGCTTACAATGGAACTAGATGGTGCTATGTGTTAAAGTCCCAGCATAATATTTATTTATTAATAACTGGACTTCACGGCCACTGTCGAGACGAGATTTTTTGATATCATTATACACAAACAAACACAAACTCATAAAGATTGTTTGTATTTGCTTTACTCGGGTTAATACAATATTATAATATTATAAATAACATAATATGCAAGTCCTCCATATTCATATATGTACATATTATGTACTTTATCTATGTTAAAGTTAACACTAATAACAAAATAATCGCCGCGTGATTGATTGTTTAGAATGGTAGAAAATATAAAGTAGAACATTTAAATAGCATTTTTATTAATATTATTATTAGTTCTAAGTACTTTTTTACTGTTCTTATTTTTTTAAATCTATTAAACTAAATAAAACGCAAGACCACTGTCGCAAGTACTGCAATGGCGAAATCACAGTTGTGATGGTCTGAAAGTGTAATACGAGCAGTTAAATCAATATTCTTACTTTTATCACAGAATGAATAGAAAAAGAAGTGCCTAGTGAATAGCTTTCTACTCTCGCTAGAGAATTATAAATAAATATAGTATACTAAAATAAAATTAAAAATTTTAAGTAACTCCCGACATAAAAAAAACCTCTAAAAAGTAAATAAAATTTCTATAAAATATGGGTACTTTTAATGAAGTTAAATGGCCAGGAGAGAAAATTTATTTTTTTACTTTTTAGATGTCTTTTTTTCGTTTCGGGGGTCACTTAAATATTTTAATTTTATTTTATTTCATTATTTTTAAATTACTCGCGGTCACTAATTCTAATAGATAACTCTTATTGAGATTATTATTCTCATGTTTGGAACATGCTATAACAATCTGCTGTAAATTTCTGAGAAATTGAACATGCTGCAGACTATTTGATGCTACTGCATCTGCTCAAGGTTAACATGTCTTGAAACGACCGAAGTAACAGTACACCAAATTTCAAAACAATCAGATTTATGAAAGTCAGGAAGAGCCTTTCGTCAAGTAGGAAATGAGTGATGATCATCAAACGCCTGAACAGATCTTCATAAATTATAGCTAAGAACCATCTCCATCACGATAATCTATCGTGAAACAAAAAAAACCGCATCAAAATTGGTCCATTTATTTAGGAGCTACGATGCCACAGACAGACACACAGATACACATACACACAACCAAACAGACACGTCAAACTTATAACACCCCTCTTTTTGCATGGGGGGTTAAATAAGCACAATGCCCTTTCAGTTTATACCTCACTTGAGTAGGCATTTTTGAAAATGTTCGATTATTCATTCCCACTTTCACCCCCATATCTAAAATGGCTGAGCCAATTTTGATAAAATATGTCTAATTGTAGCATACATATAATGCGCTTTCATTTATACCCTCATAGATACCCTCTTGGGTATAGGTATTTGAAAATATTCGATTATTCATCACCACTTTCACCCCCATGTCTAAAATGGCTTAACCGATTTTAACAAAACATGTCTGATTTTAATATACACATCATGCGCTTTAATTTGATACTCCACTTGGATATATTTGAAAATATTCGATTTTTCAAACCCACTTTCATCCCCCATATCTAGTAAGTGTCTGCACCGATTTTGATAAAACATATCTAAGAACATCTCGTTTAAGAGCTACGGTGCCACAGACAGATACACACACGTATAGCGGTCAAACTTATAACACCCCTCTTTTTGCATCGGAGGTTAAAAAGTATTCTCGAAGGCCCTTTTCAACACTGTACACCCTTTTTTATCCTTTATTATCCTTACTAACAATATAGTAAAAATGTGCAAATCGGTTGACAAACAGAGGAAGGTATTAATTTTTTAATCTTTTCCTACTTATACCTATATATATATATATATATATATATATATATATATATATATATATATATATATATATATATATATATATATATATATATATATATATATATATATATATATAGATTTGTTTGAAAGGCTTTTACTTGCTTTATGGTAATAAACGAGGCCAGAGAAAAAAGGCTGTTATTTTAATATACTATACATAATTCGTTCTCTTTTCAATCTTAGAATTTTTATTTGAAATAGCCAAATAGACCTAGCTGAAGAATAGTAATTTTATTTACTTGTATTCAAAATGACTTTAATCGCAATCAAATCACAATATGTCATTTTCATAATATTTTTTCTATTCTTAATCGACTCAATCGATCGCAAAATGATAACTTGTCTAAACCCCGATTAGTTAGGAAGTTCATGTATGACACCCATGTACCTCGGAGAGCACATAAAGCCGTCTGCCCTGCGTCTAATCTCCCTACGATCGTGTCGGATTCCCATCAGATTGTAAGATTGAAGGAATATTAAGTGTACCTGTATTAAAGCTCAACCTTGTGCAATATAACATTACATTTCTCGCGCAAATAGATACTCTCTTTAAGATTGGCTGATGTGACAAAAAAGTTAAATTAGTTACAGTTTTATTATTTTATTAGAAAGTAAATAAAAGATTGAATTTATTATTTGGCTTTCTCCTAAAGCATTTGTAAGATTTTAATATTAACCGACTTCAATGAAATTCGGTACAATCATCGCTTTTGAAAACAACGTATCTTTGTGAGATAAAATACTTTTCTCCAGATTTAGTATGACAAAACAAAGACCATGAAAATATTCAATGGAATTATTACTTCTCAATAACATAAACCCTTTTCCATATTCCCGTCATATTTATTATTATAATTCATGCCTACATAAGCATAAATCTATACAATTTTATAACCCAACACTAACACATTTTTCGACTATACATTATTTTCTTTAAAATTCAGCAGTTTTAAAATGAAAAAAAGTGAAAATAATAGCCTATTATATAAAAACTTCGTTCATAATGCCTCTCATCTTAGAAAAATAATAATACGATAGTCATTAATTATTACGCGAACACGCATTGACGACACGTTTGGCTCAGTTTGTAGTGACCCTACTTGCTGTGCCAGCGGTCGCGGGTTCGAGTCCCGCTGGGGGCATTCATTTGATAAGCACGAATGTTTGTGCTCTAGTCATGGGTGTTTATATATATATATATATAATATATATATATATATATATATATATATATATATATATATATAGATTTGTTTGAAAGGCTTTTACTTGCTTTATGGTAATAAACGAGGCCAGAGAAAAAAGGCTGTTATTTTAATATACTATACATAATTCGTTCTCTTTTCAATCTTAGAATTTTTATTTGAAATAGCCAAATAGACCTAGCTGAAGAATAGTAATTTTATTTACTTGTATTCAAAATGACTTTAATCGCAATCAAATCACAATATGTCATTTTCATAATATTTTTTCTATTCTTAATCGACTCAATCGATCGCAAAATGATAACTTGTCTAAACCCCGATTAGTTAGGAAGTTCATGTATGACACCCATGTACCTCGGAGAGCACATAAAGCCGTCTGCCCTGCGTCTAATCTCCCTACGATCGTGTCGGATTCCCATCAGATTGTAAGATTGAAGGAATATTAAGTGTACCTGTATTAAAGCTCAAACCTTGTGCAATATAACATTACATTTCTCGCGCAAATAGATACTCTCTTTAAGATTGGCTGATGTGACAAAAAAGTTAAATTAGTTACAGTTTTATTATTTTATTAGAAAGTAAATAAAAGATTGAATTTATTATTTGGCTTTCTCCTAAAGCATTTGTAAGATTTTAATATTAACCGACTTCAATGAAATTCGGTACAATCATCGCTTTTGAAAACAACGTATCTTTGTGAGATAAAATACTTTTCTCCAGATTTAGTATGACAAAACAAAGACCATGAAAATATTCAATGGAATTATTACTTCTCAATAACATAAACCCTTTTCCATATTCCCGTCATATTTATTATTATAATTCATGCCTACATAAGCATAAATCTATACAATTTTATAACCCAACACTAACACATTTTTCGACTATACATTATTTTCTTTAAAATTCAGCAGTTTTAAAATGAAAAAAAGTGAAAATAATAGCCTATTATATAAAAACTTCGTTCATAATGCCTCTCATCTTAGAAAAATAATAATACGATAGTCATTAATTATTACGCGCACACGCATTGACGACACGTTTGGCTCAGTTTGCAGTGACCCTACTTGCTGTGCCAGCGGTCGCGGGTTCGAGTCCCGCTGGGGGCATTCATTTGATAAGCACGAATGTTTGTACTCTAGTCATGGGTGTTTATATATATATATATATATATATATATATATATATATATATATATATGTGTGTATATATATATATATATGTATGTTTTTAAAGTTATATATGTGTAGTGTATCAACTATCTTGTATCTATAACACAAGTCTCGTAGCTTACCATGGAACTGGATTGTGCTGTGTGTTAATGTCCCAACATATTTATTTATTTATTATATTAGTAGTTTTTTTCCTAAAATACTACTATACTATAGTTTAAATTAAACACAGTACGTTCCTTTAAAAAGTATATTTTGAATTACTTATAACAAAATTAATCCAAGAAATAACATAAAAATAAATAGTGCGTCTATATTATAAATAATCTTTAATTAATTTATATTTCTATTATACAAAATTATTAAATAAATTGAGATATGCAAGGAACAATATGTAACTAAGTATTATAACAATTTTAATTTAGACGTTAAATGTATTTGAATTAAAGAAATCAATGTCTCTACATTGATTTCTTTAATTCATTTGTCGTGCATATCTATATTAATATATTACATATTATCTATATTAACGTAATAATTATATTATCCAAAGGTCCCAGGTTCGAGCTCTAGGTCAGGTACAACAGCTTGTATGTCATGAAATTGTCAGTAACAGGCCTGAGTTGGAAATTTGGTTTGGTTGAATTTTTGAACCTGGTTTGGTCGAATTTTTGTCCTACCAGAATTCGAGAGTGGTATAATTGGTTGTGCGCACACTTGTGCACTATAATATCTCCTGCGTAGATGACAGGTATCATTGCGGTTGACCACTATGGACGATATCGGTCAGAAGGTAATTATTATTATAGATAAATAATTCTTAATATGTACCTTTTTATATCTAACTAGCGACTCACCCTCGCTCCGCTTTGGTTCGTCCCTGGGGTGGGGTCTGGGAGGACCACCCTTATCTTTATCACTTAGGGGTAGGGAAAATAGATAGTAGCCGATTCTCAGACCTACTGAATACGCATATAAAATTTGGTAAAAATCGGTAAAGCCGTTTCGGAGGAGTACGGTAACTAACACTGTGACATGGAAATTTTATATATTAGATTAGGACAAGAAATATTGAATTCAAAAAAATGGAATTGGCATTATACGCCAGTAGCAAATCTAATCCAATTACGTACTTTCGGTACATATGTGTATACGCCAGGATATCCGGGTCTAGCACATCCATAACCGAAAGAAACTATACCCAATTGTAGACCCGTTTCAGTTGACACTGCAGGACCTCCAGAATCACCCTGTTAAAGATTTTTTAAAGATTATCTATAATGCTTAAAATAGAGAATTTAATATTTCAAATGAAGTGTAATTTAAACTTAATTAACATGTTTTATTTTGTTCATCTTCACTTTTTTTGGCAATGAAAAAACCAGATATCATTGTTCCTCCCTCGTTATTCCTTTTGGGGGGATCGCAAATAGTATTTATTTCTGTTCTTTGACGCGAGCGACTCACCCTCGCTTCGCTCTGGTGCATCACTAGGTGCCTTACACTATGTGTTATCCCAGATCTACCAGTGTACTTTTCATCCAAATCAGAACACACACAGCGGATCCACATCGGAAGAGTACAGTAACGTCATTTCAGCATGAAGGATTAACAAACATTCATACACATACAAACTTTCGCATTTATGTAGTTCGATTCATATACTCTAACAAACGACTCACCCTCACTCCGCTCGGGTTCTTCCCTAGGTACATTTTAACGGTTAGCATAGATTTCTCAGAGATGAGATATTTTCCCGCAGTAAAAAATAGTCTATATGTTGACGCGGATAACCAGCTATCATCATACCAAATTTCATCAAAATCTATTCAGTGGTTTTCTCGTGATACTTTCCTAGACAGACATATAGACAAAAATTCTAAAAACTATGGTTTCGATACCTGTATCAAATAATGACTATTTCAAGAAAAGTTTTTCCAAAAAAATATTTAATGTACAGATTCGACTCAGAATTTTATTATGTGTAGGTACAAATTCATAATAATTCAGTAAAAAGAGCATTCTAATAGATAGAGGGCATTCTAAGATATGAATACCTGACAAGAATCTTTGCCGCCTTCAGGCACTCCAGCACAAAATTGTCTCGGCGTAAGTGTACTGTAAGACTTGCGGCATTCATCTTGAGATACCGTTGGAACTATCACAGCCATTAAATTTTCACTTGTCTGCCCGTTCTCCTATTAAGATAAAGAAGAAAGCGAAAATTTCAAGATATTGTTATATATTTTTTTATTTTTAATATATTATAATATTGTTTTACTTTCATTACAGTTCAATATATACTGTAGAATACAATGTTACCTTAATTTTATTTCTTTATAGTTTTTTTCAATATAAACTTACTGTAGTATCTCCCCATCCAGTCACCAGGATATTAGTGCCATTCCTAATAGTAGTTGATCTACTTGGTAACCCAACAGCCTTTGTGGTAATTCCATCTAAAAATATTCCCTCGGGAATGTTAACCACACCGACGTCATAGTCGCTAATAGCTGGATTGTAGAAGGGATGCTGTCTATACCTAGTGGTGTTATATTGAGTACCACCGCTATCGGCCTCAGTACTTCCAGCTCTTACAAATATTCTTGTTATTCTAAAATAAATTGTTTCAATACATAAAAATGATGATAAGTTAATCTGTTTGTACCATAAAAGTTCCTAAAGTATTAATTCGGTTATGATGAAACTTTAATAATAATTATGATATGTATGTAATAAATCTAAGAAAAGTAAAAATTGGTCACAAAAAATATTTCGTATATTTTAAGAGCAATTATTTACATTTACGATACGATTTTAACGACACGTTTGGCTCAGTTTTTAGTGATCCTATTTGCTGTGCCAGCGATCGCGTGTTCGAGTCCCGCTGGGGGCATTCATTTGTGTGATGAGCACGAATGTTTGTACTCAGTCATGGGTGTTTATATTTATAACATGTATGTATTTAAAGTTATACTATATGTGTAGTGTAAGTAACTATCTAGTATCCATAACACAAGCCTCGTACCTTACCATGGAACTAGATGGTACTATGTGTTAATGTCCCAACATATATAAAAAATAATCCTGTATGTAATTTTTATAGCACTTTATATATTTCTATTACATTTGCATACCTATAAATTAAAAATCTATAAATAATGTGTACTTATTACTAAAATATACGAGTACTTATAGTATGAGAAATATCATAGAGTATACCTACCCTGTTAAGCAATGAGCTGCTGTTAAAATATAATTTTCGCTTATAATCGATCCTCCGCACTGATAATACATGGTACCCATCTGCAGTAGCAAATACACCTGGTAAGGCACATCTTGTATGGTAGTATTGTAGCCTCCTACAATTTTATGGCCACTTTTACCGTGATAAGCTCTTCTTCTACCTGCCACATCTGAAATAATATTTAATTTACATTAAGTGTACAAAAAATTATACAATATATAAGTGCTATTAAATTATTGAAACATTGGTACGAAAACCAAACGAATAATGTGAGATGGGGCGACGCACTCTCTAACGACTATAGGCTAGAGTGTGGCGTTCGTCAAGGTGGGCTTACATCACCGGATCTTTTTAATGTTTATGTAAATAATCTGATAGAGGAACTGAGAAGCACAAACGTTGGCTGTCACGTCGGTGGTGTGTGCATAAATAATTTAAGTTATGCCGACGATATGGTGCTACTCAGTCCCTCTATCGGTGGTCTTAGACAACTATTAAGTATTTGTGAAAAATACGCTTTAAGTCATGGACTTAAATACAATGTGTCTAAAACTGAATTTATGGTTTTTAAGAGTGGAAGGGGTCCGGATGTGGTGCCCTCTATATTTATTGACGGTAAACCAATCCTAAGAGTGTCAACATTCAAGTATCTGGGCCATTTGTTAACGGAGAATCTCAAAGATGATAGTGATATAGAACGTGAGCGTCGAGCCCTTGCTGTGAGATGTAACATGATTGCGCGCAGGTTTTCTCGTTGTAACCAGGACGTAAAATCTACTCTGTTTAAAACATACTGTCAGAATTTATATACATGTCAACTGTGGTTCAATTATACGAGGCACGCGTACAGCACCATCAGAATTCAGTACAATGATGCTTACCGGACTTTGATGAATTTGCCGAGGTTCTGTAGCGCATCTGATATGTTTGCTTCAGCCAGGATACCAGATTTTTTTGCGGTGGTCCGTTCCAGAATTGCTGCATTCTGGGTTCGACTACGTAACTCTAATAATGAGATTCTACGTGTAATGGGCGAGTACTTGAGTGTTGACTTTCTCAGGCATTGGTTGACACAGCAATGCGGTAGAAATAAAAAGTAGATAATAGTATTTTGATGTTTTTATGTATATATTTTATCATAATTTTATTGTAACTATATTGTAGACATTTTATATTGGCGAATAAGCCTGAAATAAAAACATTTATTATTATTATTATTATTATTAATATTTGGCTTTAATTTATGCATTTGTAAATGATAACAATAAGATACTTTAGACCGATTTAGCCACATCGGCAAATCTCACACAAATTTTGCAGAAAATATAATAGTATACGAATATGTGCGCAAATCCCCCTCGTATTAAAGGGAGGCCCGTACCCAGAAGTGGGACGTTAAAAAGGGCTGAATACACATATACTGTAAATACATACACAGATACACAAATAAATATCTATTATGTTTAAAATATGTACATTGATTGTAGATACTTTTAACTCACCATTAGAAAATAAACAAAAAAGTAATAGGGCTACTGAAATTGACTTCTCCATCTTTGACGCACTGAAGGTGCAATAAAAAAAATAACAAACTAATGTTTAAATAGTGCAATTTACAAGGATAACGTCTATCTAAAACTATTTATGTGGGTGATAAGCGATTCATTAAATGTCATATTCGTAATCCGGATAATTATAGCAGTAAATAAGTGAGCAACCGAGTAAAGGTGTTTTTTCTTTTCATTTAATATTAATAACCTTTCATAAGTGTGTATATTTGTAATGAGGATATAAAGACCAAGAAATGATTTCACTTGCAAATAATAATACTAGCTTCATTATACTAGAGATACTAGAAGTAGGAACTTCGATGTTTTTTCAAATTTATCCTTTGATTAGTTTGAGATATCTCTACATATACTAAGCAAAGTATCTTGTAAACCACATGGGAATGACGATAGAGGTATAATTTGGAGAGAGCACGATTGATCGATATAATACATATGTGTTTAACCCTTTTTAACGTCCCTCTGCTGGGCACGGGCCTCCCTTCAATATGAAGGGGATCAGGCCACAGTCCACCATGCTGGCCAAGTGCGTGTTAGCGAACTGCACATATCTTTGGAAAACTTGGTAGGTTCTCTGAGATATTCAGGTTTCCTCAGGATGTTTTCCTTCAGCATTAGACAAGTGGTAATGATATTACAAATGATTCACACTTGAAAATATCAGAGCTGAAAAACCCGGGATTTGAACCCGCTTCACTCGATATTTTCTTAGATTTACGCGAATGTTTGACATTATTAAATAAAACTATCTTTTCGGATTATTTCGCGGATTTATTTTGATTTTTGGTTCCCGACGTTTCGAATGCTTTACAGCATCCATGGTCACGGGAGAGACTGAGGTGTTACATGTCTTGAATGTATAGTTGTTACAGACAGCCTACCCACAATTAACAAAATGAAAGTTGCACCAATTACATTACAATATTTTAACTTTAAACATTTTTATAATTTTAATTATAATTGAATATGGAAAATTGTTTATTTAATTTTTGCTATTATTTTTATAATTATTACAATTTTAAAAATATTAATTAGTAATCTATATTTAGTGTTGCCATTATTATATTTATAACCATAAAGAAAAATATAAAATATAGTATTAATTATTTAAGCCATATAATTTAAAAAGTTAAAATTAATTAAGGATAATAATTTTAATTTAGTTTGCTATTATTTAAAAAACAAATTACTAAGCAACACTATTAATATATACTTTTACAAATGAAAAATGAAAAATATTAATCAGATAAGCTGTCATTTTGATCTACACAGTATGAACTTACTACATCTGCCTGTCTGTTATGTTTATATTTATTATTTGATTTTATTATATTAATAACAGGATCCCATGACGATGGTAGTACCCAGCCATCTTCCCTATTGAAATTTGGATGTTTTTTAATTTCAATGGCTTCTCGAATCATTCTTGGGCGATATCGGTTTTCTTTCGCCAGGATTTGAGGTCTATCGAAACGAATATAATGGCTTGGGCGGTCCTGGCTATGTTTGCAGATGATGTTAAAAATCTTATTCCATCATGTGCAAAACCACCTAAGTTGTATGGACTTCCGAAAATACACAAGACTAACGCTCCGCTACGTCCAATTGTGAGTCAGATCGACTCACCGACTTACAAATTGGCTAAACTAGTAGCAAAAGTACTCTCACCACTCAGAGGATTAACAAGAGCGTTCACAAAGGACTCTTACCATTTTGTCAATGAAGTTAAACACCTAAAACTCATGGACAATGAAACAATGGTTAGTTTCGATGTACAGTCTTTATTTACCAGCCTACCAGTGGAAGACTGTATTGAAATAATATCTAGGAAGCTACTAGATCACAACATGTCAATAGAATACATTGAACTTTTAAAACACTGCCTAACATCCGGCTATCTACTGTGGAATGGTGAATTCTATAGGCAAGTGGATGGAGTGGCCATGGGTTCGCCAGTCTCCCCCGTCGTAGCCGACATCTTCATGGAGGACTTCGAGGAGACTGCTCTGAACACATCACCCGTGACCCCCCGTTTCTACAAGCGGTATGTAGATGACACTTTCACAATATTACCATCTGATAAAATAACTGTATTCTTAGAACACCTTAATTCTATAATTCCTAAAATACAATTTACAATGGAATTAGAATCAGACAATACCTTAGCTTTCCTAGATGTATTAGTTAAACGAAACCCAGATAACACCTTGAGTCATACTGTGTATAGAAAGAAGACCCATACTGATAGGTACCTGAACGGTGAATCTCACCACCATCCTTCACAGTTAGCTACCGTGGGAAAATCTTTGTTTCAGAGAGCGCGCGGGATCTGTGACGAGCAACACCTGGCCGGAGAACTGCAACATGTCAAGCAAGTTCTGCGTGACAACAAGCTGCAAGTGCCGCGCCTGCGTCACAGTGACCGAGTGAAACCAGCCACAGTCGAGCGCGTCCCTGCAGTCTTGCCATACATGAAAGGAGTCACTGACAAGATTGGCTACATTCTAAAGCAAGCTTCAATTAAAACTTACTTCAAGCCGCCAAGGAAAATTAGTCAGTTCTTACCACCTGTCAAGTGCCACATCCCTCTACAAGATGCAGGAGTTTACAAGCTTGATTGCGATTGTGGGCTCTCTTACATTGGACAAACAAAGCGATCCATTAGAACCCGGGTCAAAGAACACATAGCTGATGTGAAGCACCGTCGCAATACAACATCTGCTGTCTGCAAACATAGCCAGGACCGCCCAAGCCATTATATTCGTTTCGATAGACCTCAAATCCTGGCGAAAGAAAACCGATATCGCCCAAGAATGATTCGAGAAGCCATTGAAATTAAAAAACATCCAAATTTCAATAGGGAAGATGGCTGGGTACTACCATCGTCATGGGATCCTGTTATTAATATAATAAAATCAAATAATAAATATAAACATAACAGACAGGCAGATGTAGTAAGTTCATACTGTGTAGATCAAAATGACAGCTTATCTGATTAATATTTTTCATTTTTCATTTGTAAAAGTATATATTAATAGTGTTGCTTAGTAATTTGTTTTTTAAATAATAGCAAACTAAATTAAAATTATTATCCTTAATTAATTTTAACTTTTTAAATTATATGGCTTAAATAATTAATACTATATTTTATATTTTTCTTTATGGTTATAAATATAATAATGGCAACACTAAATATAGATTACTAATTAATATTTTTAAAATTGTAATAATTATAAAAATAATAGCAAAAATTAAATAAACAATTTTCCATATTCAATTATAATTAAAATTATAAAAATGTTTAAAGTTAAAATATTGTAATGTAATTGGTGCAACTTTCATTTTGTTAATTGTGGGTAGGCTGTCTGTAACAACTATACATTCAAGACATGTAACACCTCAGTCTCTCCCGTGACCATGGATGCTGTAAAGCATTCGAAACGTCGGGAACCAAAAATCAAAATAAATCCGCGAAATAATCCGCTTCACTCGGTTTCTCAAGCGAACGCGTTACCACTTGGCTATCACTATCTCCACTATACATAATATATTATATGGTATTTGGTAAAAAAAGAATACAACAAACAATCTCATTAAGCTCTTATTGGCAATGTTCCAATTTTATTTACCATACACAACTCTTTTTATTCTGAATTATGCCTCCACCCAACATTATCTAAAAAAACTAAGAGAATTAAGTTAAAGTGATATTAAATAATAAATTCTTCCTTCTTAATTTGATTTTCTCAAGGATTTGTCTTCAAATAATATAAAATCTAGCTATTCACTTCATTTTTAGCTTGCGTAAGCATGACCATATATCAAACTTTCGTGCTCAACTTAAATAGCATTCGATCCAGTTTCGTCGCGTTATGCACATCCTTTCATTCCTCTTCAATGTTTTTAAAGTCTCCTTTCTACCTTCGTTCTCGCTGCTTTTCCTCTACCTCCTCATGTTCTAGGTGACCTTGTATCACGTCGATGCTCAACATACCCAAGAGTAAGACAAATATTTTTTTGCATTCTTTCTCAGTATATGCTTCACTAATCTGGAACAAACTAAACCTTAAAAAGAAAATAAGACAAGTACCCTCTGGGTTCTGACACAAATTGCTCCATAATTATGAAAATAACTATTGGGTATATAAGTACATAATATGTATTTATATTCTAGTCAAATCAAAATCAAAATATTTTATTCAGCATTAAATTATTACAAGCAAGCAAGTCGGTGCCAGCCGATACAAAGCAAAGCACACCGACTTCGAAAATATTTGATTAGGTATGTATAGTAAATGAAAACTACCAATCAGTTATTTTTTACTTTTTAGTGCTTTTGTTTAAAGTCGGTTTTTATTTTTTTGTTAAAAAGTTTTTATTAGGAATTACATCTTATATATAAAATTTCCATGTCACAATGTTTGTTACCGTACTCCTCCGAAACGGCTTTACCGATTTTTACCAAATTTTATATGCGTATTCAGTAGGTCTGAGAATCGGCTACTATCTATTTTCCATACCCCTAAGTGATAAGGATAAGGGTGGTCCTCCCAGACCCCACCCCAGGGACGAACCCGAGCGGAGCGAGGGTGAGTTGCTAGTTACTATATAATATGTATATATAACATTGTGATTAGCTCAATATATAGCAGGTTCAATACTAATAATTTAGCGCTCAATAAGTGCTGTTTGTAGGCAGTAGAAAAAAATATTTAAAAAAGTTTTACTTACAAACAATTTACTGCTACTACGAGTACGTATGACAGCGACATTAGACTATAAACGGATACTATTCAAAAAATCACAAAATTGCAAATAATTATTCGTGATCATTTAGTGATCTGAATTATTAGTGATCATTTAGTGCTATCCACATACTGAGCACAAGTTTGAAGAAAAAATATTATTTTATTTTTAAATACTAAAGACTCTTACTATGATAGCCACAGCAAACTAGGGAGTGAGAAATGGGCATCTAAGCAAAAAGTCGCATTTGGCGTCGACTTAGTAGTCAATTGTAATTTAAAAAATGTACTCTGCTCTGCTCATTTGGCCATGCAAATTTACAGACGTGCATTGGTCTCTAGATCTAAGTATCCATGTGTAAAAATAGGCAAAGACACAGTTCAGTACCTTTTTCTCTTTTTTTTTTTTTTTTTTTGTTTAGTAGCTAGTTTGGTACGAAACAGTTAGCTTTTTTTATAATATAGACAGTTAAATTCTATTCGTATATTATTTCCTCAAATTTTCAATAAGCTTTATGATCGAATTTAGGCATCTAACCGTACACTGGTATAAATTAATGTTATAATAAAACACAATACATATATCCATTCAATAAATATATTTTTCCAATCTATCACCAATGCATATAATAATTAAAGTAAACAATAACAAGTAAACAAGTGCCTCTATATTTAAAATAACATGAACATTTTATATCCTAAGCTTATGTTTATTTTATTACGCATCAATCGTTTATTTCATAGTACTGAAATGTTAAACGTTAGAAAACAACAGATCTGAGGGTCACGTTGGTTTTTCAAATACCTATAGTTTAAAATTTTAAAGTTAGTATTAAAGACGTCTCCAAACGAAATAGTAATTAACATAGTTTAATTCTATAAAGAAACAAATATAATCCAAAAAACATTTGCTCAGAAAGTCAATAGAAAATCGTTAGAACTTCAGCAATAAAAAATTATACGCCAGTAACGAGTCTTATCCACATTCTAACTCTCGATACATTTGTATAAACTCCAGGAGTGCCGGGTCTAGCACATCCACTTCCGAATGAAACTATACCCAATTGACGGTTAGTTTCTGTTGACACTGCAGGACCTCCAGAATCACCCTGTTGAAATAATTATTGAAATATGTAATTTTTGAAGTTATACTTCTTTTGGCATGTTTAGAAAAAAAGATTAGAGTAAAAATTTTTTCCGACACCCAAAAAGCAACATGATGAAGTTAGTTGATAGTCACTTCGGTTCCCGTGAAAACTCATAACTATATTCAAAGGATGTTTTTCAAATATTCACAAATATATAACGCGTGTTTTATATCAGTGGAGTAAAAAAAAAATTTATTTTTATTATTTAATCATACCTTTTACAAACAGAGAGTTCTGACATACGGGATGAAATCTTTAGCTATTTTTGTTCTGTTACGCAAAAGAAATATAACTTCTTATGTGCGCACGTAAGATCTAACACACATTTATTTTATTAGTTACACATTGTTAATTATTATAAAACCTATTTAAACTTATTAATAAAAGTTAATTTGATTCAAAATTTTTGTATATTCTCCTTTGTTGGAAGAGAATACTATGACGATCTTCATAATTCACTCATAAAATACTAGTACCTAACAAGGTAATAAATTCTGACATCGGCTTTTATCTTAACCAAAGTGTAACAGACTTTTACATTAAAAAAATTGATATAATATTGTTCGGCAAATTAGACATTTCCGAACAATACAATATAGACCGTTTACGTAAAAAAAAATAAAATGAAAATAAATCTATATGAAAATAATGAATAATAATTAAGATATATGTATGTGCATGCCATGGTCATTCTACGACAGGAAAATAGTCTAAGAGTAAATATAAACTATCTTACATTATTTACATCGTTAAGATGTAAACAGACTCACACACTTTTGTTTTTATAATATGGGTTACCTTCTCACAGAAATTTCTTAGTATATGTGTGATTTAATATGAGAAGTATGAAATAAAATTAATCATAATGATTTTGATGTAGAAATATTTATACCTGACAAGAGTCTTTGCCGCCTTCAGGCACTCCAGCACAAAATTGTCTCGACGTAAGTGTACTATAAGTCTGGCGGCATTCATCTTGAGATATCGTTGGAATTTTCACTGCCATTAAATTCTCACTTACCTGACCATTCTCCTACCGAGATAGAGAAGAATATGAAAATTTCAACATATTGTTATATTTTCTTTAATTATTTTTAATACAAAACAGACCAATATATACCTTAACTATAGAATATTAGACATTAAGTTATTTTTTTATTTATTTTTAATAATATAAACTTACAGTAGTATCTCCCCATCCAGATACAAGAATAATAGTACCATTTTTTATAGTGGTACCTATGTACGGTAAACGAACTGCTCTTGTGTTTACTCCATCTAATGTCATTCCTTCAGGAATATTAATCACGCCGACGTCATAGTCGAAAGTAGATGCATTGTACAACGGATGCTGCCTAAACCTAGTCGTATTATATTGGGTACCACCGCTATTGGCCTCAGTACTTCCTGCTCGTACTATAACTCTATCCATCCTAATAAAATATTATATTAGTAGGTACATATAAAATGTTATAAATTAAGTATTTTTAAATGTACTTTTACATGAGTATAAGATTAAGTTACAGTTTAGAATTATAGGTTTTGAAGTGAAGTCGACGTCTATGGAAACCCTGGAAAAGATTGTATGCGCAAAGCCCAAGATCACGCTCAATGGCACTCCCTGAGAGAGGCATATATCCAAGAGTAGGCTGGTCAGCTTTTTAAGACGATTACAATATAGCAGTACAACCTTATATATGATATTCCTTTAATACCTTATTAGTAAATATTGGTCAATCTTTTAACAAATAGTGTTATTCTAATTTAATGTCTTCTTTTAAATCAGGTATATCACATCAATTATATTCTGTGTGAGCAAATACTAAAATATAGCACCATATATTTTTGAATTTTAATTTTAATGTACAACGATACATTTACATGTGGGATAAAATTTCATAGAAGTCTTACCCTTCCAGGCAATGAGCTGCTGTTAAAACATATTTTTCACTTAAAATCGATCCTCCACATTGGTAAAAATCGTTTCCAGACTGCAGTAGCAAATATACCTGGTAGGGCACATCTTGTATGGTGGTATTGTAACCTCCTACTATCTTATTGCCACTTTTACCATGATAAACTCTTCTTTTAGCTGTGACATCTGAAAAAATAAACTAACTTTTAAGAGTACATTTTTTAATAGTACCTACATATCCCATGATTGTTAATTTTCCACTTATATTTATAAATTAATTTATCGATCAGCCTATTGCCATTATCCACTACTGAACAAAGGCCTCCCCCAAAGAGCGCGAACCATTCACGGCCCGCCACCTTTCTCAGGTCATCTGTCCATCGTGCTGCAGGGCGTCCTACACTACGTTTGCCTAAACGCGGTCTCCACTCTAGCATTCGACTCGCTTAGCTTTATAAATTAAGGCATAATATATTTTTGCAAAAAATGATAAACCGACATTAAAATCACTTATAAGTGATTTATTTTATTATTTACCTTTAGGGGTAGAATCATTTTTAAATTATACAAAACATACGATTTAAGGTATTCATTTATTAAAAATATTCTGAAAATCGATTTGTAATTAATTGACCTTAAGCAAATATTTAATGACTATATTTATAAAAAAAATTATAAATATTGATACTATAACCTACCATTACAACAGATACAAAAAAGTAAAAGTGCTGTTAAAATTAACCTCTCCATCGTAGACAAATTGAAGAATCAATATAAAAAAAGTCAATTTTAAAAATGTTTAAATACTACTTTATACAAGGATTACGTTTATCTAAAACTACTTCATGTGGGTGATAAGAGATTCATTAAATGCTATTTATATTTGTAATCCCCATAATTATCTCAGTAAATAGCTCATACTACGTATGTAAAAATATTTTCTTTCAATTATTTATTAATAACCTGCCTGGTGATAATAGAAAGTCCTTGAAGTACATTTAAGCATACCTACATATATTATTAACTAGCGATTCAACCTCGCTCTGCTCGGGTTCGTCCCTTGATATGTTTTAACGGTTAATGAGATATTTTTCCGCAGTAAAAAGTATCCTAAATATTGGACCGGATAACCAGCTATCATCATAACAAATTTCATCAAAATCGATCCAGTGGTTATTTGATGATGTGTTGCCAGACAGACAGATATACAGACAAAACTTCTAAAAGCTATAGATTCGGCCTCTGTATCGATAATGGCTATTTCATATTTCAATAAGATTTTTATAAAAAATTTAATGTACAGATCCGACTCAGAATTTTATAATACCTATGTATAGTCTAGCGATTTACCCCCACTTCACTCTTGGTGCAACGTATTCACTTCAGGTGCGTCCCCAGGGTTGAATGGTTTAGGATCGCATAGAAGAAAAACATACAAAAACTGAATCTTTTTATGGGCCAGCTTAGGTTTGTGTTATATATTTGTGATCAGATATACTTAATATTATAATCCGTTTTCATTAAAGTTATGTTATATACTTACGTGGTATTTTTAATGCACACATTCAAACTGATAACACACTAGTTTTGTGAGACTGTATTTTAAAAATATGTTCATCAATAAATAAAATAAGAAACATATTACAAAATTCTAAACAAAAATAAATTTTACAGTTGTATAGAATGTATTTGTAATCAATATAAAATCTATAATAATATCAAGACAATAAGACCACCTTCACCTACTGATGAAAGATGAAATCGAGTAAACTGCTTGAAATTTTTAGGTAATGCAGTAGAGATAATCTGATAACACAGGGTTTCCCAACCTTTCTTCTGTTGAGTCTCCCCGGATTATAAAAAATATTTTCATGCTCCCCCTTTATTTTTTTTATTATGATAAAAAACACATTATTTTAACGATTTTTATTTAATTTTAAGTTTCAAAAAATAAACTCTCTTTATCTCTTTACCCCTTGGGCGCTACCTTGTTTGAGAACACCTGTGATAACATATTTTTCTATAGGACCAAAATATGGAGATTTAAAGAATATCGTAGGTATGTGAAAGGTCCTCGTTTCAGTGCAAAAGACATAAACATAAGTTATTCTGGTAACACATACATAAATCAACTACAACTAAAATAAATTGGTAGTAGCAATCTATATTACTAAACTTATCTTAATATGGCATTTCTACAACACATATATCATTCTATGGCGATAAAAAAAATCATTAACTATTATGTTAACAATGTCTCATCAGCCTCGAAGCCGCTAAATGCTGAGGGTTTGAAATTGTTATTTAGAATACTTTTGTGCTTCATTTGTGTCAAACCGGTAATCAAAGATCAACGTATTTTTTTATATATATAAAAAGCGCGTCATATATATTTTACAGTGATTTTTTGCACCCATTTATACTACTATAATAAAGTCGTGTTGTACATTACTAAAAGTTTTTGGTAAAATTTGTGAATGGTAAATATTTTCTGTTTCCCTTCAGATTTTTTTACACTTTTAAGGTAATAAATTTTTCAGTAACCAAACCTTCATTTTTCCTGTTTTTAGCACATTAGATAAAATTATATTGTTAGAGAAGTACTGAAATGGAAGTCTACCTTTTCTTTTAACGTTGGGAAATACATTTACGCACGAGTACTACCCACTAAAACCCAACAAAGCCTTCCCCCGTCTTAATGGGGCGTCGCAGGATCCCTTACGCATTCAACTACGACGCCCCGACGGCAGGTCTGCCGAAGCAGACCACAACATCCACGGGGTTGCTCCAAGGTCCACTCTGCTATCAGAGAAGTACCAGGAGCAACCCGCATGGTATACCGCCCTCCGAAGAGGGCCACTTCCCACCGCCCACCGAAGTGGGCCACCTCCCTGTGCGTTTCTTGGCTTCGCGCCCGGTTGGGTTGCCGGGCACTACTGAGCCCCCCCACCACGACAAGGTGTACGCACGTTGGGGTAAATACGTCAAATACATTTATTTTAGAAAGATATTATGTAGTCTAATACATCATTATGTTTAATTTTAAGGAGCCTAAAGCAGATGCCTTATTAGTCGAGTCTTATCTTTTTTCATGGAAGCGTTTTTAATATTATATTTTATTTTGTTTTTCAATAAGCTCCATAATATATACACATTCGATATAAGAACTTCTTTAAATATTATCATTTTGACGTACCTTTTACTTAGACCAGCAGAAATATTTTTTAGTTACTTAAAATATTTGCCTCGTTCAGAAATCGAACTTATAGTTCCATATACGTAACACCAACTATGACCCACAACAAATATGATTGCCCGCAACAATCATATTTTTATCATTATTCCAGTATTTACGACCCGTTTAGTTCAGTTTTTAGTAACCCTACTTGCTGTACTAGCGGTCGCGGGTTCGAATCCCGCTGGGAGCATTTATTTGTGTATTGAGCGCTAATGTTTGTACTCCAGTCATGGGTGCTTATATTTATAATATGTATGTATTTAAAGCTATATATGTGTAGTGTATCAACTATCTGGTATCCATAACACAAGCCTTGTAGCTTACCATGGAACTAGATGGTGCTGTGTCCCAACATATTCATTTACGTACGACACCGACACCTGTTATGTCGGTATAAATAGCTAATATGTTTTTTTTTAATTTAAATTAAGCTTTTTATTTTTGATAAAATAATTAGTCGTTTTGATAGTCAAGAGATTAACTTATATATCTTATATAAAAAAACAAATGCTAATTTATAATCATGTATCTTATCTATACTAGTACTCGTACTAATATTAAAAAGAGAGTTTGTTTGTTTATTTCAACGCGCTAATCTCAGGAACTACTAATCCAATTTGAAAAATTCTTTTTGCATTAGATAGCCTGTTTATTGAGGAAGGCTATAGGCTATATATCATCATTCTACTACCCAAGGGTGCAGTGCAATAATCATAACAGTCAGTAAATCGGGCAGACTTCCTTCCATACATTATTGTAAAACTGATGTTTATATCGGAAGTTTAAACGCAGCAGCTAATTCTGCTGGTATAAGATAATCTTAA
This sequence comes from Brenthis hecate, assembly GCA_951806755.1. Classification (NCBI taxonomy): domain Eukaryota; kingdom Metazoa; phylum Arthropoda; class Insecta; order Lepidoptera; family Nymphalidae; genus Brenthis; species Brenthis hecate. The sequence goes on from OX638263.1 coordinate 5,249,764, forward strand.
ATTATTATGGTATGGATATTATTTGTTTAAATGAATAGTATGCATAGTATATAATTTATATCTTTATTTCTGACAATATTTTTACCTGGCACAAAGTTAAAGGTAATAATAATAAATTTTAAACAAAAATTAATACAATTATTGTAATTCTTTTGTTGAAATGCTTTATCCGCTAACATAAATTCACTTCCATTGATAAAAATGCCACATTGGGTAACAAACGACTACAAATAAAAACTCGAGCAAAGGTACCTACCTAATAAACCTTTATTCAAAATGTAAGTCTAAAATGATATGACTAAAAAGTTTAAAATTATGGGCTTAACATATGCATTAAAAATTATAAATCAGTATTGGTTTTAGAGGTTTATTTGAATAAGTTGTCATTGAATTGGCCTTGAATCCTTACTTATATCTATGTACAATATTATTATTATGAGTAGAAATAAAAGTGTTTGTAATATATTTATTTCTTTTCCACGCAGCAACGAAGAAAGAGATCGATATATTTTTCTATACATAACGTATAGTCCAAGTATAATCCTGATAAATGCAGGGAATATTGTATCACATCATCAATTATTGTAGAGTTACTAACAAATGGGTCACAATTTGTAAATTAATAACATTAAATTGCAAATTAATAACATTTCTCATAAGCTTAATTTATAATTCAGATTTAATTCAATTCATTTTAAATTAGAAAAAAACTTTTCGTGATACTCCAAGTTGAAATTGAATTTAAGATTTTAAAGCGTAGTCTAAGCTTTAAAAGCACATAATTAAAAAATAAGCGGAAGAAGTTTTATATGGAAGTTATGTCTTAGTCAGTAGAAACTGTTAAAGCGTTTTACTACCCGCTTTATATCTTTACAACTCAAGTAATAGTGTCCAAGTATTCAAGATAGATATTGCGAGTCCAGACTGCAGGCTATCGAAATTTGAAGCAATAATGCATTCTTCAAAGTTTTATACTTTATTACAATTTTTGACGAATTTTCGAAAAAAAAAGATATTTTAGAGTTGGATTGATTTTTCGATAAACATGAAATAAAACATATTTTAGGAAATAGTGGGAATTCGAAAGAAATATCATGGGTTTCTTACCGCACGAATTAAAACTGTACGTATATACTATACAAGTGAGATTTTAGTAAAAAAATACACAATTTTAACAATTTGTTGGAGATGATAAATAGAGATAATTTTTTGCTCTTTTTATCTCCAAATCTTTCGCATTTGACCCATTTACGACTAATTACGGTTAAGATAGTATACTGTCACGTACGTAGGTTAGCACGAAGGTTAAATTGTGAAATTCACATATGCAATACATTACCGTGAAACTATTACATTTGCATAATTTTAAAAGTTAAGAAACTGACTCAATGCCCATTTCATTGTATTTTGTCAATACAATTTGCAATTGGAGCTGCTATTGGTTTCGTGCGTTAATAGTTCTTTTGTAATAGACTTTTTAGAGGCGACTCTGAAAAAAAATATATTTTTTTTATCAATACCTGCTTTACTTGAAAAAACTTTTTAACAAAAAAATAAGAACCGACTTCAAACAAAAGCACTAAAAATTAAAAAATAACTGATTGGTAGTTTTCATTTACTATACATACCTAATCAAATATTTTCGAAATCGGTGTGCTTTGCTTTGTATGGGCTGGCACGGATTTCGAAAATATTTGATTAGGTATGTATTTAATAGGTAGGCTTTAATTACTTAGCCAAAGCACACCGACTTCGAAAATATTTGATTAGGTATGTATAGTAAATGAAAACTACCAATCAGTTATATTTTAATTTTTAGTGCTTTTCTTTGAAGTCGGTTTTTATTTTTTTGTTAAAAAGTTTTTATTTTTCCCTTTTTAGTGTAGACAGTAGTAGCAAAGTAAGGATTCTAACGCGTTAGGCTTGTCAAATCAAACAAAATAAGCCCAAACTCAAAGTATCTACTATTAGCCGTTGAAGACTTCCACCTATCCACCTTCTGGCCTTGCCATCAGATCAGGTCAACAACACCGAACCACTGTACTATCAACGGAAATAGAAATACTTGCAAAGTTTCAAGTCAATATGACAATTAGAAGTAGGTTAAATTCATCATTTGTTGTTTTTCCACCCTTAGGGGTGGTAATTTTTTTTGAAATTTAAATGGGACCAATCTGGAAGTATACCCTTTCAAACAAAACAAAAATGTCCAAATCGGTTAATAAATGACGGAGTTCTGAGGTAACAAACGTAAAAAAAAACATACAGTCGAATTGAGAACCTCCTCCTTTTTGAAGTCGGTTGAAAAACATAGTAATTCTTAATCTTAAGTTAAGCTTTCACACAATATAATGTTTTTAGCTTTTATTACATACAATAAAAATCACTTCCAATAAATTATTATAAAATAATTGCGTGAATATTATTTTTATAAAACTGTAAGGTCAGATGGCCGGATATCCGACGGCCGAATATTTAGCCTGTTGTTACGATGCATGTTGCGATAAGTTCATATATTATCTGAAGAATTCAGGTGTCACGTGACTTAGTGATTAGCGAAATATAGCTTATTTGCCCAATCACTGCGATCCTTATATTTGGTGGTCGGTTAACTCGAAGCAGAGCCTAAACTCGTCGATGTTTTCCACCTTTCTGTCTTTACATGCCAATTTTGTAATATTTGCCTCAAAGATATTTGTCTCCGGTCCGATACCGGATAGTAACAAAATAAGGTCGAATAGTTGCCGGATATCCGTTTTATCTCTTTTACCTAATCTTTTAGAAGCTTTTATAATTAAACTATTTTATTTATACTAAACCATAGCCCAACTAACGGTAAAAATGTTGTATTACATTTATAACTATTAATCATCTGTAAGTACCCGTTTATCTCCTAAACAGATTAAACGGAGCCTAAATCGGCTAGAAGTGCCATAGGTCATCTTATATATAAAATTTCCATGTCACAATGTTAGTTACCGTACTCCTCCGAAACGGCTTTACCGATTTTTACCAAATTTTATATGCGTATTCAGTAGGTCTGAGAATCGGCTACTATCTATTTTCCATACTCCTAAGTGATAAGGATAAGGGTGGTCCTCCCAGACCCCACCCCAGGGACGAACCCGAGCGGAGCGAGGGTGAGTCGCTAGTTATTATATATTTTTCTCCTACAAATACAATTCAAAAACTGTCCTAATTATACTTAAATCAAATCTTAATGTATGTATATATTATTATTTTAAAAATAAAGCAAAAACGAAAATCCCTTTTCAACTCAAATAAATGAAGTGTAAAAGACACGCCTAACTTGAACTGGTTGTTTGTATGTACTTAGTAGTAATGGTCACGTAGGCGGAAACGTGACTGTGGATCGAATTGTTTTAATTGGCGTTAAGAGGATATCGTCTAATGATGTTTTGGATCGGGACGTACCGGCGTTAAGAACGTATAACGTCGCAAAAAATTGTAGTAAATCGATCTTCTATTAAATTATATTTATTATTTTAAATTATTATTATTATTTAAAATTAATTAAATTATATATTAAATTATATATATGATATAAATTATATATTATATAATTTTTTATAACCGATTTCAAAAACAATATAATAATAATTTGGGAGTACCTATGGGTTTTCGAGGGTTAAACAGCTTTGTTATTTTTTATGAATAAGTTATATTTTAAGCGATGTACCTTTAATTTTTAAGAAAAAAGACCTCCATTTATGAATTAATTATAAAAGTTTTTTTTTGTGGTCAGTGTAGCTTTTTAAAGTTTTTAGTTAAAGGTTATTAAATGAAGAGTATTTTATTCGTAATTGGTTTATATATGTAATTATTGAAAACAATAAGAAAAACAAATAAATAATCTATCTGTTTGTTTGGTTACCGTTTAGATTTGGAATAACTGAACCGATTTTTAATGGGATTTTAGCTATACTCTGGTAGAGTAGACTGTTTTTGAAAGGAAAGGTGTTTCTATCCAATAAAAGAAAAAAACGATGAACCGATGTTAAATAATATAATAATTTATCATAATATTTTTTATTTATTTATCACTATTATTTCAACATTCAACACATTTACGCTAATAGCAACTAATAACTAAGCATCATTGTAAATATTTTTTACAAAGTACGCAACAAACGGAAGCAATAAAAATTTTAATATTATTACTACAAATATTGCTATTATTTCTTCATATCGTAAGTAATAATATGAGATTCTGATATTAGATACATCACTGAATTATTTTTTAATTATATCATTATAATTGTATTTTATAAAAAATATATTTTTATGACTAAGGCGTGAGTAAAACGTTCATCATAATACGACAAGGTCGTGAGGTCTTGCTTGTTAAAGAAAATTAATTATCGATCCAAACACATACTCGTACACGTATTGACGACACATTTGGCTTAGTTTGTAGTGACCCTACTTGCTGTATCAGCGGTCGCGGGCTCGAGTCCCGCTGGGGGCATTCATTTGTGTGATGAGCACGAATGTTTGTACTCCAGTCATGGGTGTTTATGTTTATAATATGTATGTATTTACAGTTATATAATATGTGTAGTGTATCAACTATCAATGCATCTTCGAATGCTTTCTGAAACCAAACTCCCATAAAACAAACAATTCACTGCTGTGTTAAAATAATATTAAAATTAAATATGTTAATCATAACCAATTTAGCAGAAAATATCATAACCAATTTAGCTGAAACTTTGGCAGAATAAGGGCGTATGTATAGTTTTAAACAGCGATTAAATTTTAATGTTACAGTAGTATTGCTCAAAAAGCAATTTGTAGTTGTATTTCTCTGTTCTTTGTTAGTTTAGTCTAAACGCTACTTAATGATATGCTAAGAGCTCGTTATCGGTATGTGCATTGCAAATGATTCAACAATCACCGCGACCGTGAGTATCGCCACTTTTCCAACGTACCAGGCTAATTGATACAGTCTAGAGCTAGCTTTACACCTATTGAACTTTAAGATAACGTTACGAAAATATATCCTTGGAAAGCTTTCACTTCTTACTTTTCTTTAAGATAAGGACATGTATTTCAAAAGAAAAAGTTATTTTATTCTTATAAAGTAAACTTTATAAAATAAAGCTACGGAAGTTTTAAAGAATCATAGAAGATCTCTTAAATTATTTATATTATTCAGGAAAAATACGTATTACTCTAGAAAAGCTAGTAAACTTACTGCTGCTGTCATAAGCGTCTAGTGTTTTGTAATATTTTTCTCGTAAGTAAAAATATAAAAAAAATGTATTAGAAGACTTAAAAATAATATTCTATATCGTATGTTTCGCTACGTCATTTATTATACGTGCGGCTAAGGATTGGAACAACCTGCCTGCGTCGGTGTTTCCGTCCGATTATAATATGGGTGTCTTCAAGGCAAGAGTGAATAGGTGGCTACTGAATTAGTGCGACTTACCATCTACGACTGCGTTACCACTTACCATCAGGTGGAACGTAGTTAAGCACTAATTCTGAATAGTATAAAAAAAAAATGTCTTGAAAAATATTCTACTGTTAGAGAATACTGGATTATATTTTTAGGAAAGATGACTGAGCAACATCACGTCGGATGTGGAATAACTTTAGGGACGTGGATATATGGTCATCATAAGTTTGACGGAATATCTGACACCCATGCCCAGATTGGTCAGTATTACACTTGTCACTGTCACAACCTGAATACAGCTCGTTCACAAATAATTAAACAAGTTTTGAGAAGTTTTTTTCTTTAAAAAATATTTAATCTTTATAATATACATATATGTTATGTAATTAAACGGACTTTTTAATATTGAAATTAAACAATTATTTCTATTTATTGTCACATTAAATAAAATATAAAAATTATTACAGTGAGAAAGCCTACATAAGCTGTGGCATGGCTGCAATGCTTCCGAGTAATGAGATTTTCTTGGACGGACAAGATTGTGTTCGGATATATATGGCGTGTCTGTAAGAGTTGTATGACCAACTGGAACCAGCTTGTATAATATTTATTTACCTCTATCACATTTTACTGAGCTCTCGGTGAAGTAAGTCGTATTTATTAAATAGTAGCAACATTAGTAGTCAAATTCAAGCAATTTTCCCGTCAAATGCTTATATTTAAATAAGCAAAGTGCCTATGTGCATTATGAGTGTACCTATATTTCACTTTATTTGACCACCTTTATAACCGCTATATATATTTACTAATACATAGCACTGTATTTTTAAAAAATATATATTTTATTATCTAATAAGGGATAAAGCAATTTTCGATAAATAAATGATAATGATGATCAGCTTACAAATTTATATTTATGATTATAATAATATAATTTCTGAATTAAGCAGTTAAAATAAACGAATCTTCCCAAGTTTATTGCGTACAAAAGCTCCTATCAGAATTATTTGTAAATATTTCGTTTCCGGCTTAATTGTTTACTGTGACAACGTCAACGCTTTCAAGCCTCTACCAAACCCACTCACAATTGCTTACACTACGTCCTTATATTTTTGGAATATTCAAAATTCTGGCTTTTAAAAATTTCAGTCTTTTTATAAAATATTTTAAAATATTAATACAAGTTCCGAAATGTGCAAAAGTATAAAATAACTAAAATTTTAATGAACAAATGAAAAACCTTTCAAAAGTTTTCATGAAGACAATATTTAAACATTGTACAAAAGAGGATTCATATTTGTGACTTAAAACGTTTTCGGTTTCAACAATGGTATGTAATATTTTAGCGTGTTGCTTACAATCGAGGTTTCGATGTTTTGTCCGATCGACAAAATAATAGGAACAAAAAATATCCAACAATGTACCAGTTTTATTTAAAGTACCATCGAAAGAAAACTTTAAAATAATAATAAAAAAGAATATTACATTTTTATTTTTCGATCATATCAAATTTCATCATACCAAATAAGTATGATTATAATTAAATGAAGATAAAGATCGCTGTAATACCAGAAGAGTTCAAGCTGATCCTGCAGAAGTTGAATAAAAATCAACTTCCTGGAGAAGACAGTGTATTCTCCGAAATATTAAAAAGTACCGCAGAGAAACTAACAGTAACTCTTGAAAAACTTTTTATTAAATATTTATATTTAATAAGAAAGCTAAAAAGTTTTTTTAAAAACAAAGTTTTTGATATTTTCTTAACTTCAAAATGGATGTTCAATCATGTATTTGTTTATTTTTGTGTGTATGTTACGCGATATTTTCCAACGCCAATGGCGAACCGATGTTCGTGAATTCTTAATGAAGACTGGTCCCAAATAAATTTTAAGAAAAACCCGTCCCTAAAGATAGATTTATACTTTAAAAGTGATTTTGGAGATTTTGTATCATTTATTCTATTATTCTGACAGATCTCGTAAATTTTAATGTACTTTTCGTATTACGCTTATACTAAATTAAAACTAAAACTGAGTATTAGAAAGTACTTTCACTACAAAACTAAAAAGCTGTAAATTAAAAAAAAATACAAAAAAAAAATTTAAAAGAAACCCGAAAGCGTAAAAAGCGAATTAAAAAGAAGAGAACAAGTTGACGAAGGAACATAGTATTATGCAGCCGGGGACATACTAATATGTACATGTTTTAGAATAGCTGCATATGTCTCCGACTGCAGAATACCACAGATTAATCTATACTAGTAGGTAATAAAACTATGTTTTTTCGTCAACTAATTCTCTTTTTTTTAGTTCGCTTTTTACGCAGTCGGGTTTTTTTGTAAATATTTTTATCTAGCAATTCAATTTTAACACCTCCAGGTAAATTTCTAAGAAATTAATTAAATTTCTAAGAAATCTATTGTTAACTGTAACGCTGGCGTGTCCGCGGTCGTGGAGGAAATAAGGTGCTTTCGGTTTGAGTATGTAATACAATATAAATTAAGCATTACATATAAACTTAACCTAATATTTGTAGAAACAAGACAGTTCAGTTTGTTTAGTCGCAGATGAAGTTGCTAAAATAACAGATGATCTCACGTTTATAAGCTATATCACACTATCATATTATAAAGGATATGATGTAATTACAATTCGCGATTTGCGAATTTGTATTAGCAAAAAACAAACAAAAAACAAAAAAGTTATGATTAAATATGTTATTAATAAAGTTTAATATACAAGTCATAAATTGTCTACAATTTAATTGTTTTATAGCAAATTATATATTTATAGCAAAGGCAATGGTAGCCCAGTGGTAACGCGCTCGCTTGGGACACCGAGTGAAGCGGGTTCGATTCCCGAGTCTCGCACCTCTTATATTTTCATGTGCGAGTCATTTCTAACATGATATCCACTTGCCTTACTATGAAGATAAACATGGTAAGGAAATCTATATGTCTGAGAGAACCTAGCAAGTTTTCGAAAGACATGTGAAGTCCGCCAACCTGCACTTGGCCAGCGTGGTGTACTATGGCCTGATCCCCCTCGTATTGAAGGGCCGTTCCCAGCAGTGGGAGATTGAAAAGGGCTCATATGTGGTATAAGCTACGAAATATAATTATGTAATTTGTATACAATAAATAAACTTTTATAATATTATGATTTTTCCAAATAGCAACAGGTAAGTAAGTGAATGTTATGTTTTATATTGATATACTTTTGAGGCATAGGATAATATATAGTGTCTATTCATTTCATTATTATGTGTCTATACTCTATTATCATGATCTTTATTATCGTAGGACATTATACGTATGTGTAAGTATATTGCAAATTTATTCCAAATAGTTACTAAAGATGTAAAATTAAACGTCTTCCAAGTAAAGCTTAAATTTAAAAGAAATACTATCAAAATCACAAACAATATAAATATTATTATTAGATAGTAATATTGTGACATTAAGCACCTCATAAAATTACTATGAACTGCAAAAAACGACCCACCGATGTCTCATAAAATGTCAATACAATTTTTATGACATTTATTTACTTATTATTATCGTTTATATTCAACAGTTCATTTTGCTTTTTATTTGTACACAAAATCAGCTGTTATTACTAGTGATAAACATGAAATCTTTGGTTTGAAAGTTCAACATACTATTAAGAAGTAAAGAAGAAAGGTAAAAAAAAAAATATTATATTTACAACTTAATGATACGAATAATATATAGAAATAAAGCATTAAATAACAGAAAATATATTTCAAGACATTAAACCGATATTATAACCGCGATTACCGGTAAAGGAATAACATTGCCGTAATCAAGAAAATTTTATAATTAATCCAATTTCTGTAATTTACCGACAAATTAAGTATGATCGTAATTCTGTTGTAAGACTTCACGAGATCTAGTTACTATCTGTTTCATGATGCTCACACGCTCTCATTTATTTCAACAATTAGCTATACGCAACCTCAGTAGAAGTATAGCAAATCGAATATCGAGAAATTCCTATTGCTACTATTTTATCCTTAACCTTAATAAGCATTGTTAGATCGGTTATATTTTTGATATACGGCGAACGGTTTTGATTTTACTTTTAGGTTGCGCGGGCGCAGGCACGCACTGGTCTTCCGTTCTGCTCAGTGTTTCAACGACAGTGGCTGAGAACGAACTAAGTAACTCGAACGACAATACGCGCTTCTAAATAGCTTGTGAACTGTGGCTATTGAACTTTTGTGCTTTGAGTGTGTGTTTCAGTTTATTCATTTTAAGGTAAGTTTTCTTTATAATATATGCAAATTTATTTTAATTTACGTATTCATTTACATTGTAGGATGTACTATTGTTAAGATAAGTGAGTAGTTTTTTTTTATACAATATAAATAGTTTTAATCAAAAAAATAAAATAAATACGATCAAACTCTTAAAATATTTTTTTGTTATAATTATAACATAAATACTTAAAATTCTAAGTTATTTAATATACAGAATAGAAAAAAAATGTAGAGCCTAATGAGTATAATAATATCAAGTGTTTAATGTTAAAATATTTTATTAAGAAATAAATGTTTAACAATAAACAAAAAAATAATTGTAAAAAGGAAAAATAAAATATAATAAATATTTTGATCAATAAAACTCATAAACACATTGTAACATAATCGGTGTCAATATACGGTACATTAGCTGTCATTAGCATAAAATATTACGTGTTAATAAGACCCGAATTTTATTCATTCATTATTTTGTCTTAAATATAAAATTTACCTGTATTATTTTTTATTTGAAGCACATTTCTCCTTTTTGGGAAGCGTCATTTATATCAATGATATAAAAACGTAACTTTAATATTTAATTTGCATATTGCAACTAGTTCTCAGAAATGAAAGTTTTAGCCATTTTAAATGTACAAAAGAAAGTTTTAATGATTATTTATATAATAAGAACCGATAATAATTAATAAATAAAATAAATATCGTTTATTAATTAATTCAGATAAAATATTGTTTTACATTAATTTAAATTTAAATACATTTCTGTTTAAAATACTATAAATACACTTGAGAATAATAAAAAATATTTTTTATAACACCAGTTTGCCAATAAAATACTATGTATAATAATTGCTACAAGTAACTACAATATTAAGCATTCTTTACGGATGAATATTTATTAAAGCTTAGGTCGCAATAATTATTATCTGTTGAATAAATTATTAAATCAAATTGATCTATTTGCGCCTACAAATGAAAATTTTAATATTATTTTACTTATAAATAACATAATATTAATATTAAATGAATTTTTAAAATTATTTCTATGTACATTTACACGAATTCGGACTAAGTAACAATAGATAGGCAATATGTATTATAAATATAAAGAAATACATCTTATAATAATAATATATACTATATAAACTGGTCAAAATATTTATTGTAAATATTTTAAACTATTAAATACAAAAATGAATCTAGACTTGTTGAAAAACAGTTTGGCAACGTTCAAATTAGCATGCCAGCAACAATCGATAATTTTTTTTCGCCATTTCGTAACATCCGATACGGTTCGCACGAAATATGTAACATCGTTGGGCCATAACGAAAGCCTATTAGTACTGTTCTAAAATGCGCGAAACCGCGGTTGAATAATTTGGATACTGATGGCGAAAAATGAAAGCTAGGGATAATTTTACGCATTAACAATTTTTTTAAATATATTTTTTCTATAAATTAAAATAAGTATAAATAAAAAAAACCTATTATTTTCTAATCGAATAAAATCCAATAATAACATATAATCTTCTCGAAAATATCTGTAGTATAGTTAGATTAACAATCATACCTCAGCACATTTCCAATTTAAGGTAATCATAGTTTCCGTTGATTATCGAGGGTAGCTAATTGTCAGTAATAAATCAAAATGACCCCAATATTGGATATTTCGGAAACTTGCTATATTTCAATTACATTAACAATTTTCAATTATTAAACGGCATTTCTAACAATTTTCTAACGAGATTCAAGAACAATTTACGGTTGCTCGTAGAATGCGAGTTTTCTCTTGGTCTAAATATCCCACGTATAAACAAGAGATGTGAGCACGACCTACTAAAACTACTCTCACTGTCACGAAAGGAAAACTAAATCTAGAGATGGTGTTATGCAATAATAACTAATCAATTTAATTTTACTTGTTTGTTTATGGATTTAAAAAAATTAAATAATATGATTTTTATGATATATAATAGACGGGAAAGAAAAAAATATTCTCTATGGGGTTTTTATTTGATGTAAAAATATAATTATATACATACACAGATACGTAATTATTACTGTAATAATAAAAACAAAACAAAGATTGTCTAAAGGTTACAATTTTTACCTTTGGATAATACTTGTTTGGAATTTTACTTTTTCACAAACATCTCAAGGGAATAAATAGTGAGATCAATAAAATAGAATAAATTAAATACTCTTTCGCATTATATTTTTTATATTTTCGCTTATATATTTATTATACTTTCGTGTTTATCACATTAGAATATAAAAAAATCAAAGCCTTACCTGTAAAATGTAAAGAATATGGTCACTGGACCATATATACGAGAAGGTTATATTACAGAAATTATTCAGTTTATTACATTATTGACAGTGCGGTCAAGCACCTCTTTTACATAGTATATTTGCTCGATTAGTCATAATTAGCATAGACGATTGCCAGCTACAATTTAATTTGTGTGCTGATTTATGACAAGATATTATAGTTTATCGGAACACGTCAGCCTTTGATTGGAATTAATTAGAAAATATACTAACTTATAGGATACCTATATTTTTTAGAATATTATTATTATTATTACAATATATATATATATATATTTATATATATATATATGTGTGTGTATATATATATATATATATATATATATATATATATATATATATATATATATATATATATATATATATTGCAAAAAATCATTTTTTGGTACGTTTGTGTATTTTGTTACTTATTGGAACACGTTATTGGCGTACGTATTGGCTTTTGATTAAAATTAATTAGAAAATATACTGATTCATAAAATACCTTTATAAATCAGTATACCATTTTTTATAAGTATAATTATATTATTTTATAATTATATTTTTAAAGCTGCAAAATAATAAAATATAAATATTGTAAAAAAACACGATTTTTACTTTAGAGTATAATTATAGCTTGTTTAAATCAATTATGGGGCAATTTTGTACTTTAATACAACAGGATTGGATGTTTATTTTTCTTACCAAATTAATCTTAATTAATACAAATATACTTAGTTTGGTTTTTAGAGTGATATTATTTTACAACTTAAACTTACGCTCGTTTCGTAGGTACCTTTTAGTTTTTTTGCGGAACCATAAGTCTTTTTCTAAAATAAATGTAAGTGCTTCGAAGTTACTCCTTATAACGTCAGCTGTCAGTGAAAGTACCGTCAAAATCTGTCCAGCCGTTTCGGAGCTTAGCTGGAACAAACAGACAGACAAAAATGTTAAAAATTATGTATTTTTTATGAGTACCGTATATAATTTCATACACTTGAATTTTAGTTTTCTGTATAGAAAAAAAAATCATTCATTTATATGTAATTCTAAATTTTTGGAAGTAGCTACTTAGCTGATTCATAGAAATATTATCACTAATGTAAACTAATTTATCACAAACACAAAATCAAGTTAAAATAATATCTTACATAATTTTTATTAAAAAACTTTTAGCGAAACTTCCATCGAAACTTAATGAACTATAGCAAATACGTAGCAGGATAGGATATTGTAGTAGCATGATGACATATACTCGTAGCCTATAGCCTTCCTCAATAAACGAGATATCTAATGCGAAAAAATTTATTCAAATCAGTTTAGTAGTTCCTGAGATTAGCGCGTTCAAACCAACAAACAAATAAACAAACAAACAAACTCTGTCTTTTTATGTAGTATTTATTATAATACTATGTCGGTTACACTGACGATTAAACCAACTATGTACGAAAATTCTTAAAGCTTTCAAATAATAACTGATATACCTATATAAAAGGTTACTTTTACATTATTCTCGCGAGGTGCATACCTTAGCGCGATCGTGATTTCTCGAGAGACTGTACTTGTAGGTACACTATACTCAGAAAAATGTCGACTATTATAAAATCTATTCAAGCGAGCTTAGCCCACCTGTGTTTGGAACTAAAGGGAATATAAATAAGCAATATGTTATAATAATTTAAAATATTATAATAACTTATGGAAATTCATAAAAAGTTGTAATTATTAATTAATATTCAGACTTTCATCTATACTAATAACATATTAAATCTATCTAATATTAGAAGCTATCTAATATAACAACATAAACTTTAAAAGCTAAGCATGAATTTTATAGGTATCGATATTTTATTTTATTACGAATCAACGATTATTTATCGATTAGAAAATGACACAGCTCACTTCTTATTCATATCATAATAGCAAATACATAATAGGATTTTAGTTTATTACAGATGGCTGCTGTAAAACGCGCATGATGAATTATTAATATAAATGAACTAGCAGTACCCGCGGCTTCGTCCGCGTTCAATCTTCCGATACAAACATCAGTTTAACAATAATTTAGGTATGGAAGTCTGCCCGATTTTTTGACATTTGATGACTGCTACGCTCCCTTGGGTAGTAGCATGATGATATATAGCCTATAGCCTTCCTCAATGAACGGGCTATCTAATGCAAAAAGATTTTTTTAAATCGGATTAGTGGTTCCTGAGATTAACGCGTTCAAACAAACAAACTGACTTTGTCTTTTTATAATATTAGTATAGATTAGCACAATTATATTATTATAATACTAAATATATTAGTGAAAACTAAAAACAAATACTTAGTAATAAAATAGTTCCAAATTGTATTAGCCAAATAGTGAACTAATTATTTTGTTTCATGAATATTCATAGAGCTGTTAGGCATAAAGGCTATTATTATTGAAGGTAAAATAAAATACAGAGTTATAATTATATTCAATTTTGTAATCAAAGTTTCATATTTTTGCTGTATAGTGATGCCTCAATTACCGCCTGTAATTACATTACCTATTGAGTTTTTTAACGCTATTTTAACATTTCATTAAAGACAAAGACATAAGCCATGATTTTTTAACAAACAGCCTTAAACATAAGAACTTGACAGATTAAAGTTTTTTTTTTCTAAGTCGATCATGTCAATTTTCGCTTTTTAATAATATATTCATTACATTATAATATATTGTTTGTAAAATTATACCTAATACACGAAAAAGTACGTATGATATGCAATTTTATACTTAATTAAAAATCCAACGTTGTTCTGTCCTTATTTCAATTTTCTTAGAGTTCAATCAACAATAACACCTCCAGTTACATTTCTAAGAAATTAATTAAATTTCTCAGAAATCTATTGTTAACTGTAACGCCGGCGTGTTTGCGGTCGTGGAGGGAATAATCAACAATGCTAATAAAATACAAGTCAAACATCCTATAAGAAAACACTTTCAATTATTCTCGATTTCAACACTAGGAGAACCAGAGTCTTCGCTTGCGTTAAACTACAAAAAAAAAACATTTTTTTGGCTTAATGTTGTAAGTAATTAATACAGAAACATCCCCGCTCCCCCGTACGCCCTGTGCCTTCCTGCGTGCCATGCACCAGTGTACCATGCCGAGTAGGATTTTCGAAACCCTATTTGACTCTGTTGGGGAATGATTTTGGAAAAACTGTTATACACTTATCCCATAATTTTAATTCAAAAGTATGTGTACCAACTTTCGAGTCAACCGACCCAGGGAATATAAAGTTTTACATAAATTTCAACCCATTTCACCCTCTTTAGGGGTGATTTCAAAAAACCCTTTCTTAGTGGTATAGGTATATACTTCACAAAGCACACACTCTCCAAATGTCTCTAGGACTAGCGGTTTAGCCTGTGCGCTGACATATCAGTCAGTCAGGACTTAGAATTTCATATTTAAAAAATTATAAAATTCTATACGTTAGAAAAATTAGTTAATAAAAGTATTACATTTATAACAAATACACATATTATAGAGTAAATTTTAAACGAAAAACACAAGTTTATTTTTTAAACCAATGAAGGGTAAAATTGTTATCGTCGGTCTCTCATAAATTTAAGAAATAGTGATATCACAAAGGCCCCCAGTAATTTGTGTGATAAAATTCACGACACATTTCAGATAAATCCTTTTAACATAGGACCTAATGGTATATTTTAGAAAATTTATTCCTTGTCAATAAATTATCCCAATTTTCAAAATATAATAAAATGAATGAATAATTAAAAAGCTTTATCTTTGTTCAAAAATTCTTCTTAATACATTGCTATTATTGCCCAGTGGTAATGAAGCGGGTTCAAATCCCGGGTATTACACCTTGATATTTTCATGTGCGAATCATTTTCTTTTACAACATGATTACCTTACAGTGAAGGAAAACATCGTAAAAAAACCTGTATGTCTGAGAGAACCTACTAATAGTTTTCGAAAGACATGTCACGTCCGCCAACCCGCCTTTGCCCGTTTACATACTATACATACTAGCGTTGCGCATGGCTCCACCCACGTAGTTGATGTATGTGTAACCAGAATAACAGTCTTATCTTATTGTTTCTCATAATAAAAATATAAAATAAAATATTTTGGTTTAAACTTAAGGTAGCGTTTAGACACCATAAAATCGGTGCTGTCACAAAACTGTTCTAAGCTTACCTTACCTTTGAACTATAACTACCTGCCTATCAATGTCATAGGTCAAGTAGTTTTAGAAATTTCGTGTTTAGTGAATAGGTGAATGACCTTTCGCCTTTATATATAAATATGAGTTAAGTAGAAACTACAAACTCCTTTAAACACATGAAGTTGCACGCAAATACTAATTATGTAATAACTTTCACGCGCGAAGAAACTCATATAGCATAAGAAATCTAAATAAATATTACCTTATTAAATAATCTATGTAGTAAAAATTAACAAAATAATCAGTTTAAAAATTGATATAATATTTTATATTGAAATGTCAAAATGTGTAAATCGTGCAGAGTCGCGGAACGCATCGGGTTATAAATGGGCAAGATTTGCAACGTGCTTGTGAAAGTATCCATCCATAACTTATTCTGTACACGCGACCAACGCGCAAACTATAAATTTGGTCTTTCATATACTAACAGAAAAATTGCGGAAATATGAAAATAGCAACATAAAAATATTTTTATTAAACTCTTATTTGCTTACGGCCTATTTAGTAGAGATTTTGTCACGAAAAATGGACCGTAACGGATAATGGTAAAAAATATTAACTTAGCTAGCGTAAAGTGACAATTGTTACAGTATAGTCGTAGATTCGATTTCCAAACAAACTATTACCACCCAACCTTGCCAGAATCTGGTGAAAGAAAATGTTCTGTACATTAATATATTATTTTTCATTCTAATATTTTTCATTCTGTTAAGTCTTTTAAGCGGAAAGATCGCTTGCGTCCATAACGTTCTTAGGCTATTAAACATAAGTCGCACGTAGCGGTATTCTGACGCAACTAATTATACGCGATGCCAGCGTACTACACGAATTGTACGCATAAATATATGAAGTCAAGCGAAAGTTAGACAATGCATATTATTAGGACTTGTGTAAAAAATCGTGACATATTATCATAATTGTAATATAACCCTTAAACATGAGTCAACTGATTACTATTATAAATGCAAAAGGTTGCGTGTGTTTGTGTATGTTTGTTATCTTGTTTTCATCACCCTGACACGGCTGCACTACAGATAGACTATGACCTAGATTAACGCATAGGCTACTGTTAGGCTCCTAGGTACACACCTTTTTTATGTTGGGAAATGTATTACCGCATACCACCCGCATACGTACAGGTTACTTGGGATTCGACGGCTAGAAAAGCCAATACTACCCACCAAAACCCAACAAAACCTCCCCCGTCTTAATGGGGCGTCGCAGGATCACTTACGCACTCAACCACGACGCCCCAACAGCACGTTTGCCGAAGCAGAGCACAACAGGCATGAGGTTGCTCCAACGGTCCACTCTGCTATCAGAGAAATACCAGGAAAAACCCGCGTGGCACACCGCCATGCGAGGTCGGTCAAGTCGTTAGTATAATATTTATAATATTCTCTCTTAATAAAAACGAAAACTTCGGATACTAACAAACTCCTGTAGACAATGATTAAAATTTAGATTATACCGAGTAAGTACTTTTTAAAATATTGATCATTAGAATTTAGTACTGAAGTTAAACAACAGTAACTTTTAAGTACTTAATTACCGGTCTTTGCTACAATATCAAAGTAAATTATTAATACCACTTAAACAGTCTAGTCTAATATAAAGTTTTGAAATATTTAACAATTTATGTTAAAGTCCTGATATACCTTTAGAACACTTATCCTTAACATTACAAGTTTCTAAAGAAACATTAATTAATCTGACTAAAATATTAATCAATTCGCTTTTCGTATATACTTATCTTGACATAAAAAGATAACGCTCGCTCCAAATAAAAGCCAAGTTCCCCGTAAAAAGCAACGAAGATATTTTTAATTATATTTTTCCTAAAAATTACACGATAATTATTAGGTAGGTTTTCATACACATAGATGCATGATTATTATTCAATAGTATTTAGAACACAAAATATTCTATGACATCAAAAGAATACTGTAGACTTACTACAAAAAATTCGTATGAAAATTCTGATAAAGGTTGGAAACTTTATGATGCCTGAATTTATAACTTGTTTATTTATATCTTTCATCGCTTTTAGATTTCAAAAATCTTGAACAAGTTCTAAAAAAAACTGCCGCAAAAAATTAAGCCATACATTGTGCCGAATAACTATGATTAATGCCATAGGTAAATTCTCTTAGAGTATAACTTATATCAATACTATTATTTAGTAGAATTAGTTATATAGATAATCATATATAACTGGCATGTAAATTTTGTAACAATTTATCTTTGTCAGATATCAATAGTTTAATTAATTAGCAATAATAACTTAATTTATTTATTAAGTTATTTATATTAACAAATTGCCGTTTGAATCGATCTTGTTAACATTTTCTATGACTAAACATTACTCTACTTGTTATGGAAATAAAGACAATCACCTACAATCGGTACAACTGTAATTATGTAAAAGGAAACTTCCGAAGCTCAAGTATAAAAAATCCTGCATTGTTGGCCGATATAAAAATGGTGAGTGAATGGTGAGTTTCTCGATTTGAGTGTATTATTTTGTGCATATTATTTATGCGATATTGATTCGTCAATTATTAACCAACTAACAACTCACCCTCGCTCCGCTCGGGTTCGTCCCTAGGGACGTTTTAACAGTTAGTATAGATTTCTCACAGGCGAGATATTTTCCTACAGTAAAAAGTAGTCTACATGTTGACCCGCTATCATCATACCAAATTTCATCAAAATCTGTCTAGTGGTTTTCTCGTGCGGTCACAGACAGACAGACAAAAATTCAAAAAGCTATAGATTCGGCCTCTGTATCAATAATAATGACTATTTCTATAAGATTTTACAAAAAATATTTAATGCACAGATTCGACTCAGTTAGAATTTTATTATATGTATAGATTATTTTAAAGAATAGTTTATTTACCTTAACCAGTGCTGCCATATAACTTACCTAATACTTCAAAAACTAATGATCTAATTAAGGACAATCAGATAAAATCCCTTAAAATAATTTCCAAAGTGAAGTCTATCGAATCTACAAAATAATTTCCATCTTTACTAAAAGGAATCTGAATTTTAAAACTGTTTGCTATATTCACTAAAATAATGTAGAGTCATTTAGATCCACGGGGAGTTTAGTAAAGCAATTTTGTAACTACTTGCCAACTCTACAGAAGTTTATATTGCAATATTTCCCTATAGTCATTATATAAAATTTAAAGGGATTGAATATTCAGTTTTAGCATAACTTCTTTCTGAGTTAGCTGCATTCGTAATGGTTTGGTACCAGTCTGACCGGAGGAAGTCATTGCACCCAAGGTCACTCCTCCCGCCTCATCATGTCCTGAATACTAACTTTTGTACTCACGTTGTTTGGTATCCGGATACCTTTGGATTTATAGACGTTCCATGTAGTAACGGTAAAATTTAAGATTTAAATACTGCAGGTCATAATGTAAATACAATTTCCATACGAGGAATCGATTGAAGAGATTTTTTTATTATTTTAAGAACATGTTATCTAATACCCATGTCTAATTTGAACAAAAAAGCAAGGATAACAAAAAAATAAAATCCTATTAAAACTATATAGATTAACATAACAATAATATCTACTATACATTCACATTTAATCCTTAATAGAAATAATTCAAATAATACCTCTTTAATACCATTGAATAGTAAAAGGCTCTTCTTTAACTACAGATACTGAAATCGACAGCTCAAAAGATTTTCCATAAAGGAGCTATAATTGTAGATAAATAAACTGTCTGTGCCTGTATATGATATAAAAGGTTTATTTTAATAAAATTAATTTTATAATTTTGTTAAATTGCGACATTGAAACATCGTGTCTCGACCATATTGTGTGAATAACAAATTACCTTCGAGGCAGTGTCATATAGCATATTGATAGACCAACTAAGAGGATATTAAATAAAATTATAAATGAACTAGGTAATATTTTGTAAGTATTTATATTCATGTCTAAATATGTACAAAAGTAGATTTAAATGATGCTTGTATATTTTTTTTACATGAATTTTAAATTTAGGAAGTATTTTGGAGACAAAACATTGCGTCATATCTACGTATTACATAGTCAATATTGACCGTTATCTGAATTATATAACATACTAGCGACTCACCCTCTCTCCGCTCGGGTTTGTTGTGATTAGTATAGATTTCTCAGAGATGAGATATTTTCCCACAGTAAAAAGACATTTTCCCGCGGTAAAAAGTATCCTATATGGTGACCCGGATAACCAGCTATCATCATACTAAATTTCATCAAAATCCCTCCAATGGTTTTTCAGTGATGCGGTGACAGACAGACAGAGATAAAATTCTAAAAATTATAGATTCGGCCTCGGTATCGATAATAATGTCTATTTCGATAACATTTTTCAAAAAATATTTAATGTACAGATTCGGCTTAGTTACAATTTTACTAAATGTTTAGATTAGCATTCGCCCGCGGCTCTACCTGCGTAGTTTAAAAATAACGGAATTTTTATACAAATTACTGTCCTCTTTTTTACCTCATTTTCAATGCTTTCTTAACGGATATCTACTCTCTATCACAACCTGCCAATTTTCAAGTTTGGAGCTTTTATATTTCTTGAGATATCGTCATTAATAAGTAAGTGAGTGATATTTTGCTTATGTAAAATATTTTATATATAGATATGTACTTATCAGGAGTTGATAATATTTTTACATATTATGTAATGGATACTTCATTTATACGACAAAGTAAAGTTGCGTTCATTATAATAACTACAGCTACAATGTCAGTATGTGGCCTCGAATCCATGCAGTCATAAAACTATTTATCTATATAGTTAGGTTAATATATAGACAACATCTTACGTTTTAACTAGAGACAGTTTCCAAGTAGAATGGACCGATATGGTCTTTCCGCTCTTGACATTATATGTTGATATGAAGGGAACCTTAGATTTCCACTTACTATATACGAGTATAACGCATCCATAAGGTTATTCTATGTAATACAACATATTTTCTATACAACACCTTATACAAAAATGTGAGAGATATTATAAAAAAATTGAAAAAATAGGTCGATATGAAAAGCAAATATATTAATTTTTGTAGCATTAATTCGTAGCTGAAACAGTACTGCTTTTAACTAAGAGATTATTATGTATATTACAAAAATATACGTCCTTGGAAGTATGTATTTAATTCTATACTCTAAGAGAACATATAAAGATAATTTGAAGTTACAGTTTCACCATTTACTTCTGTACAATTATAATAAATACACATTTGTACAATTTACTCTACATTAACATGTTTAAGTAAAGAACATAAGCATTTTTATTACTCTCCTAACAGTACTACCACAATAAATAGAGCTAGTTTTAACTCTTTATGTAACCTTAAAATTACGTAAAACAACTCTAGATGACATTTTTATTAAAGATAAGATGGGAATGGTCTATTCAAACGGATCTTTTCATTTCCTTACTTCATTATACTTTTAATTCTTTTTTATTGACTTGCTGTTTTAAAAATTAATGCTCTTGCAAGTGATCTTAGATAAATATCCAATCGTATTTATAATTTAATCGCCTACAGGTTGCTTTTATTAAATAAAATGTTGTAATATATACACAGATCTATTTTATTTATTTCATCACTTCTTCTTTAATCTGAAAAGGTTTCTTCGAATCTAACAGAGGTTACTTTCAGTAAATATCTCTAACAATACTGAGTGAAAGATATATGTATTTGATAATAACAGATTTATAAACATCTACAGTCATAATATTAAAAAAAAGACTAAAAATTTGTATAAATCTATTACAAATTTATCTTTATATGTTATTAAATAGTAACATCTGAGCATTAGTATCCGTACGATTGCAAATGCGAGCTTTTAATAAACAGGTTTAGCTGCAAAAGGATTTATTTTGCTTTGAATCTATGTCAAGATCAAGGAGGCTGCAAACACGTTTGTTACTCAGGCATGTTTGCCTACGGATGGCTAGCGTCACTGACCTACAAATACATCAAAATAAACGAAGACAGTTTAGATCAAACATTAAAATGAAAGGCGAAAGCTTTACTTCCACAAGTCACCGTAAACACAAGTTAACACTGATAACATCACAACAAAAAACTTACTTTCTAGATTTTTTACATCATACGTAATTTGTATTCGCATAGTGTTCCTCATAGAAAATACTCCATAATCGAGTCTCGGGAGAATTCAGATACAAAAAATTCTATTACAAGTATAGGTTCAGTTTGGCATACTAATAAAGGAACCGCCAAATTTTGCAAAAAAACCTCATCTAACTTTTAAGAGAACGAAACGTTAAATTACTGTGGATTAAGCTTTCTCGTTGTATTGTTTAACTTTAAATATAAAAATAAGTTTGTTTGAATTTAGTTTGAAAACGATCGGAAGTCGAGAGTACGAAATAATGCAATTCGATACAGTAAGTTCGAGACTTAATCTCAGTTGAGATTACTTGAGCTCTGGACCATCCGTTCTTGGCCCATTACTTAGGGAGTTGGCCTGGCCGTATCATTTTATTTTAGCCTCACGAAACGCGATGAGCTGGAAGCAGCCCGACAACTTTCAAACAAGATGTACAGCAGACTTCAATGTTTTATTTCTTAGAGCTATATTCTTGCTTACCTTTCAATACTTCTCCAGTCTACTTCAGCGAAGAATAGTCTCTTTACATTTTATACATACAATATGAAAAAGCTCAGTTTATATTTTGCTCAATTCTTGTTTATTGTTAGTATAATAAAATTTAATGTTTGACATATATTATAGATCTTAATAAAATATAATAAATAATATGTAGATAAAGATTATAATTTATTCTATTTACGTCTATATAAAAATGTCCCATTCGTTAAAATAAAATCGTCACAGAAGTGTTACAATAAAATATACATACATACATATTTATTTATTTATTTCATTAGCACACATACAATATACATATTTAACATCAACACACTAAATTATATGGAAAGTAACATACTCACTGATATGTATATCAATAACAAGTGTACATAACATTGATAAACAAACATACAGTACAATTATGTATACAACAAAAACTATTGAATTATATATTAACTAACCGAGCTCTTATGTTGTAATATATAAAATTATCGGCTAACAACAACCATTTTGTAATGTATTCATCCAATTATAGCACTCTCTAAACATTCCTGTTAAGCGCAATCCACGCGTGGTGATATATTACACAGAATAAAATGCATCAACAACTAGGCGTAACTAAGCGCGAATTATGAACAAAAATATCTTATTGAGTGTCAGAGACGTCCAATAAAATAACCACTGAATTTAAATAAACATGTGGTACAGTGTGAGTGTATTTAGCAATAGCAGTTCGATTTCAGGCTGATGCAAATGTTAAAAAAACCGTTTTTTAATGCATTTCAAAGTAAATTCAAATTTTAACCTAATATTATGCAATTACAGAAACTAGAGTGCAATAAAAATTACTTGTTATATAAATTAATCTAAATAAATCTATCTACATTTAATGAATGTACTAAACAGTTACATAAGTAATTTATAAGAAGTAATTTAATAGCCATAGGCTAATTTAATTGTGTTTCTTGAAAGCAATAAAAATATTTACTTACAACTTTCACGTGAATGATCATTTAGTCATTGATCGTAGTAATCATGATCACCCGAATCTATTACGTAAATCCGTAAATCTCTTTGCAGATGTAACCACTTTCTTTTTGTAAAACTTGGCTTCGTCTTATAAATATCATTCCACTTTAACACACTTTAAGAACAACAATACGAACCCATCATACACTCCATAAATATTTATGATTTTAAAATTTCTTTTTCAACCTGCCTCCGTAACGTGCAATTATAAACAAAATCTTCTGATGTTATTACGAAATAATTGATAACTTTTAAGTCGACGCAATCAAAAGATACGGTACTTCACTTTGACCTAGAATCATCAAATTTGACAAGAAGCAATGTTTAATAGATACATCACAAGGGACGAATGGAAAAATCCGAAAACTGTTTTGTAGTTACATCACAAAAAATAATAAAAAAAATGAATTTTATACTTATTTTAATGTTTATACTACAGATCCCTCGAAGTGCAAGTCAGACTCGCACTTGTCCGATTTTATTTTTATGTTCATGCAAAGAACATAACTTCTCTTTTCTGTCCTACTTTCTGTCCTTCCGTAACACTTCTACGACTTTAGTGGACGACGTTCAACATAGCACTTATACAAATCAAAAGAAAAAATCCATATTTTTAATACAAAGGTTTATTCAGTGTGAGAATCAAACCTGGGACCTTTAACATCAACTTTTTTGTACTTCTTTTTTATGTAAAAGTAAAAAAGAAAATGCTGAACTTATGATTAACTTAACTAATATTACCAAATAGGAAATAACGCTGTTTGTATCACGATTAAACCTTAAATTTTATTGAAAGGCCAGAATAAACATTGCACCATAGAGACGCACATAAGCTACCTTTTATGCCCCACTTAACATGCGAGCAGAGTCGCGGGCAAAAACTAGTTTTTCAAGTGTTTAATACACTTATAATTAAATAAGAAAAAGTCATAAAACAATTACTTTAATTGTGTAGGTACTAAAGCTCATCAAAACCTTTATGTGAATTATTAATAACTAGCACTGCCCGTGGCTCCGCTCGCGTTCAGATGACCAAATACCAAATTCTTAGGTTTTACATATTAGTACTCTTACATTGCAGTTTTTGTATTTTTTTCTCAGAAATGAGATATTTTCCCGTGGTAAAAAGTATCCTATATGTTGACCCGGATAACCAGCTATCATCATACCAAATTTCATCAAAATCTGTCCAGTGGTTTTCTCGTGATGCGGTAACAGACAAACAGACAAAAATTTTAAAAACTTTAGATTCAGACTCTGTTTCGATAATAATGTCTATTTCAATTAGATTTTCCAAAAAATATTTAATGTACAGATTCGGCTTATTTACAATTTTATTATATGTATAGATAATTAATTGTCATATGCCAGATGTCACTATTTCAAAATCCCAAACGATCTTTACTTACTTAATATGCTATCGCTCCTAAAGTTTATCAGAGATAAAGAAGAGTATTAGGGATCATTAGATCATGGCAGTTGAACAAATAATTTTACATCCCCTCCTTCCCCTCCACAACTATCGACGATTTTTTTAACTTTAATATTAGGTATAAAGTATTTAAAATTTGTATTCCTTAATTGAAAAATTCCATTCTCACAAAGATATTTAATTCAAATGTTGCAAATGCAACACCTAACGCTAGTGCCAGCTATAAACCCTTGGTATGCCTATGAATGCACCAATTACGAGAATTATTGAACCGGTTTTAATGCAATCTACTTTTCTGTGCCTACGTAAAGGTTCTACTTGGTAAAGGTTAAAATATAAAATAAGGTAATATCTTAAATACTTGTGCACATTTTGTACGATTGAGGCCGAAATTAAAATAGCTTAAATAGAAATATAAATGAAGCACTTAAAATGTCTATGAAAACCAATTAGTATAGTCCAAAAATGTAATTTTCGCCACATTTTTGACGAATGGTCTATATTGCAAACTAATATTAACTTTTTTGTTGCATCTATGACCCGTACTAATAATATATTGTACTAGCGACTCTTCCTATATAACATTTCCATGGTCTCAAACTATATTCTTACCAAATTTCATCTAAATCGGTTCAGTAGTTTCGGCGCCTATTCTGTACAAACAAACAAAAAATGAAATCTTTCCTCTTTATAATATTAGTATAGATTAATACAGTATGCTATTCTAGACAGTTCCGTTAATTTTTAATATATAATTTTAATTTCTAAATTATAAATTAAATTTAGTTTAGCAAAACACTAGATTTTTTACGCATATTACGTTATTAACGTTAACTAAACAACATTTTAACAACATTTTAATTACGTGCGAGATTTTCTAACAAAATCAAAGAGCCGTGAATAAGCAACTGTATGCGACAAGTTCTGATGACTTTCCATTTGCTATAGCAATTTCCTTTCTATAAAGTATTAATATTTTCTAACAGATTACTAGATATTTAATATAAAAAAGACATTTATCAATTATAAGATATTTATAAATACAATAAATTTATTCATTCCATATTTATTTATATGTACTTATAAGTATCGTGTTACCCATCCCTCCTTACTTAGTATCCTGTATATTTACTAGCAACTCAACCTCGCTTCGCTCGGGTTCGTCTCTAGGTACGTTTTAACAGTTAGTATGAAATAGAAATCTTTGAATTTCTCCGTTATTCTGTACTATAATATGCATGTAAACTTAAACCTTCCTCTTGAATCGCTCTATCTATTAAAAAAACCACATCAAAACCCGTTGCGTAGCTTTAAAGATCTAAGCATACATAGGGACAGACAGACAGTGGAAAACGACTTTGTTTTATACTATGTAGTGATTACTTATAATCATAGTTTATCTGTGAAATAAATCTCATCCAAATCAATGCAGCCGTTTTAGCGTTTATGAGTAATATCATACACACACATACAAACTTTCTAATTATAATAGTTGCTCCATTAGTTTTAGACATGTAATTTTCTTTCTCTATAGATTATATATTATTAACATAAAACGTAATATTTATGTTAAATCGATGTCTTTGAGGTAATTTTCTTGTAAAGAGTAAGTTATGCGCGAGTGAGTGCGTCTTGTTCCGGCCAAGACTTTCCAGAGAAAGCGACGGTATGTTTTGTTTTTAAAACTAAAAGTATGCAATTATATATATTATTTAATGTGTTTAAATGATTTTTATGATTTTATTTATATCTATTTTGTTTACATAATTAATTGACTCTTCACAATAAATTTATAAAATTATTTTTATGAGTTTTATGATTTAGTGAAAGGTAGTCATTTGCAATATATATGCACAAAGGTTAAGTTGTTAATATATTAATATGATAATTGTCACTCTTCTGTTTTTCGCATCCATTTTGTAATAATTGCCAAAAAGACACCTGCTACAGGCTGTTACGGCGTTCGGCGTATCAAACATTACTTTTTTTTACGTTGGGAAATGCATTTACGCACGAAGTGTGGGACTCACCGGCAATTTATAATTTAACTTACACTATTTATAATTTAAGTTTGCTTATTTCCTTTTAATTTTTATTTTGTGGAATATTACTATAGACGTTTGAACCCATTCCATTAGTTAAAAACCGCGAGCTGCAAATTCATTTTAGACACTTGCTAATTAAAAACAAGGACCTTAATTTCAGCTATTTGTTTAAATTAATGAAAATTGTACTAAGCGTTAAAATAATTTATATAAATAACAATAAAGTTATTTTGAGATCATGTAACTCGAATAACATTACAATAAAACAAATTACATTTAACAAAGTTCGTAGTAAATGATAGAGCGATGTGCGTGAGAAATCTGCTAAAATACTAATATTTCATGGAAAATATCATCTCCATACATGGTATAAAGATTTCAACGGATATTAATCATCATTTAATCTATGTATGTAATTATTTTATATGGAGGTCGATATCTGCTTAATTTATCTACAATTTGGTTAGCTATTAAATCGTCAGTATAATAAACAATGTTTAATATGTAAAAAATCATAATTTGAAATTATTAAAAGTAGTTAGTTCCCGTGGCTCCACTCGCAAATTTTTTTTGTGTATAATATCTAGTATGGATCGAAATGTGATGTTAGATGGTCTATAAACTCTCTCAATAAATAGGCTAGAAAATGTAATAAGAATTTTTCAAATCTGGCAGATATTTTTGGAGATAAGCGCGTTTAAACAAACAATCACTTTAGCTTGACAATATTATATGATTTTTAGGATGATTTTTTCAAGGATTGAAATACATACTAATATATATATATATATATATATATATATATATATATATATATAGATATATACAGGCATGGGGATTAAACATAGCTGTTACGGAGAATTTCTTGACAGAAAAACTCAATAACTAAACTTAACCCGACCCTGGATACGAACCTAGGATCACCGGTTCTGCTAGGCACTAGACAACCAAGGCAGTTAAAAAAGATTATACAAAATTTTTACGACACCATAATTTTACTTTTAAAAATTATAATCATTGTAATGATTTTTTTGTAGGTAAGTATAGAAATATCTGCAAGTATTATTTTCTACTAAAGTGGACTTAAATTTGAATTCAATTCGAGCTATTTTCAAATAGCGTGAACGATGTTACCGATGTCCAGCGACCGTCCTAAATGCATTGCAATTACTGACTCTTTGGCAACTCTAAACTGGAAACTAGATCTACTTAACAAATACAAACATAAAAGTGAATCGTTGTCCGCCCGCTGTTAGATATTTAAATAGGTACTATTCTGCTATATTTCTGTGCCAAGGATGTTGAGAATAGGTTAGTTAATATTAAGTTAATTTTTTAAATTATAAGTTTTACTTACTGACTAATTTTTAACTAAACTGACTGATTTTTGATCTAATATACTAAAAAAAAATTGTTCATAAGTAATATAGCTTATTATTAGCAAAAGCGAGGAACCAACGGATATATATGTAGTGAAATTTTAAGGATACCGTTTTAGTCATTTGACCACGGAACCCTACAAAATGGGCATGAACAAATATTAGTACCGAAATGGCATTTAAAAGCTCGTAGCTATTTTAAATAAACACAGAGAAAGCGTGACGAAGTCATTAAACCGACTGCCCTTTAATTACGGACACCATGACCGTCGCCATCAATTACATAACTATGTCAGATAAAACAAATTATCTAAATAATTATAAGTTATGTCATCTCTAATGACTGCTTACTGCTATTGATGTTAAGCATGACTTGATTCGACCAATCTCCTTCGTGTCTTCTGCATTTTATGTGACATTGGCGTAATATATACTCAACTGACACGCTTTGAAGCCATTAACAAGAAAATTGAATTAATGACCCAATTGTGTAAAAGAGATATTATCTTTGTAAAATTGCCAATATCCTTCCTATTTTATTTTATTCTAAGCTCGTGCAGTATTATTAAAGTATTATATATGTGGATCTAAGAATCTTAATAAAATTAAAAAAAATCAGCAATATGAGCACCATGTCACACTGAATCAGGATATTTAAAGGTAATGCGATATGATAAAAAAAATTCAAATAAGCTTTCCCATAATTTTCATACAAAAATCTTTACCTCGAAATATCTCGGTAATTTAGAACCTTAGTAGTACCATCTTACTATCTATATAACAATTTTATTGTTCGCCGCTCCCTTTGCCAACAATTGCACTTAAAAATTAGTTGGGATAAAAGGGTATAAAAATTATTGATATTTTCCATTGTACGTGTTTCATTTTATAATTTGTCATGTAACTTAAAGCCTTTGATCCCTATTATACTCATATGCAGTAAACTTAAAATTACGCATGCGCGCTTACAATTTTCTATAATAGCAATAGTACCATGACCCAAATTGACTGTCAGTAGTCCTTTAAACGGTTATTGAAGGTATTGTGGTATTGATTCTACGATGATTAGTGTCATTATAATCAAACTTTGCTTCGTGTCATCATTCGCTTCCATGGGATTTATTTAGTTTTTCCATCTCTTATACAATAATTATACTGACGATTACAAATCTGATGCAAATCATGGCTGGCAGTTGTGTAACTGATGGTACGAGTAACTTTGCGGTAAATCGATCTAGATCTCTCTCTGTTGGATCAACGTACGCATCTACGCAATGGGAATACATAAACTTATTCTTACGCATTCGCTGTCACTAAAGTGAGTATGGTAGTCTGATGAAGCATTCATTTGGTGCTATGACAATAATGAATGGCAAGGGTAATTTAACTCAGTTCTTTGGTGACAAAACAGTTTGAATTGTAATCCTTATTATTAAAATAAACTAAATTTTAAAATAAAAGCTATTAATTCTAAAGTTGTATATAGAATTCTAACTTATTAGTTTAATTTGTTTAGCTTTAAATTTATCTTTCTAGGTAAATAAAAAATGACAGGGTGTTCGTTGGTAAGTGCACTTGAGAACAATTGAACTGATTTGACTATTTTTTTTAAAATGTTAGTAATGTACCAAGTAAGGTTTTTTGAAAAATTATATATGAATTTAAAAATTCCAAATCCCACCACACATCATCAAAAAGACAAAAATGACGGTTTTTGGAAGAGCTAGTAAAAAATATATACATATATATGTACATATAAAGAGGTTTTTTTATTCTACATTATAAAATATTCCTTTAACTCGTGCAGAGTTTATCTTTCTTAGATTCGCATGTCGGTACATTAGTGGCAGACTGGGCAATAACGTGTGTCGCTCTCTCTGGCATCATTCCGGCACCATTCAAGCGACATGTCGAGCCGCTTTCTTTTGCACACTATCGGAAGAATCTCGAAACGTATAGGAAATACTTATATATATAAATACAATATATTATATCTGTAAAAAGCGCTGTTGAAGTTTATGTTGTATATCTTTTTAGTAAGTAAAATATATGTTAGTTCGTGAACCTCAGTAAAAAAATTAAAAATTCTTAAATGTAATCATTTAATTTTATAATGACATTAATTTATTAGTGTTATTGTATAGTTCTGGACTACTTTTTAATTATAAGCAATTGCATAAATAATAAATTTTAAGTTAAATTTTACAGCCATGATATTGTCAAAATGCAAGGGATGTATAAAGAATATTATGATCCTTTCGTTGGTTATCTTTATGGGTGCTAAAACAAAAGAAACAAAGCCTTGAATTCTCGAATATTATATAACAAGCTGTCCATTATAAAATCATCAAAGTGGGATTACAGCATCGTCAATTATATTACGTTGTTGTCAATTTACGTGTATTATTAAACGTGCAAAACAATCTGAGGTCACAAAAACAACTTAATCATCTAATAAAATAAATTGAATAAATATTTTATACGTATATGCCTTATCCTTGGTCTGAGTGGTTGAATAGTTGCGATACAGTGCTAAATAAATGAAAATTATTTTTTTCTGTATATTTATACAGAAAAAAATAATTTCAATTATTATTATGTTATAAGAATATCATCGTCTTCTTTTCTTTTATGAAATCAAGCTTTAATTTTAATTTCGCACGTACGACCCTCTATATATTAAAAAGTTTTAGGCTAAAAAGAAAGCTGTATGTGAAAAATTATCAAGATATTTACCTGTTTAATACACACATAATAATTAATCTATACATATAATAAAACTCCAAGTCGAATCTGTACACTAAATATTTTTTTTAAATCCTATTGAAATGGTCATTATATAATATATATTGACATAGAGGCCGTATCTATAGTTTTTTGTCTGCCTGGGAACGCATCGAGAGAAAACCACTCTACAGATTTTGATGAAATTTAGTATTTATTATGATGAGATGACCAGGGTCAACATTTGGGAAATTTTTACTGCGGAAAAATATCTTATCTCTGAGAAATCTATAATACTATCGGTTAAAACATACCTTGGGACGAACCGAGTGTGAGTGGCTTGTTAAAAATATGCAGAACGTTTGACAAACCACAGGCCATTAAATGATTACTGTCATTCAGGATGTGTGCATTTCCTAGTTACATGTGTAAATGTCGACCCAGAAAATTATCGCATTCCGTTATATCACCAGTGATTTATATACCTCCCATGTTTTATTTATCATGTTAAATTTTTCAAATTATACGTTCAACAAGTCTATGAGAATTTATAATATTATGCACCTTTGTGCTGTTTATTGATGACTTAATATTAACGTAATTTATGCACAATTAATAATCTATAATTATTTTTACGAAATATTCTACAAAAACAGTTTTTATTAATAATTTATAACAATGAAATATTTTATAAGGAAAATGCCAATGCAATTAAATTTTATAATGATGACAGATATGTAAGCTTTAAGTATAGTTTGTAAGCTCTCTAGAATGTTCATTAATAACATAAGCCCACTTCAGTAAATACATACATTAAATCTGCCTATTTAATACATCTTAGATTTTATAACATGTTTTATTTAATATACCGTTCAAAATGTCAATTTATATAAAGGAATTTTATGTAATAGAAAATTTGTAAAATAATACTTATACATTTTAATTAATACGTGTATATCGGTTATATTGTGCATTTTTGTCATTGCAAGTTGGCTCTCACGTCATAATTTTAACCTCATGTTTAGGTCGTATCACATAACCTTGCACTAGAATTACTAAACAAAAACCTCATACGACATGCACCTTATGACATTGCTTTAATTGATTGCCCTTAAAAGTCACTTGAACAGTCACGGTGAATTCTAAAGTATATAATTTTACATGGGCCATATAATTGTTATAGAATAAAGATTACATTATTTTTTTCTATCACTTTTAAAAAGAGTTATAACATCAAAAGTACGAAGATTCTACATGCGTTCCATTCAATAATTGTAGTAGCAACTTATATAAAATTATAAATAAAGTCCAAATTATCACTTCTCCTGCTACATGTGACCTCACTATTTACAACTGTCCTAAAAAATACCTCGATGCAAAATTTTATTTATACGTATAAGTATAATACTAGTACATTATAATAGAACATTGTGAGATAAAACACTTAACACTCTATCTATATAACCTCTGTCTATTATACCCATTATGTAAAAAAGAAGGCACAAAAACGACCCCACATATGAAGCGTGAGGTCACGTCACGCTGCGCACGCGCAACGTTAAGTAATACCTTTATTAAAGCAGTCGTGACAGTACAGGCTTCCTCGTAGCTGATATACTATAAATATGATATCATGATAATAGTTTTTTACTGAATGAAATACTGCAAGGTTAACATACCTATACATCAAAACAAAAAAAAAATATGTAGATAACGCTTTCAACTCCACATATGTATATACCTACATCGAAATTAAATTCACTTCATACTTGCGTGTCTACTTCACGATTTATTATTTGTTTATTTTTAAACTTATATTTATTTATTAACTATTAGTCACGCAGTTTATTAATTGTGGGTTATTTAATGTTCTCAAATCCGATCTGTCTAAACTTAACGTTACAAGGACAGCAATTTCTATAAATGCCTGCAGAATACGAAAAATTCATTCTAAATTAGATTTATAAGCAGAATTTTCCATAACAATTGCCGTCGACAGGTGGGCAAGGAAATAAATCGTGGAGTTTTATCGTTAGCGCCAGGGATGCTGGACTGGTCCACGTAATAATTTCAATCCGTACCTGCGTCGGAACTTCAAAACGGGCAAACTTGAAGCTATTATGTTTTAATTTGACTCACGGGAACAAATAATACGCTATCGAGTATAAGTAATTGGAGTTACTTCAGGTAAAACTTAATGAATCAACGCAAAGATCCCTCTGTTTCTCGAGCAATAAGATACGAAATTCTCATTAAAATTTTGTGAGAAACTGAAACTCTGATTCGGATTCCTATTCCTTCAGGACTCCATTCAATTGCCTTTTGAAACTAAATTGCAAGTTTTAACGAATTACTATGACAATAAGGTATTGAATATTAAAGTCTGGATTCGAATTCAATTAAATTTGATGGAATGTTAAGATCGTGCGAGTGGAAAATATGGACATGATAAAGATAATAAATTAACATTACAACGTTATATTTAGAAATATGTTAATAGTTAGTACTATAGGGACGCGAACGTTGATAATATCTTTGATGTCAAATCCACACGAGTGTATAAATTAGCCTATCTCCATTACCAAATACGAGTTCTAAATGCCTAAATAATTACCTTTGTAATGTTATTACTAAGTCAGTTAAATAAACATTCAATATTTAAATTATGTAGAGATTAATTTCAAAACTATATTTAAATTTAAATAAAGCCAATAATTATGTAATAAATCACGATACCAACAAAAAATAATTATACTGTTATTTAACCCCTTAATAGTTAATTAAAAAATATGTATGTACTTTAAAATATTTATTTAAATGTTAACAATTTAAAATGTTAGTAATATTGTAATTAAGTACAATTTATAGAACCTAAGTAAGAGTAGCACAAGGTATTACCACGATAACTGCAGTAATATATCCTTATAAAGCAAGTGTTATTCTAGTTGTAAAACCTCGCCCAAACAGGTGCTACAGGAAGGGCCCGGACGGAACACGTTAAGAATGTTTGACGTGTACGTACATACGTAACAGATTCAATCATGGCCTTTATAGGGCTTTTACTATTATTATTGTAAATACAATGTAATTTTATATATTTTATCCATTCAATTTTCTTTTAGGTAAATGATTTTTACGCGACTGCGGCGAAGCCCAAAGGAGGTTTTTTTTCTCTGTAGTATATGTCCGATCCTATGTTCCCTCGTATTTACTAGACGGTATGACCGAGTTTAATTATTCATTTCATAAAATTATTATACTATATCTAGACAAAATTATATAAAATGAAAGTCGAATCTGTACATTAAATATTTTTTGGAAAATATTATTGTAATTGTATTCAGCCCTTTTTAACGTACCACTGCAGTGCACGGGCCTCCCTTCAACACGACGGGGATCAGGCCATAGTCCACCACGCTGGCCAAGTGCGGGTTGGTGGACTTCACATATCTTTCGATTTCGAAAACTTGCTAGGTTTTCTCAAACATGCAGGTTTCCTCATGAAGTTTTCCTTCACCGTAAGGCAAGTGGTAATCATGTTAGAATTGATTCACACATGAAAATATCAGAGGGGGCGAAACCCGGAATTTGATCCCGCTTCACACGGTTTCCCAAGCGAGCCTGTAACCACTGGGCTCCCACTGCCTGTCAAGTTTAGATATTAATTAATATTAAACTGGACATTAATATTTACAATCTTACTAACTCTACTCAAGAGTCTCTTAAAACCATTAATCCGACAATTACAAGGAATGTTACATATAATTGTGTGAAAAGATAACTTATCAAAACGTATGACGTAGATCAAATCTTATTTCTACTAAGTACCTATGACGTAGATCATTTGTATATATTATGTTGCATAGAGTGGAATATCGTTCTACAAGATGTTACACCCTTGAGGGATATTAATCATACTCATACCTCAAAAGTTTAGAACTATGAAGTTTGATCAAAGCGGTCTTCTCAATACGCAATATATTATTCGACTAAAACTAAAGGTTAAAAATTAATTATTACGAAATCGGTGTACTAAGAATCGTTAAACACTAATGCCCGATTTCACCAACAACCCATAAGCTACCACCTACATATGGGATCCCTAGCTTAAAAGTCCCCTAAATTAAATTTCGTTTTACGATCGTCTTT
Source organism: Brenthis hecate (assembly GCA_951806755.1). NCBI lineage: Eukaryota > Metazoa > Arthropoda > Insecta > Lepidoptera > Nymphalidae > Brenthis > Brenthis hecate. The sequence continues at coordinate 5,285,423 of OX638263.1, forward strand.
AAGCCCATATTTCGAGCACCTAAATTTAGGGGGCATATTAATATTTAGACCCCTAACTGTCGGTGAAACAGAAAAAGCCCCCTAACAGCCCCCTAACCATGCTTAGGGGATCCCTTAAACTTAGGTGACGTTGGTGAAATCGGGCTATGACGTGCAGTACTAAGATGCTAGTTTTTGCTCGCGTGGTAGATATGTCAATAAACAGAATAACGTGTTTAGGCCTAATATAAGCACAAACACACATTACGACCGAAAATTAAGCAAGTCAAACTAAATAAATACGAGTATATTATAATTAACAAAAGCGATCCATATATTTTAAACGTGAACAGAAAAAGTTTGAGACTGACCGATTTGCGGGCGGCAGGTGAGACGTTCGTTTTCATCCTAACTTGTATTATGCTAATCAACTTCTCTGACTTTTCAAATAGAATAAATTTTAATTTCTTCTCTCTCGTCCCTCCGTTTAGAAGTTTCTTTTTACTGAATAGACCTTACTGATTAATTTTCGAAACTCATTCTCATTTTCATTGAATCAAGCAAGTTTAATTAACAATAAGCTTAAGTGTCGCGACTTTGCCAACTTTAATTAAAACAAACTCATGCTTGACCCCTTAATTTCGTATTTCGTATATTTAACTTTAGTTTATAAAATCATTTATTTCATTCATTCAGACAAGTCCATATACTATAATAATAAACGTATGAATATCACACATTAAAATATTTTTCTATGAAAATTTCCGACATTTTTTCTTAATTATGGGCAATGTTAGTTAAAAAGCAGCGTGACTTATTAATTTAATGCTTTCACTTATATTTACGATTACAGCAGATAATAATGCAACTGGTTATGGTTCGATGCGGTTTATTAAAGATAATAATCCGATTCATTTAAGTTATTACAAGTAATTTTCACATTAGTGAAATTAGCGTATCGGCCCTATGATAATATTCTCTGCAAGCCAAATCTATACATATAATAAAATTGTAACTAAGCCGAATCTATACATTAAATATTTTTTGGAAAATCTTATTGAAATAAACATTATTATCGATACAGAGGCCGAATCTATAGTTTTTAGAATTTTTGTCTATCTGTTACCGCATCACAGAAAAACCACTAGAGGGATTTTGATGAAATTTGGTATGGTAATAGCTGGTTATCCGCGTTACCATATAGAATACTTTTTACTCTGGGACAATATTTCATTTCTGAGAAACAATACAAAAACTGCAATGTAAGAGTATACTAATATGTAAAACCTAAGATGTTACGTAGTTGTAATGCTAGTTTAAAATATGTACGTGTAAGTACTATGTGATAACAATTATAATAGGAAAAAAAATTTTTTCTTTCAATTAAACAAAAAAAAAACACGTCAGAAATATTACCTACCGATTTCTTCACCTTAACATTTAAAGAACTGATTCGGTGGACACCTATAAGAACATATATTACATAATTACAATATTATACTTATGTATTGGAAATATCAACGTTTTTGCTACTATATTTTAAACATATTATATGATTCCGACCTAATGACAAGAGCATATCATTATGCGACTCTCTCTTTGAACTTTAACCGAAGTATCATTAAATTTACGCAACACATAATTTTGAAATATTTAATTTATATTAAAAATAGTAATCACATGTAAATTAACTTGCATTTCCTTATTTAAAATTATAATACTTCGTGGTCAAAGGTTGTGGTTTGGTTTACTTTTTGTTACATAAATTAAAGAAACAAAATGTCTAGACGTTTTTATTTTGAAATATTTAAAATAATGTTATGTAAAACTATACTTATCATGCTATGATTCCATTTGATAAAATTACAATATCTCGACTATCCATACTAATATTATAAATGTGAAAGTTTGTTTGTTTGTTTGTTTGTTTGTTTGTCCTTTTTTCACGTCGAAACGGAGTAACGATTGACATGATTTTTTGTGTGGAGATAGTTGAAGGGCTGGAGAGTGATATACGCTTCTTTTTACCGCGGGATAATATCTAATTCTCACGGGAAAACACGTTATAATACAATCCAAAAAAATGTTTATAATCAGAATTACTTGAAACTTGGTATTAGTGTCCTTGAATAAAATTAAATAAATACGTGTTTTGGCATTTTTCGAAATTCATAGTATAAAGGGGGTTAAATAGGGGATGAAAGTTTGTATGAAACTACCTTTTTAGAGACTTTTTTTAGTTTTAGCGGGTTCTGCTAGTACTAAATACTTTGAAATTTTCATAATGAAGTCGTATTTTTCGCTTACCGATGTTAATGAAACTATAATTTACCTGCTACAATATACACCAATATGATATAATAGTTATAAATTCCAATAACGTAATAAATTGATGCACTTTGTGCTAAATATGCATATTAATTTGAACATTATTTGTAATTACGGCGACACTCGCTGCGGTTAGCTCTGCCACGAGCTGTGGCTGAATAATGCAACTTCGCTATGCAATACTTCGTATTCATTCACATTCTATTAATACAAAGGTATACGGGACGCTATTATGTATAAATTCTGTTTTCAAATTAATATTTTACATACTCCTAAAAAAATTAGAAATACTAAAAAAAACTAGAAATATCATAGGTTTTTATAGAATACTAGCAACTCACCCTCGCTTCGTTTGAGTTCGTCCCTAGCTTGATTCCCAATACAAATTGTCATCTTCATTTTCACCCCCTTTAGGGATGATTTCCGGGATAAAAGTCATCCTATGTCCTTCCCAGGGTCTCGAACTATCTTTTTAACAAATTTCATCTAAATCGGTTCAGTAGATCAGAGATTACCCCCTACAATGTAACAAACTCACAAAAGTTACCTCTTTATAATATTAGTATAAATAGCTTTTGTTCTATATACCACTTATTGTATAGATACCAAAACAGTCTAATAGAGCCTAAGAATATATCGATAAGCTAATAACCTTTACAACAGCTTTCGCAAGTACTTTAAATTATACCCGTAAAGTATTTGTAACGCAAAATTATTAAATTACAAGGAGTGTAAAGGATAAATACTTAGTAAGGTTATAAAAGTATAGTGTTAATGTTTTATTGAAGTTATATTTCTTTTTGCACAGTTTGGAAAAAAACTATGAGAGTAAAATTTTTACGAAGCGCGCGCACACCGACAGCCAAAAAGCGACATGATAAAGTAAGTTAAATGCAACATGATGAAGTTAGCTGCATTCCTTCTACAAATAGAGTAGATAGTTATGTCCGTATATAAGAACACACAAACACGTTTTTTATTTCTTGACACGAAATTTATTAAATCTCAACTTTTTTACTATCAATATGACTCACACATACATAAATATCATTACAGCTAGCCAAATATATTCATACAATCATTTAAATAAAATAATTAACCTGTACTTTATAAACATTGTATGCATCTTTTTTTGCTTCTATCTGTAAAGAAAACTTCGCTTGTGTTTATTAAAGCTTCATATTTTATCTGTTTCTTGTAGGATGTAATTCTAAATCTAATTTCCCGCGTCAACTGCGATCAGGGTGAAAAAAGTTATAACGCGATTAGGGAGTAGAGCAAAGAAACAGATTATAAATCTTTGTGAGATCGAGAAGGCCTTTCACTGTTGATTGTTTTTTTATCTGTATCACGTCTAAAAGTTTAATTTTCTTCTAATGTTTTTTTCTGCGTTGTTTTTATTATAGCTGGTATATTTTTTATTATAAATCCCAATTTAAAATAAATTAAAAATAATCACTATATTATTTAAAAAACATACTGGATAAAAGTACAAATACAGATAAAAATAAATTCATATAAAAAAATTAAATACTTGGAATGTAAGTAATCTTATTATCATTACATTACATTTGACGACTTCGCAATATGTTTGTATTTAACAAAGAATTACTTCTCGAAAACTTTAATTTTTCAAATGTCTTTTTGGGGTCATGTAGGTAATATTTTGTATTAATATTATTTCTTTATAATGTTAAATCAGAATCTATTTTCATATTTACTTTAAAAAAATACTAAACCAGCTCAATAAGGATGTTATTATAGTAAGCATTGAGGTGAAGTAAAACTATTTTTGTCCAAACTTAAAGGATGAGTCAGATTTCATACAAATGTTAAGTTATCAATTTGAAGCCGAGTCACGTACAAACAAACTTGCTATTGCCTAGATTTATAATTGTATGTTGTTGTGGCGGTAACAAATTTTAGTCTATGTTCATCTGAAAAAAAAAATCTCGTCGCTTACTTCCTATAAAATATATTTAGTTTATATCAACTATTTTAAGGGCGTCTCAAATTAACATAGTGTATATAGTGTAGTGTATACTTATATTTATTAAACACAGTTGCAATGAGCAAGTATTTTTAATTCATATTTTTTTAAATTAATAAAATCCTTACCATTTCAAATGATTTCCATAATATACAATGAAATCGCTTCCGCTGTCTGTTCGCTTAGATCTTTTAAACTACTCAACGGATTTTAATGCAGTTTTCAACAATAGATAGAGTGATTCAAGAGAAAGGTTTATATGAATAATACATGCATATTATAATACAGGAAAGCTGAGAAATTCAAAAAATTGTATTTCATGCTAACCGTTAAATCGTACCGTAAACGTAGTATGAGTATAAATGCTGTAATTAATAATTAATATTTTACTTTTCAGATAATAACAATCAGCGCACTAAAATCAACTAAGGTAAGCGAGCACTAATCGATAAGTCAACAATTACTTAAACTAAATTTAACACTAACATAAAAACCTTTATTATGCACTTAAGTTTGATAGCTAATGAAATATTAGATGGCCTGTCAAAAATAATTGATGCCACGTGCTCCACCAAGTCAAAAACCGCAAAATCTTTCGGTTATTGGTCTAATAAAATATTAAGTTACAAGTTCTAAGTATGAGGGACAGTTTAATCTACGAGGATAAATTGATAAATGTAATTCGGACTAAATGCACGGAGGCTTAGTAGCTACGTAGCTTGCATAGTCCAAGTTCGTAGATTCAATGTCCAGGTGATGAAAAAGTTTACATTAAGAAAGGTGTTTGGATGATGCAATAATTTATCATTTTCGAATAAGTTAAAAGAGAATGGTTTGTTATAAAAGCAGTTTGTTTCAAATTTATTGTTGAAATGTTATAAAAATTAAAAATGTAATATTTTCCACTGTCATTTAGTTCCAATTCTAATTTCACCCCTCCGACCCATTAGGGACCAGGATTAATACTAGCCTATATCCTTCTTCATACTATTTACCATAAAAACGCCTAAATGGCATAATTAATGGAAGCTGTAAAGCGGCAAACGATAATTAGTAAAAACGAATGATATCTTTCGAAATATCGCAAATAATGTTTTAAATATCATATACTCGTATGTATTTTAATTGTAATTTCACATATTTGGAAGGATCCGACGGTAACGTAGCCCCTTTCAATTACTCTACCATATTTATATCCTGATGTATGAAGGTACAGCCTCAGGTTAGGAAGTGAGGTGGGTGTCCCAGTTAGATTAACTCGCATGTCTTATTAAGTTTAGCTCTGGCAGGAAACTATCGACCCTGGGCGCCGGCGGCCGTCGGAAATCAAACTAATCGATTTTCATTTCGCCGACAGGAAATTAAATCCTTTGAGAGTCGTTCCGATAACGGATTTCAACTAAGCACGACACGTGTTCGAACGTTTAAACGTTTGATCGAAACGTAAAAAATTTAATATGATCGGGGAACCTTTATTAAATTTCTCGTGAATCTAAATCGGGGATTTACGTCAAATTGAATTTCATATTTATTTTGCCTTTCGTATTCGTTCGTGCCTTCGCTTGCATCGCTCATCGGATCTATCAACTAGATTTCATTTATACGATTTATTGAGCTTATTATTATTGCTAAAATTTTATATAAAAATTAACATGTCAAAACTTAATAAAATGTTATAATAAGCTTTACAATCCTTGCATTATGTAGTAGGGAGAATCAGTATTTGTTGGTTTCTTGATTTATCCTTTTTTTTCCTTAGCACCAGAACAATGAATAATTTCTGAACTCGAGACTTTCATCGTAATACTTTTCATTCCAGTATCAATTATGTCCCATGGGATGTTATTCTACTGTAGAAAGCTACTTATTCGATCAAGTAAATAAATAGTAAATAAATTATGTAAATATGTATATTTAGCAAATACTTTTTATGATTGATTAATATTTTTTACTAATATAAATGGTTTTTCATAACACCTTTTCGGAAAATTGCTTTAAGTGTTTTTGATTTTAATTCTTGTCTGAAGACATGTTTCTTTTTTTTAATAAACGATATGTTAAATGTGATAAAATAGGTTTCGTTAGAGTCGAATTAGTCAAAAGTTATTACACCGGAGGTTTTAGATTCGTTTCCCTCTTGAAACGATGTTAACAGTGTAAACAAGAAAAAAGTAGAACGAAAAATCACGTATAAATTGTGTTAAGAGGAAAAAACAGTGTGAATTAAAATAAGCCTTCTGTTTCTTACCGTTATACTTATCTTAATTCTTTTTATGAAAGTAATTTGATCCCAACGGCAGAGTGCTATGACATGTACTTACGTAAGAACGTTTCAATTCGTTCCTGGACAGGGCGTTTCCCTTGGGAAATTAGACAACTGGATACTGACCACATTGCTTCTTATATGTTATACAACGCATCGTTGATGATATATGTAATATCAGTAATATGTTATAGAACTTCGATGCAATTTGAAAGTTCAAGTTACTGAATACAGATGGACATGACAAGTATGTTTCGAATCATTTCAGAGAAGCCCCTTAGTCTCTTGGGAAATTATGAACGATATTGACCATTCAACATTTATTTATAACTATCAAAATTCATTGTGTAAATATTCCTTAAATATACTATCTCTTTTACTACGTTACTTATATCCCCAAGAAATTTTTGGCTTCACGCAATTTTCCTTGGAGAGAGAACATAATGACTTTTTAGAAATGTACTTTTATATAATTGTCAATAGGTAAGAAAATATGAGTCACAGTTAAAAGGCTTAAAAGTAAAACTGTTACAAATTGCTTTACATGAAAATGCCATTATTTTTTACTGAAGAGTCGTACGTTACGCATATAAAGTTTACGCGACCTACAAAATACAACGTAACGCTTTCAGTATATAATCCAGATTTATATGATTTTTAAACCTAATATTTTCCATATATTTTCCATTTTAATGTATGTTTTTATGATTCAGTATAGACTAATAGGACCCAAAGGGCTACTCCAAAAAGCAGATTCAAAAAATATTAAAATTTTACAGTACGTACTAATGAAAAAAACAGTAACAGAATGGCCATTTCATGATAATCACTTTATATTTTCTGTATTTTTGTGAGTATGGATGTTTGTTCCTCTTTCACGCCAGAACGGCTGAACGGATCTGAATGTTTCGCACAGAGGTAGATTATAGTCTGGAATAACACATAGGCTACTTTTTATATCGGAAAAATATACGGTTCCCGAGGGATAGATTTGTTTTCGTTTTTCTAGAGGCGAACCCGAGCGAAGCGAGGGTGAGCCGCTAGTTCATCATATTTATATAGAAGAGTGAGTAGTCTATGTTACTTGAAGAGTGTCATAGCACAATTTCACTGTGGCCATAAATTTTTATCTAATGCAAAAATCATAAAAGTTTCTAGCTTAGTTTTAACGTTAAATTCAATTTTATTGTTAATGGCAAAAACAGACAACGGACAACACTACGCTTCCGTGTTTGTAATATTAAGTAATAATTTTAACTATATAATTCTATAACAGTTAAGTAATTTCGAGTAAGTAAAGAAGACCTGGTTTTACATATAATAATGTTTTGCCTGCGTTACTACTTTGTAATAGTTTGTAATAGTTACCGAGGCGTGTTAGGCATAGAGCTAGTAATTATTCACTGAGGTAACGGCTAGGCCTTTGTGATTTTATTATCGCTTGTGTTTAAGCATTGGAAAGATAGCATAACTGTACTCGACTGTACAAGAAAAAAATAACGGTTATATCAGTCAATGTTAATAAAATATAGTATTTTACAGTGGCAAAGGGTAAAATTTTAGCAGAGGTAACCCTTTCCAAAAATATACAACTTTTATATAGGTACGTATTAATGCACAAATTATAATATATATATATATATATATATATATATATATATATATATATATATATATATATATATATAAGAACATTATTATTATATATTTAAATAAAATATAAAATTAAATATATGTAAAATTATAGCAAAATAATTTTAAGGTAAGTCGTCTTGCATAGATACGACAGACGGGACAAAATGAAATTATAAGAGTTCCGATTTTGCCTTTAGGCTATGAACCCCTAAAAAAGTACGATACTTATGTATCATTAACTTGAGGATGTATGCTTATTTCGTCGACTTTAATAACAAATAATCAAGAACACTTATTACATAAGAGCAGAGGTTACAATTTGAACGAGTAAAAATTATGTATTAATTTTATTTCAGGAATATTAATCCATTATAAACTTCTAATAATGCATTTATCTTATGATATTATCGTTCAATATGCTAATTTATACTCATAAATATTGCGAATTAATTGATGTCCATATATACATATATTTTAAAGTTCAATGAAAATTAATCATTGTAATAAAAAACATCTACCAAGATCTTACTTTCTAAAAATCTTCGTAAATGAAAGTGCTAATTTCTTTAAATTCGTTTATTCTATTATATTTTAAAAAATAAAAACTGAACCCCTGAACTTTTCTATTACAAACCTCAAATAAAACCATAAAATTTGTGCCGTCAACAGTATCGACATAGCAAAAAATATGCAATTACGAAACTTTATTTTTGTTTTTAATTTTTGTTACCAATTAATTACGTCCATAAACAATAATTAAAAATCAATTTAATACATTTTTATACGTGAGTAATGAGTATAGTTTACATAACTTAATAAAACAATGAGATAATATATAATAAAAAACATTATCTTTATAATTTGACAAAAATTAGATTATTAAACTGAACAAGAGTTCAACGGATATATTTAAATGTGACGAGAGCGATTTTAAAATTGGGACGCAGGCTTCACAATCAGATTATGTAAATTTCATCCATCATATTTTATTGTCGAACATAAATTATTGTTGGGTGGAAATCACAGAACGATTTTTCAGTGGAGCGAGTCAACAAGGGCTACGCGAGGAATTCTGATTTCGCCTTTTCGCCTCGGGATAAAAACCGACATGCCCTTTGTTAATTTAGATATAATAAGGTAGGGAAATCTGCTCTGTTGAAAAATCGAATCTTGAAATTGCTGTTATTTGTATTACATTATGTAATGATTTGACGTTGAAGACGATTAACTTTAAAATGTGAAACTCGTGTCTGATTTTTATATTTTGTAATATTTTAGTAATGGCTACGATATTATATATGATAAAAAATAACTGATAATAACACACAGACTGTTTCATTAATAAGAGAGAAGGAGAATTACTTTGTTATACACACAGCTCATTTGGCGCCACTGTACTTGATTGGGTACAGCAAAACAATTGAGGATAGTTGTCAAATTTTTAAAGCGACTGTTGTTTTTTTTACTCGTTTTAGTAGTAGACGGATAGTACATTGAAATAGAAATGATTAAAAGGGGCATATTCATAATAACTGTTAGCGAGATTCTAACTTAATTTACTTTTGAAATACGTGATTATGGCAGATATAATTCGTACTTTTTTTTATTTTATTAAGGTCTACCAGCAGTTTTACAATTATATACAGTTATGACTTACATACATACACAAGTGAAATACAGGTTAGTAATTGTAAATCTATTTAAAGGTAAACACAACATGCTCAAAAAACAATTAAATGTAACAGAGACTGACTGTACTTTGAAACGACTATATAATTTTGTCTAGTAATTTTAACGTGAATTGCCACTACTTTAACAAGCAAACCAAACATAACTATTTCTTAGAATTACAAAATTACTTTGAACAGTATTCACTTCACCACTTTTCTAAGAAACACTTAGAGTATACATGAGCTTTTCCAGGTTTCTAATTATATAATATTTCTTTATAAGAATTAAAATGACTTCGCAATCAACAACGTGCTTTTCCCATTATAATAAATATTTATATTGAATGAAACAAAGATATTTTTTATTAAATATTTATTATAATCTCACGACTGTGGTGTATCCGTGGAGACTAATTGAAAATGAAGTTAGATCTTGGCGGAAGAGATTGCCCTATGGAAGTCTAGTGAAGGCCCTACTTGTTAGAGGGCAGTTAATTACACAAAAATGCGGAAAATACGTGCAATTGATACTTATCTGCTAGAAGAAAACAGTGGAGATTACCTTGAATATATTATAATAACTGCATCTCATTGTCATTTTATGGACTTTGTTATTATAAAACGTAGGCTCTCTACATTTACTTGTTTAATGCGAATGCGCAATAGATATTACTATTATGAATAGCTCTTGATTTTGTCATATGTCGGAACAAAATAGCAAAATTATTTACTGTTCATTTGATTTATTTATTATTAACTTCACTTTACATACGTTTAAATATATCTTTATTTATATAGCTTTGTAATAATATTTTGTTGTAATTTAAATACACGGAGACCCCGCTTTAGTAACCACATAGTTATACTTTTTTATTATTACATTACTTTAAAAAAAATATAAGACGAAGAAATAAATTTCTAAAATACTTTTTGAATAAGATCTAATTGAAACTTTTATACTCGTCGTTTACGGTAGCTTTAGTAAAACTACCAAGAACTTAGCTCGTAAAGCTCTACATAAAAATTATTTATTTCCTTTGAAATATTGTAAACTAAATTACAACTTTGTAATAATGGTCATAAAAGTATAATAATATTATAGTAATCTATTATAATCAATGAAGCAATTGTTATATATCGAAAGACAATGGATTCCCAAAATTTTGTACAGAAACTCACGTTGCAGACATTTCGTTAGACACATTGCGCTATTCAAACGTGCGATAACGTAATACTCGTACATTTGACATAAATCTAACTGCCCAAGAACAAAAGATATTAGGCAATTTATTTTAAAAGAAATACAATAAAAAAATATTTATATTTTCTGAAATAGCTTGATGTAATCTAATCTATACATAACATATACATAAAGTTCTGAGTCGAATCCGTACATTAAATATTCTTTGGAAAATCTTATTGAAATAGTCATTACTATCGATACAGAGGCCGAATCTATAGTTTTTAGATTTTTTTCTGTCTGTCTGGAAACGCATCACGAGAAAACCGCTGGACATATTTTGATGAAATTTGGTATGATGATAGCTGGTTATCCGGGTCAACATATAGGATACTTTGTACTGCGGGAATATATTTCATCTCTGAGAAATCTATACTAACTATTAAAACGCACAAAGGGACCAACCCGAGTGGAACAAGGGTAAGTTGCTAGTACATGTAAATAAAAGCTCAATCCCCACATACATATTATTATTCTTCACATGAATCTTAAAATATTATTACTATGAACGAAAAAAGCCTTAAGTTAATTTTTACATAAAATTTTGTTTTTTGTTGATTTTTATTTCCTTCTTACTTCAATATTTTTCATTATAAAAGTTAAATTCATCTAAAGCATACTCATATTTATGAATTTTACCTATACGAGTTAACGATTTGCATATATCCTATTATTTGTATAAGAAGCCGATTTGCTTTGATGTTTTGCACTTAAGCCACGACGTAGAACTTGTATGAGGAGTCAAGTGACAGATCCACTTCAGAATTAGTCGCGATGGTATTGTGCAAGCTAAGTCATTCCTATGGCGAAATGTGACATCAAACAACGCGACACTTTCACTCGCGGTATTCGGACGCGTTATAAAATTTAAAAGTAAAAGTGACACTTGCGAAACTCGTTTATAACTCGTCTATTATTAGTTGACTGATAATGCATGTTAGACAAACACGCGTATTAATCTAATTTTAAGTATAAATTGAATCAAAACGCTTATTATTTTTTATTTATTCCACGCGCTTTTGTCGAGTATTTAAATTGACATGATACTTTAAAAAGGTGTCATGTTTTACTTGAGCTTTTATATATTTTAACTTTTTAAATATATTTTTTTTTTTCAAATAATCTTCTCACTGTGCTTAATCAGTTTTTTCTGTGAAATATATAATAGAATAGAAATTTTTAAGATTGCAAGAAGTTTTCTTTCTAAATAACTCCTAAGGGTGGAAGAAGAGTAATCTTTGTTACTTCTGATGTAGATTAAAAAGTAATATAATTTCTTGTTATTAAATAATACCAATTTTAGTGAAACATAACCTAAGGAAAACTTTTCGTACCTAATATTATATTATAAATATAATTTTTATTTGTTTAAAAATAAATAGAGTAAGTTTTGTGAGTTTCAGTGTATGACGTAAACTCTAAAACTATTGATACGATTCTAATAATTCTGCCATAATTATGAAAGTCTGCTATGCTTAAGTAACACAGGCTATTTTTATATTAAAAAAATATATTATTATATTTAAAAAAAACTTAGGAAATCAATATTTGAAGTACCTAATTTCTGAGTTAGCTATGCACGAATATTATAAGTAAATTATCATGATCTTAATATAACTTCGCAAATTTAAAATAAATATATAAGTTTTTTACATCGTGTGAACCAAACAAATCACCATTTTAACCCACATATTTATATTGAATAATTGACACAAATATTTTGTAAGCTATTATAAAGGTGTTTTTATTTTGTTTGAATAAGTCATAAAAATTACTCTTAAATGACAATGTTCTTACAACATTCTTATAATTTTTATTACCTATTGCAGTTTAAAAATCGGTATACATTATTAATAGAAACCTTCAATTGACCAATTTGCTTTATTTTAAGCATGTTGATAATAGAGTATTATTATTTAATTTAATATTCCACATAATGAATACGTTGTCAATCAATATCTAATATATCAAATGTAATCGACACTATAATCGAAAATTTATAATTATTTTCAATTGAAAGTGTGCTTATTAAGGCCTTTAAATTGGTGATCTCGTTATAATCGCTCAAAGCTACGCCTCTACGAAGTACCGGCATCAGTAATTATATAGTGTAATATGCCACTTATGACACGTGAACGTATTTAAGTAATTCTATATAAGTGCATTTATGTAGAATTAGTCCATATAGTTATGTTATTATATTATAGTAAGTATACCAATGTTTAAGTTTTTGAGCTTTAAATTTTTTTTCCTGAAAAACTAGCTAACTATATTGCACTTAAGTATATGTTTAGAATGCTCTTCTTCAACTTCTTATCTTTAACTTCTTAAAAGATAAACAAATTTTTATTTAGTTTATTATAAGCCATAAACATTTAAAGAATATACTCATCTCTACTTAGACTGAACAATGGCTAATGGAAAAAAATCTCACCGTTTCAAATGAGATATAAATTGTGTAATACTTACGTTTTAACGTTTAGTATAGATTTCACAAATATTCATGAGATATTATCCCGCTCAAAAAAAACCTATATGTTGACCCGGATAATCAGCTATCATCATACCAAATTTCATCAAAATCCCTCCGGTGATATTTCCGTGATAAAGTAACAGACAGAAAGACAGACAAAAAATCTAAAAACTATAGATTCAGCCTCTGTATCGATAATGTCTATTTCTATAAGATTTTCAATCGACTTCAAAAAGGAGGAGGTTCTCAATTCGACTGTATTTTTTTTATGTTTGTTACCTCAGAACTTCGTCATTTATAAACCGATTTGGACAATTTTTGTTTTGTTTGAAAGGGTATACTTCCAAATTGGTCCCATTTAAATTTCAAAAAAAAATACCACCCCTAAGGGTAGAAAAATAGCTAATGATGGATTTAACCTACTTCTAATTGTCATATTGACTTGAAACTTTGCAAGTGTTACTATTTCCGTTGATAGTACAGTGGTTCGGTATTGTTGACCTGATCTGATGGTATGGAACTCTTCAACGACTAATAGTAGATACTTTGAGTTTGGGCTTATTTTGTTTGATTCGACAAGCCTAACACGTTAGAATTCTTACTTTGCTACTACTGTCTACACTAAAAAGGGAAAAATAAAAACTTTTTAACAAAAAAATAAAAACCGACTTCAAACAAAAGCACTAAAAAGTAAAAAATAACTGATTGGTAGTTTTCATTTACTATACATACCTAATCAAATATTTTCGAAGTCGGTGTGCTTTGGCTAAGTAATTAAAGCCTACCTATTAAATACATACCTAATCAAATATTTTCGAAATCGGTGCCAGCCCATACAAAGCAAAGCACACCGACTTCGGAAATATTTGATTAGGTATGTATAGTAAATGAAAACTACCAATCAGTTATTTTTTACTTTTTAGTGCTTTTGTTTGAAGTCGGTTTTTATTTTTTTGTTAAAAAGTTTTTCATAAAATATTTAATGTACAGATTCGGCTTAGTTACAATTTATTATTATATGTATAGAACTAGGTATATAAAATATCCATACATCGAACGCGACGTACCCTTGCTTGTGCTCGTAATGTATACCGCGCCGCCTTCTGGCAAATTTTGTTACTAAAAGTAGCCTTTGTTACACAAGGTCATAGCTTTTAAGTCGCATTAAATGAAATGTTATTATTTTTTATTGTTTTTTTTTTATATTTTTATGTGACTTTAAATGCACATACTCGTACTGTTAGTTTTGGTTAAGTTTGTTTATATTATATGTTTTTATTTGAATGCTATGTACAAAATTATAATTGGACAACAAATTTAAAATTATATTTTTAGTTTTTTATACGTAGATTTTCTTTCATTTGTTTTCTGTGTCTGTACCTAAATAAATAAAATATAATATGTTTGTGCTAAACATCCAAAACTGGCCAGGCCAGGCTTTACAGGTAAAGGAGTAACAATGCATACACATACATACATACTTTTCATGTATATAATAGTAGTGTTAATAAATTATATTGGATACACAGCATATTATGCTTTACTATATTCTCACCTGCAGCTCTAAGTACTTTCTTTAATAAGTACGATTTATATATAATACCCGCATTATATGAGACCACAATGTGCAAGGAAATCAATCCGTATAGTTTCAAAACTTAACTGATTAAATGAAAAAAATAAAAACCGACTCCATAAAAAAAGCAGTAAAAAGTAAAAAATTACTTATTGGCAGTTTTCATTTTCTATAGATATTGAATCGATATTTTCGAAGTCGATGTGCTTTGATTTTGCACCGATCTTCTAATCTAATGACTCAATTCGACACGTATAGTAAAATGAACGTGTCGAATTGAGAACCTCCTCCTTTTTATCGTCGGTTAAAATGAATGTT
Organism: Brenthis hecate; assembly: GCA_951806755.1. Classification (NCBI taxonomy): domain Eukaryota; kingdom Metazoa; phylum Arthropoda; class Insecta; order Lepidoptera; family Nymphalidae; genus Brenthis; species Brenthis hecate. The sequence goes on from OX638263.1 coordinate 5,300,895, forward strand.
ATTAAACGTTATAAGTCTAATTATTATCTGAACAATTATAACACCCTAAAATCAAAAACAATGAAATAATTGATTTAAAGTCTTTATTATTATATTCACAAGGTGTTATGTCAAATAACAAAACTATATATCTGCAGAAATAAACCAATTAGAAATCCAAGTATAACAAATAACTCAATCAAAAAAGGTATGCGGAGTGAATGAGTTGCATTAAAAAGAAAAAATAACTTGTACTTGACGGTTGACCTTAGAAATAGAAAAGCCGGCCTTCACGCTCACTTGGCAAGAATTAAAATCATTTCATTTTGTTCATATTTTCTAACGATCAAACGCAGGAAAAGGAAGTGACGTTAGAAATTGTTAGTTTAGCTCAAGGTGTCAGATTATGCAGTCATTATGTACATAATACGTATGTATTAACACTGCTATGGCTATTTATGTATACCTTTGTTCGTTATATAGAATCAGGAACTTATATAATAATAGGTTTGCATTTTGATTTATTGCTACAATTCACAATAATTATAAGATATTTTTTTCAAGATAAACAATCACAGATACAGATTAAGTATAGAAAAATAAAAAATATACTTTATTTCGTACTTACTTGACTTTTATCTTTCGCATGAAGTTCTTAACGTTATAAAGCTCTACTAGAATTGTATAATTTTAAAATGTCTCTTTCTCTCCCTATCTCCCCTTCCCGCTCCCTCACTATCCCCCTCCCTTACCCCTATCACTGTCTTCCCCTCTCCCCCCTCCCCCTCCCCTTCCCTTTCCCCTATCTCTCTCTTCCCCTATCTCCCACTCCCTTCCCTCTCCCCTTCTCCCTTCCCCCCTCCCCTTCTCCCTCTCCCTCTCTCTCGTACACACACATAAACACACACGCATACACGGAAGCATACACACACGTTCTCTAGCTCACCCGATCACTTACACATACTCACCCAATAGATATAGCAAAATTATTTATTTCTTCCGCTATGTATACCATATAAATAACCAAATTGATCTATTCATTCTAACCTCAGTTTAGAAACAAGTGAACATTTTCTAAAATGTATGAAACGCTTACGAAGGTAAACATAGATAAATATCAAGCTTGTGCAAATAATACATTAAAAGTTATTATTGTAGTGAAATATTTCTTGATTTAAACGAACACATGAATAATATAAATCTTAGCTAACTTAGTCTTGTGCGATTGAGTCATAATTAGATATATGCGCTGATATCCTTCGTTTACGCGATTGTAAGAAATAGTAGCTTGACCTTACATACACTATTCTGGTGGCTTAGGTCATTACTTTGCAAAGAAACGAGGCAAAATTGTAATTATTAAAATATATGAATAAGATTCATGTGAACGCTAAAATTTGAACGTTACTTACTCTTAAGGAAGCCATTAGAGATTTAAGATATAGATTAGATAGTCAATTTCGTCATATTTGTGTAGTTAATGTACGAGTATTTATTCATAAAAGATGACTAACTTATATTCTTACAAAAATGATCAGCATTTTTAATAATTATGATTAGTACTTGGTCGACCGAATTTTGCTCGGTTTTTTTGCGGAAAAGATATGAAAAAACGATTTCTCCAGAAAAGACCCTACATATACAAATAACCGTAAAAAGCAAAACCTTAAATAAATACAAAATTTGATGCAAATCGTTAGAGCCGTTTCCAAGTTACACGAAATAAATTTATGAACATATATACAAGAATTGCTCATTTAATAATATATGATAACATATATTACTTTAAGAGCGATTATAGAATGCAAATACATACAAAAATCCCATTAATATTGTAAATGCGAAAGTTTGGATAGATGGATGTTTGTTACTCAATCACACCAGAACGGCTGAACGAATCTGGATGAAATTTGGAACAGAGATAGATTATAGCCTGGAATAGCGCATAGATTTTTATCTTGGAAAAATGTACACTTCCCGTGGGATAGATTTGTCTTTTATTCATACAGCAAGGGATGGATTATCTATTCCATACTTACCGTAAAACGAGGGTGAGTCGCTATGTTATTTAACAAAAATATTATTTAGATTCATTTACACATAGTTACGTAAATTAAGTTATAAAGGTATATGTATACTTTTCAAGGTGCTTAAAAAATATATAAAGAATAGTTATATACTCAAATATAAAATTATAAAAGTATTTTGGCCTAGTTATCATCAAAACTACTATTCAGTAACGTTGTGAAAAGGTCATAGAACTCAGATCTGGCAAATTGCAAAGAAGTGAAGCGTAACGGCCGTAAAATACTGAGCAGTGAGCATATATTTAGACAAACTTGATATCTCATCGAAATTCAGATCAACTTCATAACAATTATTTTCCTATAAATGATAAATAATAAATATGAATTGATTGATCTTACTTTTATCTGCCTGACGAGAGAGGGTTCAGGTTTTTTACAAACAAACAAACATACATACATACGTATCCTCCAATTATAAGATTATACGTTTTCTCAATACATAAATTATAATTTTACAGTTCATTCGCTGTAACATCAGCAAAAAATATATTCGTTACGCCTGAAAAATTGTTACGCTACATTCAAATTAGTGTCTATCACTTAATATTGAAGATTTCGACATATTATGTTACCAAAGTAACGGCACGCGTACGTCCCTTATACATTTTCATGCATCCGTGATTCTTGACTCGCAATTAAATTTGTAAATTCGCCTATGACGTGGTAATGTTTATGAAATTTAAACCGGAACACTAAAATTCAATGCCACCATAGAAAAGTACTCCGTGCTTACTTCAATTTTGATAGCTATAAAATTTCGCAAAACTCTTGGTTTATTATTATTGCGTCATTTGAGAACGATATTTGCCAAGTTTATGTTTTAATTAACTATTATTGTATAAAGTATTAGAATAATTATCAAATGTTGCATTAAATAATCAACTGTTGTGGATACGTTTTTGATTTGGTCAAGGTTGCTGATAATTTTTAAGGTTTTAAAAATATCGTCGAACTTATGTTTATTATTATTTTATATGAACATAAGCAACTACTTGCTTTCAAAACTAATAAATTTTGCCTCAAAAGAGAGTTGTCCCTTTAGAAGCATAACTTAGAAATATGAAATTCGAAATTCCAAAAGCCTTCAATGGCGGTATATAACGGCCCTACATTTCGCCAACCTGAAAATTTTATTCAACATTTTGTCACGCCTCAATACTTTCAATCAGAGCCCTCCAAATAAAATGTAATATTACGAGTGCCTACTCTTAATAGCAACCGAGGTGAATATTAAAATGGACTTTCATTGTCACCCGAACGGCGAACTTATTGCGAAATACACAATGTTGTATTGGAGAATTGGGAATCAAGGCACAAGTTATTATTTAATGAAACCTTTACATATATTTTGCTACATTTAATTTTATATATAATCTACAATACATTGCTTTTCCTATGAAAAAAAGCTTATTGATATTAATGCAATACATTCAGCAATTTTCTTATATATCGTTGATATCAAACAATGCCAAACTACTCCGAGTATCTATAACAAGTATACGTTCAATTTTTATTAACAAAACTCTAATAATAATAATAATTATACGAACTTCTTCAGTAACTATCTCTAATTAACTTATATCCCATCAGGGTTTTTTTTTACCGGTGTAAAAAAGAAGCCCTAGAAAGGCTTCAATTATTTCTTCTCTTTATATTTTTCTCTATACAAAAAATATTTGCTACTTTTTCTGTGTAGTACAAACAAACAATTCAACACACAAATACGTTTTTTTCAATTATAGTATTGAGTAAGTATTGTGCTGTTTTGACATACAGAAGTTACTTGAATAACTAAATGTAATTTAATTGGCTATAAGAAGTCATTTCAAGTTAGTGTTTAGTAAGCTTTTTGTTATCGATACTCAAATCTTAAATTAACTGCGTGACCTTAATTCCCACTGACCTACGATGTAGAGGTCATACAGAGAATAATTAAAGTAATGAGCAAACTAAAATATGAGAATGGGACATTGCAATATTAATCTATTTGTTTAAGTTTTGTTGGCGCGCGAAGAATTTAAACGCTCTACCGTTACACAGCTCGTTAAGTCCAGCTTTGTGCCCTCTTCTATGTTAGTGTGCCTACATATTTTTAAATGAAAAGGAATTTCTAAAATTACAATGAAAGTCTCAATTAACTTTAACATGTTGCATCCTGCTATTTCATATGCAGATTTTGAACATTTCTCTAAAATGTATGTATGTATTCAGCCCTTTTTAACGTCCCACTGCTGGGCACGGGCCTCCCTTCAGTACGAGGGGCATCAGGCCATAGTCCACCACGCTGGCCAAGTGCGGGTTGGTGGACTTCACATGTCTTTGGAAAACTTGCTAGGTTTTTCTCAGACATGCAGGTTTTCTCACGATGTTTTCCTTCACCGTAAGGCAAATGGTAATCATGCTAGAAATGATTCGCACATGAAAATATCAGAGGTGCGAGAATTGGGATTTGAACCCTCTTCACTCGGTTTCCCAAGCGAGCGCGTTACCACTGGGCTACCACTGCCTTTTCTAAAATACGACAATATATTTCAAAACAATAAAATGGTTATTAAATTAATATTTTCTATACAAAAATTATTTCATATTTTCTATACAAAAAAAAAACAATTTAAAAAAAACAATAATTTACAACCAAACACGTCTCAATTCTCAATCTCAACTATTAAAACTTGAGTCTCGGAAAGATAAAGCTTTATTATAAACTTTGTTATAAGTACTTTGCCTCTGAAGACAACCTTTGAAACATTGAGGTGCAGGCAGGCTCGTTTTGAAACCATCTCATCCCGAGATTGCTCGCCCGAGGTGTAAAAGGTCTTTATTAATGCACACCACAGCCGACAACCTCACCAACTTTAAGAAAACTACGACTCGTATCCTCTCATTTCCTAACGTTAAACAAGTAACAGTTTATTGCTACACGAGAATTTCTCAGAGAATTTCCTTTTTAGACTAAAGTAGACTATTTTCAGCTGCTTAGGAACAAATTACATGGCGTTGAAACCCGGGTCGGCGATCACGGGCGAACAGTTATTAGCGGAACAAGCTTCCGCCCCATAAATGTTATTTACGTTCAAGTATTTTATTATACGTTCTGAAGAAATATTACTTTGATTTTATTCGGTATTGAAATAAAATAAACTATTATTTTCCCTTATTTATTATACAAATATTATACATATATGTAAAAATGAAGATATATAAATAAAAGTATAAATGTAGTAAGTAGTTTAATTTAACAGTGTAGTCTATACATATGACAAAATTGTAACTAAGCCGAATCTGTACATTAAATATTTTTTGGAAAATCTTATTGAAACAAATATTATTATCAATACAGAGGCCGAATCTATAGTTTTTAGAATTTTTGTCTGTCTGTCTGTTACCGCATCACAGAAAAACCACTGGAAGGATTTTAATGAAATTTGGTATGGTGATAGCTAGTTATCCGAGTCAACATATAAGATACTTTTTACCACGGGAAAATATCTCATTTCTGAGAAAAAATATAAAAACTGCAATGTAAGAGTATACCAATATGTAAAACCTAAGAATTTGGTTTTTGGTCATCTGAACGCGGGCGGAGCCGCAGGCAGTGCTAGTAATATAAATTGCTAAAACAAACTCATTATTCTAAAAAACAAGCTAAAAAAATTACAATAAGTACATAAGTTATGAAATAGAAGACATGAAATTTTGAATAATTTTCATAGTTATTGGCAGAAATTATAACGGAAATATAGTTCACATTCACTAAATGACCCTTTGGTTAATTAGTATGTACGTGAAAGTGGGAAAATTTTACCTTAACTATGTAAATATAAATATTGTTGTCACACTTCACGCTTTCACTATAATTGTATGCAACGTTTTTGTTATGTTATTACTAACTACAGGTTAAGAGAAGATTTTACTTTACATAATTATATATCGATTGTCGCCCCAACACTAACCTTTGATACTACAAAAAAAATCGTTGAAGTGCGAGTCGGACTCGCACACGAAGGTTTCCGTACCATAATAATTTTTTTTATTTGCTTGGCAGTTTTTTTTGAAATTCACTATCTTGGATTTTTTTTTATTTGTTGTTACAACGGCAATAGAAATATGCTCTATGAAAATTTCAACTCTCTATCTATTACGATTCATGAGATACAGCCCTCTGAGAGACGGACGAACAGTGCAGGCTTAGTTACAGCGTTCTGTTAGCACCTTTCGAGTACAGAAGCCTAAAAATTAACTTGTGGTAAAATTAACTATAAGAAGACTAAATGCTAAAATTGTACAACAAGGTCTAGAAAACCTAGCGATTAATAACCAAAAGGAAAATATTTTCACAATGAAACTTGATAGGCCGAGGACAAATCATAGAGATCCAATTATGAACTATTTTCTAAGTGTCTTGCAAAATAAATCTGATCGTTGGTAGCAACAAGTCACTTTGCGAAACTTTTCGTGATCGTAAAGCCACAGGTTTTTCCGTGTCAGATATTTCTGTTATTTGTATACCTTTAACCTAGCCTTACATCATGATTTTACTTATACATGATATTATTACATCTATTTATATAAATATGTAGTAATATTTTTTGCACGTGGCTCCACCTGTATTATGCTAATAATGAAAGGTAATAAACATAAATAAATATATTGGGACATTAACACACAGCACCATCTAGTTCCATGGTTAGCTACGTGGTCTGTGTTATGAATCCCTACTAGATAGTTGATACACTTCATATGTATTATATATAACTCGAAATACATACAGATTATAAAATATATAAACACCCAAGACTAGAGTACAAGCATTCGTGCTCATCACGCAAATGAATGCCCCCAGCGGGACTCGAACCCGCGACCACTGCACAGCAAGTAGGGTTACTACAAACTGAGCCAAACGTGTCGTCAAAGAAAGAAAAAACGTTTTTGATAATTTAAAACACACTTTTTCATATTTTATTTTATTTTCGGTATATATTTTAAAATTTATAAACAATAATTTTATGCAATACGATAAATTCATTTAAATACAAGTATACAAACTTACCAACTATTTTCTCTACTGGACAATTTAGAACATAGCATGTTTTTATTTTATAGCATTAAAAATGCAGTAGCAATTAGTAATAAATTGGCTACTTAAGAGCTATCTTTGACCACAAGGCATTGCGGTACTCAGTTCCAAATTCTCATACAAAACATACGACAAAATCTGATTTTTCTCGTACATTGCCGATTTATTTCATTAAGATTATGAAACATTCGAAGAAAACACGTAATGTATATTACATCTTACAAAAGTAAGTGAAAGAGTGTGCTTAGATACAAACTTAACTGGTATTAAACTGGGGCGCGTACTCGGCTCTCGGTCAGATATCCACAAACTGGTTTCATTATCAAAAGTCAATAACTTTCCGATGCATTCCGAGTCAGGGCCAAGATCTACAAACGTAATAAGCTTAACCGCATTACTGCTGCGGGCAACGATTCTGGTATACTTTAGAACTTCTCTGTAATCAACTAAAAATTCGATAATTTAACGTAGCAAAGTACAGTGATAAACGACCCTATTATTATTATACGAAATTTGCCTAAATTGAAGCAAATAACTAATTTTAAAACATAGCAAACTATCTTATTTATTAAGACTAATATCGAATCTATTTAGCAACCTAAAAAAATATTAAACTGTAAAAATAGTGCATATATAGTGTAATAAAATGTACCTTATGTTATATTATAAATTATTATATATCATTAATATAGCCATAATGTTCGAGCTTACTATTAGAAAGAGCTTTCGCGAAAAGTTTTTTTTTTGTGTTGCAGAAAGTTATTGCCAAATTTAAAGAAAGTTATTAAATTTATAAACGGCACAAATATTTTACGTTTATAGTCAAACGATTGACAAATCGCTGTCTCCGAGATCCACCTATAGCAATTTTACTCGAGTCACAATTACATACTTTAGGAGAAAACAAGTATTTAGTAGAAAGTGATTTTATACTGTCATTTGCCTAGGAAAGTAATTTTATTTTATAATAATGAACATTCTTTATTACTGCAGTAATATTTCATTATTCGTTAATTATACGATATATTTTTTCATAGAAAATATTTTTCTAATGATTATTATTATTTTATCTTAGCAATAAAATATTAATAGTCATCTATTGCTAATAGTATTATAGCCGTCTCTACATCGAGTTTGATGCTCATTTCCAATTTTATAATAAAATTGTAACTAAGTCGACTCTGTACATTCAATATTTTTTGGAAAATCTTATTGAAATAGACATTATTATCGATACAGAATCCGAATCTATGGTTTTTAGAATTTTTGTCTGTCTGTCTGTCTGTGTGTGTGTCTGTCTGTCTGTCTGTCTGTCTGTTACCGCATCACAAGAAAACCACTGGACAGATTTTGATGAAATTTGGTATGACGATAGCTGGTTTTCCGGGTCAACATATAGGATACTTTTTACCGCGGCAAAATATCTCATTTCTGAGAAAAAATACAAAAACTTCAATGTAAGAGTATACTAATACATATGTAAAACCTAAGAATTTGGTTTTTGGTCATCTGAACGCAGGTGGAGCCGCGGGCAATGCTAGTTAATAATAAACTTATTGAAGTTAGACTTCTTTTGGCACGTTTTAACAAAATTGTTAGTAAAAAATTTACGTTAAGATGCGCGCGCAAACCGACAGCCAAAACGCGACATGATGAAGTTAGTTGAAAGCGACTTAATGAAGTTAACTGCATTCCTTTTACAAACAAATAGTTGTGACATACGGGATGAAATCTTTAGCTATTTTTGTTCTGTCAAGCCAAAGAAGTATAACTTCTTACGTGCGTACATAAGTAAACACACACGTTTTTTCTTTATATAATTTCATATATTCCAGTTCTGGTACAAATAATGAAAAATAAACTAAAAATAAAGCTATACAAATTCCCATTTACACACTACTAGTAAATAAAATTATGTATAATATGTTAGTTATTTATTTTGAAACAAGTAATTACTTTCAAAAATTATATACGTATTTCGTAAAACCATCCATAATGCACAACAAGGCTACAATAGTCATGATAAAGTTTTATACGCAACACATACTAATTAAATTAGTTTTACACTGGCTGGTAGAACTCAGCGTAACGTTAATATACCGGATGTCTGTATCCGTATTATCAGGCTGCTTACAAGGCAAAGAAACGTCCTGAACCAACATTTATTATCTACATATATATTATACCTTAATATTAAAGACACAGAGTTCATTATCGTAACGTACTTTGTATTCGCGACCTATTTTCGTTTCACCCTCTAGGCGTTTCCGCGACTACATTTTCAAATAATTTAACTCATATTATAAACATATGCATTTATCTTATAGCTACTTTAACTCAAGTAAGAATTTTATATATAGACTAGCGACTTACCCTTGCTCCGCTCGGGTTCGTCCCTAGATTGATTCCTCATACAAACATTCATCCCCATTTTCACCCGGATAACCAGCTATCTCCATTCCAAATTTCATCAAAATCCCTCCAGTGGTTTTTCTGTGATGCGGTAACAGACAGACAGACAAAAATTCTAAAAACTATAGATTCGGCTTCTGTATCGATAATAATGTCTATTTCAATAAGATTTTCCAAAAAATATTTAATGTACAGATTCGGCTTAATTACAATTTTATTATATGTATAGATAAAGGTTTAGTACATATTTTTATTCATTGATAAGACTTGTGGTAAAATTGATAATTATCATCAAAATCACTTTAATATATGAATGGAACGTTTATCATTTGCTTAAGTGTATAATTAGTTTGGAGTGTTTGTACTATAATAGCAGGGCTCATTAATGTAAAGCTTTGTAATGACTATTTGAATCTTAATCTATTAAGAGATGAAGATTAATATATGAGCTTGATTTATTTTATAAGGTTGAAAGGATTTGACGTAAATTAAATTTTATAAATTTATATTATTATATTATTTTATTTATTTATTAAAGTAAATACATAAATTATATAATAAAATATAGTAATAAATAATACTTAATTAAAAACAATGTATTTATATAACTAATTTTCGCACGCAGCTTCACTCGCTTGACGTGTTGATAAAAAAAAGAAATACATACTCAGAATCTCCTCCTTTTTTCGATTAAAAATACTGTCAGTTAAGGATTTTATTTATTTTATTGAAAGAATTATAGAATCAGTCCAGTACGTTCAGGAATTCACATTAATAATAAAATCATAACAAATATTTAACTGGCTAAATAAATGTCATAATGCGCTTGAGATGCGGGTACGATTCCATACGGTGCGATATTTTACTGAGCAAATAGTCTTAGACCAAATGTTTTACTCTGTCCTATAAAATAAAACATAATTTGGATAGTGCAGTCCAAACTATACTTTCTGGAAAGTGATAAAAAGGCAAAGAAAAAACACAAATTATTATGTTGGTATCTTTTTGATAATTCAATAGTAGCCGAATCTAAAAATTGTAATTTTTTACTAATATTAAAAATAAATACACTTATTATTGGCAACTTCCCAAAATTGGCTTGAAATATTTCAGGACTAACTTAAACTATAGTTAACGTTCTCTATATCTCCAATTTTATTTTATATTACTATATACTATAATATTATAAATGTGAAAGTGTGTTTGTTTGTTTGTCCGTCTTCCATATCGAAACGGAATGACGGATTCGTGTGATTTTTTGTGTGGAGGTAGTTGGAGAGCAGGAGAGTGACTTTTTATCGCAGGAGATTATCTCACTCCCACGGGAAAACAAGTTATAATACATCGCAAAAAAAATATTTATGATCAAAATCACTTAAAACTTGGTATTAATAATCTTCAATACAATTAAATAAATACGTGTTTTAGCATTTTCCGAAATTCATCCTATAATAAAATAGTTCTGCTAGTTCAGATATAAGTTGTATTGATTATTTGTTTAATTTAATGTGGTCCTCGCTCTAAGCTCCCTTTACAAAGGTTAGATTGGAATCGAATTATTTAAATATCACAAAGGTCTATTGTTTAATGTCATTTACGTTTACAATATCACATTATTATGCATTGCATGCAAATTGCAAATGTTATTTTACATGGAATATATTAATTTTGCAAACAAATTCTAACACTTAATATACTTGTATAATGTACATCTATATATCTATATACATATAATAAATCAGTAACTTAGCAAAATCTGTACATGAAGTATTTTTTTAAAAACAATGACTGAATCATATTGTGTATGTAGGACCTCAAAAGAATGGTTATTATTATCTTTGTCTGATTGTCTATGTGTCTGTTTATCTGTTTTTGTGTGTGCGTTTCACGCAAAAAATACTGAACCAATTTTAACTAAATTTTGTGATATCTTATAACTCGGGTCAACATTGAGGATACCTGTTACTACTGGAAAATCTTTCATTTGCTTAGGAAAATATGACAACAGTCAGTCTGAAGGAGTAACAAACATACAAACATTTAATAAGCATTTAATAGTAGGGTATGTATGAATTATTATAAATAGCATCATCTAAGTAAACTAAAGGGGCAATGTCTTGCAAATGACCTACATTTATAAAAATTATAAGTTTCTATTCGTGATAGATTATTGGCAAGACACTTACTTACATTATGCAAATTTACGAAATGGCTATAACAAGAATTATTGCTGTAATATTTTTAATGTCATATCGAAATCTAAAGTACCTACACACTTCATGAATAATAGACCTAAAAAAAGTAATAAATGAAAAATAAAAGAAAAACCGATCATTTTAGACTGATTTTCATCATACATAGCTAAGAATACTCCCGACTAACTCATCTTTCAAACAAAAAAAACAAAATCAAAATCGTTTCATCCGTTTGGGAGCTACAATGCCACACACAGACACACACAGAGTCCCGTCAAACTTTTTTTGTCAAAGTTTTTGCGTCGAGATTTAATGACTCAAGCAGTTCCTAAAATAAACGGAAATAATCGTATACGAGAATATATTACGTATTATAATTTTCAAAACACCGTAACAATTGAACGAACAATAAAGCAACTCGACGAAATTGATAAATTATGGAAACAAATTTCAATACCACCAGTGTGTATTAGTTCCACATTCAACCTGTTCACATATATTTGAATAATTGTTCAAGGTAAATTCCTTCTTTCCTTCACCAAGCAATTTATAATCCAATCAGATGGAAGGACATGTGCGATGTCTCAAAATGTATTTTGTGTATGCCTGACATTGTTTGCTATACCGAAAGACGAGATTTTGGTTCCCTAAAATCTTTTGTCTGCACAATATCATTTTTGACCCAATATAGTTGTTAGATAAGAGCTCTCGTACATTGAATATTAGGTATATATCAGCTAATGGTTTCACATAGCACATTTTATATCTAAACTAATTTAAGAGAATAGATTGTTTTGTTTGTTTGTAATCGATAAACTTTGAAAATACTGAACCGACTTTTGACAATCCTTATATCATTAGAAAGCATTATCAAAAAATAACATAGGGTATATTTTATTTCAGTATTACACCTCCAGGTAAATTTCTAAGAAATTAATTAAAATTCTAATAAATCTATTGTTAACTGACACGCCGGCGTGTCCGCGGTCGTGGAGGAATTAATAAAATTTATTCATTCTGAAATATCTCTTAAGCAAGCAAAACGAGGGTAGGTCACGAGTATGCAATAATCTTAACCATGCACTTAGATCATGAGTCAAAGCTGCTCCTAACACGACTATATAAATACAAACCGGCACAAACAAAAGCGGTGGCGTTCTTTTTTTATATATTTACTTTTATTATACATATTATGATGGCAATAATATTAAAGTAGTAATAAGGAACTCATAATCAGCTAGAGAAATAACGCTTACATTAAAATTATTTTATATACTTTGTGTCATAAATTTAATATGTCCCACCGTAGATATAATTAATAGATATATAAATCAAACCAATCCTTGTTTCAAATAGTACCTCAAACCTGATGTCCTTGAACCAACGTATGTTTCGATGAAGGTATTAAATTCAATCTAGTGAAAGGGCAAGAGTTAGTGCTTACTATTGCCCTCTTAAAATTCCTTACCTTTATATACGAACTAGAAACATATTTATCAACAATACCTGATGACCTTCAATCTCATAATAGATTAGTGAAAGGATTTTTAAATTATGTGTATATTAGCGAATGGATTTTAAACAATCGCCGCTCTCTCTCGTGCTTGTGCCACGCCTGGTCAACTCGCTCACGACTACGGTCAAGCCTCAAGGTCCCGAGTTACATAACGCGCCATTTCGCTGTAATTGACACTCGAATGCACCGCAATCCACTGACAATTTAACAGTTGCTACTGATAAAGGTAAATCATGTAATTTATGATGTTCATAATAAATTTGTGGATATTAGACAAAGAAAATTTTGAGTTTTGAAGGAAATCCTGTACGAGAAAACTTAATTATAAATAGATGCAAATAAAATTACGCCTTTTCTACGTTTGTTATGTTATTTATATTTTATTCAAGTTAATAAACTTATTTTTAGAATTACTTTATCGTATTTTTCTAAACGGAATTCAGAATTTATTAGAAACTACCAGAACCTGAGGCGTCGCTCGCACTAAAACTAAAAAATATATAGGTAACTAAAAATACTCAAATGTAGGTTTTCTACAAACTTTCATCCCCTATTTTACCCCCTTATGACTGAATTTCGAAAAATGCTTAAACATTTATTTACTGTATTGAACAGTATTAATACCAAGTCTCAAGTAATTCTCGTCATAATTTTTTTTTGGTTGTATTATAACGTATTTACCCGTGAGAATGAGATAATCTCTCGAGGTAAAAAGTAGCCTATGTTACTCTCCAGCTCTCCAAATATCTCCACACAAAAAATCACGAAAATCCATCACTCTGTTTCGGCTTGAAAGAAGGACAAACAAACAAACACACTTTCACATGTATAATATTAGTATGGACGTATGGATTATGTAATGTAATTACAAACTTAATACATGTACCTAGTTCTTGTTTTAGGCTTCACATTCTTTATTAACAGCCTTAAGCAAATAATGACAGTGAACGCAAAAGTAAACAAATTATAAGATTTAATTAACATAATATCTTGACATTGATATACAATTATTGATAACAATAACTACGATCTCTTGTTTCGGACTCTAATTATTTGTTAAATGTTTTGTTCAGCTTCTAATTACCACTTAACAATGTTTTGATCTTTCATATTAAAATAAACGTTTTTATTACAAAGATATTTATTTTTCTTATATATATAAAATACTAGAGACATGCCTTTACTTTCCTCGTGTTAAAAGTTGCTTATATCACACTATATACTGAACCACTGCTAGATGCTTCGTAAAAGAAGGATAAATGAAGAAACGCACGGATGAATAAACACTATTTCGCGTAACACTTTCTTAGATTTACGCGAATATTCGACATTTTAAACAAAACTACTCTCTATCTATTCGAAACGTCGGGAATCAAAAATCAAAATAATTCCTCGAAAAATTCCGAAAAGACAGTATTACTGTTTCGCGTGTTTATATTTGTAAGAAATCAAGGAACTTTATGAGATTTACAAGAAAAACTAGGTTATTCCCGCGGCTGTGATCGCATCGTTTATTTACTTATTATTGCTCCTCTTCTAAGGGTTGTAATGCGATATTAGGCATCAGCAAGTTCAAAACATAAACAAAACTTTCATCTCGTCATCTTAATATATCTGCAAATTAAAATAAATGAATAGGATAAATAAGTGATATTATGAATTTAAAACATATTTTTATTACATAAACCGTATATATACATGCACCTAATTACTGTTAAATCTCGATAATTTCAAAGACTTAGCTTATAAAGGTAAGATTTGTCATGGCAACCTTATAAAAAAGCCTTCAAGGCAAATCAATCCCAAAATAGTTCGAAAATTATTTCAACGACTAACTTGGACGTACTTTTAACACAGATCGTGACTAACAGACGACCGTCATACGAAAATATGAAAAAAACTTGAGGCACGCTTATAAACAGGTAAATATTTGTCATTATGAATGAAAGACTGATAAAGATATACAATATCTACAATATCATTTTAATTGTAAAAATATGTTGTAAATTTTTTCCTTTAATAAGCCCAACGTGATAGGATATTTTTGTTTATTACTTTTTTGATTAGGTTTCTTTTGCTTTTCAATAGTTTTATAGAGAATTTCATATCTACAAAAAATACATAACTTCTACTAACAAAGTTAATAAGTTATATTTATGCCAACTACAAGAATAGCATAAGATTTAAAAAAATATAAAAGATTCTAAAACAAATACAAACAAATTCTTAAGTGTGACTACGCCTTTATTTCTTTATTAAACATTATGGTACAGGCACGATGCTAAATCTTATTGATTTGCTGCATTATTAGATAATAATCTCCACTTTGCGTATGATTCGAGATATAGATATTACGTTTTGTATATACGTAAATACTCTTTGCAAATGTCACGACGTATCGCCTTGAAAGTCTCAATGGAGTATTTGTTTTCTTTCGCCGATCACATTTGAGGACTTGGTATTTACAGTTTAACAATGGTCTTCATAAATCGATCATATCGAGACACAGCGTGGTGTTGTTATGAATATTAGACAATAGGTAGTTATTTAATTGCTGGTCCGATTGATCGAACATTTTGAGTTCATTGTCAATCAATGACCCTCTAACCAATAGTCTGAAGGTATTTAGGTCACTTTGACCAAGTATATTCAACCGACTTCAAAACGGAGGAGGTTCTCAATTCGACTGTATGTTTTTTTTTATGTTTGTTACCTCAGAACTCCGTCATTTATTAACCGATTTGGACAATTTTTGTGTTGTTTGAAAGTGTATACTTCCAGATTGGTCCCATTTAAATTTCAAAAAAAAATACCACCCCTAAGGGTGGAAAAATAGCTAATGATGAATTTAACCTACTTCTTATTGTCATATTGACTTGAAACTTTGCAAGTGTTTCTATTTCCATTGATAGTACAGTGGTTCGGTATTGTTGACCTGATCTGATGGTAAGGCCAGAAGGTGGATAGGTGGAACTCTTCAACGGCTAATAGTAGATACTTTGAGTTTGGGCTTGTTTTGTTTGATTTGACAAACCTAATACGTTAGAATTCTTACTTTGCTACTACTGTCTACACTAAAAAGGGAAAAATAAAAACTTTTTAACAAAAAAATAAAAACCGACTTCAAACAAAAGCACTAAAAATTAAAAAATAACTGGTTGGTAGTTTTCATTTACTGTACATACCTAATCAAATATTTTCGAAGTCGGTGACCAGACAAAACCATATGTAAGTATAGTACATATAAAATAAATTTATATTTCAATGCAGATACTATTAAATACTACTAAATGTCCACAACCTTTGACATTACCTTCACAAGTGGCTAGGTGAAGGTTTTATAAGTTCACATTACTTAATCACTGTGTGTAAAATATCGATATTTAATCAATAAGATAAAAATAATTATCTAAAAAATCTAAAAATGTTGGTTGAGTCATTGATCGGCTCAAGCAATTTTTTTCATATTTAACAACTACGCTTCGAATATAAATCGATCGAAAATACTGAATATAGTCGAATGGGATAGACAATCAACGCGCACAGAAAAAGTTGAAATGCATATTGTAATGAATAAAAAAAATAAGATTTTCACTTTTATGTGTCTACGAGACAAGAAGATAACACTGCCATCGGACGGGTAATGAAATTTTCTTAACAGAATCTCATACCTACAGCTCATACCTATACAAGCGAAACAGTCATGAAATAAACACAATATATTTTCAATTATTATATTACTAGCGACTTACCCTCGCTTCACTCGTGTGCGTCCCTAAGTACATTTTGAACCCTAATTCTTGTTCTAAAGTAAAAGTAGCCTTAGTTGCTCCTTATAACGCTAGAAATAGTCCCATCAAAATCAGTTCAGCCGTTTTGGAGATTAGCCAGAACAAACAGACAGACAAACAGACAATTTTTAAAAAAATTATGTTTTTCTTATATATCGTATATAATTTCATATAAATTTAGTGAAAAGCTGTTATTTTGACATTACAAACAAACACTTCAATTTTATTTACCTGTATATCGATATAGATATTTTTTATTTTACATTCTAAACCTTAAATTAAATATCAAGAAACCATTAATAACTAAATATAAATAAAGGCGTGGAACAATTCAATATCCAATGACAATGGTAAAGGTAATTAATGGGACTTGTTTTAGAGACCTTGGTTTAATGAATAGGGGCGGGATACCTAAAACATTTCGTTTAAAACTTATAATTAAGTATTGGTTATTTCTGTGGTATAGTGTTTACTGGTTTAGAGTTTAGACTATAGCGAAATATATCGACTATAGAGAGAATAAAAGGCAATAAAAAGAATAAAATTCAGACTTCCATATTAATAACCAATATAAGACAGTGACTTAACGATTTTTTTTTTATAACTTTAGCTATGAGAATGAACATGCATATAGAGATGCTTTTTCAAATAAAACTATTCCCAATAACCGTTTTTACTATTATTTAAAGAATAATAATCACAAAAGCCTACATTAAAATACATTACAATTTTTATAAACATGAACAAATATTACACGTGTGCAATAAATTTCAATTTGACAAGGCCTCTAATATTATGGATGAAAAATTTCCGATGAGTGACGGGAGACGGTAGGAGACTGTTACACGGGTGTTTTGTCGCCGGCGGACGATAAACATCAATAATAATTTGTATCAACTTATCGGTTGATTTGAGCCCGTCCATTACACCCATCTCACCCTACAGGTACAAAAAATTTCACACTAACAGCTGCTTCTCAGTATAACAATGTCGGGAAAATGTCACTCGAATATTTTATTTAAATATTGATAGACGTTTTATGTAAATTATATTATCTATACCTATAATAAAATTGTAACTAAGCCGAATCTGTACATTAAATATTTTTTGGAAAATCTTATTGAAATAAACATTATTATCGATACAGAGGCCGAATCTATAGTTTTTAGAGTTTTTATCTGTCTGTTTGTTACCGCATCACAGAAAAGCGGCTAGAGGGATTTTGATGAAATTTGGTATGGTGATAGCTGGTTATCCGGGTCAATATATAGGATACTTTTTATTGCGGGAAAATGTCTCATTTTTGAGAAAAAAATACAAAAACTGCAATGTAAGAGTATACTATAATGTAAAACCTAAGAATTTGGTTTTTAGTCATCTGAACGTGGGCGGAGACGCGGGCAATGTTAGTGTGCAAATGTGAGTTTTATTGGATTAATACTATTAGACACCTCAAGGTAGTTGTGATAGTCTATGACATAGAGTACAATTTCGTAGTCATTATTCTAGTTCATCAAAAAATTCGGTGAATTATTAGTATACCTCAGTGGCTTGGCATAACACTTGATTTATTCTTGTATATTACAATACAATTGATAAATAATCCAAACTAAATTTGTTTATTATAATTAAATTCATTGTCACATTACTAATATATTAACATCTCACAAACATAATTTACCGAACAATAAATTTACATTAGAATGCATTTGATTTGTATCGGATTATGTGTTTTCATATCAGGTGTTCAATCGAGGCAACATTTAATTATTAATGCATAACTTCACACATATCGACGCAACTCGAATAACTCATACGTTACATGCTCATGTATAAATTAAGACGTCAAAATATATTGTTATTTGTTTTTTTTAGTATTATTTGTTATGTTATATGTATTGTATCGCCCTATACATGACATTGGCTTAACGTTGGAGATCGTGAGTTCGATTATTTAATCGAATATCGTTAATAATAATAAAAAAACTAGGTATTCGAACTCTAGGTACATATTCTTATCCAAAGAAATACTTTCCTAGATTTACGCGAATATTACGAGAGTAAAACGAGGATATGTCACTAGTTCTATAATAATAAGCACAATATAATAAAAGCTCTGTTGAGTGATCTGCGTTAAACAATATAATGAAACAATTTCGAAGTCTTAAAATAATATAGTTAATGAAGAATGAAGTAAAGTGTCGAGATTGGTGCTTAGATACATAATTAAATTCTGTATAAGATAGCTACAATAGCTAAGGCAACAATTGAATTACGAGATATCCTCTGAAATTATTAAGAAATGCTTAATGGGATTACCAATGGAACATTTACTAATATACATACATATATATGTATGTATGTACATTAAATTCATTCATATTTCTTTGTTATGGCTATTATATGTACATCAAATTAATTAACTTGATTAACCGTTTTGATGGAGGTCGATACCTTTAATTATGAAGCCATAACGAAAGGTGTGTCTTCATTTACTTATCTATGGTGGCTTAGATATTTTCAATATAAAATTAATTTGAAATGTATGCTATTATTATTATTATTATTAGAGCAGTAGTAGTCCAGTGGTAACGCGCTCGCTTAGAAAACCGAGCGGAGCGGGTTCAAATCCCTGGTCTCGCACCTCGCATATTTTCATGTGTGAATCATTTCTAACATGATTACCACTTGCCTTATGGTGAAGGAAAATATCGTGAAGAAAACTGTATATCTGAGAAAACCTAGCAAGTTTTAGAAAGACGTGAAATCCGCCGCCGATTATGGCTTGAACGTATTGAAGAGACGCCCGTGCCCAGCAGTGGGATGTTAATCCCTCAACGACCGCGGACACGCCGGCATTACAGTTGACAATAGATTTCTTAGAAATTTAATTAATTTCTAAGAAATTTACCTGGAGGTGTTAAAAAGGGTTGAATACACATGCTATATTCTAATTAATTAACGGAAATCGTATCTAATAATTTTTATTATAGGAACAAAAGTGAATACATTTCACTCCTCCTCGATAGTAAACTTACTTTCAACTTGTTTAATAACTTAGCGACAAAGTAAGTAATAATTGACTACCCTTAAAAAGCTCCAAAGTGTGTTTTATGCTAAAATTATGACAAAAAAAACCAAATATATGTGCTTTAATACGTAAAAAGTTATATAATGTGGCTATAAAAAAAATTCATATGTAAAAGCTTCGTTATTTAACAAATAAAATATTTCCCAGCGGTGCGAGGTATCTTTGTTCATATTCATACATCATAAAAACTCACGCGACGCCTGTAAATTTAGAGTAGTGCATTTTTTTAATGTAATATAATTAAAATTTTATTGCTATACGCGATTATACTCAAAGACGTAATAACAATATTTTATACTAGTACCAAGGGGAAATTACAACTTTCTGTTATTAAAGTTCAGTGCCTCTTGTTAAAGGTGACATATTTTAAAAAAGCTCTGAATGCATTCGCCCTAGCTTAGTTTTTTAAGATTTTACGAAATCTTACAAATGATTTCTTTATATTAACCTGATATACAAAAAAAATTGTGAAGGCAACGTTTAATTTTATGATAAAATATATAAACAACTTTATCTAGATATTGTGTTTTAAAGTTAACCTGAACTTTGCAAAGCTACCATGGCTTTGTGATTTATGATCAGTGAAGTTGCCTCGTTTTGGTTGAGTCGATTGTCTTTTCCAAGTATTTATTGCCTTATTGTAAGCACGTTATTATAAAATGCAAAACTAATATTTACTTTTTATATTTTGTGGCTCAACCTAAGATCATAAATAAGGATAGAATCCCGCATCGCGTGGAATTTTTAATATATTTACCTTATAATCTTTTTCTCTCCAAAAAACGTCTTAGTTTTGATATATTACTATCGGAGATCGGTATACCTACATGGAAAATGAGGCGGTCGATCTATCTTGTATATTTTATGGGTTATACAAAATCTTATGTGTAAACATTATATTTTTACATACATATGTACAAAAATATATGGTTTCAAAGTTAAAAATGCTAACTATACTTATTAATTTATGAATAAATTATAATATTATGTTTATTTCAATATATGAAATTTTGTATTATAGCTTTGTAAACTAAAGAGTTTTGACAGACATCTGTCAAATAAAAACATTAGATATTATTCCTTCTAAAATATATGACAGTTCAAAATAAATTCAAATGGGTATTAAAATTCATGGCGACAATGAGTGAAATATAAAATTAATCCCAAAAAACCCAACTTACCTTGGGGGTATTACGAGACCTACATTCTAATAACCTTTTAACAAACCGAAATGTAGTTCAGCATTCGCGAGAAAACATTTCGTCGATCGGTGGTCGTCTTTGCATAATAATGGCACAATGAGTCGATGCTTACAATAGGCAACGTTTGATGTACTTACTTTTAAAATATAGTCCTTATTATTGAGAGCATAGGGAACATAAAATTTACATTTCATCGTTGTACTAGAGTTACAAAACAACTAGTAACACCTCCAAAGCCGCCCTCTTGTGCTTCATGAATTATTCGGTTTCGCTAGTTGTGACACTACGCTTGCCGACCCAGCCCCGACGGACCTATTGCTTCCATCATGTTCCAAACTCAAATACGACTTCGCAATTATATTACCACCATATCAGTTCGTACGTTATCCTCAAAGGACTTCGAATAGAACTTTGCCGTTTGAATTTTGCTGAATCACAGCTATAAGAGCATTGAAGCAACTATAGAGAAATAAACATAATTATTACCATAACAAAAAAATCATAAAATTAATGAAGACTTCTTGATTTGTATTATTTAATGTTAATAAAAATACTGTAGTTGTTATGTTCTAAAAAAAATGTTTTATAAATATACATTTATCTACAAACGTTTACACAGGTCGCTGGGTTTTAGTGCTTATCGCAGTTCAGTCGAATGAGTCTGACATGACGATGATGATGTTTTTAACGTTGGGAAATTCATTTACGCACGGGGTGTGGGATTCAACGGCAAAGCCAGTACTAAAACCCAACAAAACCTTCCCCCGTCTTAATGGGGCGTCGCAGGATCGCTTACGCATTCAACTACGACGCCCCGACGGCAGATCTGCCGAAGCAGACCACAACAACCATGGGGTTGCTCCAAGGTCCACTCTGCTATCAGAGAAGTACCAGGAGCAACCCGCATGGTACACCGCCCACCGAAGAGGGCTACCTCCCACCGCCCATCGAAGTGGGCCACCTCCCAGTGCGTTTCTTGGCTTCGCGCCCGGCTGGGTTGCCCGGCACTACTGAGCCCCCCCCCCCCCCCACGACAAGGTGAACGCACGTTGGGGGGGGGTGCAAATGCGTTACCCCAAGGTAAAATAAGCATATTATCGAGTTTTATTGACTGCATTTTCGTATGCTGTACATTAAATTACTGCTCTATAACTAAGAAAGAAACTACAACCTGGTAAATTGATGTTTTGCAAATGTTATGGTCTATAAATGCCTCGCAGAATACGTACAGTTCGCAATAGAAAAGAGATAAGTGTAGCGTACTTATACTATTTCGCCTCCGTAATGCGGCTAAATGGCTGATCGCTTAAGCTAAAGTTTTCCAGTACCTATGCTATGGCCATAAACCTGCTCTTATAGTCAGGTAATTTTTCAAATACAACAATTATTATCTTTAATATATATTTTTAATATAGATTACTAAGCATTATTTCATAACTATTACACCACTCTTTAAAGGAGGTATAAAATCCTTTGAATAGAAATCTTAAAATACAAATGGCGCATCATTTCGAATGCTTGAAAGAACAAAGAACCGTACTCTTCAAAGCCTACGCCACGGTAATGTCCTACGCGCCCTTAACAGTTCACTCACACGAATCATCAAATTAATTTCCTCGAAACCAACCTCCTTTTATTATTAACTAGCGGCTCACCCTCACTTTGCTCGGGTTCGTCCCGTATGTACGTTTGAAATTGATATATATATATATATATATATATATATATATATATATATATATATATATATATATATATATATATATATATATATATATATATATATAGCGTTAGCTATGTAAATTTTGAACTAACAAATTTCGTAATTTTTTTCAATGTTTTAATAGTTATTCTGCTATTCGGGGCGAAGACAAATCAAAGATCATAAAAATCGGTCCAGCCGTTCTCGATTTATGAGTGTTGTAACAAACCCGACTTTGTCTTATATACATTATAGATATATTTGTACATGGCCACGTGATCTTTTTACATTGCTATTATATACCCTGATTATCAAAAAAAACTAAGATAAGACTTTGGTACTATTAGTTTTTACGTCCGGCTCTACTCGAGTAGTATACTTATATAGATACTAATAAAAAAACGATGTCTGTTTAACTATCTCCATTCTAAATTTTACCTAAGTGCATTAAAACTTATAGAGCGAGGAAGTGTTATTTTTGCATATTTTACTTTTACATTAATAATATTAATGTAATTACTTAATTTAAAAAATAATTTTAATAATTATTATAAAATTATTAATAATAAATATATATTTTTATAAATAATAGTTATTATAAAAATTTAAATATAATTTTTTTTTTATTATTAATAATTTTGACTCTAACTTCCGCGACACTCATTTTTTCATTACCTATATTAACTTACCCCTCAGTCACGTCTAAAGAGGTTTCACTTCAAAAAATTCAAATAATTTATAATATAATTCTTTCTTTCCAGAAGCCGTAGATTTCAGTATCCTGAAGTACTACTCGAGAGAACATAAGCTAATTTTATTTACTCTAAGCTTGCGCTTATTTTTTAAGGTATGTCTTGCTAGTGCTTTATTTTTTAAAGAACTAGTTTCTAGAGAGCTTATTTATTATAAAAAACTAACTTTTAATTTATTTGCGATATTCATACGACAAAAGTATCTATCTATAAATATAAAATAAATTAAGTGTTTATCTATTATTTGACAATATTCTATTAAAAACTTATATTTTTCATTTTTTTTTTATTTGCACTGAAGTAGTCATTATTAATTATATTATTTGTCTGTCTGTCTATCTACTAGTACCCGCTACCATACACAGAAATTGCTTACTTATATTAAACTTTCACTGTTAGAAGATTCTGATGAGAGTGATATAGGTTCTTCTTATTGTCAATGACATGGGTATAATTGAATGGAGGAAAAACTAATCTAAATTATAATATCTGACGGTTATGTTAGAAATCACGCGCTCAGATCGCACTTCAGCGGGCAAAATACTTCGACAAAATAATTTCCTACAATCGCTCGCAATGTTAACAATTGCATTAAAATGACAAATTCTCGTCATCTTATCATATGTATTTTTTTTCAATTTCTAAACTTTTGCACATCTTGTGTAAAACCCAAGGTAAATTTTGCATTAAACCTACAAATTGATTTTTGATTCAAGGCCGTAATAACAATTACAGATTAACTAATCCACGCATAGCAATTTAAACTAACATTTGCAGTACAAAATAACGCGACAAGATGTTATTATCTCCTAACCCATAACCTACCACCTACGTATGGGATCCCTAGCTTAAAAGTCCCCTAAACTAGCCCCTAAATTAAATTTCGTTTTACGATAGTCTTTAAGCCCATATTTCGAGCACCTAATTTTAGGGGGCCTTTTAATATTTAGGTGACCCCTAACTGTCCGTGAAACAGAAACTGTCCCCTAACAGTCCCCTAACCATGCTTAGGGGATCCCTTAAACTTAGGTGACGTTGGTGAAATCGGGCATTAGTCTAATTTGGATAAACCATAAAGTTGGTGTCAGCTTCATAACATATCGTGTCAAAATATAAGCAGAAAAATGAATCGAAATATTCGGAATAATACATTTTTTAAACAATAATAAAATTGATCTTAAAAGTTTTATTTTAATATAAAATATGTGTTTGCGACTATCCAAACAAAATTTCAATATTGTCAGTGGTAATGGCGCAGGCATTAACCGCGGTCCTGATATATAATAGCAATAATGGCGGCGCATTCTGGGAAATATAATCTCTTTCGATATTGCTATAAAATCCCTCGACCAGGTTTAATTAAACGTTTAAATACTGATTAAAAATACATTCAGGGAGTATTCCAGAACACTTTATAATACCATATTAATGAATTTAGTATGGGGCGATTTTTCACGACGCTTAATAGAAAGTTTTATATGAGGGAATTGCTTCATTAAGCTAAGTTGTTAAAGGCCGATATGGTTTATTTTATGAATTTATATAGATTTAAAACATTTTTAATATGACTGAGTGTAGTGTATTCAGCCCTTTTTAACGTCCTACTGCGGGGCGCGGGCCTCCCTTCAATATGAGGAGTATCAGGCTTTGATTCACCACGCTGGCGTAGTACGTGTTGGCGGACTTCACATGTCTTCCGAAAACTTGCTAATTTCTCTTAAGCATGCAGGTTTCCTCATGATGTTTTCCTACATCGTAAGTTTACAATTATAATATAATATAATCGTGTTGCAAATGATTCGCACGTGAAAATATCAGAAGTGCGCGACTCGGTATTTGAACCAGCTCCACTAGGTTTCCCAAGCGAGCGCGTTACCTCTGGGCTACCACTACACTATGACTGACTGTTAATCGCATAACACAGCGAAAACATATACACTATTATTGTAAATACTAATATTGTGAGGGAATAAGGGAGATAGCTTATATTTCAGATTAACACGTAGGCTACTGTTTATCGACGTTTCTACCGCGCGAGTTCAGCCACAGACGAATATTATAGTTATTAATCAACAAATGAGAGAGCAAAAATTAATGTATCACTAGATAAACTGCCAAAATAATTACAAGATTGTTATAGAATATTATAACATACACCTAATGTCTGTATCTAAATTCACGCGTGAAAACTAAACTTGTATTCCCAAAGAGACTCTTGAATTTCTTGTAAACAATTAATAAAAGTAAAATTATTTAATCATATTATTTAATAATTATTATATACCTTTATAATAATATAAGCCATTCAAGCATATTATTTAAACAGACGAAGTGTTTCAAAGCTATTAATTTGTTTAAATCAATGAGTCAGGTGTATTTGAAGGACTCTTTAAGCTTTCAGCTATAAGTCAGCTTCAATCAGCTCGGTTTTGTTATTCACAGTTTCACACTAATAGGATTGCAGTCACTATACAATAACCATAATGAGGTGACGATAAGATCATTATACAGATTTATCGGTTATTTTGACACTTAGTATTATAATTAAACATTAATTAAATTTGTATTATGAAATTTTAAGCCTCTAATAACTTAAGAAAAAGTTTTTCTACATTTTTTCCAAAATCTATAAAGATAAAATAAGAAGCAAATATAGTTCGTTGTTAAGGGCATCGCTTTAGAACAGGTGGATCGTTTTCGCATTTTTTTAACGTTCATAATATGTTGATAATATAAATAAATATGTTGGGACATTAACACACTGCGCCATCTAGTTCTATGGTAAGCTACGAGGCTTGTGTTATGGACACCAGGTAGTTGATACACTACACATATATAACTTTAAATACATGATGACCATGAATAGAGTACAAACATTCATGCTCATCTCATAAATGGATGCCCCCAGCGGAACTCAAACCCGCGACCGCTGGCACAGCAAGTAGGGTCATTACAAATTGAGCCAAACATGCCGTCAACATCATAGTCCGAATAAGGCTTTTATCGAATAAATACTTTTAGAAATAGTTGCCCAGAAAATTAGGAAATTCTGGAGAAAGAGAAAATGCTTTTGTCTGTACAATTTTAGTATGACGTCAAAGATCATTAATTTTATAGAAAATGGGACAGGTCAACGACTGTCGGAACAACTAGTAATAAATATCGTCGGGTTATCTAGTAATTAATAAAACACTTAAAAATTATGTTGTCCTGAAATTCGGAAATATTAGTGCTATCAAACAATAGCTGACCAAGAAATCCGCTAATGTAATTAAGCTGCGCAAAGTTGAAAGGTTGCTGTCAATATTATCCGAGCGGGACGGCGGCAAGGATAAATGGATTAGGGTAAACAGCATAAAGAGCCTTTTGTATCCCAAATTAAATGTCACCCGGCGTCATTATTTAGGCCCCGTGACACGCACACGATCGCTGGCTGCCAAAGCGTCGGCCATTATGTCGGCATTTATACAATACGATATTTACAATAGTAATATCTACTATCATAATAGGTAGTGACCTATCAGCCGAACTAATATTATGAATGTGAAATTTTGTATGTATGTATGTTTGTATGAAATTTAGTTTTATGCAATATACATGTACAGAAAAGGTACTAGACATGACTTAGCATATATTAATTACTAGCATTGCCCGCGGCTCCGTCCGCGTTCAGATGACCAAAAACCAAATTCTTAGGTTTTACATATTACTATATTCTTACATTGCAGTTTTTGTATTTTTTCTCAGAAATGATATATGATCCCGCGGTCAAAAGTATCCCTTATGTTGACCCGGATAACCAGCTATCACCATACCAAATGTCATCAAAATCCCTCCAGTGGTTTTTCTGTGATGCGGTAACAGACAGACAGACAAAAATTCTAAAAACTATAGATTCGGCATCTGTATCGATAATAATGTTTATTTCAATAAGATTTACCAAAAAATATTTAATGTACAGATTCAGCTTAGTTACAATTTTATTATATGTATAGATAACGCTTATATTGCTATAGTTTGTTAAAAAAATAATTTCCATCCAGGATCTCCTTAAAGCTCGAAGAATGATTTAAAAGTTCGAGTAAGGTCCTACAATCCAAGTTCTAAAAGTTAACACATTTTTATTATAAAAAATATTATATTAAGGTAATAAGGTAGCTAACTAAATAATACAGCTAACAATTGTAATTTATAACGTATAATGCAACTTATATAGTAATTAAGATGCTTTCCTATAAACATCATTAAGATCCCTTATATTTCGAACTTGTTCCATAAGCGGTGAGTGTTGACAATTTAATCACACTTTAATGATATCAAAATTAATTTCCTTGTCACATGTAAAAGACGTTTGAATCCATTAATTATATTTGTAACGGCTGTCGAAGATGCTTCTTAGTGAACTTTACGCTTCAGTGGAATTTATTGGATTACAATGATGTTTACTCTAATACTAATATATTATAATTTAACCGTAAATTAAACTTACATAAATGGTGGATATTTAGTACATTATTTAGTTATATGAAGAATGCGGTCAATATCAAGTCAATTCTTTTGTTAATGGATTCAAAGCGTGCCAGTTCAGCATAGATTACTTTGCCAATGTCACGTAGGATGGGGAAGACATAAAATAATGGCACTCAGCTACAAACCTATACATATTATAATAAATTAATAATAATGTAATAATAAATATAATAACAAATAATAAAAATAAATAAATTGTAACTAAGCCGAATCTGTACATTAAATATTTTGTGGAAAATATTATTGAAATAGACTTTATTATCGATACAGAGGCCAAATTTATAGTTTTTAGAATTTTTGTCTGTCTGCCTGTCTGTCTGTCTGTCTGTTACCGCATCACAGAAAAACCACCCGAAGGATTTTGATGAAATTTGGTTTGGTGATAGCTGGTAAGCCAGGTCAACATATATGATACTTTTTACCGCGGGAAAATATCACATTTTTGAGAAAATATAAAAAAACTTCATTGTAAGAGTATACTAATATGTAAAACCTAAGAATTTGTTTTTTGGTCATCTGAACGCGGGCGGAGCCGCGGTCAATGCTAGTTAGATATAAATCAATTATTTAAATGAAGGTAAAACTCTATTTATTACCTGATTATTTGAAGTTCCATTGTTAACTCATTAATTTAAATATACAAGTACCTGTAATGTACTAAAATATCGACCTATGTTAAAATCGTCACATGTTAGTACTTGAGTATATTATATCATACTATTGGAGGTGACCATTAGGATGTCCATTAGGGATGACTTTGGCTGTTCACTTATTGTACTATTAATAATGAATGGAGGCTGAGAACAATAGTCAATATTATTATTGTCTAGGTATTATTTTTTCTTAAATACATAAATGTTTCTGTCATTTTCATTTCATTTTTTTTCTCTGACTTATAATTTTGTTTCTTACATCTTGATACTTATACTGATAAATAAAATTAATATGTCTATTTGCAATATCAAAATAAAAGCTTTTTAATTATTGCATAACAAATTATATACGGTAATTATAGGAAAACACGCAATTTTTTAAATTTCTATCTGTCCATCTGTCTGTTTGTTCTGGCTAATCTCCCAAATGGCTGGATTGATTTTGACGGGACTTTCACTGGCAAATAGCTGATGCTATAAGGAGTATATTGACTACTTTTATTTTAGAATAAGAATTAGTGTTCCATTCAAATAAATAAAACGTAGCTAGGGACATATATATACTATAAGTCGCTAGTATTAATATTTATAGCGTTAACTATTCTATTGTGCCGTTAGGGACGATCCCGGCAGTAGTTTAATAAAATATTCATATTTTCACACCCTCGGCGCTATTAGACTAATATTATTATTGCCTAAAATCACTATTCCAAATCCTTATGACAGTCATCTCTGTCATAAATTGTCCAACTTCAAGTAGGTAACGGTTACCATGATATGTTTTAACGGATAAGAAATACGAGTTAAATTAAGTACACATATAATTAAATTTTGCTAAAAATATTATAATTAAATGTATAAATTATCCACTTAATAAATTCATAAAATTATTATATTAAAAAAATAGTAATATAACTTTTTTATGTAAGTAATTGCACAGTCCCTCCTTCTGGTTTGCTCCAGTTCACAATCCAATCCACAGGATAAAACTTGGTAGCGGCTTTACGTACATATATGAAGGCAAGTATAACATAAATCATAAAGACATTTATGACTCTATTTGTGTAACTGAAAAAACTCTGTTTTAAGCTTACGCAATTTTCATCACAGTGAAAGTCTTATTAAAATTTGTTCAGGCGTCCATAATAAAGGCCACGTTATCTCTACAATCCCTTATATTTTTATGTTATTATACAATTTTATTAGTACAAACTTAAGCCATTATATAATATTCTAAGCAGATATGTAAATGGTTGCGATACGGGTTCGTTGTTTAATGTTTTAGTTGTCTGTGACTTTGTGACATATATGGTGGACCCTTGATTGGAAGGCAACTGTCCTCAACATTTGTTAGTTTAAGTTACACTTTGTGTAATCTATAAATTTAGTTGAGTGTTTTTAGTGGAATCGTTTCACAAATAGCGGGGCGTCTACAATTTACAATTTACTACTAATTTACAATTTAAATATCTAACCTACTAAATTATTATTGCAGATTATGGATTTTAATCACTAAGTAATAGTATAAATACGAAAATGTGTTTGTTGGTAGTCTATCTATCTCAAACCAACAAAAAAAAGTATTGAAGTGATTTTTCATAAAGATTGATTATTATTTGAACATTTATATTAATTATACTAGCGACGCAAGGGTGTCGCTCGGGTTTGTCCCTAGCTAGATTCCCCTTACAAACTTTCATCCCCATTTTCGACCCCTTAAGGGATGATTTCCAAGATAAAAAGTATCCTATGTCCTTCGCGGGGTCTCGAACTATCTTATTACCAAACATCTAAATCGATTCAATAGATACCTCTTTATAATATTAGTATAGATGTATAATATTGCCCAGGTCACATAATATATAGTCGGGGCGTCGTAGTTGAGTCCGTAAGCGATCCTGCGCCATCCCATTAAGACGGGGGAGGTTCTATTGGGTTCTATTGAGTTCTAGGGGGTAGTACTGGCTTTTCTAGCCATTAAATCTCCCATAATCACCTGTATGTATACAGGTGATATGCTTAAATGCATCTTCCAACATTGAAAAAAAAGGTCACATAATATTG
This sequence comes from Brenthis hecate, assembly GCA_951806755.1. Lineage (NCBI taxonomy): Eukaryota > Metazoa > Arthropoda > Insecta > Lepidoptera > Nymphalidae > Brenthis > Brenthis hecate. The sequence continues at coordinate 5,331,946 of OX638263.1, forward strand.
TAATATTCAATATTTGTCGATATTATTCATGAATACGAGTATAGTGAATAAAGTGCTCAAAGAACTCGCGGAGCGTCATAACTAGGGCCTGACCAGTATGGGTAGCTTTAAAGAGGCAAAAGGTGATAAAAAGTTGAAATTATTTATTGCTGGAACCTTATTATTTTTTTACACAACATACATACAAAGAACGTTTAGCATTTAGAAAGTTATTTTTTTATTATATTATTATTTAGGTATTTTTTAAATCATTAAATTAAGAAACAATCACACAAAGTCTGCTACTGAAAGGAATAATTTCCTAACACAATAACAACTCCTTTGTTTTAAAGCAGCGAGAACCCTTAAAGTTAACTGAGGGTCTTAAAGAATAGCTTTATAAGAATACTCGTCAGTTGAACAGAGGTTCATTGTCCTTAATTGAAGATTTTAAGATCAGCGTTAGATCTTTAAAAATAAACAAAGTTTGCGTAAAACGACTTTTAGTTTTGATTTTGATTTAGATTAAGCAATATATTGTGAATTGTATTTTTACGGAAACTTTTCTTTTTTTATATAAAGTTATCATCATAAAACTGTTGATCAAGCTTTATAATAATAGGTTACTTTGACACGTTTAACGGGTATTGCCTAGTATCCTTAGTAGTAGGTTTAATTTCCATATGGGATTAATTTATCACACGGATGTTTATGATAATGTATGACGATAAAAACCCCCAACCAACACAATATGGATATTGGAGTAATAGAGACATATTATGTACATATAGTTATTTTTTTTGTGTCAGTACTACGCAAAAGATGTGAAAGTGTCGAGATAGTAAAATACACATCTATACATATAATAAAATTGTAACTAAGCCGAATCTGTACATTAAATATTTTTTGGAAAATCTTATTGAAAAAGACATTATTATCGATACAGAGGCCGAATCTATAGTTTTTAGAATTTTTGTCTGTCTATCTGTCTGTCTGTTACCGCATCACGAGAAAACCACTGGACAGATTTTGATGAAATTTGGTATGATGATAGCTAGCTATCCAGGTCAACATATAGGATCCTTTTTACTGTGGGAAAATATGGCATCTCTGGGAAATGTATAATAAACGTTAAAACGTACATAGGGACGAACCCGAGCGGAGCGAGGGTGAGTCGCTAGTATGTGTGTAAATCTTTACAAATATAGTATGTTCATTACTGTTTTATAAGTAAATATATAAACTTTTCACGTTTCAATATCCAACATGGTCATTTGTGAACTAACCACAAAATACACATCTACGTGCATTGAGTGTTAAGCGCAAATAACAATGACCTAACGTGCAAACAGGATTCTACATCGTATATAAACAAATATCCTAATGAGCGAGCCTCGCGTTAATTGAAATGCGAATTTTGCATTAAAACCCATTAGATACTTTAAAACCTTTTCATATATAAAATAATAGAAATAATTAAAAAAAAAATATTCTCTATCACAATAGGCAGTTAAGTTTTATGAAAATCGCTAACCTTATGTATTTACATTAACCAGGACAAAGTAGCAGTTATTTAAATTATGAACAAATTTTATCTTATTATATACATGGGAATTTGTTTAATTATTTAAATAAACAAAGTATATAAGTTCTATAATTAACAGTTCACATGCAAGGGCACTTATAATGTGTGCGTAAGTTTTATTTACAGTTGAAGTACTCCTATGTACATTTTACTCTGTAGAGATCTATTTTAAATCTTTGCAAAGTACAGACTAATAACACTATACTAGAAGGAGTAACAAACAGTTTAAAGAAGTAATTATATACTATATATACTATATAAATGTTTGTATGTAGATGTATATTTGTTAATCTTTCAATATGAAACAGCTGAACGGATTTAGATGATTTACGCGAATATTTGACATCTTATAATTAAAAATGAATGTCTAAATGAATTGCTAAGTACAAAATTCGAGACTGATTGGACCAATTCGTCTAATTTTTTTTTTTCAATATTCGTTAAAGTCCGAAGAAGGTCCTTATAAAGAGAAAAATTGGAAAAAAATCACGAAAAAACGTAAAAATCACATTTTGTTCTTCCTTACTACTACTTTATAATTATGAAAGCAATCTAAAATTAATAGAAACTACATGAATCCATTTGTAGATTTGACACTTTCTCTTTCTACGATATACAGTTTGACTTTGTTTGTTTGTTTGTTTGTCCTTCTTTCCCGTCGAAACAGAGAGTGACGGATTGACGTAATTGTTTGTGTGGAGATAGTTGGAGGGCTGGAGAATGATATAGGCTACTTTTTACCGTGGAATATTACCTCATTCCCATGGGAAAACACGTTATAATACAACCCACGTTAAAAAGTATCTAAGGACAAACCCGAGCGAGGTAAGGGTGAGTCGCTAGTTTTAAATAAAACTATCTGTATGACCATGATTGATGTAAAGCATTCGAAACGACGATAACCAAAAATCAAAATACGAATATAAACGCAAAAAAAACCGAAAAGATAGGTTTATGTAAATGGCACGTAGTTGAAAATATATTGTCTCATTTATAACATGTAGATTTTGTAGAACACATTGCATTGTTTTAGTAAACGATAATTAGTTGGACGAGTTTGCTTAATTTAAATAATTGTTAGAGTTAAGAAGAATAGGTAATTTATTTATACATCTTTTTCATAATATTATGTTTTTTTTTTTGTGTTTTTTTATTTTACTATAAGCTATGAAGCATATTCATATAATATATGCTGTTAGTTAAAACCTTTCATGTTGTTAAATGTTCCCACTTTATTATTAATATTTGTATATAAAATCATTCAATATATTTACTGTTTATACACTGTGGAGCATTGCCATCCCCTCAATATAAGGGGATCAGGTCAAAGTCCATGCTGGGCAAATGCAGATTGGTGGAGTTCAAAAGTCTTTCGAAAACAATTTAAGTTTCTCAGACATACAGGTTTCCTCGCGATGTTTTCCTTCGCTGTAAGACAATTTGCAATCATGTCAAAAATGATTCTTTGCAACACAAAGAAATCAATTTAAATAATGATTTAAAGTATAACAAAAATAAATTGCCGAGTCGTAATTTATTATACTAATAAAAATTATGTATTTTTATATTAAAAACTAGCATTGGCCGCGGTTCCGTCCGCGTTCAGACCAAACCAAAGAACCATATTCTTAGGTTTTACATATTAGTATACTCTTGCAGCACATTGCAGTTTTTTTTCTCAGAAATCAGACGTTTTCCCGCGGTAAAAAGTATCCTATATGTTAACCCGGATAACCAGCTATAATCATACCAAATTTCATCAAAATCCCTCCAGTGGCTTTTCTGTGATGCGGTAACAGACAGACAAACAAAAATTCTAAAAACTATAGATTCGGCCTCTGTATATTAATGTCTATTTCAATAAGATTTTCCAAAAAATATTTAATGTACAGATTCGGCTTAGTTACAATTTTATTATATGTATAGATGACAAGTATAAAAATGTACCTTAATGTTTTTAACTTGTAGTTACTTGCATTTATGCTTAAAATAAGAAAAGCTATATGAATTTTCTCATTTTATAATTAAAATATTACGGAGCGTATCTTAAACTAATACGATATTTTCAATAAAGCAATTTTCGTTGCATCTCTAAGATTACACGGTTGAACGCTCATCATCTTGACAACATTGAGGTAGGTATTTGGGTCTGCTGTAATAAATACATTACAAAATTTTCTAGTAATCGGTTAGTTCAACCGAGAACTTGAAGGTAATCATGATTTGGGCCCCTCATAATTACTCAACAGAGTTAAAGGAAATTTGGTAGATAAATATTTTTAATTGCAGCATTAATCGTAGTAACATCTAATCTTTTAGAGAAACTGAAACGATCGCCTTGAGAATAGAGATTTTTCACATCGCAGGGCGCTTACCTAACCGCAATTATGTTAGGAAACTACTCGTGTAAGTGCAAAACATATTAATTATGATGTTCATGATAATGTCGTAGGTTGACTCATAAAGTGACTATTGTCTAGATTTACGCTAAATTGCTTTTTCGTAGACAGAAAAAAATATAAGATACTCATACTACATAATTTCCCCCAAAAAAGTAATAAGTAAAGTAATAGAGTAAGTAAAATATTTGGATTAAGATACAAGTAAATACATAACTAAATTAAATTAAAAATTTAAAAACCTCCGACCATCTTCGACTGTTTTCGACCTTTCAACAAAAAAAACAAAATCAAAATCGGTTCATCCGTTCGGGAGCTACGATGGCACAGACAGACAGATACACACAGACACGTTGTGGTTTTATCGTCGGGGGTTAAAAATATAGAGCAAAATAAAACATAAATTCTAAACTATTTTATACAAAATCCATTTTAAAATATCAATTCCTTCCATAGGTACCGTTTACCAAATAAAAATAAACGCGCATCCAGAATTTGTGTTCGCAAGCAAACTTGTATATTTTAGCTCGTATCGTCGCTATCTATCAGTCTACATTTCACAGTAAAGATCACATTAAGAGAGCAGCTGGTAATAGCCACGGTTATTACAATTGTTTGCAAAACCCGTGCTCTATCACCACGAAGCGTACTCAATTAGGTCGTAGCCCGCAACACTGTGGGACATTCCCACGTACATTATATTGCTTATAACAATTCGCGTCTTGGGACCAACTATTATTCTAAGGCTACTCTAATCCTAAACTAAACTCGACAAATTAAGATAATTAATTAAGTTATAGCATGACAAGCTGTTTTCGTGCGTTGTGTTAATATAAATTGTGGTACATCGAATATGTACATACAACTGCCTCGGTGGTGTAGTGGCTAGCATGTACGGATGCACACCCGGAGGTCCTGGGTTCGAGTCCCGGGTCGGGCCAAGTTTAGTTATTGAGTCTTCCTGTATAGTAAGTCTCAGTAACAGCCCGGAGTTGGGAAGTTGGCGGTGTTTCACCCCCGTGCCTCGGAGAGCACGTAAAGCCGTCGGTCCTGTGCCTCTCACCGGTCGTGTCGAGTGGTCGTCCCACCGGAGTATGAGAGTGATAAGAATAGAGAGTGCACTTGTGTCTGCGCGTACACTTGAGCACTATAATATCTCCTGCGCAGTTGGCTAATCTCATTGAGATTGGCCGCCGTGGCCGGAATCGGCTAGGAGAACATCACATATTTATATTGTAATATATATTTTTGGTTACAATCTGTCTAATTGTTCATTAATTTATGTGTTTTATAATTTATAAACGTGTAATCTGTTAAATCTCTATTATAATATTATTTACTAGTGCAAAATCTAACATAGGTATAAATATCTCGTGTAACGGTGTTTGTGGTCGCAGTCCTCCGAAACAGCTCGACAGATTTTAATGTTTTTTTTGTATATTTTTAGGTAGGTATGAGAATAGTTTGTAAAGTATTTTTCACCCTCCTACCCCCACCTCTCATATTTTAATCACGATTTTAGTATTTTTGTATGAACAATATTATATAAATACATAGCACCGAACCCGAGCGAAGCGAGGGTGAATCGCTGTATAACATAAAGCCAAAGAGTTTTTTTGTAGATTGAAGGCGGGCGTAGCCGCGGGTTCTGCTAGTATTTATATATGGTTTAACGCATTTTTATTGCTATATTTTTTTTATTTGATGCTTAAGCATTTTGTTTAGTCTTATTTAATTTAGTTACAATAATTTTAAGAATAATTAAAACAAGTAGGTCCCAACTATTAAATTTATAAACCTTTCACAGTAGAATACAGTATTATAATAATTTAATAGTAATTAATTTACACCTAGTGACAGTAAACCACTATTTGTCTCCGTTAACATACAAGAGAAATGAGTAATAAACTTGTCTTAGTATTAACTAACTTGTACTTGTAATCTGTATATTATGAATATCGCTATATATGTAAAACGTAAATATTTACATAATAAACCCTATAATCATATGAAAAAATAATATAATACTCTGTTTAATACAAATATTAATTTTATATTGCTATAATATATATACACCCCTATAAGGACATTTACCCACGGCTTTCGATCAACAATTGTTGAGCGAAGCCTGCGGCACATTACGTACAAGTATCATTTATTTAAATTACTCTCCGTTTTTTATTTTGTATTGTTTTAAACAAAATGTTACTTTGTAAATTTTATTTTCATCATTACTCGTTTCGTATGTTATTTGACTTACTTAACATATAACACTAAAATGTATATATTAAAAGGTATTTGTGAAGAACTTTTGTTTATTTTCATATTTGTTTCAAACATGGCCGACAGCACAATCAACAATTCTTAATTAAACGTTAAAAACATCGCGTATACATTTGAAGGGGCATACGCAGCTGGGAATTCCCAATTACAATATAGTTCCAATAACCGATTCCGATTCATAATTTTTGATGAGCTTTCATAACACTTTTATAAAAGTTCGTTACCATTCATGGCATTTCTCCAATAGCATAACATTTTTATCAGCGACTGGGAATCATATATCGATATGGGTATTCATATTATTTATTTATTTATTAACGGATGGCTGAGTGTTTATTCTTAATTTATAATTTTAATTATAAAATAAATAAATATGTTGGGACCTTAACACACAGCACCGTCTAGTTCCATGTTAAGCTTCGAGGCTTGTGTTATAGATACTCGATAGTTGATACACTACACATATATAACTTTAAATACATACATATTATAAATATTAACATCCATGACTGGAGTACAAACATTTGTGCTCATCAAATGAATGCCCCGGCGGGACTCGAACCCGCGACCGCTGGCACAGCAAGTAGGGTCACTACAAACTGAGCCAAACGTGTCATCAATTACACAAACAAAAATTATACTACAAAAATTATAATAATATATGAAACAATACTTCTACCAATTCGCATAAGTAGAGTAGACTCCATAGAATGTTAGATGTTAACATGGAACTTAAAGTATATCGAATATCTGTATGTAAATAGTTAGGTCACAATACATCGGTATGTTAGTCCCATACAGAAATTAACAACATTATTTCATGTTTTCAACGACCATAAATTATCTGAATAACAAATTCTGAATGGAATTAACATAACATGACATTCTTTAAATTATCTAGCCGAGGCAATACATCTGCCATATAACATCGTAATATCATCACACGTTTTCAAGATATTTTTAGTTTCCAAATTAGGTTGTGCGAAAATAAAAAATAATACTCGTAGCATATGAAACAAATATTGTAAATTAAACCTACATCTAAAGATTCCATTATTCTACAACAGTTTATATGTATAGTACAGGTACTGTTAAAGTAAATAGTCTATGCTTTGTAAAAAAGTATGGAGAATTATCACTAGCCATGTAAATATGTCACGAACATCATCATCGAAAATCACGATCGGAATTATTAGACAGTACGCAATCCAATTTCAGTGACGATGCCTGCGTCGCTGCAATGCAATTTGTATTGGAAGTTTCGACACGTGCCTTATGTTTCCCCACCTCGCCAATGTTAGCTTGTTTCATCAGTTGTTATTTGAATTTGGATTACTGTGGGCGATAGTTTTTATCGGAGATACATTTCAAACGATAAGAATTGTTCTTTTCAACCTTATTTTTTGGTATTTTAAAGTAAATGTATATTGTTCTATTGTGTTATGAGTAAAAAAAATATAAGAAGAGTACGTTTGTAAATTTATTATTATAAAAGTTAACAAAATTATTGATTTCACTTTCATTTACCCGTTGTGAAGCAGTAACTGAATCACAATGATTTTTAAATTAAAAAAATATTATACCAGTGGATGAAGTTTTCCCATAGCAAATTACTTATGTACATGTCTTTGGGATACCTGTTCCTTGTAAGAGCAAGTCTCTAGTATAGATGTAGATTGTTCTAGTCAAACTTATCAGAGTTTTTCTACAGATTCTACATTTTCTTGTAGCTATTTGCTACAATTGTAATATTAAAAAAAACTATAAAGCAAATCTAAAATATTCTTGTGTTCAAATTTTTGATTTATAAATTCCATATCAAAAAGACACGTAGTCCACTATATTCACGTATATGGGAAGAAATAACAGTATCTGATAGTCGAGCCGTCAGTAACTGTCAAATAATGCATATTCCTCACGGTCGACGGTTTGGAAGTACCAAATTTATTTTTATGTATATTTTTATTGTTTGTGGAGAGGATTGTCGCCTCCTTAGGGGCTGTTTGTATGCGGACTGAGGAGAATTACGTGCGCTCGAGGATGCTCTTCGCTATTGCGATAAAACAATTTGTTATCAAAATATATTATATAATGTGTCTTGTAACAATATGTTAAACAATTTTTATTGTTTAGACGATTTTGAGGAGAAAAAAACTATTTAAGCGAAATAGATATATTGTATGCATTATAAAGTTATGATCATCATGAAAAAAATGCTAATTGGCGGTAAAACTGTTATTTTTGACATTAAAAGAAACAATATTATAATCCTAATACTTAATAGTTAACATATTATTATAAAACTGCAAAAACAGAACCTTGTATTACGTTATAAATAAAAAAAAACGTGTGTGTGTACTTATTTATATAAACGCCAAAGTAGTATAACTTCTTACGTACTTATGCACGTAAGAAGTTATACTTCTTTGGCGTAACAGAACAAAAATAGCTAAAGATTTCATCCCGTATGTCACAACTCTCTGTTTGTAAAAGGAATGATAAATTAATAAATAAAGCATATTAGGCATATTACAATCATATATTTATAGAATATCATATTTAACAACAACATAAATAACAACGGTTACCATGGCAACAAACAGTAATAAACTAATTTCATCATGTTGCATTTTGGCTGTCGGTTTGCGCGCGCATCGTAAAAATTTTACTCTCACAATTTTTTCCAAACGTCCCAAAAGAAGTATAAGTTCAAAAACACAGCAAGCTCACGTTTCATTTTCCATAAAGTACTTCCTAAACTTAGTACTTTTAATTTTCAAACATGCAGTAAATGTTAAATAAAAAAAAACACTAAAGCTTTAGATGTCATCGAAGTAATTTCTAAAAAAATACCAAGAAATAACCTCATTGGAATTTCAATTTTAAAATAAATATTTTCCATTCATAGCATTCCATAAATGGAGAAAATGGAGTAAGCTGTGAATTCATAACAATTTTTAAACCGTCCGAATAAAGCCAAGCCAATTTACTATTCATTGCATTGAATCCAAATAATTTAGCCGGCAACACGAGTAAAGTCACGTTTACACTGAACCAGTGGAAATGTTTTCTATTGGTAACACTGGCACTAGTGTGGGGATGAATCGATTATTTTAAAGCTATTGTATATTCATAACATAATGAATTTAAACAACATGTATGATTACTTTTCGTTTATATAAAAAAATACCAGTTAAAAATATCAAATAGGTAAAATTTTACAGTCGAAAGTGGATGATATGAATATTAATATATTTATATACATACATATGTACGTACATTATAGACAGATGCAATTTTTATAAGTAACAGGGGGAGAACCTTGGCAATAAAACAATTTTAAAATTATATAATTATAGCCAAATATATTAGAACGAATCGGAATCACAAATTAAAGATTAAGTTATTGAAACATCAAAGAAAAAATCAGAACATGAGCGATTCACGTTTCATCGAAGGTTGAATTCGAATTATCTCGATCCGAGCCATCACTAACTACGGTCTTTTGATAAAGTGAATCCCGGAAACTACACTCTGAAAGCAATCAAGTCGGTGTTAACGTTCAAAGTAATTTCTTTGGCTTCATCCGTACGACTCTCAGCTTACGAACTCAATAAATTGCTCTCGAAAATGGGTTCGGTTCATATTCAAGTAAAAACGTGCATTTACCTGTGGCGATTCAAATCTTAAATATCGATTTTTTTTCGTATATGATGCAATAAATCAATCTGAGTTTAACTTATGTTTTCACAAAACATTATTGAAACATTCGCCGTATATACTCACAACAGACACTAATTTAAATTATATGTATATAGGTAACTACTACTATCTCTCTGCTTAACTTCAAGAAAATCATAAAGACTTTAATACATGATAGGCTATTCTAAAAGCATTTCCTAGCAAGATGTCCATCTTATATATTAAAATGATAGCAGGACTTTACTTAAAGTTATTAGGTACCTACTTAGTTTATTTTTTGCATTTGGTTATAGATAGATATGATTATAAAATTTTAATATACCTATTTAATAACCAAAATATGATAAAATACAATCCTATATTAATTATACTTTCTTAGATTTAGGCGAATATTTGACATTTTTTTTTTTCACAATAAATCCGTAAAAAAAATCGAAAGACAGTTTTACTTAAAATGCTCTAATCCCTCAACGACCGCGAACACTCCGGTGTTACAGTTAACAATAGATTTCTTAGAAATTTAATTAATTTCTTAGAAATTTACCTGGAGGTGTTAATATAGTATATTAATTAAAATTATTTCATAGTTACTTGAATTTTTTTGTCAAGTTCAATATAGTAATGTATATGTAGGTATAAGAAAGAATTATTTATTAATTTCAATACGAATATATAATTATATGTGATATTATATTTATAATTTGTAACAAATCAATAATATTAATTAATAAATTAAAGCCTTTATTGCAAGAGTTTATGTGGTATATTACTTTTGATTCATAGTAAAGAAATAAACAATACAAACCTACAAAGGCAAAATTGAGATAAAACTACTAAATACTGGGATATACTTCCTAATTGAGTTTTGCCCCCGCAAGTGCATAGCGATGCTTTGTGTTGGGGGACTCAGCTATTTATACACAATGTAGTTTCTCTATACAAAGGTGGAACACGTAAAGGCTCTTTATGGTATTATAACCTTTATGGCGAGTGCTTTAAAAACTTCACTCGTTTGATTCTATGTTGCTAGGTAATAGTTCCGAAAGTATAGTCGCATCTACTTTAGTCCAATTTCGTGCGTCCTAATTATGCAATACCAATTTGTATATCCAAGAGTAGGAAATTGTTATTTTGTACTTTTTCAGTTTTTCATATGTTTTGAATATGTTTTAGGAAAGGACGCCGCGTTAGGATGTCAGACTCATGAGTTCAAGTTTCTACGATTGGCGGTAAAGCAAATAAAAAAAAAGTACATTTTGAAATAAGCTTATATCCTCGCATGTACAAATAAATGTGCATTTCTATGTGGTCTGCATCTGCTAACTAAACATGGCACACTTAGCACAGAAATGAGAACTCTCTTAAAAACTCTAAAAAACTCAATTAAAATTTATTCAAACATTCTCAAATGAATAATACAGACGAATATAAATTCGTAATTATATATGTATATGCCTGATCTGTGGTAAGTTTGGAGAACTTCAAGTAAAAAATATTTTATGTACAATGTACGCTCTTGACACCGTGTAATTTTATCTGTACGTATAATAAAATTGTAACCAAGCCGAATCTGTACATTGGAAAATCTTTTTGAAATAGACATTATTATCGATACAGAGGCCGAATCTATAGTTTTTAAATTTTTTGTCTGTCTGTTACCACATCACAGAAAAACCACTGAAGGGATTTTGATGAAATTTGATATGATGATAGCTGGTTATACAGGTCAGCATAAAGGATACTTTTTACCCCGGAAAAATATCTCATTTCTGAGAAAAAATACAAAAACTATAATGTAAGAGTATACTAATATGTAAAACCTAAGAATTTGTTTTTTGGTCATCTGAACGCGGGCGGAGCCGCGGGCAATGCCAGTTGTATATACAGATGTAATAAAAGAACGAAGAAAACTTCTTCCACGATTCTACCGTTTGACCACTTTTACTTTAATTTGCAATATATAAATAAATTTAAATATAACTATATAAAAATGCATCAACGTATTCAAAACGCATTCAACAATGAAGAGTTACTCAACAGTTAGAACAAGGCTACATACTCGCGCGCTCTGCCTACTAATACATGATCAGTGAACAGTATGACGGCAACGGTCCAGTTGCGAAATACATTGCTAAGCCATTCCTAACTCGATAAGCGACACCAATTTTCCACGTACCTAGTCATAAGAGCAATAAAAAGAAGAAACAATCCATACTAAAATTATAAATGTGAAAGTGTGTTTGTTTGTTTGTCTTTCTTTCACGTCGAAACGGAGTGAAGGATTGGCGTAATTTTTGGTGTGAAGATAGCTGGAGAGCTGACATAGGCTAGTTTTTATTGCGGGAGATCATCTCATTCCTACGGAAAAATACGTTATAATACAACCCAAAAAAAATATTTATGATCAGAATTACTTGAAACTTGGAGTTAATGACCTTCAATACAATTAAATAAATACGTGTTTTAGCATTTTTCGAAATTCATCCTATAAGGGGGTAAAATAAGGATGAAAGTTAGTATGAAACCTACTTTTTATACAGATTTTTTTGTAGTTTTAGCTCAGACCAATAAATTTTTATTGGTCTGAGAGTTTTAGCGCGAGCGAAGCCGTGCGTTCTGCTATTTATGTAATAAACCAAAGATGGAAACAAAAGCTGGTATATATATTATTTGACTGGTGACTTACCCTCGCTTCACTCGAATGTATCTCTACGTACCTAATAATAACCTATGTGCTACTCCAGGTCATAGTCTCTCTCTCTGGAATAAATTTTATCCAAATCTGTCCAGCCATTCAACATGAAGTAACAAGTGCAAACATACGAAGTTTCTCATTTATATTAGTCCCGTGATGAAATTTATACCGTTTAGTGTCTTATTAGACAAATTTAAAAATAGAAGTATAAGTTGTTCCTTAAAAGTAAATATTACAAATAATTTTATTATTAATGCCAAATGAAAAGCTATTTATCATTGATTCGTAACAAGTGCAAAAGCAGTAGCGTAGCGAATGTGTAAGTACAGAATAATCGTACGCATCTGGCGGCAACACAATCTAAACTCGATTCTAAATCACTTCTAAATCTAAATCACGCAATAGAATTGGAACTTTGAAACGAGATAATAGTGAGGGTGACTCGTAACTTATAACTCGTAACAAGTCGGACTTTGTCAGAAAGTCGGGGGTAGCTAAGTTGAATATCGCATGAAAATTAGCTCCGGTCGTCGCACAATGCGCTAGAACTAAGGACAAAGAATGATAGCGAACTTTCCTCTGGAAATAGTTAGTCTTCTCGATATTGTGAGGTCATTTCATTATCTCTATTTCTATTATTTGTTCAGTTAGTTTGCGAAATTCTAATTCAAAATTAGTACATCTAGTATTTAGGCAACATATTTTAGTTACGTTGAAATTTTGAACTTGACAATGATAGTATCATTTTTATTTTTAAAATAAGAAATATAAGTATATGAACTGTTTTTTTAATTATCAATTAAAAGTATTTGATTTTATAGTAATTTGGGCATAACTAATTTATTACTCATTATAATGGTCATATTATGTTCATAGTTAATAAATAATTGCATCAAACCTGTTGAAGTTATAAAACTAGTATTAACGTTAAACAATTGTAAAAATTAACAATTTTTATAATAAATTTAATCTAACACGAAAAAGTTTTTGCAAAAAATTTTAACAATCTGTTAGACAGAAGGCAAATCACATTCTACATACATTGATTAATCAACTATCTATCCATCGAATCAACCATACAAAGTTATGCGTATCAGTATGTACAAGTGTAACAATAGGGATGGAGATATATCGATAAAGGTTTCCGGATGCATCACATATCAAACTAAAGTATGAAAACTGCACAAAAACAAATAAATAACGCTATACATTCAATGCCTCCTTCTAAGATACCTGACAGGAAACGGTGAAACTGTAGAATCGCATGAGAAAGCACCAAGATCGCAACAAATAATTACATGGTCAAAATAAAATATATATTAAACGGTACCCTTACTTTACCATAAATTCGTCAAGTAACAATTTATTTTATAACATCATAAAATATAAAATTTATGAGTTCAATTGTATTTCAAGAATATGTCAACCTATTCTTAACGGTATTTTAGATTTCTGTGTAATTTATGTGGACGCCTTCCTATGTAAGATAAGCACTGTTACATACACTATAAGTTCTCTTAAAACTTTTATCAAAAATTTGATAAAACGTTATTAAATATAGATAATCAAATTAAAATCGCCAACGCTTTGCTTGCGTGGACAAGGGGAATGCACGCTGACGTGAAAAAATGGACTAATGGTGCCCTAGGCCTATGGTGGACTATGACAGATTATCGATCAAAATTTGAAAATATAAGTAAGTCAAATAAGAAAAAAATATGAAAACATCAAAACAGGAAAACATAAAATTACTTTAACAGATTTCGCCGCCCTAGAGGAACGATTTACGTAGCGCAAACACATGCGCGGCTGACAGGCGACCAGCGACGAGTCGTGCCCAGGAATAATGACCACTAAATGAACCGACGAAGCTGACAGGAATCGAAATGCGTATGACGCAATTTCATTAAAGAATTATTGCGAGCACAAACGGGTAATTTTAAGCGCGCGACGCGTGCATTTTGATTTCAGGACTGTATTGTTACAATAAGTATGTTATTGTTCTGTTAGTTAATTTGTATCCCCTTGTTACAGATATACGACGACTTCGGATTTAGTGACAGTTCAAAAACTTCGCGTTACAGGTATGTATAAGCTGTAATGTACATGAAGTAGGAATCTTACATATTTTTTATTTTAAAAGTATTTAAAGTACATATTATCATATATATTTACGGGATTTTATGGTTTCCGATGTTTCTACTGCTTTACAGCATACATATACGTATATAGTCAAGGAAAAGAGAAACTAAGAACCGCTACAAAATGCGAATAAAGTCGTTTTCAAAAAAAAACGTCAAATATTTGCGTAAATTTAAGAAAGATAATTTAGTATTATACTGAATAATAATAAACATAAACAGAAGATTTAATATCTAAGAATATATTCATAATACATAACACAATGTACTCAAGCGAACTATTAATATTATACATGAACAAACAAAACGTTATACGCAAGTGATGTACGAACATAATAGATGGGCCACTATGTTCAATAATAAAAGAAAATTAGAAATCACTCCATTCTCTTGTTAGGGGATGGATTAATGAATATGAACGGGTATTGTACGAGTATGATTGGCAGCCGATACAGCATTATGTTGTCAATAGAAGACAACGCTTTGACTTGTTAGCGTAGGTACCAGGCCTATAATATTAACTGCGTTTCAGGAAGAATTTCTTCATTATTTACGAAAAGGAAAAAGTTTATGTCTGTACGTATATATAATGCCTATACAATGCCTAAATATAATACGAGAGGCCCGCTCGTTGTGATATTTTTTTATATATTACTGTGCCTATCTCTTTGATCTCGCGGACCACAGTTCGGCTACACGTTTTGAGATCCCGGGTTCGAATTATAGGTCAGGCTAAAATAGTTAGTAGTAGATACTTAATTCTCAGTAGCAAGCCGAAGTTGGATAGTTGGACGGGGAGCCGTCGATTTTGCATCTGATCTCTCACCGTTCGTGTCAAATTATCGTTCCACCGAAATATGGGAGTTAAAGAAATACAGAGTGCACTTGTATGTGTTTGACTTATCGGAGTAAGATTGTCTTTCTAACCTGAAATCGACTTTCTAATCTGAAATAGGATAGGTATCTACCTGTAATAACCATATAAATATATCGGAAAAGCCGTGGACAACCAGTGCCCTACAGGCAACCTGTTCGTGGACAACTTAAGTTGATCTAATAGTGACAAAAATATAAAATACATTTACCTTACTTTTAGCCGTGGAAACTTGACGATATCGCGATTTGTACAAGACAAAGTGATCTAAGGAATCGGCTCCAATCTGACGGAAAATAGAATTCTCTAAGGAATTACAGTAATGATTCTTTCCTCTGACTTCTCACGAGGGACAAGCTTACTTATTTTATTATTTAGAAAAAGTACAGGAACAATGTAAACATATAAACTTATCATTTTATTGCAACAATGTTCTAAAGTGTTATACTATCTGCCTTCGACATTTATCGAAAACTCATATCCAAGTAATGAGATGCACGATCGAACATATCGGGTCGTTAGCGCTGAACAGCTCACGATAACTCATCGATGTTTTCACACTAAAATTTGGGTTGAGCCCCGTTATGTTATTACTTTAGATAGCTTAATGCTACCTACCAGTGCTCAAACAACTAGCACACTAAGCATTATTTAGAAATATTTTAGTTATTTACATTATTAGTTGTCAAAATTTGTAACACAAGTTAATAAACTATGTACATAGCTTCATCTATACCTAAGAGGCTACATTAACCCTAAAAAACGTAGACTACTTTTTACCCTGATAAATAAAGTTCTTTCCATGAGATGTATGTTGTAGAAAGTTACAGTTCGTGCAAAATTTAAATGCGCTTGAATGGAGTTGGCATCTCCTTCCGCGAGTATTATTCGGTGCAAAATCTTTATATATATAATTATAAGATAAGCCATTCAACATATAATATGTATATTGTATAACCCTCAATTACCCACAGATATGTCTTGCACTTTGACTTCCGCTAATTAGGTACAATCGAGAACAAATCAAATATCAATTCAAATTTTTTTATTGCATTTTATATCTTAATTTTATCTTATTAATTAGTTCTTAATACTTTTATACACTATATATTTTACTAGCGACTCACCCTCGCTTCGGTCGGTTTCGTCCCTACTTACGTTTTAACGTTTTGTAAAAATTTCCTAAAGATGAAATATTTTCTAGCAATAAAAAGTATCCTATATATTGACCCGGATAACCAGCTTTCATCGTACCAAATTTCATCAAAATCTGTCCAGTAGTTTCCTCGTGATGCGGTAACAGACAGACAGACAGACAAAAATTCTAAAAAATATAGATTCGGCCTTGTATCGATAATAATGACTATTTCAATAATATTTTCCAAAAAATATTTAATGTACAGATTCGGTTTAGTTAGAATTTTATTATATGTATGGATATATACTACTCGTATTATATACCTCCAATATATCCACCAATACCCAAAGATATGTCAGAAGCATTGACTTGCGGCTAACTTCACATTTAAGTTTTGCATAAACTATACATGTATACCCGCTGGATTCAGTCAGGACATTTGCAAAACAAAGTAGCTAATTAGATATAAGAAAATTTTGCAAATTCTCTAAAGACAAAGCGTACAAAAAATAAAAGAATGAAATTGTCATATCTAAACTGCAGTCTCTTATGGTTTTGAATAAAACAAAGTTTAAAGGGGTAGGATTTCAAAGCGCAACATAATTGACATAGCTAACATAAATCTAGGGTCGCGAGGGCCCTTGCAACCTAACTACATTATGTCTGCCTGGGAACATGCATGTCAGGGAATAATGATGCAGTCGTGACGCACGCGTGACGAAGAATAAAATTTAAATTATGCTTACATAATATATTCTGTGGTATAACCAGCTTAGTACTAATTTTCTGTAGAGCTTACGGTTTTATATCTTATAATATTAAACGAGCAATTCTTGTATATATACATATATTATATATAAATTTATTTCGGATGTCTTGGAATCGACTCTAACGATTTAATTGAAATTTTGTATTTAAATATGGATTTGCTTTTTAAGTTTATCTATATAGGTGTATTCTGAAAAAAAGGAATTTTTTATATCTACTCGTATATCGAAAAACGCCGAGCAAAGCTGAAGGTATTAAAATATTAAATGTCTTAGATACATATGATTCTCTTCGGTAGCTTCCTCAGGGAATTATAATATTGACATTAAAAATAAATGTACGTGTAACGATGTCGTTTCAAAAGTTCTTAAAAAAGTCTATATGAATAAAATATATTTAGCCTTTTTCATTATTATGTAAGTAAGCCATTTATTATTTCCTGTTAATTAAGCTCCACTGATTTCTGAATTGAAGGACATTATTAGTTTGATACCAGACACAGGAAATGTCTAGGTGTTCGTATTTGTCGCTGCCATAATAAAAATATGTATGGTTTCGGGATTATAACAAAAGTTACTTTTTTAGGGCGGAATTTGTAATTTATATTAATTTTATTAATAATTATTACCTAATATTTATTATTAATGCAATAATCATTATAATAATTACTAACCATCTATTTTTAATAAAATTGACACCGCACAAAGCTCTTGATAGTAAAACAAAGCAACGGATAAATATGTTAAAAATAAAACCAAGCGAGCTGTTTGATAAAGTGTTTCAGATCCTTTCATTTACATGTTTTCCTCGAGCAATATCAAATATCGTCTGCTATCTGTATTGCTACTCTGTAATTATACTTCGACAGCTCTTACATAATTACAGCGTTCTAACTGTCGCAGCTACAGATAAATTATTCATGAAGGGATGGTAGCGATTACTGTAAATATCGCGAAATCTATTCGTATCTGACATGGCGTCGTCGATTTGAAACCCCACGTCAAGTACCTACTGTGTAGGATCTATAAACTTAATTATTTATATTCCTCTTTGCCCCACAATTCGTGTTGTAAAATGTAATAGCGAATCGATTTAACCTAAATTAATGAAATTTACTGTTTAGCTATCGACTATATTGTGCATACTTACAAATATTTGAACTTGATAAAGGTATGCAATAATAAGAAAGAATTTTCTTATTAGTAGGAATTTTGATAACTAAAAACAAATTTTAACAAATACCATGAATACATATGTATATAGGTAATAATACCCAGAATTAAGCAAGTTAATGTTTTTAAATAAAACTATCTTTTCGGATTATTTCGCGGATTTATTTTGATTTATGGTTCCCGACGTTTCGAATGCTTTACAGCATCCATGGTCACGGGAGAGACTGAGGTGTTACATGTCTTGAAGGTATAGTTGTTACAGACATTATAATTAAAATTATAAAAATGATTAAAGTTAAAAAATATTGTAATGTAATTGGTGCAATTTTCATTTTATTAATTGTGGGTAGGCTGTCTGTAACAACTATACCTTCAAGACACGTTAACACCTCAGTCTCTCCCGTGACCATGGATGATGTAAAGCATTCGAAACGTCGGGAACCAAAAATCAAAATTAATCCGCGAAATAATCCGAAAAGATAGTTTTATTTAAAAATGTCAAACATTCGCGTAAATCTACGAAAGTATCAAGTTAATGTTCTATTCTCTTTTAATTTGGTTCGTTTACAAACTATTATATTCTCTACAGTTTAAATATGCCCGACGAGTCTCAGACCCAACAATAATCCGAAACCATTATTTTATTTTTTATATAAAAATATTTCTTATACCGCAGCTTACTTTATTTTTCTTAATATCGTCCCTAACGTATTTAAAAAAAAAAACAAACGTTTAACTTATAAACTAAAAGGCCCGTTATGTAATATACTGATATCTCATTATAATATTATAAAACCATTAGCATTGCCCGCGACTCCGCCCGCGTTCAGACGACAAAAACTAAATTCTTAGGTTTTACATATTAGTATACTCTTACAGTGCAGTTTTTGTATTTTTTCTCAGAAATGAAATATTTTCCCGCGGTAAAAAGTGTTCTATATCTTGACCCGGATAATCAGCTATCACCATACCAAATTCCATCAAGATCCCTCCAGTGGCTTTTCTGTGATGCGGTAACAGACAGCCAAACAAAAATTCTAAAAACTATAGATTCGGCCTCGTATCGATATTAATGTATATTTCAATAAGATTTTCCAAAAAATATTTAATGTACAGATTCGGCTTAGTTATAATTTTATTATATGTATAGATTAGTCACACAGCATTATTAAATTATTTTATGCATCGGAACCACTACGTAATACGATATCCGGTAGTTGCGTGCACCAACGAAGTATTTCTTCCTCATCTCATGCAATACAACATGTCGTCAGATGATCAGTTACGTGCATAAACCCATTAGTACCTCTTCCTAGACATTCAATTACGCACAAGCACATTATGATCGTTAAATGACAATATAATTAAACTTTCCTAATCGATGCAAGCTATTAAAACTATATATATGATATATTGAGACTAAAATAAATAGATTTTATAGCTTCTTTCCCACCTTTCTACTAATATGAAGTGACGTGTGACGGTAACCGAATTTATCAATATTCAGTATATTTAACCAGCAAAATAATTATAGTCAATGTGAAACAATCAGCCTTACACGAAATCGAACCCTCAACTACCGTGAAAGCAGATTATTCCTATATGATATGCACAGTAGCCTTAATTATCCTTTTCAAATCTATAGCTGCTTATTTTCTACCAATTAAAGCTGTTAATATTTAAAAAAATATAGAAGGTTGGAATAAAACATGAAACAAAGTAAAATACTTTTTGCAATGTAATAGGTATTAAATATTGTTTGAAAAATCTTATTGAAATAGTCATTATTATCGATACAGAGACAGAATCTATTGTTTTTAGAATTTTCGCCTGTCTGTCTGTTCACGAGAAAACTACTGGACATATTTTGATGAAATTTTGTATGATGATAGCTGGTTATCCGGGTCAACATATAGGATACTTTTTACTACGAAAAAATATCTCATCTCTGAGACATCTGTGCTAAACGTTAAAAACGTAACTAAGATCGAACCCGAGCGGTGCGAGGGTGAGTCTCTAGTATATTATATAAGTAAATTGAAGTAGAATTTTAAAAACACACTGTTAGGGTTTGGTTTTTTTTTAAATGAGCGGTTTTATTCCTTGAAACATACCTATACTATAACCAACTCATTAGGAAACGACACAATATGACAATTACACACTAATTGACTTTATTAGAGCGCCATATTATATACTATTTATTCAATTATAAAATTCAACTCGATTCATAATCACAGAATAAAAGCAGTTTTGTAACTTAATATTGTAAAAGATTTTTTGCGCCTGTTTACTGTTTACTGGAACATCGAATGCATTGTAGACGTCATGTAACAAATTACCAACATTTGCCGTAACAATTCAAGATGTCTATAATAAATTACTGTCGTGACAATTCTACACATAACAAGTATGAAGATTATAATTTATATTGTAAATGTATTAGTTATTAAAATAATATTGCCATAAAAATTAAATAATAATAATCTATATGTACTCGTACATACATAAGAGAGAACGTTAGAGAACGTCGGGACGGATTTGACGATATATTTTTTTTTATATAATTTTCTGAATAATTTTTTTTGTGAATAACGCCTGTGTACGCTAGTAATATATGTATAAAAATGAGATCTTTATTGACTGAATAGAAACTAAAATACTAAAAATATAACTTACATAAATGTAAGTTTTATTATTAGTATTTTAGTAACAACTCCATTAAGTAACAAACAAATTTGTATCATAAAAAGTGCACCATAAAAAAATCCTACATATCTATATATTATTCAAAAATTCATACATATCTATAGTATATTTTATTAAACATCTATACTAATATTATAAAGAGGTAAAGTTAGTGAGATTGTGGGTTTGTGACGTCGTAGGGGGTAATCTCTGGACCTATTGAACCGATCTAGAGAAGATTTGGTATAAAGATAGTTTGAGACCTTGGGAAGGACTTTTTATCCCGGAAATCATCCCTTAAGGGGGTGAAAATGGGGATAACAGTTTGTATTGGGAAGCAAGCTAGAGACGAACCCGAGCGAAGCTAGGGTAAGTCATTAATATTATAATTTGCTTAAAGCTCTTAATCAATGATATTATAGAGCATACTACAATATACGGATAGACCTTTAGCTCTATCCTTGTTTATCTCATCATACATAGACCGCTTATCTACACAAAACACAGTTAATAAACTTAACGAAAAATACAAATATTGAGATCGGCAAAAACTACTCTTCACTTGAATCTCTGGCAATATTCTGGAATTTTTAAAGGCTCGTTACTTATGAAATAAATATATGTATACAATAAAAACTTTTTAACAAAAAAATAAAAACCGACTTCAAACAAAAGCACTAAAAAGTGAAAAATAACTGATTGGTAGTTTTCATTTACTATACATACCTAATCAAATATTTTCGAAGTCGGTGTGCTTTGTTTTGTATGGGCTGGGACCGACTTCGAAAATATTTGATTAGGTATGTATAGTAAATGAAAACTACCAATCAGTTATTTTTCACTTTTTAGTGCTTTTGTTTGAAGTCGGTTTTTATTTTTTTGTTAAAAAGTTTTTATTTTTCCCTTTTTAGTGTAGACAGTAGTAGCAAAGTAAGAATTCCAACGTGTTAGGCTTGTCAAATCAAACAAAATAAGCCCAAACTCAAAGTATCTACTATTAGCCGTTGAAGAGTTCCACCTATCCACCTTCTGGCCTTACCATCAGATCAGGTCAACAATACCGAACCACTGTACTATCAAAAGAAATAAAAACACTTGCAAATTTAAAGTTAATATGACAATTAGAAGTAGGTTAAATTCATCATTAGCTATTTTTCCACCCTTAGGGGTGGTATTTTTTTTTGAACTTTAAATGGGACCAATCTGGAAGTATACCCTTTCGAACAAAACAAAAATTGTCCAAATCGGTTAATAAATGACGGAGTTCTGAGGTAACAAACATAAAAAAAAAAAAAACATACAGTCGAATTGAGAACCTCCTCCTTTTTGAAGTCGGTTGAAAAATATTTTGGGCCGTATCAAACAAACAAACAAACATATGATCATCAAACTCTAATCATCAAATGTGTTGGGGTACAAGTATGTCACTTTGGCTTTAGATAATAGAATGTAATATTTTTTAAATTAAAATTTCTCATATAATTAGTGATGTATTTTATTTGTATATTGTATACAAAACAAATAGATATAATATAGCATGTAAAACAAACGAATATTTACATAGTATTTCAATTATAAATAATAAAATAAACCTTTTGAACAGTGATATTTTATCTTTTTCATTTAATAAATGTTATATAGGTAAACGAGCGAATAAATAATGACGGGCAAAGTAGAAGCCTATTTAATATGCAATTAAAATCTATACAGTCCCTAAATAGATTTGCTATCACCGCATAATACAATTGTTTCTAAATTATAATACATTAACCGCTCTCGTTTTTATTGTACAATATGTGTTGTAGGTGCAATTTTATTTTATTTTCATTAACCTCCGACGCAAAAATAGAAGATTTATAAGTTTAATATGTATGTCTGTCTGTGGCATCATAGCGCCCGAACGGATGTACCGATTTTAATTTTTTAATTTAGTTTTTTTTTTTGTTTGAAAGGTGACTTGATTTGAGAGTGTTCTTAGCTCTAAATCAAGAAAATCCGTTCAGCCCTTTACAGATTATCAGCTCTTTTCTAGACGGTAAAAGGATATCAACGACTTCCACAGATCTAATTGGTTTGAAACCTGGTATTCCGTTACTTTAATGACTCAACTCTCTACTAATATATTTCAGAGATATTGAGTTTAGATTCAGAGAAATCACTTTATGGAATAGATTATTATGTTAGAGATTTTTTATTTTTCAGATGTAATTGATTTAAACTTAATATTATATCTGCCTATAAAAATACAAATGCTATAAATAAAAATTATAAAACTAAGTAATTTTTTATACTTTTCATAAGTTTTGAAATCATAAAGTTTCTGGATGCAGCTATATAATAAATAATTCGTATTTCCTTCATCCGCTTAAACATAAACTAGTCTATAAATTTACTGAATAAATCCCACTTCACCGTTTCCTCGCATGATATGTAGGTTCCACGCAAATGAGATAAGGAAGCAGCTCAGATCCCCTGAAGCCTCCTCTACCACTTTTCTATGTGAATATATCTCGCACTTTCTACAGCAAAATAACCAGCAAAAGTCCTTTCAAAGAATACAAAAGATATAAAGACGCCTAGTTACACCGCTGGGAATAATCTCAAGTTGATTCTTCGTTTAATAACCATGCTATTTAAATATTAATATTTGAAATATCTTTTACTCCCTGACCTATTAACTGGGTACAAACCAATTAATTCAGCCTTAATTATGAAACTATTATTTCGTATTTTATAATATATTATGTACATTTTAATGTTAACTACATAATGTACAAAAAAAATTTGACAACGTCAAACCAAAATTTATAGTGTGATTAAAATTTATTTTAAAATATATACGAAAATAACATTAAACTTTAATTAATAGTATACAAAATGTTTTAAAAGACAAAAATATCGAAAGTGTATATTCTTATCTTATTAATATCTGTGATTATGTCTTGTAATAGTATATTACAAGACATAATCAGAGATATATATAAGAGACATATCATAAGACATATTCCGCAATAAACAATAGCATTCCCAAGGAGGGTTGACGTCAGGCAGGCGGCCGGTCGTAAAACTTTTGCCAAATCCTTTCAGCAGTACAGAAGAAGTACTGCGCCGACCCCAAGTAATTGGGAAATGGGCAGGGAGAAGAAGAATATATTATGTACATTTTTATGTTAACTACATAATGTACAAAATACTTTTTTAGATTTACGCGAATATTGGACATTTTAAATAAAACTATTTTTTTGGATTATTTCGCGGATTTATTTTGATTTTTGTTTTGGTACTTTGGTGTCATTTTTGAAATTTTGAAATTATTTTTGTAAAATTATGTGTAGGCACTGTCTGTAACAAGTATATAACGCCTTTGAGACGTCTAGAACCTTAGTCTCTTCCGTGACCATGATTGGTGTAAAGCATTCGAAACGTCGGGAACCAAAAATCTAAAAAAAACCGCGAAATAATCCGAAAAGATAGTTTTATTTAAAATACATAATATACGAGTAATGTACAGAATGGCGCACCAACTAAATGATGAATCTGAAGAGCTAAAATTTTGACAATTATCTTTTATTAGTATAATAGCAATAATTAACGTAAAAAAAGAGATTGTTTTAAATATGAAAGCTTCTGTTAATTTTCTTTCGAAGTTTCCAATAGTTCGAATAATCGTGCATAGCTTTACCGCGATCACTGAAAAAAGGTTGTGTGCTTGAATATTTAATAAGGTAATACAATTGTATTGTTTAACAGTAAACAGAAATTATGGCACACCCATGTGCTATTACAAAACGATTTACCTACGATATTGCAAGAACGATTATAGTATCCGTAACATTTGATTGCGCTAAACAAGAATTCGTCTATAATCAACTTAATACTGATATCATGAGAGGTGAAACACGACTGGCAATCAATAAACATCAGAGCCCTAGAGAACTTCAAAATAAATGTTCAGATTCGTCACGTATCATAGCTGACTTTTGACCTCTAAGGTAAGAAAATAATGAGACGGCTTGAGCCTTAGATCGGTAAAGAATGCTAATCACCTCGAAGTCCCAATTAAGCAGAAATGATCGATCACAACGTTTAGAAGTAATAGAAATACGCCCTGTTGTTTAGAAAACAATGAATGAACACCACCTTGACCTATTGGTTTACTCGAGGTTACAGACTGTGGGATAGATAACCATATTCTGCTGAGTAATGCTTCATGCATAATGGCTAAATTGGTGTAACTTGTTTTACATATTGTTTATGTGTGCCCACTAGCGTGTACATTTAAATAAACATACAAATAATTGAATAAACTATTTTAACATGCAATATAATATTTTAGTATCAAAATAGTTTATTCTATACTAGTGATTTATTCTCGCTTCGCCACGGTGCGTCTGTATACATATAGCGTTGCTACAGTTTAATAGATAATTTTAAAATGAACAATTCTGTGATACATTTTTTTATAATTGTATTATTATTGGATTACGCGGCTCACGCCAGAAAAGCTCCCAATCAACATTTTAACCAATTTACACAAAACTTAAACAAATTATACGCCAACCAACCTTCCCTATAAATCACTTCGTCCATTGGTGAATACCGTATGAAAAACCGTTTGGTAGTTTTTGAGTTTATCACGTTCAGACAGACAGACAGACAGTATTTAATCATAATTTTTATGAACCAAATTGTAAAATAAAGTTATATTATTTAGCAATATGACTTTTATATTTCTTCTTTAGTTCAAGATAGTAGAGGATTCGCAAAATTACATTAATTACAACAAAATTAAGAGCTCCTCAATTTCGAAGTTAGTCAAAAACCCCTGAATTAAAACGATACTATATTACTTATACGAGTATACATAACACATAGACACAATAGCCAAAACGTCAGAATTTTTTAGTTCAACGTTAATTAATTATCAAACAAAATAGCTTTACGCTTCAAAATTTAAATCGTGACGTTCCTTAAATCACGCGTCGACACTGAAGATATGTTTGACGCGATCAATGGGAGACGTGAAATAATATTATTGTTATTTTAAGTGATTGATCGAGGCTGACCTCTGCAGTATAATTATCAGACGTCCCATAGAACCTTTGTTATATGTATTTAAAATATGGGTAAATGTGAATTTTTGTAATATGTTCCATATAATAAGTACTGAAAAATACATAGTAATAAAAATATATCACACACATTTTAAACTTCCATAACCGAATAAATTATACACAAAATTGTGGCAACTAGAGTAATTCAATTTAAATATTAAGCATAATAAAGACAATTTTATATTTCGCATTCAATTTTGACTGATAATATATTTGTGATTCCCAGGGGCGTGCTACATTCAATTTTCCCAAGAAACACTCGTTATCAACCACAGGGGGCACATTAACGACTTTATAGTCCCGAGTAGCCGATACAACCCTGTGAGTATTAAATTACTTTGAACATGCTTTGCATTCTTTTTAATGACGTGCAGCTCTTGCAACTTCTTGATATTTAAAATCCGTCTCTTTAAATTAAAATAGAATACAAGAAAGCTCATTATAGCAATAAGTTCGTATTTCAATGTTTAAATATGTATATTAAATTTACATTTGAATTTCAATTTCTAGTTTAAATTAATTATATATATTTTTATATAGGTAATAAATCTTCAGTAGAAATAGGACATATATTGTTAGATTAGCTTATAAAACGTAAAAACAAAAGCTCTTTTATCTTTTTGTATCTGCCTATATTCGCGTATAAAGCTCAGCTATGGAGTAGTTCTAATCATATCCAGATATTTTAATTTATTTACCAATAAGTATAGATTAACCTGTGCAATGTGCATCCATTAATCAAGGCAATTTAAAGAAAGCTACAATGACTGTACACTTGTATCACTGATTGAATAGACTCTGTAAGCGTATTAATTGAAAGTTAAATTGATTTCAAGTTGTCTATACTTTTGATGTGATTAGCTATTCTGAATGGGATCGTCTGGGGCTTTCCTCCACTAACAATAGATCAACAATAACAACAACCTTGTTCTATTAGGCTTCAATCACAATATTGGGGCAAAGGTTATATTTGAGTGCTTCGAGTTTATTACTTAATACTTTGTACTTTTATTCGTTTAAAGATACAGCTTAACGCAATATTTATAAAAGAAATATTTAATTTTTAATCATCTTTTATATGTTCAGTGTTCTTTTTTTATAGCAAAAATGTTATATATATATATATATATATATATATATATATATATATATATATATATATATATATATATACGAATTGTATTAGGCCCTTTTTAACGTCCCACTACTGGGCAAGGGCCTTTCTTCAATACGAGGGGGATCAGAACTTAGTCCAGCACGCTGGGCAAGGTGGGGCTGCGTGTTGGTCGATTTTACATGTCTTTCAAAAGCTTGCTAGATTCTCTCAAACATGCAGATTTCCTCACGAAGTGTTCTTTCACCTTCCTACTTCACTTTCTTACGGTGAAGTAAGTACAAATTGTAAATTAAATGAAAAATTAATCCAGTTCTAAAATTTATAGTTCTACTATATATTTTCTTATTAAGTTTACTCTTTTTTTAGTAACTTGCACAAATTTTGTAGCGTTAAAAATACTTTGCGCATTTCATTTGAAGCGTCAAGTAAGAGTCACGGTCGATTGACTCTCCTCAATCAGGATCTATGAGACTTTTTATTTTGCTGTGATCATTACGAAAACGAATTTGGCAAATATTTGGGTTTCCAACCCTTTGCTCCTAATGATATTGTGATTTAAAATGTTTTATTGAAATACAAATTTCACTATCGTATCTTATTGAAACATAGAGCGCTAGCTAGAGTTTAAGTAAAGATATTTTACTATTTATAGCAAAATGCATCATAACTTTAAATTAAAATTTAATAACAGTTTAATGAAAGTTCAGTTACTCTGGCTTTAAATGTCTACAAAATATGATTTGTATTAATGTTCATAGTATAATATTAATGGCGTATCGTCAATATAGGGTAAGGTTGATAGTTAAATACAAAGAACATTCAAAAATTTAAGTCCTAAAAGTACGTAATAAAAGAATTCAACATAAAACAAGGCTGCTTTTATACAAAATTTTAAAATTTTCCTTTCCTTTTCTTTCATTCTTCTTAATAGCAAAGTTCACTTATGTGAAGGCATTTCACAAAAGCGGGCAATTCATCAAAAACCTAATTAACTCTGCGGTGTCAGCTCTACTGAAGACAGAAGATTAGGTGCTGCTTTAATTACGCTATTGTGCCTGCAATTTTACCTTCACTGTATTTGGTAGACCAAACCTGCCCGTTACTGATAATATTGGCTTTTATATTAGATATACGGACTTACAGCTATATGAGAAATGGTTTACTGCGTTGCTGGTCTAATGGTTAATAGACATGTCTGCAGATCCTAAGGTCCTGGGTCCGAGACCTGGTTTGGCCTAAAATAGATATTAGGTTTTTCTGTGAATAAATAAATAAATAAATAAATATGTTGGGACATTAACACACAGCGCCATCTAGTTCCATGGTAAGCTACGAGGCTTGTGTTATGGATACCAGATAGTTGATACACTACACATATATAACTTTAAATACATACATATTATAAATATAAACACCCATGACTAGAGTATAACTTATTAGTAGACGGTTTTACACCATCGTGTGCAAAATATTACATGAAACCGTCGTTCCTACGCCGGATTTTTTCATTGTACGTGTATTTCGACAAAACTCCATTAAATCTATACATATAATAAAATTATAACTAAGTCGAATCTGTACATTAAATATTTTTAGGAATCTAATTGAAATAGACATTATTATCGATACAGAGTCCGAATCTATAGTTTTTAGAATTTTTGTTTGTCTGTCTGTCTGCCTGTCTGTTACCGCATCACGAGAAAACCACTAGACAGATTTTGATGAAATTTGGTATGATGATAGCTGGTTATCCGGGTCAACATATAGGATACTTTTTACCGCGGGAAAATATCTCATTTCTGAGAAAAAATACAAAAACTGCATTGTAAGAGTATACTAATATGTAAAACCTAAGAATTTCGTTTTTGGTCATCTGAACGCGGGCAGAGCCGCGGGCAATGCTAGTAAGTACATATATCATACAAAACTTATGCGTCAATGGGAAATAATTTATGTTCAATACCTCTACGTATGAGTGATGTTACGGGCTTTAAGTATGGATACACCACTGTTTACATTGCGCTCTTCCACCAATTAATTAAATTGCACGTCAGTTTTCAGATTAACACGTCTATTGAACGAGCGCTTCACATTAAACGTATGGACGGTATAATTATTTAATTTTAATGACTGTACCGTGCTATGTTCCAGTTTGTAACTATCGAGGAAAATTGAATTTAGTAGTTAAATATGTTACTATAAATTTTGAAAAGTACAATCTAACATAATAATTATTTATTAATATAGGTATATAGTATTTGGTAAAATAATAAATATAATATATACTTAACTTCGAAATATATAATATATCTCTTGCGGAATATTCAAAGAATCACAGAGTGCCTAGTGCCTTCGAATGTCATGATTCCTTTAAGCACGCTCGTTCGATTGAAGGTATTTCTAAATTTCTGACCTTACATTATTGGCACAAATTATATGGATAATTATAGCACTGTATAAATTAGCAGCTTCTTATCACAAAGTGGTTTACATCGAATTGTTTTGTACAATAAAATTATTGGTATCTATCAGTGGCGAAGGTTGAAATTTTAGCAGAGGTAAGCCGTTCCAAATATATAAAATTTTTATGTACGTATTAACGCAGAAAGAAATAAAGCTATTATCTATACATATATATATATATATATATATATATATATATATATATATATATATATATATATATATATATATATATAAGAACACTTATACATTCAAAAAATTAAATGCATGTAAAATTATAGCAAAATAATTTTAATTTGAGACGTCTTGTATGGACGCTTCGCCACTGGTATCTATACATAAACATATGTATGTACATTTTAGGTATATTTTCTTATCATCAACAACATGCACCTGTAACACGGTAATTTAATATGTAATATTACCGTGCCTGTAATGTTTATTTAAAATCTATGATAAATTTAGAAAAATATAAATTTGACAGGTTAATTTTCGCGGTAATTACTAAAACTGAAATGTTTACCTAGAGATATAGATTAACTATAAAAATTAAATAAGTCAGACAAAATAAAATAGACAGAGTATTCCGAAACATGAATAATAACATAAACACATTAGTATTCTAGTCAAAACAGAAACTAATAAAATGTAAGCTCCGTGGAGAAAATTGAAAATATCCGCAGCAGTCAGGAAAATGAGCAGAGCCTCCATCACGCCGTAAAATTAGAATCGTTCGTCATTCGTATGCAAGCCATGTGACGCAAAAGTTTATTTACTTTTACATTTCATTATAAGAATGGCCTCTTTGAGAACGAGGGTCTAAAGGCAAATTTTAAAATGTAATAACAGTTAAATAACAATTACTTTGTCGGACTATAAAGAAGTCTTACTTTAATTTTTGGTTGCCGACGTTTAAAAGCTTTATACCAAAAATGGTCACGGGTAAGATGTTTGCTGAGAAACATTCAAAAAAAATAAATAAAAAAATAATAAAAAAATATATACTTTTATTTAAAAATATCAAAAGAAAGAAAGTATCATATAGTTGAATCAACACCTCCAGGTAAATTTCTAAGAAATTAATAAAATTTCTAAGAAATCTATTGTTAACTGTTACGCGCGCCGGCGCGGCGTGTCCGCGGTCGTGGCGTAATATATAATATAATAAGCATATTAGATAAATTTATATTAAATATAAACTACTCAATATCACAAAATAATACAAAACCTCAAACCTCAAAAGGTTAAAGGTCAATTATGAATACTTTTAAGTATTAATTTAATAAGGCGTTCATATTTTAGCACTTATGTAATATTGGTAAAGATTTGTTTGCCCCACGTGTTAACGTCATCTGAATACACGATAAGTGCATTAGTATTTTATTATACATATTAATTCTACATTAACCTATCAAGTTTTACGTGAGTAGTTCTTTACAATGAATCGTTAAGAAAATACTCAGCAAAATACAGAAATTTTAAAATTGTTGCAAATCGGTTTAAATTTCAAAGCTTCATTTGTACTATGAAGAATATGTGTCGATAATCCGCGCGGTCTCTACATTTCAGATAGGAGTACAAATAAGTTGAAGGTTTTAAAATAAATAATAAATATACTAAGAAATAGCTAAAGAAAATATAAATATACCCCAGTAGTAATATGTTCAATTCCCGTACAAAGTTGAAAGTCGAAAGAATGTTTATTATATATTATGATTACGATATATCGCGGCATCAATTCTACTACCCAACGTACAATGCCTGAGAATTATAATATGCACTAAGTCCTTTCTATCTACCCCATTATAATAAAGAGAAAAGCCCCTGCTTCAAAAGACCTCGGTATGCTTTATTAATTTTTCGGTTCCATGTCCAAAAGAAAGGGGCAGGATTTACCATTAAAAAACTGTATCTTTTGAACCATAAAATGTAGCCATAGAAGTTTACCTTTACAGAGTATTTGTTATTATCGTATCTCAGTCTCGTAAACAGCAAAATAAAAAGGAAGGTAAAAAAATAGAATCTCTATATGAGAAAATTGTTTTATAGGATCTTCTTGTTTTAGCTGTACTGCGTATAAGGTTTTATGCACGTACTCGTATATATATATATATATATATATATATATATATATATATATATATATATATATACATATTTTCACTTAATATGTTTTATTGATAAACATAAGATTATGGTGCCACCACCATAATCTTATGTTTTCGGAACCGTATAACTATAACCATTATTGGAACGATTTGTTTGTATGATATTGAACGTGTCCAATGTCCACCGATCAGAATATACTCAACGTGCACGCCGCAAATGAAACTGGAACGTGAGCTCCATTCGCCGGAGCTACAAATATGCCTTCTAGCCTTTAACCGTATAAGAAGCTACCTCGTAGAGGTAAAAGTGTTAGCTAAATTGTTAGCACTTTAAGTATCCTTTTTTTCTGATATATCTTTCTTTCGTTTTCATAAATTAGAAAATAAAATATCAAATTCGAAAATAAAAAAACATCCCTAAGCTATAAATATACAACATATTGATACATCATCTTCTAACGTATTATCTTTATCAATGTTATAGTCGTTTTAAAAACATGTGAAACTTATAAACTCCAAATTTTAGAACTCAATAAGCTCAAGCGTTACAGTTTTTTTACAAATAAACACATTTCAAAATTACGTTATATTTATCATATATGGATAAAGGAATATTAAGAATATCCTTACTAATATTATAAATGTGAAAGTGTGTTTGTTTGTTTGTCTTTCTTTAACGTTGAAACGGAGTGACGGATTGACGTGATTTTTTGTGTGGAGATAGTTGGAGGGCTGGAGAGTGACATGGCTACTTTTTATCGCGGCAGATTATCTAATTCTTACGGGAAAACACGTTATGATGATACAACCCAAAAAAATATTTATTGTCAGAATTACTTGAAACTTGGTATTAATGCTCTTCAATTCTCAATTAAATAAATATATGTTTCAGATTTTTTTGAAATTCATCCCATAATGGGGTAAACTAAGGAATGAAAGTTTGTATGAAACCTACCTTTCTAGATTTTTTTATAGTTTTAGCGCGAGCGAAGCCGCCAGTTCTGCTAGTTAAATATATGGGGCACTAATAATAAATTGTACCGAGAAAGATATTATAGCTACATACACAAACTTACAAACTATAGTTTATGCATAATTATGGATATTTCTCGAGTTAAAGTCTCATTTCTCACCGTCTTTGAAGATCTTGAAACAAAATCATTTTCCTCGAATCCCAGTTCGGTAAATATATACAGCGACAATAGTTCATTTAACATTCAGACAGAAGACAAAGTGTCCTACAGGATACTGAATCGAGCTTGAGTACACGTGTATAAGTTTCTGAGACACAACGATTCGCTAGTATTCTACTTTGAACAAAACAAGTTGTTTGTTCTTTATGTAAAATATCTTCGTTTGCTTAAGCATTTATTTATAATTCATTCCATTCATGCTAAAGCGATCAAAATGAACACTAATTTTTCATTAAAACTTACTTTTCTCCATGTGAATAACGCCAATCAACTGGTATAGACAATATGTGTTCGCTCGATTCCATCCCTTTAGCTCCTAATCCAATTAGTTGAACACAAACTTAGCCCGCTTTCTATGACATATTATTATAAGGGTACGAGGACCATTAACGTT
Organism: Brenthis hecate; assembly: GCA_951806755.1. Taxonomy (NCBI): domain Eukaryota; kingdom Metazoa; phylum Arthropoda; class Insecta; order Lepidoptera; family Nymphalidae; genus Brenthis; species Brenthis hecate. The sequence goes on from OX638263.1 coordinate 5,365,759, forward strand.
ATATAAATGTACATGTGTAGCTGTTAAATGTATAAATTAGACCTCACATTCGACGACATTATAACATGAAAATATATTAGAAAATCCATTATGCCACAGTGGATATTATTCATCCATTAATAGCCACCCCTCCGCCCGCGGACTGTAATCTGAAATTCAAAATTTTGTTGAAACAGATAAATGGAAAGAATATCCCTATTAAAAGTGGTTGACAAATGATATTTCGATGTGAACGTATTTTATGAATACTCAAGACAAATTTGAAATTTGAAGTAGGTACGCTTTCATTTAAGAAAATGAAAATGATAAATTGACAGCAGATCAGAATGTCTATTTTCTTGACAGTTTATTGATACAGCCCATTACTGGGACATTTCATCAAATTATATTTAATGTTTTATTTATTAAAGCTCTGTACGTACATTTCTTAGAATTCACAGATACAAAATACGACTCTGAAAACTAAAGAGCACCGCCATAAATAAGAATAGCTCGGGTAATGAATTTAAATGTTATTCAATTAAATGCACATGAATTATTCAGCAAAGAATGCTAACGTAGAAAAGAATGCCAACCTTCGTCGCAGCCTTAAAGATTTCTTGAAGCTAGTAATTAATTACTTTTTAGTGATATAACGAGGTAGATTTTACTGCTGCTAGAAAACAAAGATATCCAGGAAGCCACTGTGGACCAGTTTTTGTTGCTGGCTTTGTATGCGCAGTGAATTATTCATTTTATCCTTATTTACTACCAATACTTACATATGATTAAATGTTTTTATTAGTGAAGTAGATTGATCGATTGATTAAAATTACTTTTAGAAATTAAAATTCCTGCAACATTTTATAGCGACAGCTTTAACAACCACTATACTGATTTAATGAGATTGAATGCGAGCGTTCCTTAAAATATTCTACGAAGGTACATAGTTTTCATTACAGAAATGCTTTTCCCCACTTGTATCGTGTAACAATTTCCTGACATAAAATAACGTTATTTTCTAACAACACATAAATCATATACTATGCAGCTTTATTATCTTGACAAGTTTATCTTGTTGCTCATAAAAGTTTATTAAACTCAAGCTTAAATATATTGTTATTTTCAAAAATTAATATTTATAACATGAATCTGGTGAATACAAAGGTAAATTCAATAATTCATTCACAACAAACTTGAATTGAAAAATTAGAAATTATTCGTATGTAAAGAATGATAACCTACCTATTTATAAATTATCTATACATATAATAAAATTATAACTGAGTATTATTGAAGAGTTCTTATTGAAACATTTTTAGATTTTTTATCTATCTGTTGTCTGTCTGAGAACGCATCACGAGAAAACCACTGACAGATTTAGATGAAATTTGATATGATGATAGCTGGCTGTTCAGGGTCGACATATAGGATACAATAGGATACAGTAAAAAACTGTGGGAAAATATCTCATCTCTGAGAAATCAATACTAAACGTTAAAATATACTAGCTAACCAATAGTTATAATTATATATGTAAATGTGACGAGTAAGTGCGTTACTACATACTTTTTTTGCGGTTACGAAGCCACTTTTCAGTATTATATACAACATATTTTCTGAATTGAAACTTATAAGATAAAATGTTAATTTAGATAATATAAAAGTAAATATTTTAACTTAATCAATTTATAATAATATATAATTGAAGGTGTTAAATTTCACGCCTCCTCTTTATTGGGTTTTATTCAAATAAAAAATGTGATTTAACGTATAACGATACCTTCGGTGAATGATCGCTTAATGTTTATTTTTAGGACTCATAATGGGTCATAATTTAACTCAAAACCTGGGTCTCGGCTCAACGTCATGATAAGGAAAAATGAAACCAGGCGTAAATTTATATGCAATCTATATTAGAATCTCACTCGTATCGTACTCAGTTTTAAGTTAAATTGAGTCCATTCATTATACTTTTGACATATAATTTTTAACATCTTTTACAATAATTCAGTGTGCTTAATATTTTTATAGTCTTCGAACTAATATTCCAATCATTAATAATATTTCTATGGATATGAGAAATAATTCTATTATTGTGAAAGCATAAAATTCAAAAAGAAGCTTGATAAGAAAGTACACATAATAATTCTATGAGATCACAAATCATTATTTTACTTACAAAAATATATAAAACGTAAGGTTTAAAAACTTCTATCGCTATCCAACAAATTTTCGTATAGTCTCAATATAGCCAAACTCACGTAATATCTTTCCATTTGAAGAATATCTCACAAAAAGGTAAATCTCTTTTCAATAAATAAATAGAAAAGGTAAATTTCCAATCAATTGATAGTAAAATTGTTTATCCAGCTTTCTTGGCACTTTTATCCGAAATAGAGCGACTAATTTAATACAATACAATAAAAGGCGTAAAGCAAACAGATCCCAGTAGATAAGAGAATATGAGGCTTAGTGATGTACGAACTAACTTATATTTGTTTACGTCCAAGGCAGTAAACTTAGAAATAAATTATATTACACCCGTAACTTGTGCGCACGGACCATAAACAAGATATTCTTTGAGACATTTGATAAAAGATTGTAGACAGTAGAAACGGCAAGCCACGAAAGTATGTTTGCGCTAAGACTGCAGATCGTTAAGTTAAACGCGCACTGTAGTTTTATATGCGCGATAAAAATAAGCTACCAAACTGGAATTTACACCGGTACATTGTTAGATGGTTATCCTGTTGTATATATTATGTAACTTGGATTTATGCGACATGTTTTTTCTTAAAATTAAGCTTGCATGTAAAATTCATGCGCTCGCGTTCTCTTTGAGTTCGAGCTCTTCTTCGCATTATACCTACTAATAATAAATAAGAAATGAAGTCATAAGTTTAATTACAAAATACAATTGCTATTACAATTTCAATTAAAACCAGCAAAATAACTGGTGTCCCTAAAAGAACAACGAGTACAACAGTTTTAGACGTCACATATGTAAAGCGAATAACTATAAATTTTCTCGCGTTAAACGCCATTGAACGGCTGAATAAAAAGCCAGTGCGCTCGAGCCTCCATGTTTTCTGTGATATATAGGATATGTTACTAGTCCCGTCCGAGTCCCGTTCTGTCTACCGCCATAATAAATTTTGTGACAAACAATATTCCCCTGTCCTTTGTCTGGTCGCGAGGGAACATCGATCGTCCGTGATAATACCGCAGTCTTACCTCTTAAGGTGCTTTTCTTTCGAAGATAAATGCTTTCTAAGAATAACATTTAAAAACAATATGCGACTAGAATCTATATCTAAAATAAACGACTAATACAGGTCATCGACAAATATAAATGAAATTAATATTCTTAAATTAAAAAAGTTTCGTAAGTTGAGAAAGAACTTTACTGAAACTTAAAATAAAGTATGTATAACATATTTTTTTGTAGTATGCAAGTTAAGATGGACTTATTTATTAAATATTTTTCCACGTTTAGTAGATTTTGGTTTTTGTAGTAAAATTACGAAAACAACAATTTAGCTCAATTTAAGCAAGTAGCGCCATCTTGTAATATGATCTAGAACCTCTACACGGCAGAACGACACAAAGAGTAGCTGCTTGTACTAGAAATACTTAAAATTAGGCAATTACTACAATTATTATTATGTTAATATAAACTCGTATTGAAAATTAAATAAGTGTTAAAACAATTTTTTTTATTTCTTTTATATAAAATAGTAGGTATTAAATTAAATTTTATCTCGTATATAAATAACCATCGCGGCTCAGACATAAAAATTGGCCTAATATCATTGAAAGTAAGTAGTACTGATTATGTAAACTTTTAAAACATCAATCGACTCGAAAAGACCTCGACTTGATTAGCTCAACAACGTTTTTAATTTTGTTCAGTTGAAATACCGAAGATGTAATATTTTCTACAAAGCTCACGTTTGTTCGACGTGTGGGTGTTATTTCATTATTGAATCCATAAAAAATGAAATGTAACAACGTAAGTTGTTCTTATGTGAGTTGACAACACGTTTGGCTGATATAAAATAATGAGCTTTGGATATGAATATTTATTTTAGCTAGATAAAAATGGTAATCATTAATTTCAAAAATAAAATACAAAGCTCGGATATCACTAAACTTACATAAAGCACGCTTAATTCAAATAATTTACAGAAGCATGATCTTTATATAATATATCAATGGAGTATAACGTGACATTTAAAGCCGCGTGTGAATTCAGTGAAGTGTACGTACTCGTTGGAGTTATCATCTTTTCGGAATTTGAAACGTGGGTGCGCGTTTAGCATCTATTGTTCTTATCTCGACAGTTCAGTGCCGTGCCCTTCGTGCCTCAAGCCGTGACTCATTGCGATGCTGATCAGTACACCTTATTGCTTGCGAAATTACCAACTTAAATCATGTTCAGGATGCTTCCTGCGGTTTCATGTTTTCTACTGAATTCTCATAAGTTTAGGTTATTTTCAAATTCTTTGTTAGTTAAAGGCATTGTTGTTGTGTTTAAATAATGAAAAGGGCTGTTTTTTTAATAATATTTATATAATTGTATTTCAAAAGATTTATATAAGCTTAAATATTTACTTTCAGATCAATAGAATTTGTATTCTGGTTGACGTGTAATTCACGTAATATTTTAAAATATAAATAGGCGTAAAAACCTAATAAATATGTGCTTATAAAATACTTACTATATATACGTAAGTTTAGTTGATGTTATCGATAAAACCCTTGAGTTAGAATTACCATTACACGCCAGACTAAACTGAGATACAGTTGAAATGTTATTTAAATGGTGAATAAATTTCGTGTTCATAATACTTAATTGATGTTTGGAGGCAAACACGAATTGGACCTTTTGCCTTTTTGGAATTTGCTTTTAAACGAGATTTGAACGAATAAACAAAACATAAATCGTTTTGGACATCACCATCGGCTGATTAAAATTCCTCGAGTTGTCCCGCGACTGACGCAAAATGTTCAATGCATCTGAGTCACGCGATGACTCCCGATTTTAACAGAATGCTTAATGTTGATGAATGACAATTTACTTTAATTTGGCCACTATAGCCGTCTAGTAGCCTATAACACGTCCTTAGGGAGCTTATTTTAAATCTGTGCTAGTATTAATAAGCTTAAAAAATTGTTTGCTTTTTTTGTTTTAACGACAATAATAATTTCTCTATAAGAATGAAAAAGAAATGTCTAAGGCAGTGGTAGCCCAGTGATAACCCGCTCGCTTGAGAAACCGAGTGAAGCGGGTTCAAATCCGGGTCTCGCATCTCTGATATTTTCATGTGCGAATAATTTCTAACTTGATTACCACTTGCCTTAAGGTGAAGGAAAACGTCGCGAGGACTGCATCTCTGAAAGAACCTAGCAAGTTTTTGAAAGATATGTTAAGTCCGCCAACCCGTACTTGACCAGCGTGGTGGACAATGGCCTGATCTCTCCCGTATTGAAGGGAGGCCCGTGCCCAGCATTGAGACGTTAAAAAAGGGTTGATTACAATAATCTCTGGAGCCAATCTCTATATAAAAATGTACATTGTACAAACCGTGGAAATGTATACATATAATATCTTACATTGCGCTACGAATCTGAGACCATGTGAAGAAAGCTATATAATTCTCTAGTCAAATCAAAATTTTTCTGTATGCTAAAACTTATACCGCTTTTTGGCTGGGTTAAAAAATCAAATTACAACTGCATTTAAGGAATGATGCGGATCTTTATTTTGGTAGGTTATCTCTATTTTGGTAGGTTTCTACGTTCCGTCTAATCCTTACTAGACCAAAATAAGAAATTTTAATTTTTATGATTTGTTCAAACTACATACATAATTCATCTCGTGCAAGAATCGTAGGTCCAATCATTTTCTGAAATATAAATTTAGTCAACCACACGACAGAGATCAGAGTTCATAATTTGCTGCTTTAAAAAGAAAAGAATAACGCTTCTATCGCATAAATGCTTGTAATAAAACAATTATTCAATACACATCTCTATCTCTTTTTATCATCAGCTGTAATATTTCATATCTCGTAAATCTAACATTTTAAAGGAGTTAACAGTTTCCTACGTAAAAATATAGCAAAAAATACAAATCACTGTAAGAATACGACATATCAATGCACTGAGTATGAGTCAGATGTATGCAGATCACGTCAAAGTAGTAAAATAATAAAACTTTATCCTTCACGTCAACGTTTTGAATAAAATGTAAAACGTGTCTGGGTTGCAGCCAAAACGCTGTTGAGCACCCTGAGCGTCAACTGGCCTGCGTTTCGGTACTTCTTATTTGGGTTACCAATTTAATTTTCGTAAATTATTAGGGAAGAATTAAATCGCAAATATAATTTATCGTATAAGAATGAATATAAGGTTTCCCATATGTTAATTATAGTTGTTATTTATCAAATACAACAAAAATAAATATTTATATGCTATTCTATAATGCGTTATTAGTTATACCGTAATTTACAGAATTTAAAAACGCAAAAATATTAAATGGATAACGGATAAATATTTCATTTCTATTTTAAATAAGACTTACAAACTGGCAGGCTTTGAAACCATTAACAAGAAAATTGAATTAAAACTTACAAAATAACTACGATTTAGGGAGTCCTGAGCAAAGGGTCTGCTGGCCCAAACAATCCCTTTTGTGTTCACTAGAAAATATAATAAAATATACTTACTCGTATATAAATATTTTATATAAAGAAAAGAGAGCTAAGTCTACTATTTGCCTTTGCCTCTTCACAAGGAATATAGCGTAAAGCTGTATATAAATAACATTACTCAAATGAAATGTCCGAAGCTAAAACCGACGACTCAAAGTCGAACCTACTCGAGAGCTTGTTTATTTAACATAATATCGTAGCACAAACTGTGTATTCAATTGTATCTTTACTTTGGATTAAATCAAAAATCTTATGTATTGAAACGAACATGTAAATCAATATATTTTATCAACAAATATGACAATTTTAAAATATAATTTTAAAATACGTGAACGCTACAAATTTGGTAATATTTGTAGATTTTTAATGATTAATCGTCTATTATCGTGACGAAAGGGAAGCTAAGTGAAATTTTACCAACATAATATGTACTAAATCAATAAAAAAAATTGTCTTGATCTGATATATCTGGTAAAATCTTATCCACATTATAAATAATAATACTAATTTAAACAAACATATATCAGATTTTATAAAATTACATTACACGCCGATAAATTCGTATTTCAATATAATACTTCATTCCTATCACCATCAGCTGAAAATGTCCCCTCTTAAAAGTCAGATTATAAATTTCACGATGGTTATGTTTGTAGTACAATAAGAAATTTTCATCATAAATTTTATCGGCCATTCGTTTTGAGCTTTTCCACATCACAATGAACAAAAACACAGCGCCTTCCTCTCATGTCATTCGTTCTAAATTAATACTTTCTTAGATTTACGCGAATACTTGACATTTTAAATAAAACTATCTTTTCGGATTTTTTCGCGAATTTATTTTGATTTTTGGTTCCCGACGTTTCGAATGCTTTACAGCAATCATGGTCAAGGGAGACTAAATTGTCACTTAAAAGAGTTTTGAGCTTGTATTTAAAAAAACACCTTTCGTCACCTACATAAGTTGTTAGGCACTAAACAAAAATTGTTACTATGTATCTAAAAAAAAAGAAAAAGTAACACAAAGAAATTAAATTTTAAATATTACAAGCCTATAAGTACAATTAAAAAAAAAACATTCTTATTAGGGACTAACTAACTAAGGAGGACTCCTTACCTATGAAATTACTGATTTTAAACACTGGTTAGTGTAAACTTTAGTTGTTTATATGTTTCATTCTACTCGGAAACTCTATCGACCTTTTTTTTAATGTTAAGAAATGCATTTACGCATACTACCTGTGTACATACATGCAGGTGATTATGTGAGACACACCGGCTCGAAAGCCAGTACTACCCACTAAAACCCAACAAAACCTCCTCCGTCTTAATGGGGGAACCAAGCGGTTGGTCCCACAGTCCACTCTGCTGTCAGAGAAGTACCAGGAGCAACCTGCGTGGTACACCGCCCACCAAAGTGGGCCAACTCCTTGTGTGTCTCATGACTTCGCGCCCGTTTGGTTTGCCAGATGCTAATAAGCCAAACCCACCCCCCTGCACCCCACCCCCACCACGATGAGGTGAATACACTCTACAGTCCTTACTTCAACTTATTTTAATATATTTTTTTTTAATTCAAATAACATTTTACAAAAGCAAAGTTTCAACTCGAATGAAGCGATGAAAATCGCTTTTAAAGACTTCATCGATCTCGTCCCCAGAATTTTTTGCAGAAGAGGCATCATTGAATTTGTATAAAAAACAAACGAACATCAGCAAATTACCAATGCTTCTAATAATTAAACCTATACGTTTTATAAAAAAACATTAACGTTTGTATAATAGGTAGGTATACGGCTATTTCATGGGCGAGAACTAAGGTCGCTAGGTACTTTATTCGATACAATAAATAATTATATATTTATGTATATATTTTATATAGTTGTGTATTTACAATAAGCAATGTCTCTCATTAACTCAGATTTTTTAATTAAAATCGAAGTAACACGAAAATTATGTATTCCACGTTCACATTTCCAAGGCGGAGATTAAAGCCTTCATAAGATGTCTGAAAAATCTGTAAAGAGGCTTACGCTTCCTGTATTGAATAGAATCTCATAAAACATTCTCTGAAATCCCGCTTTAAGTCCCTATTATGTGATAGGAATCCGGAAAAATGTTGCTTACGTCTGCACAATATAATTTTAATATATATTATGTGGAAAGCCAATCAATATTCATAGAAATATTGCTGGTTTAGTGATAATTGCAGTATTAGTAATAATAAACATATTTTTACAAAAAAAATAGCTATGAACAAACTTACTTTTGATACTGTTTATTGTGTTGTTTTACTTAATAAAACTCTCACACTCTCACTACGTGGAGGAACAAGCAACGTTGGCTCTAAAAGCATGAACTAAAGAAGATTTTTTTTTTAATTTTCCCTAATGAAACGGAAGTTTGACATTTTTAAAATAAGAAATATGGAAAATTGTATAAGCTTTGTTTATATTGCCTCTTAAGATTTCCCATCAACAGAGCTCGCTGTTTGTTCCTTTGTAAAGCGGTAACTATATTAGGTTTCGAGCGAAACTGCCGACAGTAGTTAGTAAATAATAATATAATATTACATTTAAAATATAAAAGCTGTAACAAGATCGTTCTGAACGGTTTCATGAGCAATATTTATTCAGTCAGTCAATGTGTCTGTCTAATAAGCGAAGTAATATATTAAATACAGTATGGAAGTAACACAGCTGCTACGCCTTGGTTGTCGATATATTTGAGAGCTAATAAAGCCAATATGAAATGAGAACCAGTGTTTACTGTTCCATGTCCCTTTACTTTTAACTAAACTGTTTGGATGGGGTTGATTAATTTTCAAATAGGTATAATAAAATGTTAATGAAATATGTTATTCGTATAAACATAATATATTATTTTTTTGTTTTACTTACGTTACTACGGTCTCATGATTGTTTTTTGAAGTTATACTTCTTTTGGCATATTTGGAAAAAAATATGAGAGTAAAATTTTTACGATGAAGTTAGCTGCATTCCTTTTAGAAACAGAGAGTTGTGACGTACGGAATGAAATCTTTAGCTATTTTTGTTCTGTTACACCAAAGAAGTATAACTTCTTACGTGCGTACATAAGTACACACACACGTTTTTTTTTATTATGTAATATATCAAATTGATGTCAAATTTGTTCAGTTTGTTGACTACAGTTAAATTACAAAATAATAATTTTTGAACCCACTCTATCATTATGAAAGCTTTATAGATTGCCTATATAAAATTTATAGCAATTCCATAGCCTTGAACACAATGAATCGTTGATCTCATACGATCTCTAAAGACTCACGTTCCTGTATAACCGTACGCCTCATTAAATTTTGTTTGAATAGAGGGATGAACCAGCCACCTAGTTGGTCAGATATCTACTTGTAGCGTTTGCAACGATGAAGTAATTTAAAATTAATTAATTTTGAAAAATACCTTTTGCCTGGTACTCCAATCAAAACAATAAATCAATAATTATTAGGAATAGTGCAGCTTTCTGTTAGTAGACGAATTCTTAGAATCTATGTATCTTTGAGAATCAAAAAGGCAAGGAATTGCTCTTTATAACAATGTAAAAAATACAAATTGTATCTAAAAAGAGCAAAATATCTAATCATCGTCAATGTGCAGTATCTGTTAAAATTATGGTTCTATTAAGTAATCTGTATATTCATTTTAATGTTCTAAAATAACACTAAAGGACACATTATGATTTAATCACAGATATTAATTATAAAAATCTAAAATATACTAAGCTATGAATCTATTTTATTAGAAACTATAAAAAAAGTTTTATAATTATAACGGTTTGTATGGAATAAATAGACTATACAGTCTATCTATTAAATGTGAAAAGGTAACAGACAGACAGACAGAGCTACTTTCGCATCTATATATTAGTATGGATATAGTAATAATATTGAATTATAGATCATACTTATCAAAACATTGTTTCGCTATCCGTACATTAATAACGTGTGCATCAGCTGAATGAATAGTTCGAGACGGAAGAGCCGCCACAAACATTACCGCCATGACAGCGCCCATCTCGCGAGCAAACAGTACACACTGGCCCTTTGACGCACACAGACTTGCTTACACATTCACATCTTGTTCCCGACCCCTCGATGATGTTTTTCTCGAGAGATTACGACCCTTGCCGAGCTATGCACTTTCATAAGCACATTTCAATTTCATTTTTTATATCTTTTCTGAAGATGATTAAAATCTACAGGCTGATCTTTAAAGTTAATGTTTTTCTTATATTTAATAATAAAGTTGAATTAAAATTATATTATTTATTTATTAGGTTTATTTACAATCACTTACTTAATAATACACACAAATATAAAAATTAGAACTAAAAACTAGGAACTAAATGTAGTGATTACTTACATAAACATAAACACAGCATGCACAGAAATAAAGTTTCTTAAAATATTATACAAAATATATTTTAGAAGTAAACAGTTTTTTTTTAAATAATCAATGATTAGGCACACAATTACATTAATTTAACAATAATATAAATTAAATAAATTATAATATATATATATATATATATATATATATATATATATATATATATATATATATATATATATAAAGTAGTAACTTATTATATTTGATTGAAAAATATGAGAACGTTCATATAATTTTCGCGGGTAACCACAACTGTATTGTGATTTAAAGTGAACAAATGAAATAATAAAATACTATATTAATTAATTATTATACATAATTCAGTTGCACTTGATAATTAGCAAAATACTAATTTAACATTTAATTAAAATTAAAATACAAAGCACATGTACATCCATTACAATAATTAAAAACCATCGGAAATTTTCGATCATTCTAATGATTAGCAAAATGTTCACCAAACCTGCATTTTGCTATTTGGCAGTAACCACAAAATGGCTGACCCGCATTGATTAAGATTGCTCATCACATGCCCTCGTATATTCAAACATTTCTATTTAATCGAAACCTGTCTAAGTAATTTGATCCAACATTAATTATTTCTATGCTTTAAACCAGTGAATTATTATGGTAGGCATATAAAGAACAAAGAGAACTCGAGATTGTCCAAAAGGTATTCCAATTTGCTCATTTATCACCTGTACTTTATCTTTATGGTGGTAGTTGTTTGTGAAATATACCTAATAATAGGGTGTTATCATTGACTTATGATCTTGTGTCTACGAGTATGATACAATTTCATCCTATTAGGAAAATAAGTTTGAAGAGATATAAAAGCTTTTCTTGACCTGTGTTTATTTCATTTTGCAATATGTACTTACAAATTTTAACTATCTAATTTGACAACGTAATTTTATAAAATGTGCTTCTCTTTATGGATCATAATTTAATGATTAAGTAATAAAAATTATGTAATGACGATAAAGTAAAATGATGCTGCAATAAATTTTTCTAATAGAGCCTTTGATAATAATTAGTGGTTTAAATTTTGTAATTTATTCTAAAATTCATTAATAGAATATTCAATTATTCTCCAATCTAGGCTTCCAAAATTCAATCAAAGCAAATTATGTCCATCTAACTTAATTACAATAGTCCGCTAAACTATAGTTAATTCAATGGGCCTCTTGGCGGGATATGTCAGAGCTCAATACGTTGGCAGAAGCATCCAAGCCGAATTCCCTTGTAAATTGGCATCTATTGTGCCAGTCAAGTCACTCCATCATAGCTAGCAGTATTGAAAGCATTTGAATGCTTAGCAAGTTCCGATTGCAGACTGCATGTACATACAATTTATACGTATGTAATGATAGCAGTATTCTGTCACCGCCTCTCGTAATTTCGACCTGGTCATAAATAATTTGTGTATGGTTCACATAATCATTTTACGGATGTTGGCTTAAAAAAACTAAAAAAATATATTTAAATCAAGCCATTCGTAAAATATCCAATACATCTATACTAATATTATAAAGAGGAAAAAATTGATTGTTTGTTTGTTTGTACTGAAAAGGCGCCGAAACTACTCAACTGATTCAGATTAAATTTGGTAAAAAGATAGTTTGAGATCCTGGGAAGGATATGGGATAGTTTTCATCCCGGAAATCATCCCTTAATGGAGTGAAAATGGGGATGAAAGTTTGTATAAGGAATCAACCCAGGGACGAACCCGAGCGAACCGAGGGTGAGGCGCTACTCGCTAGTATCTTATATACTGTCACAATATACAACATAAAAAACGTAGATGCTTAAAAATAAAATAAGTTGATAAAAAAAATCAAAAGTTTACCTGTGCTTTTGGGCAATATGTTTTCAGTGCGTTGATCCCCCCCCCCCCCTTAACATTATTAGTATATCGTTCATGAAATCAAATGCCACAACCCCAGATAGTATGCCAATCGTGAACTACCAAACGTAATCTTACGGCGTATCGCAACTTACTGATTTCATTCTTTGTTATTTTAACGCCGAAAAATAGTGGCAATATTAGGAAAAATGTGTTTATTCACTTAGCGTTAGCGTTTAGTTCTTGATATCTCAAAGCCTCAATCGTTATAAAAATAGGAACGGATGTAACTTTTTTTTTTGCGTAGCTATCTTTAGCTTTTTTTAGCGGTGGGTTATATGTGTCTTAAACGTTTGGTTTATTTAAATTATGTTTTCAAGGACTTATAAAAATATCTTTAACACATCAACACACAAAATTATAACAAGCACGCAACGTATACATTGGTCACTTTATTTTACTGTTTTGGACAACAAAAAAAGCTTTATGAGCTGAAAATTTATTTAACATTAGTGTCTTTCCATACCTAACTACTTAATTGAGTATAATTAATATACACAATTAAGTATAATTAATTAATCCGTATGCACACTGCCTTTGGCTCGTTGATTTTTTTAAGCTTAACATTGTTATAATTATAAAATTATTATTACTGATACTTGTTTTCAAATCAATCTATTCATAATGTTAACGGAAATATATAAAGCTTTAGCGTACACACTTTTATTGAAATGTTAAAACAATACATTACGATAAACAATGTTGTTTATTTAGGACTGTTGTTCGGTTTAACTGATTTCCATAGTAAACAATTTGCGGTCTTGCAAACCAATTAGCTTATACTACATTTATTTCTGTCATTAATAAATATAAATTTGCTAATTATTCTGCCGACACGTCGAGTTTTTCAAGTACAATGCTTAATTATTTTTGGGAACATTTCTGTCACACAACGAGATAACAACCACACAATTGTGTAAAAAACATAAATACATATTTAATCAGTTCAAAACCACAGTAGATTGAAGCATTAAATGTGAATAAATATTTATTCTAAAGCTATATATACATATTTAACCGAATGAATTGAACCGCTGAAATGAGAAGCAACCGCGAACGCTGACGTTTCACATTGCCGATAGTTTTATCCTATGCGATATTATTGTGCATCAATTGTCATTTTATTTTTATTTGAATTTGCCATGGAAGCAATGAATGCGTTCAAATATATTTATTCGAGGGCGGTATTGGTTTTGCACTATGGAACAGCGACTGAAATAGTCGACGAGCGCGCCAGATTGCACGCACTGCTACATTTTATTGTTTCGGGCGTTGTTATAAGAGCACTTCACATGAAAGTAATTATACTATATACATATGTATACTATATACCTATATGTAGGTACTATAATTGAAAATAATAGCTGGTAAATGATGATCACTATAATAATGCTAAGGTATAATTAATTTAAATAGATTAGTAATGTTAGTTAATTAGTTAACAAATTATAAATTAATGTATTTATAATATAAAATATTTATTACAGGTACCTGTCTTCCAGAGTTACAACTTCCAAAATGCTATATCAACACAATATCTTCCAGTCGTGATATTTAAAAAGAAGAACAAGACATGCTTGCCATGGATCGTCGGATATTCATCTTGTTGGCGATATCAGCCCACTTTAGTAAGTACATGAAGTGCTAATTGTTTGATACATTGTTAAATGCATTTTTAAGATAAATAACCCATATATTGTGAGATTTTTATCTTAAAAATCAAAACGTCTTGAATGGAAAAAGAAAATTGCGACGGCATATTGAATATTGGGTTATGTAGTTAGGTCCGAAAATATTATTCCGAACAAACGATGCATACAAAACGAAGAACGGATGAAAATGTTCTGGGCAAAGTAATTGAAAACACATAGATTGGAGTGGGCGGCGATCCCGATCGTATCTAAGGTAGACTATCTCAACCCACTTGATGGCAAATGGCCTGGAAGTAACAAGGATATAGCGACACGACCTCGCCAGAATTTTGTTATCCAATTTCTATGCGAAAATGCAACATAAATTTGTATTTGGCAACGCACGATAAGTTAACCCTTGCCTAAATTTTGTTACAAAACATGTTTTAATATATATTCTTTTATGTATATATAATATGTGTCGCGAAATTTTCTATTAAAATGTATAAAAAAGATTTTATAAGATTTCACGATAGACATTTCAGTAAAAGAATTAGGGTTCCGCTCAAAAAAATTAAAATGTGCCTAGGAATTCGAGCGAAGCGAGGGTGAGTCGCTATAACAGGTATTAAAAATTTTCGTATCTACCCTCTGTAAGCGATATCTATGTTCTATAACAGACGATTTACCAATCAACAGCCTTCAAGTAACTCTGTCAACCACATTACCTATACACTTGTATCATACATTTAACGTGATAAAATGTAAAAAAAAATAGTTAGGAAATTGATAAAATGTACGCCGCATTATTATATTTCGTTAATTTCTATATAATAGAATATTTTAAACTAAGATTTTAATATAAATATAGCCAAACAAACAAAATTATAATTCAAATACTTTTGACATAAAGTTGTGTCTCATATTTATTCGAATATTTGTTCGATTACAGATACCATATTAACTCAAAGTCCATTCTACGATGGCGGGCCAAAAGCAGCAAACCCCGCACCAGCCGGGAACTTCATTACGCAGACGGTTTACGGATTCTTAGATTTCACTACTACGATAGGGAACACTGTAATGGTTTTCTCGCCACAATCTGCACCACCACCAGGTTGTATAATTTCAAATTTAAAACAAAATGTTTGTACTTAGATTATTTTAGTCTCGATAATATCTTGTTTTTAATTAATCTATATAGAGTTTATATTGTTTATTTTAATATTTATTTTTATCAATCTTATCGCCTACAAATTTCTTTTTACTTAGTTTATTCAAATTATAAATATGTAATAAGTAATATATACTTTACATCTATAATAATCTAACTATAAATTTATATCTAGAACCCCCGAAAACAGAGAAGTCTGTACAAGAAAATACTATAGAAACTAAACCACCACCAATTAACAATGTGAAACCAGAAGCAATTAAGCCTAGCAAAACACTTAATAAACATGAAACAAATAATTCAGGAGTTCCAATAGGTACATCGAGTGCAATTTCGGTTATTAGTTCTTCTCCTAAAAAAGAAGAAAAGAATTCAAATATACCAAAATTAGTTGCCAAGGAATTTAAACAAATTGTTTCTAAAGTCGAAGTTGTAGCAGGTCCATCTAAAATAATAGAGAATGATGTTGCTAAGCAATTATTGAAGTCTAATAAGCAATCACCTCAACCCAAAAAGCAACAGTCAAAAAATCAAACAGTGAAAAGTGTGACAAATATTGTCAGTAGTAAAGTTGAAGTAAAGCAAAACCCCGCTCCATCTTCAATAGTTAACTCAAAAGTTAACAGCGTAATCGAAATTAAATCCAGCCAAAATGATGATGAACCTGCAATTTTAGTATCGAACAATATAGGCGAACCAGAGTACGACTATTTATCACGTCAACCGTCTGAATTTGTAGAAGAAACTTATAGAGTTATTAATATACGACCATCAAAAACTCATGGACCGAAACCAAAAAATAATATTAAAAATAGACATCAACCGACTCCCCCGCCCGATGACGAGGAGCACCCAATTGGACTTGTAACTACTCTTGGAGGAACGATAGTTAAAGATGGTCTAACAACTGTCCATGAAACAAGCGTTATTGGGACTTATATTTCAGGAAAGTATGCTCAAGTATTAAACAGCAATTCAAAAATTTTACAATCTGGCCATAAAGCCAAAATTTCTCCCAGTCCATCACACCGCATATTAAAAACCGCTGCACCGGCTATCACAAAAAATCATCGCCATAATTTAGAACCGACGCCTTCAATAGTTGACGAAGATAGTAGTTTTAGTAAAACAACCCGTAGGCAAACAAGTAATGGAAGCTCTTTCAAAAATCGTCTTAGATCACAAAATAATGAGAATGACAATACACCATCGCCACCTCCCAATCAAGGCAAAAAATTTAAGAACAGAAATACTTCCCTGTCTCAACGAACTCAAAGGTATGTATAATACTAATTAGTAATTATGTTTACTTATCTAAACGTGAAACTGAACGGAAAACATCAATTTAGCTTAACTTTACCTTACTAACCCATCATACTTAGTTAATAGAAAAAAACGACTTACATTGAATAATTAATGTGCTCCTAATAAAGAACTCATAATTTTGGGTCATTTTCATCGTATCTATGACATTATAATTAAATAAAAAAAAATCTCCGCACACTGCATTTTCTTCTATATAATAGTTAGGTAATAAAGATTTTGAAAGTAAATAATGTTATTTTAAAAATTCATTCACTTAATTATTCAATGTATTTTTGCATATTTAACAATTATTGAGGTAAAGGTAAATGATGTACAAGTATATTTTCCGTTTTCAGTTCACGTTTTCGACCAGCCAAATCTCCTCAACTGGCAACCGTGTCTGTTTTCAGTGAACCTTCATCGTCGTTTTCAAATAGACGCAAAAGCAATCGTAATTCTGGACACAAAACAACAGTGACACCATCAAGCAATAATGACGGCCAATCAAAACGAGGGTTCAAACCCCGCATACAGCCAACTGCAGTAGAGCAAGTGACGCCGGCTGCAACAAGTGTTTATAAGTTCAAGCTTAATAGACAGCAGAGTTCTGGACGCTGGCAATATAAAACCAGCCCTAAACCAAAAGTGACTATTCGGAAAATGAATGATGATGAACAAACAACTCCAATGAGCGCTGAAGAACCATCATCTAATGATCTATCTCCTCAAGCGAGATCAGATAATGATTTAGAACTATCTGGCTCACAGAGTGGTCCAGGAACATTACTTGATAACGACACTGAGGATAATTCCATAGAAAAATCGCCACCGATTGAAACACTCAAAGTGGAAATATCAACTCCCGCTGATTTTAGAGATGTTTATTACGAAATAGCAACACTCAAGTCTCCGTATACTTTCCAGGTAAATCTTTGAAACTGCAATTTATACAAATTCACATCTAAAGTAACATAATAGTATTTAGTTTTATATAAATGAATAATTAACTAAATATGTTGGGACATTAGCACACAGAACCATCTAGTTCCATTGTAAGCTACGAGGCCTGTGCTATTGATACCAGATAGTTGATACACTACATATAAATAACTTTAAATACTAATAATAATACATATTATAAATATAAACACCCATGACAGGAGTACAAACATTCGTGCTCATCACACAAATTAATGACCCCAGCGGGACTCGAATCCACGAACGCTGAAACACCAGGTAGAGTCACTACAAACTGAGCCAAACGTGTTGTCAATCTAAAAATAAAAATGTAGAAATGTAGAAAGTATTATACAATATATATTTATCTTTTTTTAATTACCTTTCACAAGTAATGTGTTTTAAAAATAATAGTGTATTTGACACCATAAACTTATATTTTACGACTGTAAATTACAGTATAAGTAAACAAATACAATATGTATTTTATTTTTTACAGGTTGGACGCGTAAAAAACACTCGTATTATTACTGTGACTACGACAATAGAAAAACGAATCGAACCAACGGCTTTGCCACTTAATTCGCCTCCTAACGAGCCCTTAACTGAGAATATACTAGCCACAGCATCACCATACGGAAAGGATCACTACTTACTAGATTCCAGTATAGCAACTCTACCTGCAATAACTCTTTCGTCTGATGTTGAAACTCCTCCATTAGAAACTGTGACTGAAACATTCAGTACCACACAGAATATGCTTAAAACCCACATTTTGCCAATAGTGAGAGATGTTAATGTAACAAGTAGTCTTACTTTTATCCAAACTTATCAAGTCACTAGATTTGTAACGGCAACCAAAACATTACCACCAATGGATTTTTTCCAATTCATACCGAGTAAAACATTGAAAGAGTTCAACAGTCGTCTCGATGAAGCTGGTTCAGAACTTCATTTGGAGTTAGATTTCGGTGATAGTAATGAAGATGAAGATGGCGTCCCCCGTAGAGTATTCCCTCCAGATTTGGATCTTGCTAATATCGGATCAGACTTCGATATAACAGAAATCGATAAGTATAGAGACAATCACTTAAGACTTAAAAAAGCACATGGACAAAAGACCAATCCCGTTACAGAGCCACCAAATCCTGTAACACCAGCTTTAACACCTGAACAAGCGCAACAATTAGCTTTATTGCGACTTTTGAATCCAGCTGCAGCAGCACAAATACCGAATGTAGTGACAACATCTAAACCCGTCCTTAAATATGAAACAATATATGAATCCCATGTGATACCTGTATTTGATGGTAAAAACACCATCCAAAGTACAATTTCTCGACCAGTCGCAACTATAACTAAAACAGAGTATGAATTAGGAACTAGCAGCTTGCCCGCTTTACCCTTGAACCCACTGTATCCCCAGCAACAATTTACAATAACTTCGACTCCGGTTGTTCTGAACACTGAAGTCGTTGCTACAAGTAGTCAAGTTTTGAAACTGACTTTTGGTGCCAAAACGGTCTACACAACACTGTACAATACTAAAGTAGTTCCTACAGTGCTGACATCATACGTTACGTCTTCGGTTCCAATACAGCCGAGTGCGGCGCCCGGTTTCCCTGGATATTTCCCGTCACCATTTGCTCCATTCCCATACGTAGGATAAGTAAAAACTGAGTGTTGTCTTATGCAAATTAATTAGTAAAAGTGGTTGTGATGTTAATAAAACTAAAAAAGTGGCGTGATGGAACTATATCGCGAGTGAGTGGGAGGTAAACAATGGGGAAGACGTAAAATTTCACCATTTTATGCGTTCGTTGAAAGTGCATGAAACTTGAAGCTGTAGTTCTTCTCCAGTTTCTTAAGTTTGAAATGTGGTATGTCCTAATATTGTAAGACAGAATTAAGTATTGTCTAAAAATGTACCGCAATTTACACTTTACTGTAGTAAATGCTTTGTAAATACTCGTAATTTATATTACTCTTACTTTGTAAATAGGTCGTATTAAATAGTAATTAGACGAATACTGCCGAAAATGTAGATATAAAGGAATTGTATTTTTATATTTTTTAAATTGCTTAAATAAATTGATTCATATTAAAAGATATAATGCAATTTTGTTTTCTTTCTAACCTTGTAAAATAAAGACTAAAAATAGGGTAATTAAAGACATTTACTTAAAAACCTATATAGCCGGACGAACAACTTGAAAGAAGAAATTGAAGCTACATAAGAAAGGAAAGGAAATGAGTATCATGGCAAGAGTCATTACAGTGTTAATAGACTTTATTCTACTATTATATTAGTTAAATAATATCGTATAAAAATTATCTTTCTTATAATTTTAATTTAAAGACTTAATAAAAGCTGTACTATGCACATATTAGTACCTGGTCGATCAAGTTTCGCTCGGTTTTTTTATGAAAAAAGTATAAAAATTAAAAAACAAAACCTTATCTAAATGGAAAATTTGATCCAAATCGTTAGAGCCGTTTCCAAGATACGTGAATTTTTTTATATATACAAGAATTGATCTTTAAATATTATAAAATAATACACCTTTAAATGTCATGTGATGTTCACGAATAACATCTCTTATTCTAAAAAAAAGTAATATAAATCTAAATCAGAGGTAGACAATTATTTGTTCGACCTTTGTCCGAGAAGTCTTTATCCTCGCTTTAATAGACTTTTTCATACAAATGTTTGTATTTTTGATTTGTGTCCTTTTTCTTAATATAAATGAAAAGAGTGTAGTATTTTTACTGTAGGGTCTTACATTAAAAGATTACAGCAGATTCGATATATTTCGATATATTAAGAGCTTTAGTACCTACTAGTAAATAATCGTAAACTTTTTAAGCTCACTATTTAAAAAAATATATTCTTATATTTTTAGTGACATGTTGTATATCTATGGTTTTATCTATACATATAATAAAATTGTAACTAAGCCGAATCTGTACATTAAATATTTTTTGGAAAATGTTATTGAAATAGACATTATTATGATGATGCAGAGGCCGAATCTATAGTTTTTAGAATTTTTGTCTGTCTGTCTGTTTGTTACCGCCTCACAGAAAAACCGCTGAAGGGATTTGGATGAAATTTGGTATGGTGATAGCTGGTTATCCGGGTCAACATATAGGGTACTTTTTACCGCGGAAAAATTTGTCATGTCTGAGAAAAAATACAAAAACTGCAATGTAAGAATATACTAATATGTAAAACTTAAGAATTTGGTTTTTGGTCATCTAAACGCGGGCGAAGCCGCGGGCAATGCTAGTGAGTGTTGTAAGATTTAAGCGACGTAATTTTTAGAATTCCGTAGGCAAACGGAGCCCTTATAAATTCATCATGTCCGTTTGTCACAGCCATTTTACTCAGAAACTATTATTGGTACTATAAAATAAACGACCCTTGTAAACCGCTAGATCGACTGTTGTTAAATTATGTGATGTAACTAATTGTGAAAAAATAATTATATATGAGCAGGGTATCTTTTGACAAGTCTTTAAAAACGTCGATCCTAATCGTCAGAGAGAGCCAGTGAGTCCTATCCTGGATTTTTATACATGCTAAGAGGAGACGGCCCGAGTAAAGCATTAATTGCTCTTCCAGGGCAAGTAGACATAGCTCCCGTAGTCATTAGACAGGCAGTTCTCGGCAAGTTGTCGTCTGTTTTACTTTATTGTGCCATTGTACATTGTACAATCGTCCGCACAATGACAGTGTATGTCCAAAGCACAGTCCTGGAACTTATAACGTAATTACTACCCAATCAAATAGTGGCCGCGCCACTAATCCCATTGCCATCTTAGCTTTATTTAATATACTATAGTGTATACACTTGTACATTTAACATTATGCACCTTCCTCTCTCGTATTTTATGTTTTTAACAGTATGTATCGTTCAGTCCGCATATCCCTAGAGAATATTCATACTTCTTACATATATTCACAACAGCCAATTTTGTTTACCGGGTTATATTTCAAAAAGATGCGAAGTTTATTTCCCATGATATCTTAATTAAAGCCGTTTCATAGCAAACGGGGGCGAAAGAAACAAAAGAGGCCTTGAGTTATAGAACTAAGATTAATGGAAGCTGTTTTGTAAACTTAATAAGCAATATTAACCTTTAGATTTCGCTTTTCTTAGAACATTAATATTGAAGTAGACTAGATATTAAACAAACTTCGTAGACTAAACAGTTTAAATATTAACTTATGGAACATTATGAAGTTATTCTAAACCTTCTTTATGGTTATTTTATTATTTATCAAGTAGCAGAGAGTTAATTTTAGAATAATTCAAATATTCTATTATTCAGAACTTTATATAAATCATGTAAATAAATCCATGTCGTGAAGTCATAGTAATAAAGAATTGCATATTATATAAAAGTATTTTGTAGGCTATTTATTGAGAAAGGTTACAAGCTACTTACCATCATGCAATAACCTTAGGAGTTCGTACATATGTACATCTATACATATAATAAAACTGTAACTAAGCCGAATCTGTACATTAAATATTTTTTGGAAAATCTTATTGAAATAAACATTATTAATTATTATCGATACAGAGGCCTAAACTATAGTTTTTAGAATTTTTGTTTGTATGTCTGCATGCATCACAGAAAAACCACTGGAGGGATTTTGATGTTTGGTATGGTGATAGCTGCTTATCCGGGTCAACATATAGGATACTTTTTACCTAGGAAAAGTGTCCCATTTCTGAGAAAAAATACAAAAACTACAATGTAAGAGTATACTAACATGTAAAACCTAAGAATTTGGTTTTTGGTTATCTGAATGCAGGCGGAGCCGCGGGCAATGCTAGTACGTAAATAAATTAAACGAGCAGAGGCAACAGCAAAAGCTAGTAAAAATAACATTAGAACATATTCTATAAAAATTATATTTATTTGCTTAAATAATTTTTAGGCATATTCTCTTTCAATGAATGTAAAAATTATGGATTATTGTATATTGTATAATAATAATCGTTTTGTTTTCACGAAAATAACAAGTCAGGAAATATAAAAACCTTTTTCTAGAAGATTTTAATAGATTTTTGGAATTTGTGGTTCATAAACTAGAAATTAAGTATCAACCTTATTTATCCATCAGGCCCCACTCTATTGTAAAAGTACATCTCAACTTATCTAACTTTAAAAATACTCTGAAGAAAAATAAAATACATTGTAAATCTGAATGATTATAAAGTAAAATTATATATCCATAAACAATTCATTTCTTAGTTCTCAGAAGACAAATGTTTCGAAAACACATACATATTTCATAGTCAAGTACAAGGTATCTTTATCCGTAAGTTAGTGCTAGAAAAATAAGCGATATAAGGATTCAATAACATGTACGCTAAAGTTGCTTTTACTACGTGTAAACATGTACTCGTGCTTTCACCAAACCCGCAAAGTAAATAAACAGCCTTATAATCAAATGTAGCCGTTCAAGACTCGCAGTAAGTTTTAAAGGTTTTAAAATGTACAAGTTCACAAACAAAAAACAAACGACTAGAACGTAACGTGTTGAGTTAATTCATTGTTTACTTGAGAGTTAACGTTTAGTTAAATCTTAACTTAGATTATAGGCTATTAAAATAGACAAAACATGCAAAAATACTAACTATAAGAAATTTAATAGCCATTGACACATGAAACAATGACCGAAATGTCGATATTTCATGTCATTGACATCTCAGCCATGTAGTGACTATCGTAGATATGCTTGCAGCATCCGCTTTGTTCTGCAGATGACGGCTTTGTTCCCCCGTGACATGATGACTTTGTGCCGAAAGGCAGAATAGACAGTAAAATTAAGTCATATGACTTCGAAAATAAAGCTTAATTTGTTTAAAATGTTCACCCACAAAGATCAAAAATAATGTAATTAAACAAGTGTATGTTAAAAATTTTGTCCTTATTAAAAGCATGATATTTCATATTAGATTAGATAAAAACTATTTAATATTATACTGTGCCACACTTACGGGCTGTTAAAGAATCTAGCTAGATTTGTCTAATTCCGTGCGAAATAAACTGAATGACAAGTTAGTTTGTGACTACGTGACACACAAACCGCGTCGCGTTAAAGTATAAACAAATATAGAAATTTTATAAACAATTTCTACATTAATATAATTAATATTTATCAATATTTTTAAATAATATATTTATACGAATAACAACTACTATTACTGATGAATATTTCTGTTAATAACTATATAGGTATTTTGCACACGGCTGTTATACAAATTGGCGTAATCCTTCGGCTGCAACATCGACGTGTTTCACTAAGGGTACTGAGACGTATATGTAAACCGATTTTGCCGATTGATCGAGAAAATGTTGTTTTTTTATAGCTTTTGTACTCGATCAAGGGGGGATAAATATCGTTTTTACTCTAGAGCTGTCAGGCCTTGATATTGCACTCACTAATAGCTAGTCAAAAACAGCCCTGCAAGCTTATCTATACTAATATTATAAAGAGGCAGAGTTTGTTTAAACGTGCCAATCTCAGGAACTACTAACTCGATTTGTAAAAATATTTTTGCATTAGATAGCCCGTGTATTCAGAAAGGCTATAGGCTAAATATAATATAATATAATATATGGTCTTTCTATTCCATACTAACCGTTAAAACTTACCTGTGTGTCGATAGTTAGCTACAAAGCTATTAGAATTGTTACGTCCAGTTAGAAATTGTATAAAATCAAGCAGACAAACATATACAAATTTGAAAATTACTAAAAATTATGCAGTATCTGGACGTCATAAATCTATACGGGCGCAGTTCAGTGCGCGGTGATTGAACGAGGTTAGACGAAATCGGCTTATCGTCCAATGGAGTAAGGGGAATAATTTCATTGGAATACGCCCCGTTCGTCCGACACACGGCTATGCAAATTGACAATGCCTTCAAATTTTTTATCTCGTAAAACCACTGTACAATAGAATTACGTTGTGAGAGTACAATAGAAATGAAAGAATAGAACAGACTGATACACATACATGCCTAGAATCTACATACAAATATAGTGTCCCTACTCCCTAGAAATATTTTTCTAGATAATGCCGGTGTTTTATTAATTTTTTAATTTATTTTAATAGTGAAGATAATAAATGTGCTTACTTGACCAATTGCTAACAGTGTAGATGACACCAATTTACAATATTAATGATTTTGAATCTTTATACCTAATAGGCGAGTAACTATGTACCTAACTACCTACATATAAAGTTTTAACGTCCCTTACACCTAACATCTCTCGCTCAGGACTATCTTTGGGTTTTTTATTGCATATCTATACTTTATGACGTTTTCTTTCAATTTCTAAGTTGAAAGTATTTATCAGTATGAAGGTCAGTCACATAGGCATGATCTTTTATTTATCTTTTTGTTTTTATATGATGTTGTATATTGTATCTTTTGTTGGAGATCCTAAATAAAATAAAATAGAAATAATATTAACATAACTTTGAGTAGTCAGTCAGTAGAGCTTAGGTAATATTACCAATAATGGACCGACTAAATATGAAATAATAATAATATGGTGATGATGATAATGATAAAAACCTCCTGACTGATGTCGGCCTAGGCGATTATATCACTGATGAATCTGTGCGTAGGACACATTATAGTGCACAAGTGTGCGCGCAAGCACAAGTACTCTATTCCTTTCACTCTCAAAATTCTGTTCTACGACAATTCGAAACTTTTACTGAGAATTTCTCGATTCAAGACTCAAAACCAAATCCTCCTGATCTGAAGCTATACATACTAGCTACTAGACGAACGAGAAAGTAACAATAATAAGTCATAGCAGGCAAGCAGACAAACAAACAGACCCATCTAATATATCAAATATTACTAAAAGTAGACATCGATATACTGCACATGATCTTTCTCAATCAAATATTCAAAAACGTATACCTATATATCTTACAATACCAATTATAAATATCATTAGAACCAGCCATGATTTATGCTTTAATTATTCAGCGATATAGAGGGAATTGATAAGAGTTATCTGTGACAAAATCTTTGCAATCAGTCTTTGAATATCAGTAGGAACTAATCAACAAACGATAAGTTTATGAATACTTCGTATTGTATTTATATTTAATAGATAACATGATTAACTTCTAACGAGTAACTTATAAACAACAATCACAAAAACACCCAAATAATTTCCATACGCTATAAAAAATTAATTAAAGTTTATGTTCTACGTGCTATTTTATTGAGGATTGTACATAATGTATAAAAAATTGTTAATATTAGCGATTCTGACACTTTTCAGTAAGTATTTCATTGTGATAAGAAGTGATTTATTATTGTGTAAAACTCATAGACTGAAATATTTTTTTGTGAAAATAAAGGAAAAAGGGAAAGTGCTTTTGCGGAATATAAAGAAAACAAATAAGAATGAGTCATTGATAAAGTTTTGAAACTTTTATAGGCGGAATCCTCATAGCGGCTCAAACTAATGAACGAGATGTAGCCCATTGTTTCAAGTTCACGTGGCTTGGCCATCGGTTCAACAATGAAAGTGTAATTCTAAACGCAACATGTCAAGATGCTACGAGGTTGGTGCAAAATATACCGTGTGAGCTACCACTGGTCGCGTCGTGTAAGTGTTAAATATTATCTAACAACCACTAATATTTAAAAAATTAATTTTCCATTCCCACTTTACAATTGTATGACTAATAGACTACCCAGTAGTATTTATTATTTATAAAACTTATGTCGTTCTTAACGTAATACAAAAGAAATATTAATTTCCAAATGTTATTTAATAATGACGAAATTAACAATAATAATGACAAAATGCTTACCAATTTTCGTTATATAAAAAAATACAACAAAAATTTTACGTTTAAATAGTCTTGTTGTTTTAAATAGTCTGAAACACTTTCTTTGTACTATATGTCATGTTTCTTGGACCAAATTGTTTTTTTACGCCAATGAACAAGTTCTTACCCTACCATATAGAAATGGAATTAACTACGAACCGATCTAAAATATGTAAATAGAAAAATAGTGCATTAACATAAACTAAGAGAATAGGAAAGCGATGCTTTCCTGTAAATTTCAAGTAAAAGATTCGTCTGGAATGAAAGTAAACGCTCTAAAAGCTTAGAAAAAGAGAGCTACGGTAGTTTTACTTTATTACTACTCCTTGGAAACTTATATTGAGGAATGCTTTAGACAGGGTCTGGACCAAAATAAAAATAAGGATAGCTAGAGCTCTCCTCAATTGATAGATAGAGACTGCAAATTGAATAACAATCAACAATTAAACAAAAAATATTTACCAACCTTCATTTGTGCAAATGTAATTTATGTATTAATTATTAATTTTTGACATTCCATTTTCCAGACGATGGATCTTGGCCGGATGTTGAATACATATGGGCCCATCATTCTGAGATTGCGACATGTGTACTAGCCGATAACGACGTTTGTGCCCGATACACATATTATTTTAATGGTCTTGGTAAGCAAAATAATGAAATAAACAAATTGATAAATCATGTTTTATATAAACCCCATCTACTCGACGCCATAAACACCCGTTTAAATTACAATAGGACTCATCTATGTACATAAATCATTTTTTTATCTGTACAATTTGTAAATATAATTGAAACGTTGTTCGGTTATACGCGCATCAGTTGAGAATGGCTGGATTCGGCAATTAATTATTCTTTCAAACGGTCTTAACAGTCCAAATAAGATAAAATATTAAGGAAAATACGGAAATTTGTTAGTAAAATTGAGAATTTCTGAAAAACTGAAAGAGCTTTTTTTTGTAAAGGATTTTTTCTATTAATTCAAAAATCACAAACATTATTGGGACAAGACAACGTCGATCATGTCAGCTAGTAATAAATAAACGAGCATTAATTAATTATTTTCGCATTATTTTTTCTGTTTCACCTTGATATTTTTCAATACTATGGTTTTGTAATTCTTGTCAACATGCATGCATGCATGAAAATGATTTTTGAAAATATGTTTTTGTAATTTTCAGCCGAAAATTCTACATATATGTGTACAAGGGCTATCGACGCAAACGATACGGCTATCACCAACGGCTGTTACGAACAAACAAGAGGCAGTTACTCAACCAGAGTATGCCTCTGCCGCAGCGTCCCGGGTGCCATCCCCTGTAACTCTGCAACTATGCTTTATTTATTCCCAGTGTTATCTCTTATAACGATTATAATTTTGTTAATGTACTAACCATAAAAAATATTTAATTTAGAAAAAAATGTAAGTATCGATATTATTTATCATAAATATAATATTTTCCATACTAAAGTAATTCGTTTTAATTGATCATACTTTCGAAATTTATGTTATGTAGGTACGTATAAATATTTTAATATTAAGGTGAGAAGCTAGAACCTAAAAGTTTTTGATGAAAGTTCGACGTAATTTTATGTATATATGTGTTTTTGCACTTTTTAATAATTATTTTCTAATCAAAAAGAAATTACAATAAAAGTTATAAAAAAATATATTTCACCTTTATTTAAATCACACCTATTTTCCCTATTATTTTTAGTCTTCTGTGACTCGTGAGTCATATACGCATTACGCATGACGTTCAATATAAAATACAATAATTTTATACTAAATCATTTTTTAACTTAAATTTAAATTTTCAATACCAAAATAGATTTCTAAAATTTTTAACGGTTTTTTTTTACATAAAGCGTTATAAACATTAACTATATACAAAAAATATTTTAAGCTTTCGATGGCACATTTCTTTTTTCCGTGAAACGGAACGGTACTGCTTATGGAAAATAAAACTAAATCTTTTTCCTTTTGAATACAGCTTATATTTGTATGTTTGCCAATTGGGACATGTACACGAAGATTGTATGACGTGTCTCAAATGTCACTACTTAGATTGTCAACGCCAACAGCAAGCGATTTAATTCTAAAATCTAAACTAAAATTTTAATACTTCCATTGAGGTGGAATTTTATATCCACCGCTTAAAATAAGTTTCCAAAATGTATTCTGTTTTAACAAGAGTAAATGCTATACTGACTTACACTCTGAGTGTTCTAGCATGTTTAACATTTTTGTGTTTTCTTTCCACATTAACTGTGGATTATAGAACTACAGCTCAAATGAATACTGTAAAAGTCGTTGTGTAAGTAAAAACAAATATCTCAGTCATTGTAAACCAATTAGTATTTGTTAATAGTGTCACTTATAATAAACATATATTTTGTACATTTCTTACTTTTCTTACTCGTAGTTGAACACACATGAATAACAATTCATCAACCTAAAGTTTTAGCCGAAAATAAGTAGTATAGCTAAAATAATCTCTAAATCATAATTTACAATTACAGTTATCAAAAATCTCATTTGTCGTTTTTGCAGGAAAAATGTTCCAGATTATGGAGCTTCCAGGGAAAGAAATGA
This sequence comes from Brenthis hecate, assembly GCA_951806755.1. Lineage (NCBI taxonomy): Eukaryota > Metazoa > Arthropoda > Insecta > Lepidoptera > Nymphalidae > Brenthis > Brenthis hecate. The sequence continues at coordinate 5,395,343 of OX638263.1, forward strand.
TCTCGGATACTTAACATTTGATCTCAAAACAGATTTGTCTAACCTCTTCAACTGGAATGTTAAGCAGTTATTCCTCTATCTCACAGCCGAATATGTCACACCAAACAATGAATTGAATCAAGTTGTTTTATGGGACAAAATAATATTGAGGGGAGAGAATGCTATACTAGACTTTAAGAATATGAACACAAAATACTACTTCTGGGATGATGGAAATGGTTTGAAGTAAGTGTAATCTTTAAACACCTTTATTATATATCTTCATAAATAACTCCACTCAATTTCCATGTTTGGCCTCAAATACATGCTTATTTTATTAGGATATCCCATATGCAAATAACTAAATAGAAATATTCATTTATGATTGATTGATATGACCATGTCATCACTGTACTAAATAATATTTCTTCTTAAAAATCGCAAATATCACTTTTATTGTACAGTTGCATCTAAAATATTTTTATTGTTTAAAAAAAATTAAATATTCCAGACCAAATTTTCTATAAAAAATGACTGTTCTGTATTGAACCCTGTATAGTTCATTTATTATATGATTATTTTTGTATCAGTATTCTCATAATGAATAATATATAGGAGAAATTAACTTAATTTATTTTTATAAAATTATAATTATTGGAGACTTACTACCCTCGTTTTATTTTACATGTTACTCCAGGTAAAAATCTATCTGTATACTAAGTTTTATCCAAAATCATCCAGTCATTGCAGTGAGGCATACAAAATATTCCACACTACAATATAAACTTACATTTATTCAATTGAATTTTCTTGTTAATGGCTCCAAAGCATGCCAGTTGAGCACAGATTACTTCACCAACATTATGTAGATTGGAGAAGACACGAAGGAGATTGGTGATGAGATTATTAAGTTTACATTTATAATACTCCAATATTCAAATGGTAATATTACTTATTATTATATTTTAATTCATAATATATTTTTTTCTTGCAGAGGTCACAACAATGTCACATTAACCCTGTCCTGGAACATAATTCCCAATGCAGGTCTACTTCCTAACATCCAAGCTCTTGGCCAGCATTCATTCAAGTTCCCTGTTGAGTATACTCAAAGCAGGGTATGATTGGGAAATAAAGTTGTGTAGGTGAACTTGTGAATGTGTTATATGATAAGAAATAATATACAATTTATTTAAATCTTGGCATTTAATTTATATTTTGTTTTATATATACTTACTTTAAAATATATTTTTTTATACTAACTTAATGCTTCTACAAAATGCAACTATTATTTATTTGTACTATAGAATTTAGTGTGTATTATAGTACTTAACTGTAGTTGTACAAAATTGGGTTGATATTTTTTTATTATAAAAGTTTATTAATAAATAAAAGGTCAAAGGTAATACAAACTCCATGATTTATAGTATTGTATATTTGTGAATTAAAATTTTAAGATACATTATTCTTAAATTTAGGACTACATTTTGCTAGAACTGGAAACTAATTTATGTACCTTCTATAATTTTCAATATATCTAAAAGTTATTTTTTTTTTTTAATTTCTATTCACCAAAGAGATTTACTGGTAAGACATTTCTTGAACATCAATGTCTTTTGTGGTCTATGGGCATTCATAAATTAAATTGACTTCTAAATAACTAATTATTGTATCCTTTTATTTCATCACTATAGCAACACTAAAACCAAGGTTTGACCGCGGCAACACTACACAATTTAATATCTAATTTTATAAATTTTGAAAAGTATATTGTAAAAATTGTCTATACTAATTTAATCTATTCTTAGCATCTTTAAGTAGGTACATTCTATAAACCCATACAAGTATAACTTTATCTAAATTATTATTTCTACACTATTTCATATACAAGACCTCGCATAGCAAAATATTGAGGTAAATCCATTTATGATTGTTATTAACAATATGCAACTACATATCCACTATGCTTGTGAACTTGCCGCATCCATAGCTACAATGGTTTTCATAAACACGAATTATTTAATGTCGTTAAGTAATGAGTGTTCTATACTATATTAAATACCATTTCTAGAGGAAATTTAAATTTTCATCCAACTTTGAAAAGTGCTAATAAGATTACAACGTATCTACGACGTATAATAATGTCTCAGAATAAATATAGATGAAGCAATAGAGAACAAAGTAGTTGAAACAAAGTGGTATCATTATTATCGTTATCCCTAAGCAATGGCGGCAGTATTTGCTATAAGTTATGAGAATCAAATTAAACAAATGAAATATGCGGGCTTTTGTTGTTAAACTCATCAGAAAAATATGAAAGATAGTTTAAACGCAATTAGTTAATAATTTCTTTCCAACATTAAACGTTTCGTTTTTTGTTCTATTGCCTCCATTTATCATACTATTTTAGTTCAAACATGGCATCTACCAAGAGAATGTTACGTTTTATTATTATACATTCTAGTCTTTCGAATCAAAAATGTATCCAATAAGAGCTTGAACTGATACAAATTTGCAAGCATAATGGATATGCGGTTCTACCATCGTTATTTTGTCCCTATTTAATTATTATCTATGATAGGTACTGCTTTACAGTGCTTACATAATATAAACTAAAGCCATGAACGATTGTTATACAAAAAGTATGTAAAGAAAAACCAACACGAATCATCTAAAATTTCAAATTTAATTAAAGAAAGAGTAAACAATGTGACAAAATATTATACCCTCAATATATTTCGTATTTCACAGAGCTTCGACGAGAAGTTTTATGGTACTTTGCAACTATAATGCTAATTAATACTTAGGTACATCGCCTCAAAACATTCAAACAGTACTTAAGTCTATACATGAGTTAACAGATAGACATCAGATCATACGATTTGGAATAGAAAGAATATTAAATACATAAAGGCTACATTTAATAAATCAAGTCAAACATACGAATCTTTTTTCATTATTTTGACAATGGCCCCCAATGGTCGTACGGTGTGTATGTTATCCTGGACTTTTCTATCGCTACTCATAATAGCTAAATTGCTAAATTCAGCTAATACTTGGAAATTTAAAATTAAAACATAACTTTTAATAATACTTTTTTAGATTGATAGGAATATTTGACATTTTAATTTTTTTTTTTTTGCTCTTTTATTTCTGACGTTTCGAAAGCTTTAATTATATTGATAAATTTTTGTGGGTAGACAGTAAACACCGTCCGTAATAACCACATGACAAAGTATCTCTACAGAGTTAATGCTTTATACTTCTATGGGACATTGGTGAAGTAAACGGTGCCCAAACGGCACTCCTAGAAGTCATTGAACATATAAGAATTGAATTAAATACTTTATACAATCGCGCATCGATAGTTACACTACTTGTAATAAAACTATCGTTGCCCAGTTGTAGCATACTACATAAAATAGCGGTGTGTCACAGCTCACCATCGAATTAACTTTAGCGCGCGTACGCCGGTTGACAAAAACCGGTTTATTTTAGCTCGAACAGTTGACAATGTCGGGCCGAGCGCCTTACACTGAAAAGAAAACCCACACACCGCCATCTTATGTAGTAATGTACCTTTCGCTGCTCGGCTGTATAAAGTTTTATCTCTATAGGTAGTCTCTCCAGTTTATTGTAAAGCATTCGAGACGAAACAAAAATATAATAAATTCACCAACGAATAGTATTATTTAAAATGTATCTGTAAAATATCTTTCGACCTTAAAATGTATAAACCGATGTCTATTTCATACATAAAATTATAATATGATATAATTATTTTAATTTTTTTTTCTCTACAGTGGACCACGGAATAAGAATTACATTATTGCTCTTGATATAAAGAAGATGCTTGCGCTAAAATAGGAGTGATTTGGAAAATTATAATAACACTAAATTATCTATATTTTATTTGTGCTAAATTTTAATCTAAGGCCTATGTACTGGATTGTGTAACACGAAAACGGGTAACATTAAAAAGTAACATAATACAATAATTTCATGTGACAAACACGATATCACGGGTATTGTAACTTAGTAATGGCAAATAACTTAATTCGTGCAAATTAATATTTGATTGAGAAAATTAAAATACAATGATGTCGTTCTCCAATGTGAAAAAAGTAGTTGTATTTATAACCTACAGAGTTTCCATACAGAGACGAATCTTTATACAACACTACGTGTCGGGGCGGTGTGCACGACAACTCACCGGCCGGTTCACGTACTAGTGAGCTGTAGACACAACCGGTTTTTTCCGGTTTGAACTGTTGACAATCATAGGTCGATCGCGTCTCGGTCGAAAGAAAACGTACATGCATACACCGCCGCCGTATATAATAGTGTGCCTATGTTGTATAAAGTCTCTGTAAGGATATTTACTCGTGACTCTGAAACTTAAGTTACCGAGCTGTTTTGCAAATGATATTAATTTCTGCGCAACCATTTGCATAGTAATCAGCCAACATCTTAAAAAAATCACGTTTTTGGGAAACTGTATTTATTCCTTCCGTGTCTCTTTGGTACACAAAAAGTACCAAAAAAAAAGTAAAATTGCTTTAATCAAAGTAAACTTAAGTTGTTTGCCAATCGTTTAGGATCCAAGATGGCGACGTTTTTAGATTTTGACCCAAAGTTTAGAATCTACCGCCACCATGGATAACCTTAACGAATAGTGCCATAAAAATGGATCCACAAATATTATAAACAAAAATATAATAGTCAAAAAATAAGAAATATACCATGTACTTTCAAGATTAACGGAAAACTCACATGACAAACAAATCATGGTTTAGATAGCAATTTTAATTATATCGTAAAAACCTCATTGCTTGAACATTTTGGTGAAATAAATTAGGTAAAATCATTGTAAAACAAATTTTCATTTTCGTTTTACTCTTTTTAAACCTTAAAAACGAGATTTGACAGGTATAAAATATTAAATACTTTTCTTTCTTCATTGAATGCCTCGTAAGTTGTATGAGAACATTGTTTGCCACACAAATTTACATTAATTTTGTAAAAACATGTTTCAATAATAATTGTAATGCATGTAGATAGTTCAATCAATTTTGTTTAAATATCAATTATAACAAGAATTCTTTTAAAATTTAATTTTCATTAGAAGCAAATATTAAATTGGCGGTACAATATTAATTCTCGTTCTACTGTGGCTTTAACCTTTAACATACCTATCACGAGACTGGCAGTTAGATATCTGCAATTACAATAAATATAAACAATTATCAATAACAATTAGTTTGTTTTTTAAATATAATAAAATACCAAGACATTTGACACAGGTTCATTGAAATTTAACGTGCGCGCCAAAGCCTGAAGGACGGTTAATTTACTTATTAACAGTATAATTACAGCGTCCTTTAATAATATGCCTATATATGGAGGGTAGACATAAGGAGTACTATCTCTGCGATGAAAGTGTCCGTAAAACGCGTCCAATAAGGTGGCGCTGCAGTAGCGTACAATAAATTTAAGAGGAAGCGCCAAAAGTAATTAAGAGTAAAATATATAAATAATCATAGAATGGCTATATTTAATACATTATTTTAGACTACGTAAATAATTGAGATTTTGCACACCGGTATTTCATTAACTTAAGTCATGAAAAATTTTAAATTTTTGAACTTGGCACACTTCAATCTACAACAATTAAATTCATATCGTAGTTTTCTGCACGCCAGCGCCATCTATTTTCAGCATACAGGTGAACACTTTTTCGACTTGTCTCCCATATAAGAGACAACCTCCTTACCTCAACCCTCCATAGCCTATATCTATGAAACAGTCCATAGTATATTGCTTGCATGCTCTAGCGTGATTAACAATCACGAACTCTACAAAAACTCTACCGTTAACTACATTATCTAACATCCAAAGCATTTTCGCATGAAAAAATAATTCATATTAATATATCGCACTACATTTCTTTAATCGAGGAAAATTTTAATGATATCGTTCATCATTATAGTACAAATGACTCTCATTTAATCTATTTGTCTTGAAGATTCATACTTTAAAAAGAACATAAAAGTCGTGATTTACCCCAATTTCGATTTTTTATGAGTACAATTAGATTATATATACTGAAATATTTGAAACAATTTTGAAATCATTTTGCAATAGATGATTAAACATTAAGAATTTAAAAGATATGCACTTACAAATTAATTTTTAAAATTTAAAAAAGTCAATGTAAACTTAAAATGAATGTTAACAAAAAGGTGGCTTTTCAATTAAAAAAAAGTGTTTGAGATTTGACACATTTCTTTTTACATGGCAGTTGATTTTTTTTAAAAAAGCCTTAAAATTTAATGACAATAATATTTTTTTAATTCACCAAAGAAGCTTATGATAAAAACATACGGCCCCTTTGCGCATACCGTTTCAATCATACATATTGAGTATTAATAAATTGAATATTTAATAGCGACTATATGATAAAATTGTAATATATAAAATAAAATCGTTACATATTTAAAAAAAAACTAAAATATGTTTTCATTGTACACTCAAAAGCAATATTTCTTCATTTCCAATCGAACATCATTGCAAATCACATCTTTATCACATAAACTCATTTAAGTTTTAGTCCAAAGATAACACCTAAAACAAATCTGGATTGTACGCTTTATGTAACAGGCACATTATAATTTAAAGTACTAGCATAACATGTTACATGAATGAAATTGAAAATTAATTATTATAATTTAAAAACTTGCACACATTGTAACCAATTGTCTCAAGATGCATTATAATACAAGAAATTTAAAAAACGAAATTTATCAATATCCAAAATATTAAAGTATATAATAAGGCCTCATTTCGACCCAGAATAATGAAAAAAATTATATCATATGATTTGATCTTTTCGTTACATATTCTGCAACTAGACTGTGTGCCTGATAAGAAAATATATATAAGAGAAAAAAAAACTACAATTAATGCTACTTGCGGGATGCCAAAATTTGGTCTAACTGAAATTTTTGTTCAAAATGATACATTTTCAGTTATATTTCAACTTTTTTAATATAGAGTGCAAAAATCATTGAAATTTTTAAATATATTGTGTGGTAACATAATAACAGTAACATATAATTTTAAAAAAGTGCTTCTTATAAGCACTCTTTTTAAAAAGTTTAAATGTTACTGAAAATGTCTCATTTTGAACAAAAATCCCAGTTAGACAAAATAGCGCCTCGCAAGTAGTATTAATTGTAGTTTTTTCCTCTCATAAATATATACTGTCTTATCAGCACACAATCTACTATCAGAATATGTGAAGAAAAGATCAAATCCTACGACGTAATTTTTTTCATCATTCTGGAGCGGAAATGAGGCTTTATTGATAACCTTTCTTACAGTAATAGAAGCAATTTCATCATAAGAAACAATGAACGATATTTGAAGATAAACACATTACTGAATTTTAACTATTCAATAGTCATTCATTATTATAAGCCACTGCACTATACCGCAGTATATTTCACTATATTCTGTTACAATAACCAACATCAATTACAACCAATAGAGAAACAGTTATATGGCAATAGATCTATATTTAAATACATATATATTCATTGTAATTTTGTTACATTCCTTACTTGAAATATGAAAGATACACGCTGTCAAAAGACTCCAAATCCAAAATCTGTGTTGAATGATGTATACTGGAATGGTGGCATTTGTGTCCCACACAAAAGATAGTAAAACAATAATCACACTGTTAAAATGACACATGTACACAGATAGTTAGAAACAGTCCACGTGTGAGAGTGAGAGGGTAGAGGGCTCAGAGAGGGCGCTGGTTGGCCAGATGACGTCACGCGCCCGACAGAGGCGGCCCGTCCGTCTGCACATCCTTGTCCTCCATCGGGGGCCCGTACGACTTGTCCGAGCCATACCTCCTTGACAGATTCAACATCTCCCTGAGACCCTGTAAACATTTACGTATTTGTATTGTTTCTGTAATATAACTTTTGCTGTTCATTGAATGATTATGTACTATTTTAAATGCAAAAGTTTGTATGTGTTCAATGTGATGTTTGTTCCCTTTTACTCAGAAACAACTAGACAGTACTGTTTATTAAACATCCAAATCCATATACCTGGAATAACATATAGGCTACTGTCATATATGTTATTCCAGGCCATATGCCTGTGACATATAGGGCTGCATCCAAGCGAAGCAAGGGTTAAGTTACTAATGTATAATAAAATGATAACTTAATAATATAGTACATATAAGGGTTATGGCTACATTGATTTCCTAACATACATTATAGCAGTTGAAGAAATTAAACACTTAAATAAAAGTTAACAATTATCTAATACCTTTTGTAAAGTTTAAAATAAGTGATTCTTAAAAACAATAAATCAATAAATAATACTAAAGTACTACTTTTAGAAATATATATTAACCTTATTTTCAGTAATAAGCCTTTGGTAAAGTTCTTCCTCTTTCCTGGTTTCCCCATTTTCATCCATATTGACTGCTTTGTACATTATGCTGGTCATTTCATTAATCCTTTCTGCCTGTTGGCGAATCAACTGAAAAAGATAAAATTTTAAATGGATATTTTGTGGAATGCAATGTTGAATAATTTATTTGCAAGCTGCAAGTACAGGCAGTTATCTATACAGATAAATAAAATTAAAGTATCTCTAATATCAAAATAACAGCTTTTTACTAAATAATATGAAATAATATATGGTACTTATAATAAAAACACAATTTTTAAATTAGTTCCAACTAATATACAAAATGCCTGAACTGATTTTGACAGGACGTTCAGTGGCAGATAGCTGAGGTTATATGGAGTAAGTTAGGCTATTTTTATTTTAGAAAAATAATTAGAGTTTCCATTCTGCTTAAAAAAAATAAAACATATCTAGCAAGCGAGCGAAGCGAGGGTAAGTTGCTAGTCAAATGTCCTTATTATGCCTCAGCATACCAAATTGTTATTCAATTATTAATTAAATGGCTATTAATAATTAATTAGGTAATAATTAAATAATTATTTAAAACTACAATCATGACATGATAACTACATTTCCATATATTTTATAATATTTCAATAACATAGTATTGTTAAAAAACCTTGCTCTGAACAATATTTTTATTCATTCAAGAGTTGAGTACACTTCAATTAGATGAGACAGTAGTTATTTTATATTAACTTAGAACAACTTAACAAAAACAATAACTTTTCAAGCAAAGTTATAAGTGCTAAAATTGAAAGTTTGTATGAATTATAAAGTTTGCATTCTTTTACATTTAAAACTAAGACAATTGGTCAACACATTCAATCAGTGCCATTTCATTTCTGACAATGTTTTTGATTTAATAATTATTATACAAATCAAACCGACATATACTTCAATCAAAGAAGTTATAGAAGCTCTTTGGAATTTTCAATTTTACATTTAAATTACATATCAATATTCTAAGTCCATGAGGAAGCTACAACTTGGCTTCCAAGTCATTTTTGCTGACTTGAACTGCTACTTGTTTGGTATAAAGATATCAATAATTATTAAAAGAATAAAAAGTTAAAGTTTGAGAGTATCTTGCCAAAAATCTTGCTGTAGATTGTAAATGGAAAACTAAAAAAAAAGTATTCTATCGAATTGTTTTTAATTATTTGACTACATATTTGCAAAAATATATAATTTTTTAAAATCTAAATTATTACATCTTGGATTTTTCAAAAATATATACATTGGTAGTTGAATATTCTAAAATTTGATTAATACATATAATGTTGTCTTGCTTTTACCTATTCTATATTTGGAAAAAGGAGATAAATATAAATACATTTTTTTAGAAATCAACTTCTTATTTTAATACCACTCCATCCTTTAATAAAAAAAGTAATTATACTTTAACTTATATGATTTACTTAGAGTTAGAATACTAAGTTAATCACAGAAAGTTTCCAGTTCACCATTAGATATTGTTAACATAATTAATAACTATTCTTGTTTAATATTTAAAAGAAGAAAAGTTTAGTTTAGGAAACTAATGTCAATAAAAACATTAAAAATTAATTAAGTTGCATAAGATAATAAAATCAAACAATTATTTGTAAATTACTTATCTTATACATAAAAAATTAACAATGAAATTAATGTCTTCAAACAAACCTCTTGTTGCTTTTCATTGATGGCTGCAGTAAAATCTATCCGTGACTCCCATACTCTCTTTTCAGTATGTTGTCGGTATTTCGACATGATGAACTCCAGTGCCTGTCTGTGGTCTTCCAAAGCAGCCCTAAGCTCTCCATTTTCTCTCTGAACATCCCTCATTAAACGAGATTCTCGCTCCATGCTTGCTATAAGTTCCCCCCTTGGTCTCTCTCGAGATGCTTCATTAAGTGTATCCACTTCTTCTTTGTACTAAAATAATAATTCTCAACATTTACACATAATGAAACTGATACAATTTTTTAACACTATTTCTTATAATATTTAATTTATACAGTTACATACACCTTTACTTTTTTATATTCATTGTTGCAAAACATATGTACTTATAGTAAGAACTGGACATAATTATTTAGATGATACTGTGTAACTTACCTGTTTAATAGTATAAATTTGTCGGTAAGCTGTTTGAGTTTCTGTCAATAATGCATCTGCTTCTGTCTCACGTTCTTTGAGACGACCAGCTAATCTTTTAGCATCCAAAATGATTTGTTGTATGGTCAGTGACATCTGAAAAGACCAACAATCTACAAAATGTTCGATTGAATGTATACATTTTGTAAAATAATTACACGGCACAGACCCTGAATTCCACACAATATAGTGACACAAGTAACGTATCATCTAATAAGTTACAGAAGATAACCAGTAAAAACACAAATTATAATAATTAATCCCAAACGACGCACATCAGCTGTTTCGTGATTAGTGTTCGGCAGCCATTAGCTTTCATTGGGAGCTGGCTATAATACTACCACATTTAGTTGGCCTTCGGCTAAAATCCGATAATCCGAAGAATACAATTTTAAAACAAGTGTGAAGGAGAAAGAACACATTTACTACATCGATTCAATTTATCAAGGTAATATTTATGACATGACCTTGATAGCATTCGGAAAGATTACAAATAAGTGAATGTAATATTTTATATTCTGTTTTAAAGCATAGATAACATTAATATGAGATTATAGAATCGAAGGCGACCACGGGCCATTTAACTACACTTTCACTAACTTTTACTTACTAAAATTAAACAAAATGATTTTCTTTAATGAAATAATTATTTTAAAATACATTTTGGATTACATTCTGTTACAATTACTCAATAACATAAATCTATATGCTATAAAAGAACTTAAATAAAATAAAAACCGACTTCCGGCGCCAAAAAGTAAAAAATAGCTAAACGGGGGTTTTCATTCCTAATCAGATATTTTCGAAGTCGTTGTTAGTCGACAATGCTTAAGGATAGGTAGGATAGGATATCTAATAGGTCAATATTACAAGTTAATTAATCTAATTATAGTTAAAATATTATTCATCAATTTGTGATGTATTTATATGTATCGAAATAGGTTTTGCTTTGCATCGGCTTACACCGAATTTCAAAAATATCTAACTAAAAAACTACTTATATTTACAATGTACATTTTCAATTACAGCACTAAAGCGCATTATGCGGCATAATACTCCACTTTGTCAACTACAGCAACGCTCCGCACAATCGAGCACTTTGAAAAGTTTGGCGTAACCAACCCACTAAATACAAATTAATAGAAAATATAAAAAGTGTTTTTTCGCGTTGCTCGTGTTTGTGCACCAAAGTACGGCATTACGCTCTGTAATTGGAAAACAGGGATATTGCCGGTTAAAATGATATTCAAAGTTACCATGGATTTTTCGTAACGTTGATATTTTCTTCTTTCTAAAGATTACTTTTTTAATTTTAAAAGTTTTCTTCTGTGGTATATTTTAATTCTTAAATTACAAATTATATATTTTTTTTTTGCATTTCGCGCATGTGATAAAGCGACTCGACTCACTAACACCTTCAATCACAAACTTTAAAGAGATGCTACCCATCCTTCAATGTAGTGTGGTCTTGTAAGTTGTAAGTACTAGGACAATTTTGTTAACTTAAAATCTTTCTGGAGAAACATATATTAAAAGTGCAAAAAAAAGTTTTTTCTTTCAAATTTGTTTATTGGCGTCTGTCAAACTAGCCGGGCGCGAAGCCAAGAAATGCACTGGGAGGAGGCCTACCTCAGACCTGAGAGGGCTGACAACCTCAACCTTAGGGAGGTTTGGCATGCAGGTTACTCTAGATACTTTTTAGATAACAGAGTAGATCATTGGAGCAACCCCATGATTGTTGTTGTCTGCCTTGGCAGATTTGTCGTTCGAGTATCGTGGTTGAGTTCATAAGCTGTTCTGCGATGCCCCATTGGACGAGGGAGGTTCCGGTGGGTTTTAGTGAGTGCTGGCTTTTCTAGCCGGTGAGTCCCACATAACTATGAATACTGTTTGTATGCAGGTGGTATGCGTAAACGTAATTTCCCAACTTAAAAAAAATATGTACCAAAGGAGTATAGAACCTTGTGACTAAAAATAATATATGAACTAAAAACATGTATACCTATGTATATGCAAACGGTCAGCCATAACGCTTGGATTATTTTGAGAAATAAGACACAGTAAGTAGAAATAGTTAGGTATCTATTTATTCAGTACCTACTTAGGTCCTGCGCTCATTATAACTTAGTCGTAACATTTTAATTTAAAATCAAATGCTATGGAGCTAATGTGTGAGAAATTACTCATATACTCGCGACGCGACAAATTGTTGTTGTGACTGGGGACAATTTTGCTCGGCGAATGTGGTTTTTTAAAGGAAGTCTCACAGTTCACTAGGCAACTATTTCTCAGTTAGTAAATTTAGGCGATTTACGATGGCGGGTGATTTAGGCGGGTATTTGCATTGAGCGGGGTCAAAGCAGGTATTTTAGTTTAGCTGATTAATTTGATATTTTAATTTTTTTTTGCTGTAAGCTGTTTAATTGAGAACTGATTACAATTACTTCTTTTTCTAACATTAGTACTTTCTTTTATTCTGTATGAAACATGAATAAATAACTTAAAAAAACTATTTTCGGATATTCTTGCTCATGGTTGGCGCCGGCGGGATACATTTTTTTAAATAATAATGCTATATTCAAAATGAATCCTGTTTCCGCCAGAACTGTCACTGTCATAAAATAAAATATAAAATACTGTACAGGCTAATTATTAATTATAAAATTATGTTTTAAATTAATAAATGTTAAACATTATTTTTAATAATAATCATTATACTTAATTTAATAAGCCATTATACATTTATCCTATTGTACTCTCATTTACTCGCATATACAAGCACGCACGTACACACATTAATATACACATACATTCGTTCACACGCAACACACACGCACACACACACATACGCACACATACACACGCACACACACTTTTTATTTTTAAATTTCTTATTGCTTTTTGTTTTCATTACGTTTTTTCTCTGACTCCTGTAGAGGTTAACTGGAGGAATAGTCCTCTTGCCTTGCTCCCACTCAACACCCTAGAGAGCTGGGTGTAACTGAAAATCAGCGCTGCTTGAGATTTCGGTCTTAGCAGCATTAGCTGAGTTATTACCCTTTGCCATAAGTTACTTTAAGCTTTACTGATTCTGTTAACTTTTTTTACTCTTTTTTTATGGCAATAAATACTTTTTTATTTATTTATTTACTTATTTAAAGTAAGAGATATAATTAAAATAATAACAACACAAACGGATGTTACAAGAAGTATATTGTTATTCATTATTTTATTTACATTTTAATAAAATAGGAATATTATAACTAAATCGGACCTGTCACAAATCAAATTAATTAAATACGCTATTCTAAAACATTTGTAGATAGGTAAGTATACGTAGTTAATAGTAATACAATATTTATAACCAAACACTAAGTACTAAACAATATTCATATCAAAATTTGTGCTTTGTTAAAAAATCTCTGATGAGTTTGTTCACTTTGACTGGCTCTTGTTGTTGCATGAAATGTCCAGCACCTTCAAGAATTACAGTTTCAATATTCACATATTCTTCCTTCATAACATCCAAAATAGAACGGCTTAAGTACTTCTCATTTTCGCCATGCGCACATAAAAATGGAATATTTTCATCATGTTTTTGTTCTGTCCACGAATACACAAAGTTTGCACGATAATAATTCACCGGTGGTGTTAAGCCAGCTGAAATTCAATAAATTTATGTAGATCAAAACATCGTCCGCGGTAGATATAGCTCTATATATTAGTGTACATATAAGTACTAAACTTAACTGAACATTAAATATTCTTGGCCCATTCAAATGAAGTGTAGATAAGCTTTACAATAATAATAAAACAATTATATATCAATTAATCGTATTAAACGAACAGTTATTAGTTATTGTAAAATAATTTCCTTTATAATTAGATAGCAAGTTTACACAGATGACTAGCCATTGGCCCAAAGACGCAGCCCGTCAGTTTGGTAAGTTTAACATAAATTCATATCGTTTGAAGCAGATCTTCGGAATATATTGCTAACGACACATAACAGTAAAACTAAAAAGTCTAAAAATCTAGCCTCTGTATCTACAATACAGACTATTCCTATAAGATTTTCCAAAAAATATTTTATGTACAGATTCGACTCATTTGGAATTTTATTATATGTATAGATACTATTACTAGTGCAGACGCCCCATTCCATATAAAGATATTTGACAGGGCTAATTCGGACTATTCTTTGGACTATTTTGTTTAGTTGAATACCTATTTAATATTATGTTGTATGAGTAAAATACTTACTTTGTTTACCAAACCAATATTTATAGCACTCAATGTCTTCATCACTAACTTTGCCGGCATTTTTTTCAAGGGCAATTTCTAAAAATTCTAAATCATTCATCTGTAATATCAACTCTGGTAATTTTGGAAATCGGAAGAGAAATATGTACCTGGAACAATATGTAATAACTCTTTACACAAACGAATTCTTTATACAATTAATGATAAAGTTTAGAAACGAAAAAAAAAGGGCTTTTAGGGTTCCGTAAAATAATGGCAGAAACGGAATCCACACAATACTGTTTAACCACTAACAAATAAGTACGACTCTTGTCTCGAAGTCCGGGTACTTTATGTAAATTTAGTTGTCTCGGGTCCCGCGACTTTCAGATCGAAACTCGAGACACTTACTACTGAGTGAGACTGCCCTTACTGCGTTTGCGAAAGAACTGTATTGCAGACTTTTTGAAAATATCTCTCGTATCCAAACGCCATAAATGGAAATCCCTATTGAAAAACTCCAATAGAATCCCATCAAAAGCGACAAAAGCCACATCGAAACCAATACATATGAATTGGTTTCTATGTGGCTTTTGTCGCTTTTGATGGGATCCTATTGGAGTTTTTAAATAGAGATAATGGACGCAGAACCTAGCATCAGTAAGGCTCGACTACTGTACACAACGAACCCGACGAGTCGTTCAAAGTCAAATGAAACAGGCGATTAAAAAAATCTCAGAAAATATACCTGAAATTCTAGCAAAGAAATCAAGGTCAACATTCAAAAAAGATTCACAATTGTTTGAAGCATTTTTAGATTGCTTTATAATTATAAGATTTTACTGCCAAAAACTGAATTATTTGTGACTATAAAAATAAAATATACAATTTGTTTAGACTTTAGACTCTTAAGCCTAGTTCGCATTAAGCTAGTATTTTAGTCTAGTAGCAAGTAATTTAGTAACTAAACGTGTCTGAACACTAAAAATTTAGTCGATTAGTTTAGTAAGTAATTTAGTCGAGTCAATCCATTTTATTCTATTTTTTTGGGCGAGTAGCAGCCCCCACCACGCGTCCGAGCTCACTGGTTCACCGGCTAAACAAGTACGAACCTGTCGAATTAGTCGAGTTCATTAGTTGCCGCCATAATGTCGTTTCGCTGGAGCGAAGAAATGACTTTTAAATTTGTTTCGAAATATGTTGAACACGAATGCTTGTGGAATATTAGGTCCTTGCATTATAAAAACAAGCATATGAAACATTCCGCATATTTCGATCCATTTTCGTACCCATAGCTTCTTTTTATTAATCACACAAATTTCCTCATCCACCTCTTCTAAAATAGCCGTTACGATCAGCTTAATCAGTTTATTTACTTTATTGCGTTGTAGGCTGTTCATCTTGCAAAACACCACTCACTTGTAAACTGTACTCGACCAAAGTGCGAACGATTTTTGGTGAGTAGCGAGTAATTTAGCTACTAAATTACTCGCTACTAGACTAAAATACTAGCTTAATGCGAACCAGGCTTTAGATTATTTATTTCTTAATAATCTAAGTTTAGACTATAAGTAAATAACGATGTTAGATTTTGAAACATAAAATATGTTCAATACATGTTGATTTTTACTAAAATAGCTTTATTTATTGGCACATCTCACCAAAAATTAATCTGATTTTATTTTGAGAAGTTTTGAAGTCCCCCCGGGACCTTGGGCGTGGATGGCCTCGTGTCCCGGGACCTACCTACTACGATACTATGATTTATTAAGTTCAAACTTCAAAATATATACAAAAGGTAGGTACTTACCAAGATTTTATTTTTTGTTCACTCGTAGACCATAATTGACGACACCAAACATTTGGAGAAGCACTTGACAATACAACGAGAGCATGCAGTACATCGGGATATGTATCACGTAGTTTACAAGCAATCACACCGCCCCAGTCGTGTGAAACAAGGATACACTTCTCATAACCTTAAAAAATAATAAATTCATGCCTTGCAATATTTATTTATTTATTTGTATAATAATTAAATACAACTGGCGCAATGTTTGTACTAGACTAGGATTTGCCACTACGTCTTTATATGCAAGTTCAAGCGAACATTTGTACCTACTGAACATATAAATATTTTCCCCAATCTGCCAAAATTCTATCGAGAGTTACAATCGTCTAATGTTATATATCTATATAGGAGGAAAGAGGTGTAACTACCTTTCAAGAGAGCTACACTTGAAAGGTAGCTTCCTAAAGATAAGCGAATATTTAATACTAGCGACTCACCCTCGCTCCGCTCGGGTTCGTCCCTACTTACGTATTAACGTTTGGTATAGATTTTTCAGAGATGCGATATTTTCCCGCAGTAAAAAGTATCCTATATGTTGACCCGGATAACAAGCTATCTCCATACTAAATTTCATCAAAATCCCTCTAGTGGTTTTTATATGATGCGGTAACAGACAGACAAACAGACAAAAATTCTAAAAATTATAGATTTGGCCTCTGTATCGATAATAATGTTTATTTCAATAAGATTTTCTAAAAAATACGTAAGGTACAGATTCGGCTTAGTTACAATTTTATTATATGTAGATATAGATTATATTGTTATTGGTAGGTATACTATTATGAATTTACTTGGTAAATGCATAGCGATAACTACATATTTTATGCGAGTGTAACTTAGGAAATAGACATACAAGTATATCTGTATTAGTATTATGAATGTGAAAGATTGTACGTATGGATGTTTGTTACTCTATCACACCAGAACGGCTAAATGGATCTGGATGAATTTGGCACAGAGATAGATTATAGTCTGCAACAATACATAGGCTACTTTTTATCCCGGAAGAATATACGGTTCCCGTGGCATAGGTTTGTTTTTGTTTTCCTAGTATATTTATATCGCTTGTATTATTATAATTAGACTATTGCGGACTTATCTGTAGACCTTTTTAAGACCTAAAATTTTCTAATATATTATTTTGATGTACTTATCTTTTAACGTTTAGCCAACATTGCCCAGTAAAATTATTAACTTATGTAGGTATATAAATATAAAATATTAAATAATGAAACCTAATTGATGAATTAGATCTTTTATATCATCCACCAAAAGTTGAATCTTGTAATGTTGAACGCCTTCAGGTCTTTCAGAGTCTCCATAACCCCTCATGTCAACAGCTACACATCTGAAATAAGTATAGTTAATTAGAAAACTAATCATATTATCATAAAACGTCATCCATACTAATATTATAAATGTGAAAGTGTGTTTGTTTGTTTGTCTTTCTTTCACGTCGAAACGTCTTGGCGGATTGGCGTGATTTTTTGTGTGGAGATAGTTGGAGGGCTGGAGAGTGACATAGGCTACTTTTCACCGCGGGAGATTATCTCTTTCCAACGGGAAAATGCGTTATAATAAAATCCAAAAAATATTTATGATCAGAATTACTTGAGACTTGGTATAAATGCTCTTCAATACAATTAATTAAATACGTGTTTTAGCATTTTTCGAAATTCATCACATAAGGGGGTAAAGTAGCGAATGAAAATTTGTATAAAACCTCCCATTTTAGAGTTTTTTTTTGTAGTTTTAGCGCGAGCGAAGCCGCAGTAGTATATCATACAACTTAAAACATCATATTTTGCTTAACCAAATTCAAAATAATTTGACACATAGTTGGTATACTTGGACAAATATTTAGAAACTAAATATAATGTACAATCAATAAGCAAAAGTTGAATCGAATGTATTAGCTCGAACTATTTTCTCTAGCTCAGCGACAAGTTCAAGTAAAAAGTCTGAAAATGTAAATAATAAAAAAATTACCGATATTCCTTATTAAATTCAACAATTTGATGACGCCATGAATACCAAAAGTCGGGAAAACCGTGTATAAACAGCATCAACGGTTTTGATGGATCACCGCTTTCTACATAGTGCAATTTTACAGACTGAAAAGAAGAAATTACAATTTGTAATAACAATTAAATATTTTTATAGTAATATTAACTATCCTAAATAAATTAATTATTAAATCAGTTTATTTATTGTATACTGTATAAGTAATAAGTATACAGTTACAGACTGAGGTACTGAGTTCAAAGCCATTTTATTTGCATACACAAATACACTATGTGTAATTTTCAATCTAATTAGTATTTGACCTGACAGCATATTACGTGCGAAAATAGCGGATAATTATGGGGTTGTGTATAAAAACAATATTAAACGTAGAAATTAGAAACGCTTAAACATTAAAATTAAAATAATAATTTCAGTACTGGCTAGATTAGTAGTTACCTAATTAGATAGTTAACTACAGATAGAAAGAGATCTGAGGTATTTAATTATTTTACAACTATAGGTCTCAATCTGAATAACCTATAATTTATAAATAAATCTGCCTACTCATTTATTTGTCGTCCATGGACAGATTATGACAGATTTGATTTAAAGGTTTTTTTTTTTTAATTCTAAACCTAATTAATTCACTCAACGTTGATAAACATCTATATCTATACAAATAATAAAATTTTAATTGAGTCGCATCTGTACATTAAATATTTGTTAGAAAATCTTGTTAAAATATGTAGTTATTATTATTAATTATTATCGATACAGAGGCCGAGTCTATAGTTTTTAGAACTTTTGTCTGTCTGGGGACGCATCACGAAAAAACCACCGGACAGATTTTGATGAAATTTGGTATGATGTTGGCTGGTTACGTTTTATTGCGGGAAAATAATTCATCTCTGAGAAATCCATACTAACCGTCAAAACGTACCGCTATTATATGTCTACAATTTATAGCAATAATAATAAAGTATTCTTATAGCAGTTTATCATTATCATTTACACGAAACTCGTCTGGGAGACTGAGAAAGTTTTCTAACACACATCATAATCATTGCAAAATAAATATTTATGTAAGAGAAAGAGAAATTTCTTTCTAAAAACTGGGAAAAAAAACATTTCCAATCGTGTCTCAACATACAATTACATTATATTTTCCTTTACGAATGTTAAAATGAGTGTATATTAATAATTAAAGAACATATGATATTATTATTACCTAGTTATTTTATTTTATTGTTATTTTAACTAGACGCGTGTCGACTGTCGGTGCATCGGTTGTCGATTTTACGCGTAATGCATATACATATACAATATACATATCCATACTAATATTATAAATGTGAATTTGTGTTTGTTTGTTTGTCCGTCTTTCACGTCAAAACGGAGTGACTGATTGGCGTAATTTTTTTGTGTGGAGATACTTGGAGGGCTGGAGAGTGACTTAGGCTACATTTTAGAGCGGGAGATTATTTAATTCCCACAAGAAAAGACGTTATAATACAATCCAAAAAAAATATTTTTAATCAGAATCACTTGAAACTTGGTATTAGGTAATGCTCTTCAATAAAATTAAATAAATACGTGTTTTAGCATTTTTTGAAATTCATCCTATAATGGGGTAAAACAGGGAGTGAAAGTTTGTATGAAACTACCCTTTTGGAGATATTTTTTGTAGTTTTAACACGAGCGAAGCCGCGAATTCGGCTAGTATTTTTATATAGCACTGACACAGGCAATACCTACGTAAGGCGTTCCGCTTTCTGGAATAGAATTCTTCCGGAGAGTTATACATTAAGCCTGTCTTGTAATAATTGAAGCGTTTATTATGTGTACATTTTGAAAAGAATATAGTATGAAAATTTGAAAGAAGGCGATGGGTTCTTCTTTATTATCCTTATTTCAAGTAATTTTGCAAACATTCAAATCCAAATCTCTAGAATGATGATCTCTAAATGCTTAGACATTTTATGCAGGTGGCATTCGGCTGGAAACAGAACTCTTTCAGCTTACAAAATTGGATGTTGGATAGAAACTGTTGGTAAAGTACTTTTCATCGAGTCACTTGATTTGTTACTAGTTGCGGAAATACTAAATTGAACTTACACCACTTGTAAGAAATAAGAATATCCTATATACTATATAGGTACTACCATAGCACATTATAATATATACATCTACTTTTTTCATTTAATTATGCCCTTTTCTGTGAATCTTTAACTATAGAAGCTGTTCCTGCGTATTATATTTTTATTATAATTAAAAAGAATGAACCATGTTTTATCAATAATACAAAGTGCAAAAAAAATATTTAAACTCTAATAAAAGTAATATAAACTTACATTTGCTTTAATATATTTATGTACTCCATACTTTGGATCAGAGAGGACTACTGGTGGTTCCAATTTAAGTCTTGTCGGCCATGGGTTCTTAAGGGGGTTTTTCAGGATGTTGATTATTATTTGCAAACAACCGAACACGGCAGTCACTAAAGTAATTACGTTTGCCAAAACAAAACGATAACAAATTGTCACTAAACTCATGATATAGTGTTTTAATAAAAACTTTTAAAAAGAAACACCACACACGTTGAGTAAGACCTACGTCGGATAGTTTACTGCAGTTTACTGACTAAATGTAAGTAGATAACCATAGTAGGTATAAGCGGATAGCGTCTTTGTGAGATAAGCGTACACGCTACATACAAGTTTATAAATGAACTAGAAAATTACGCTCACTCCGCTCGGATGCGTCCCTCAGTACGTTTTATTTTTTTGAGCTGAACCCTAATTCGTTTCCTAAAATAAAAGTAGCCTAAGTTACTCCTTATAACATCAGCTATCTGCCAGTGAAAGTCCCGTCAAAAGCAGTCCAGCCGTTTCGTAGATTAGCCGGAACAAACAGACAGACAAAATTTTTAAAAATCGTTGTTTTCTTATAAGTACCATAAACATATACTTTCATATGCATTTAGTAAAATTGCATAGAAGCGAGAGTGAATCGCTAGTAAGGGATAAAATGAATGAATAGGTTAATTCATGTAGATATAACTATAAAATGAATGATCAATGAACCATCAGACTTAGAACTGTAAATTAAAACAGTCAGGTTTATTATGTACCTATACCACGGTATTGATATACATCCAGTATTGCAACTCGGCCCTGTCCTTGAAATAATTATCTACAGCCGCACGGTACGTAACCACACGACAGGGCTGCCCGCCGGCCAGTATTTTAATTTCATCTACCTAGTTGAGTTTCCTTCTAGTTTTGTGATTTCAAATATTATCTTGTCTGTCGGTTTTCTACAGACTGTACTTCGGGGAGTGTGCCCACGAGCTCCACAGTCTCATACCGCCATTGCCATTCTTCTATCGGAACACCAGACGTTTTGCAGAATACCATCCTTTCTTGGTTGACATTCCGACCACTCGCACTAAGCGCTATTCATCATTTTTTATAATGCGCACAGCCAAGAAGTGGAATGCCCTGCCTGTTTTTACGAGTGCGTATAACCTGAATCTATTTAAGGTGCGTGTTAACAGGCTTCTCCTGGGCAAACTCGCTAGATCGTAGCCCTTATCTGTGCCTTCAAACTAAGATGAATGGAAGTTGGGATCTTAAAAAAAGGCGGAGATATAGTAGATAATATGTATTTTACTTTCACTAAATAATATTTTATTATAATTTTCATCACATAACTAACGACTCACCCTCGCTCCGCTCGGCTTCGTCCCTAGTTACGTTTTACCGTTTAGTATAGATTTCTCAGAGATGACACATTTTCCCGCAGTATAAAGTATCCGATTCGGACTCTCTATCGATAATAATGTCTGTCTCCGCTCGCGTTCAGGTGACCAAAAACCAAATACTTAGGTTTTACATATTAGTATACTCTTACATTGCAGTTTTTGTATTTTTTTTCTCAGAAATGAGGCTTTTCCCGGGGTAAAAAGTATTCTATATGTTGACCCGGATAACCAGCTATCATCATACCAAATTTCATCAAAATCCCTCCAGTGATTTTTCTGTGATGCGGTAACATACATACAGACAGACAGACAAAAATTCTAAAAACTATAGATTCGACCTCTGTATCGATAATAATGTTTATTTCAATAAGTTTTTCCAAAAAATGTTTAATGTACAGATTCGGCTTAGTTACAATTTTATTATATGTATAGATAGATAGATTTATGGATGTTATATTCATGGGTCATATTATCATATATCTATAGTTAAATACAAACATATAACATAAATTACTAAATATTATATGTATAATGCATGACGACATAGTTATGTAATAGGTATAGCAGGTAATTGTAATTTGGCTATTATTATATATTATTATAGCTCTACATTTTTGTCGTGATTATGAATGTAGGTAAAACAGTTACACATTTGCTTCTGTTTAAGATTATGTTAGACAAAAAACACCCAAATCTATCCCACGGGAACCGTACATTTTTCCTCGATAAAAGTATGCCTAGTACAAGGAGCATATTTGCTATTCCTGACCTATCTCTGTGCCGAATTTCACCCAGATCCGTTGAGCCGTTCTAGTATCATTGAGTAATAAACATCCATCCATCAAACTTTCGCATTTATTTAACTAGTAGTAAGATTATATTAATTTAGCTATTAGTATCAACATTGATAGTTATTATTTTGTAAAAAACGGTGTATCCATTCGATTCTTTTATTATTTCCTAGAACCAACATTTTAGTTTTGTTGCAAAATTACTTAATGCTCAATTAAATTGTATGATTATTAAATTATTGCATTGACATGATGAAAAAAGTAAAAACCAAAGTAACGCAGCTTAAATTTTTATTAATAGGATTCATAATAATAACATTTCGAAGAACTTAAAACTTTACCTTGAATAATTTATATAATAACTATTGAAGATATTCTTTTTATTAACCAATGTGTTTACAGCAAAACAATATATTGGCTAAGTGTATTTTTGCCAAATAATAATAATTAAATAACACAGCTATTAACGTTTAAAATATTTTCTTCTGAAAAATAGTATCTTGGTGAAATTACACGACAGAATTAGAATTCTAAGAAAAATTACAAATCTATTTAGTTTCTTTATCTGCTAATAAAATCCAAATGTCACTAAAAACGGATAAATACTAAAGTAATAAAAGACGACACCAACATCCAAGTTTGAATATATATGTAGGTATATGTTTTAATAAATATTTATATTAACGTTTCCACCAATTTGTATGTAAATAATAAATATCATTAAAGGCAATACCACAAGACATAAACAATTAAGCCTGAACAGGCACTCATTAAGCTCCTGTAATCAAACTAACTCAATAAAATAGAAATCACCAAAAACAATAAATAAAGTTATTTTATCATACAGACTCGTCTTCCATCTGTCGTCGCCTAGATCTAATTGGAGCTATGTTTCTAAACAAATCATTCACATTATCAGGAGGATCATCTAAAGCCAAATCTTCTATTTCATTCCACAAATCGTAATCAGATGTGATACCTCTAGAGAATATTCTCGAAGGGTCTGATGAGAACGTATTGATGTTAGAAGATTCATTATAATTAACATTGTTGAGTCGCTCCGTTGTTTCTTTTTCTATACGCTCCAAACGCTCAATCACTTCTGAAGGATCTGCTTCTTTCGGCCTCTCATTGAGATCAATGTCTATCTCAATTCTGAAAATTAATAAGATAAATAAATATTATTACTGCTATTACTAATAAAAGGCAGTGGTAACCCAGTGGTAACGCGTTCCCATGGAAAACCAAGTAAAGCGGATTCAAATCCCCGGTCTGAGAGAACCTAGCGAGTTTTCAAAAAAAACACGAGAAGTCCGCAAACTCTCACTTGGCCAGTATGATGAACTGTGGCTTGATCCTTCTCACATAGAAGAGATGCCCGTGTCCAACAGAGGGTCGTTAATAAGGGCTGATTTCATAATTCGTTATTACTATTAAAAGAATGCACAAGTAATTACGGGTTCAATTCCATCAGGTACAAATATTTAACCATTATGACGTTAACTCTTTCTATTATTAGAAGGCGACAACTAGAAAGTGGTGTTCATTATTGCACACCAGTGACCTTTAACATTTGTATCATTAAGTAAAATTATCATGGTGTTAAGGATTATTTGTTACGTATAATTTTAAAAGTGAATTATTAACTAAGTAGATAAGGATAAACGTTATAGTAGATAATTGAAGTAACTTATTATATTAATAAACTAACGACTTAACCACGCTTCGCTCGGGCGCTTCTCCAGGTACGTTTTAATTTTTGCGCGCGGAATAATTCTTTTTCTAAAATAAAACTAGCCTAAGTTACTCCTTATAATATCAACTATCTGCCAGTGAAAGCCCCGTTAAAATCAGTTCAACCGTTTTGGAGATTAGCCGGAACATACAGACAGACAAGAATTTTAAAAATTGTGTTTTTCTTACAAGTACTTACCGTATATAATTTCATATGCATTTAGTAAAACGCTGTTTTTTGACATTACAAACGGACACTTCATTTTATTTTATAATATACCTACTCGTAGACAAAACATAACACTGAATATTGTTAGACAATACATATACAATTACTTAAGAAAAATAACAAGGATGTGTGTGCGTGTGAACAATAATTATTAAAAGTAGGTTAAAATCAACTATCAAAATTTGATTATAAAGGTTGTTACAAGTAAAACTAAAAAAAAATATGTGTTAAAAATGTGTATTTTAGGAGAAAGTAATGTTTACCCGGTATCTCGTTTAAACCTCTCCCAGTCGGCGGCGACAGGCGCGCGCGGTATCTCTGCGGCTAGCGCGCGACAAGCGTCGTCCATTGTCTTCTCAACCATTTCCAATTCCGTTTCTACTAAAACGATTATAGTCACTTAGAATATCTCTTATATTGAACTAATAATTTTTTCTCACTGCACTCAGTCGGAGACGTACATACACGTAACAAGAATAAAACATTTATGTTCCCTACTGCAGAATACTACTTATATTATGTCCTGTCGTCAACTTGTTTCTATGTTTTTATTTACGTTTTACGCAATCGACTTTTTTAATTCAAATTTTTTTTTGCCATAAATATTAATTTTATTGCTCTATTTCAAATCGATTAAGCAGCGCACGTTAACAAAGCAATTCAACGGCCAGTTTTTTTCCGACTTCAATAATCAATTAAAGTTATTATGATTTCTGACCTTACACACATTTTTGTTTTTTATCGTAATAAAAAAAAAATAGCCTATAGCATAGGTATTCGGTGGTGATATAGCTACCTATTAAGTAGATAGCCGTAATCTGATTTTAAAAATTCTTACACTACTCTACTAGGAAGAAGTGAAAGAATTGTTGACTAAATTTTTTTATAATAATAGTATACATTAGATCCCACTTTTAGAACGTAGTACTATTATAAAATAAGTATATACTATGTACTTAAATAGTAAATTGTTTTATAATATAAAAATTTTAAGTTCACTTATAACTTACTACTTTTAACTATACTAAAAATATTTTTATTTTATATTTTAACAAAAACTACCTATCTGGTTTTTAAAAGGAGCATGTAAAAACATGGATATATAAAATGGCTGTTCTATTAGGTACCGGTACATAACTCGTAATACCCATAAAATAATAATATATTTAATTAATTGTTGCCTTATCATCGCTACTTTAAGGAAAAAAGTATACTAGAATTTACTGTAAAAAAATTTATAATGCAAATACTCAGCAAATAGGTAGATTTTGAGGTATCTACAAGAAATAACCTTGTGCAATTTGTTGTTTGACAGTTTACTTAAATGCCAGAGGTTATTATAAAAAGTAAGAGTGCGCAAATTCTGTAAGTAGGTAAGCCTAACATGGATCAACAAAAGCATCTTATGTAGGTACCTAAAAAGAGAAATCTTGACATCAACAGAGACATCTTGCAATAATCATGTAACTTATTAATAGAAATATTATAGCACGCAGGCACGAACTTTGACAATCACTTTTTCATTTATGATCATTTTTTGCACATGTAACTTATTATATTATTAAAACATTACTTATGTTATAAATATATATTATATTAATACTTCCTTAGATTTACACGAATATTTGACATTTTAAATACCGTCTGTAACAAGTATCCCATTAAAAACTTTTTTATGTAAAATGTTGCCAAAACGAGAGCATATGGCTCGCACTATCAAAAAGTTATCAGATCTCATGTAGAGCCAAGCTTCTAACTCTACACGTCCTAACTCTACAAGCTCTAACTTCACAAACTCTCCACCTTATTCAAAATATGTGGCTTGGCCGTATCGTTACTACAAGAACTATTGTTAACAAAAAAGTAATGAAGAGTGAATACATTTTTCACCTTACACGGCCATGTGACGGTAGCGAAACGGCCAAGCCAAAGTACAGATTCAACTCAGTTAGAATTTTATTATATGTACTAGTGACCCACCCTCGTTTCGCTCGGGTTCGTCCCTAGGTTGATGCCCCATACAAACTTTCATCCCTATTTTCACCACCTTAAGGGATGATTTCCGGGATTAAAAGTATGATATGTCCTTTCCATGGTCTCAAACTATCTTCTTACCAAATTTCATCTAAATCGGTTCAGTAGATCCAGAGATTACCCACTACAACGTCACAAACTCACAAACTTTACCTCTTTATAATATTAGTATAAATAAGTATAGTATGAATGTAACATATGAAAAAAACTGACAAGATTAATAATTTAAAAAATTGACTATTATTTAATAGGACCACACCAACAAAGTGTACCGGACGTACTAAGTTTTAAATAAAATATTAAAATTTAAGAATAGGTAGGTAGGTAGGTAGGTACCTGAGTAGGTACTCATACTTTTTTATTTCCTATAAATTCAGCTCTTACATTATTTAATTTCATACAATTTCCGAACTTTGTACTATATATAATATAAAAAATTAAACATGAATTCATGTTCTTCATATTAATAATAATTAAAATACCTAGTCAATTTACTTTATTAACGTAATAAGTATAAAACTCATTACGCCAATAACAAAAATTTAAAATACAATAGGTACGCTAATAACAATTAGGCACTACCTCGGCACCTACCTACTAAACTAAGTATGTAAGAATAAAAATACCACCTAATTAAAATTACGAATTATGATTCAGCAATTCCAATAATTAAAACCTATTTATTTTATTAACTAATGTCTAATCACACTAATGTTACATGTTCTCCGACTCACTCTATGTACAGATCGAATCATATTTTGTAAATAGTTGAATGTGATATGAATAACATCATTAATTTAGGAATTTTAAATTTATTTCCAGTCAAAAAGGTCGGAAATCAAAATGTTGGCACTCAACTTTGCATTTTTGATATAATGTAGTTTTAATGATACAAAAACAATGTGTAAAGGTTTTAGTATCTGAAACCTTCAGGCAAGGGTTCAAAAAAAATAGTCAAAAGTGTATTTTCGCAATTACTCGAAAACAGTAATAGTTAGAAAAAAATTTTTTAGTAAAAATATGTAGAGCTTAAAACTTTTACATTAAAATGGTTTTATGACTTTGTTTAAGAAGCTAATTTTAATTTATTTTTTTTAAGTTAAGGTTTTTTTAAATAAAGTTTTTTTTAGAGATACAATTTTTTTTATTGTAATTTTTTTATCTCTAAAATTAAAGATTAGTTTTTTTAAGCGGTTTAAAAAAAATTAAATTGGCTTCTTTTTCTACTACCTATGATTTTTTTTATTTATGTTCATCCCTTAACCTTAAAACCTCCCTAACTTGGTTAATTTTGACCGTTTTTATATCATTAAAAATTTATCTATAATTATATCAAAAATGCAAAGTTGAGTGCAAACTTTTTGATTTCAGACCTTATTTGACTGGACTATTTGACATTTTAAATAAAACTATCTTTTCGGATTTTTTCGCGGATTTATTTTGATTTTTGGTTCCCGACGTTTCGAATGCTTTTATGGTTACGAGAGAGACTAATAGTTTTAAAATTAAAATTAACAAGTATTGTAAGGTACTTTGACGCTATTTATGATTTTTTTTTAATTTATTATATATTTTATACTAACTATATAATGCCTTTGAGACATCTTAAACCTTAGTCAATTGTAAAATATGTAATGTTTAAATATAAACTATATATAGACAACGATATAGTATACATGCCATAGGAAATAACAATATAACAAACTAGCATTTGGGAGAATTTCTTTAGAATGTATTTTAAGTCACATCTAACAGAAAGCTTATATGATGCTATATATAAAGACTATCAATGACTCATAAAGTTTATTATTAGAAAAGGAAAAATCTTTAAAACATATTTTTTAACAACTTCCCATGTAGCTACGTGTTAAATAACATAAAAACTCTGTAAATGCCTTAGTATACGGGAAATATGTAGTTAGTGAGCTGTGTCACTGGCTTTAGGTACCTATTCTATTTTCCTTTAACCGCAATCATATAATTAAATAAAATTACAAAAAAAACTATAATTTTAAAGGGACGATCTTACAGCCTTTACTCGTATATACATACATAAATAATATAAGTACCGACATATTAAGTTTATGGAAATTTAATATTATAGTCCATTGTTTCTTTTTAAAAAGAACAGTAATATTTTTCCTAAATACGTATAATACCCCATACTTACTAGAGCTGTAAAGATTTTCTTTCTTGTGTTTCCTTAGAGCCCTCGCTAAATTTCCACACACAGCCCCTTGCGACGTCAACTTACTTCCACTACATCGCCATTCATCATCTTTAACAAAACATTACTTAATTACTAAAAAAATTAGAAACTCGTGTTGTAAACGTTTTAAAATTGACTCATGCCAAGGCATAACAAATATACAAACAAATTCATTTTCACATTTGTAATATTATCACATTATGAAAGCGAAAGTTTGTAAGTGTGATCGAGCGTGTTTGCTATTTCTTCACGCTATAACGTCATAGGTATTGATAAATAATTTATAAACTCGATTAAAAAAACTAACTTTTATCGATGTGCCTATGACGGTAGCAATAGCGGTCAAAAACTAACATACTGTATAATATGTAAGGATGAAAATTATAAGAACTTATCACGACCTTGTTGAGATGGAATTCATATGGAGTGCACGTTTGTTACTCTAAACTCTGTAATCAGTTCTGTTTTTACCATAAGGGCACACGGGGCACGTGCCCAGGGCCCCCGGCCTCACGAGGGCCCGCGAAAAAACAATATTTTCTTTTACATGGAAAAGATAGAAGCTCAATTTTTGGCTTATAATACACTGCACTTGTATACTGTACACTGAATAACGTTATGTTCCTTCGTCAACATTTTCCATTTTTTTAGCTGCCTTCTTTATGCCATCGAGTTTTTTTTTTGTAGTTTAATTATTATTATTTTTTAACATTCACATTTTTCACGCATACGGATATGAGAAAAAATTGTAATGATGTTGCTTAGATCCTGGATTAACATAGACATAGTGGCTACTTTTTATCTGTGTATGATTGTGTCGTGTGGTAACGCGAGGGCAGCTGCAAAAACTGTTAATGAATAACTATAGTCCCTCTATTATAATTCTTGGTCATGACAAATTCCAGCTACAAACAGTCTCACACCTCTTCTATTCTCTTGTATAAATCATTTTCAACTTAATTACCACTTGCCTTATGGTAAAAGAAAACATCGTGAAAAATCCTGCATGTTATTACTGTAGTTTTCGAAAGACATGTGAAGTCCGCCTACCCGCACTTAGCCAGCACGATGGATAGCCTGATCCCTCACTAATTCAAGATAAAATGGGCTAAAAATAATTAAAAAAAAAACAATTTATACGTTACCTAAAAGCGTGTTCATAATTTGCAATCTCGTAGGAGCATCAATAGCTCTATCTAGAGCAGTGCGTGGTCTCTTTGGCAGGTCGCAACGCGGTCGTGATCCTGCGCATTCAGTAGTGGCTGGACGAAGACGGGTAAGTCGGGACGGTTTATTAAAAATGGCGTTCAATTCGTCTTCATTTGGTATACTCTGAAAAAAAATATCATACAAAACAGTGACAGTAAGAGTGTAGATTTATTAATTGTTGCTTTTAAAATCATAAATGGCTAATTTTTGCCGGTAGCTAAGTGCGAATCAATTTCCTGACCAAATTTCATTTAAATCCATTTAACCATCCGTCCGTCCGTTTAAATGTATAATATTGGTAAACAATAATTATTATATATTACTCATGTTCACGTACGATTCAGGTGACTAATTATAATTAATTTTT
Organism: Brenthis hecate; assembly: GCA_951806755.1. Classification (NCBI taxonomy): domain Eukaryota; kingdom Metazoa; phylum Arthropoda; class Insecta; order Lepidoptera; family Nymphalidae; genus Brenthis; species Brenthis hecate. Next base: position 5,426,397 of record OX638263.1, read on the forward strand.
AAAATGAAAGCTTAATAAGTAAAACGTTATAAGATAAAATAACAGAAAAATCTCTATATCAATTAGGTAAGTAGGTAGCTATTAAAAATAATAAAGTTAGTGTTTAGATTTTTTAAATTAGTGCTATTCCAATTAGCGATTTCTGTATAAACACTTGAAAATAATCTGCTAAGTTTTATTATAAAATAATGACATTTAACCTGGGACAATTTTGACGGACCAGGTCGAGGTTCTTCTTGAGATTTGTTACCACTAATCGGTAAAGAATGCTTGTCCGTTTCTATGTCGCTACTATTACTATCTACATCTGACAGAAACTCCTCAATCCATTCATCTATAACAAACATATTTATCTTTTAACTTAAAATAATCGCGAAATAAAAACAGTTAAATTATTAACTCTTTCTAGAAATTTTTTATATAAATAAAACCTTATCCACACTATATTTTAGATGGAAAATACATTTGGCTAAGTACGTACAATCCACATATATCTTACATTGCTAAACACTCTAACAAGATTTAAATTTTAAAAAAAATTGAGGGCTAAATTTTCAGTCTAGATTAGGCAATTTAACAATTTTAAAGTACCAACTATTCTATAATACTTTCTTAGATTTACGCGAATACTTGACATTTTAAATAAAACTATCTTTTCGGATTTTTTTGCGAATTTATTTTGATTTTTGGATCCCGACGTTTAACATTTTATTAATTGTGGGCAGCCTACCCACAATTAACAAAATGTTTTAACATTTTGTTAATTGTGGGTAGGCTGTCTGTAACAACTATACCTTCAAGACATGTAACACCTCAGTCTCTCCCGTGACCATGGATGCTGTAAAGCATTCGAAACATCGGGAACCATAAATCAAAATAAATCCGCGATAAAATCCGAAAAGATAGTTTTATTTAAAATACCAACTATTCTTATACTTAATTTATGTATACACAACATTTTATCATTTACCTAATCAGTTCTGAATTCAGTTGAATCAGAAAATCAGTTGAATTCGCGATTATATCTACTTCATATACTGTATGAAGGATGTTCGCGGATTCAGCTGTCGAGTTACCTACATAAAAGTTCTTATAGAATAGCACTCCGGTTTCCACTTTCGTTAGAGCATAAAAGTAGAACAAACCAACAAATACACATTCGCATTCTTATATTAAGGGTAAGGACAAATATTTGACTTACCTGTTTCCTCATTCAGTGGTCTTTCATCCAAAGCTACAAGCAATGGTAGCGCTGACACTATAAAAGACCTATAATTTATTGTATCTGCTATAGGAGTGCCAGACAGTGTAAGTCGGCGTAAGGAACTGCACACACCAAGCGTCCATATACGACTTGACTCTTCTATAGGATTACTATAAAATATGGTAAACGTCATAAATATAAGTGGTAACCATCGATAAAAAAAGAACTTCTTTTTGATCGATATGTGAGCACAGAAAGAGATCTCTCGATCAATGGTATCGTTAGACTAGTAGCTAGCATGTACGGCTGCATATTAAGAGGCCGTGAGTTCGAGTCTTGTGTTGGGTGAAAATAAATACAACTTTTTCTGTCAAGAGAACTCCGTAGCAGAGCAGGAGAGTTGGCGGTGTTTATCTCGGTGAGGAATCTGACGGTCCTGCGTCTATCTTACCAAAATACTTGTATGAATGTTATAAGAAATAGAGCATGCGCACTAGGTAGGTATAACATGTCAGGCACAGTTAGTCTCAGTGAGATTAGTTGGGAGAACATAACATTTGTTAGTGAACATTTTATCGCAAAAAAAAAACATTTTATAACAAAAGTTATTAAATAATTTTATTAAATGTTTTTTACATTTGCTAACAAAATTATTTGAAGCAAAATATACCTATATGTAACTTTTCTTAGAAAACAGTAAGCCCGGGCGACAGCGGGGTTTGCAGAATGGTTATAAAATGTTAGAAAATGTTCTACAAAATGTATTATTAGTGTGGAAGGCGAAAGCTACGAAAACGTCTAGCAATTGTGAACATGTTAGTTAACATGTTACTGAATGTTAAAAAAGATTTTCGTGTAATAAAATGTTATTTAATGTTGTCTAACATTTTTTAACTGTGTAGAAGCACCATTAGATAGATTTTGTAACTAAATAACAAAATCTACTACGAACACACATTGATTCAACTATTTACTATAAATATATATATCGAGACCATATAAACCTAGAAAACTTACTCGGCCAAATTGAGAGTATGCAATTTTTGTAAAGCTGCTACGGGATGTAAATCACGGAGACGATTACCGGCTGCGTGAAGCTCTCGCAACGCACCCAACCCCCAAACACCGTCCAAAGACGTTAAGCCGCATCGATTCACACTAAGACTCTACAAAATCAAATAACAAAATGTCTCACAATCTATGTAGGTATTTTTTTCTTATAATTTAAATTATTGTTTGTTGCTTCGATTGTCAATGAATTTCTATTTAAACTTTAAGATAATCCCTGTATTTTAAAGAAACGCATAAATTGTAAGTTCAAGTTAGGTCTTCATGTCATTTTTTAATCGTGATTACTGCAATAAAAAAGTCTCGTTGAAATGCGTCCAAAAATTTTGTGGGTCGTAGGATTGATACAAAGAATATTGATTCGTCTTTAATTTTTAGGTAAAAATATCCCAATCATCATTATCAATGCCTCATTTATAGCGTTTATATTGTCTTTGCTAATTCCTAGCTTAATAAGTTAATCATACCATAAATATAACAATCAAATTAATATGCAGATAAATATAGATCGGTGGTTTAATAAATAGCATGTACCGCTGCAAAAGAACCTGGGTTCGAGTTCCCGGTGAGGCTAAGTTTAGTTATCCAGTTTTGTGTTAAGAAATTCTCAGTAACAGTTCAGATATGGGAAGTTGGCAAGATTTCGCCATCATGCCTCGGAGAGCATGTAAAGCCTGTTGGCCCGATAGTCCAGTGCCTGATCTTTCAAAATACAGTAAATTGCTCACTTTTAGATTTCTACCTGATCGATTCTAGACCCTTTAACTACGTGGTGTATAATTAATTGTTGCAAAAAAGTTTGTGCTCGCAAGGTCTACTGTTTTTTTAATGTATTTACATATACAGGTTAAATCACTAGCAGTAGCTAATTATACAATCAAAATGCCTACTTTTAAATGCACTAATCCAATCCCAAGATCCCGTAGCGATGAAATAGCACTCCCATCGAGAATCAATGTTCGCAAGCGTGGGGCAAGCACATGTAATCGACGTAATCCAACACGTTCCGCCACTACTCGTAATTTTGCTTTTCGAATTGTCAATACTTCCTCATCCGTCGTGACGCCACTAGATTGTTTCTGTAGAACATATTATTGCTATCTTATAGGTAGTACCTACCTATAAGAATATACGTTTTATAGACGAAATAGGAAATTATAGAGAACTGCCCAAGATATTGGTCGGATTTTGATAAAAACTATAACTGCATAAATTTTTCTTTTAAATTGCAGTTTCTTGTGCAATTTTTATCTTGAATATAGTTTCGCCATTCAATGTTCATAAAAAAATTTATTATATGGCAAAATATGCGTCTGACATACTTGTAGAAAATTATGTTAATAATAGTCTTAAAACGTTTTTAAGTTCATAAGTCCTAATTTTTGTCCAATTAATTTGATTCAAAAGTTTAAGTATCTTTAATACTATATTCTACTATGTGGGTAAGTAAATCTTCGGATATAGCGTTAGAAGGATCATGCAATCACCAACCATTATTTTTACTTACTTTAAATTATCTTACCAATAGTTCAATAAGTGTTAATTCACGCGGAATTACAATACGTCTATATCCAGGAAGCCTACGTTCTAATTCATCTTGACCAGGAGGCTGTTGCGGTTCTGGAGGAGGCATCGCTAGTACCCTTTAAAATAGTATTATTCTTAGAACTGCTAATATTTCAATATGTGTTTTATATAAAGAATGATTAAAATGATAACAATCGTAATTAATCGACTACAGGAACTGAATAATACACCTGAAAAGTGGAGTTGCGCGATTGTTTTGTGGTTCTGGAGAACTAGTACTGGAAATTTCTGAAGGGGATGGTGACAAAATCACACTTGGGGTACGTGGAGCAGAACCAAGCTCCACATTTGGTGCTTGTAAAATAGGCATTTTTATTGCTCTGCAAGAGATTCAAATTTGTATAATTATTTTAGGCCTAATTAGTAGATACATATTTTAATACTTCGAATATGACTTGCTTGTAATTGTTTAAATACCTGCTTTGTAAGTTAAAAACGGCTTTTATCTCAAATTAATGGAAAACTTAAACGATTTTTTATACAAAACTACAAGGTTATGTATTTTCTTAAAGAAGGTTTACAGTTTTGTAAACTATATTTTTATTTTTAGATAACAAAAATCTGATTGCTATAGCAACCATGGATGACAAAATAAATAGCATTAGCAACTGTAAACGCCTCTGACGTCTTATTACATTACAAAATATATTTCTGGGACTAAAATTTTAAATGCCATTGAACCTACATTAAATAAATACGTGTTTTAGCATTTTTCGTAATTCAATCCCATTATAGGGGTAAAATGGAGGATGAAAGTTTGTATTAAAGTCTGTAATTAATACGTAAAAAAGCACAAATGATAAAAAAGAATATTGACCTGTACGCGATTTAAAAGTTTTAAAATCACTTTCTTCAAAATTATATTCGCATAGCCTTGAATATAAAAATTGTAATTTTGCCAATTTTAGACGTCCTATTGCTTTAGTCCACAATTTTTTCAGTTTTTGTCTTTTGGGAAATTGAAAAATAAAATTATCCATACTATAGAGCTTTACAATATACTGAGGGCTATAGTGATCGTGACATCTAGCGAGAGAAAAAGTAAAATCCTTCCCTAATAGCCAAAATGGACTAACTTCCAAAGCCATAATTTAAAAAATTATGAAATGACATTAGGAAATTCCCGCGCATTTGGAATTTTATCAAGATGTCCTAAAACTTGTTTAATGTTTTCAGTTTTGTGTTTGACTCATACTAATTGTTTTGAATACTCTTTTTTCTATTAGATTTATTAAATATTAGGTAGTTATTTGAGCTCCTATTGAATTTAGTTGTATTTTTTAATTGTTAGACTTTATTAGTGTTTGGGATCATTTTAAGAAAATAAAATGGCACAAAATGGATCACAATTACATGAAGAATATCAATATTTAAACCTTGTAAAGAAAATAATTGAAACAGGTATTGACTTTTGTTATCGTAATGTTTGTATGAAGCCCTTTTTAACGTCCCACTGCTGGGAACGAGCCTCCTTTCAATATGAGGCGGATCAGTCATCAGACCATAGTCCCATAAGCTAACCAAGTGCGGCTTGTCAGACTTTACATGTCTTTCAAAAACTTGCTAAGACATACAAGTGTCCTCGCTCACTGTTATTATTCCTACCCATACATTTTTTTATTACCACTGTAGATTATTGAGTTTAGTAAGTATATCCTTATTAAATCTAACATTATTGTCTCAAAAAGTCAATATTTAAACTTTTAACAATAAACTACTTAAAACTTTTACAGGAGATAAACGGGTGGATAGGACTGGTGTAGGTACCCTGTCTATTTTTGGGGCCATGCAAAGATATTCTTTAAGCAGCAATGTACTCCCATTACTAACAACAAAGCGTGTGTTTGTACGGGGTGTAATAGAAGAGCTTTTATGGATGATTTCTGGATCCACAGATAGCAATGTTCTGGCTAACAAAAAAGTGCACATTTGGGATGCTAATGGCTCTAGAGCTTTTCTCGATAATTTAGGATTTACTGACAGGAAGGAAGGTAATATTGGTTGTATAAAGTTTTAACCTTTAGCCTATTGAAGAGTTACCTGTCAATTATAATTTATTACAAAAACTGTTTTCTGTGTAATTTTTTTATATATATTAATAACAACATGAAACTGATTGTTTAGGCGATCTTGGACCTGTATATGGCTTTCAGTGGAGACATAGTGGAGCCCAATATATAAATGCTAATACTGATTACGCAGGACAAGGGATTGATCAAATCCAAAATGTTATCAACACTATTAAGTAAGTTTTTATTTCTTTATTTCATAGAACAAAATTAAACTTGTTAATATTATTTGAATATGCGTTTTTTTAGTACTTGGACTGGCTTCAATTGAATTTATTATCAAGTAATCACCCTAAATAAAAATTATAGTTAAGTTTTGTGTCCATCAGCCAAATATACAGCAAACTAAGTATAAGCAGCAAAAGAAAGACCAAATTAAAAACATAACACCACCTTTTAAGAATTTTATATAAAAATTCTCTAAATATTCCAATTGACTTGAGTTTTGAAAATATTCCAGGAACAATCCAAGTGATAGAAGAATGTTGATATGCGCGTGGAATCCATCAGATTTAAGTAAAATGGCACTCCCACCATGTCATTGCTTAGCACAGTTCCATGTGTCCAGTGGAAAGCTATCCTGTTTATTGTACCAAAGGAGTGCTGATATGGGGCTTGGGGTTCCATTTAATATAGCTAGTTATGCATTACTGACACATATGATTGCTCATGTTACTGATTTAGAAGTGAGTATTACATGTTATTACTGTTAATTATTATGTAAGTACTCGGCCCTTTCTTGACATCCCACTGCTGGACATGGGTCTCCCTTCAATATGAGGGGCTCAGGACATAGTCCCCCACAGAGGCCAAATGCGTGTTGGCAAACTTCACAAGTCTTTCGAAAACTTGTTAGATTATCACAGACATGCAGGTTTCCTCATGATGATTTGCTTCACCGTAAGACGCGTGGTAATCATGTATAATTCAAACATGAAAATATCAAGAGGTGCAAGGCCCAGGATTTGAACCTGCTTCACTCGGTTATCCAAGCGAGTGCATTACCACAGGGCTACCACTGCCTTATTAATTATTATGTAAGGTCAGTTACAATTTAGTAGAAAAATAATACTACACACCTGCTAATTAACTATATCAGAAGTCCTTAATATTAAGTTTAACAACTAACTATAAGTTTACATTTTAAAATTAGTATGCATTTTTGCAAAAACTTATATTACCCCATGATCTCTTCTAGCCTGGAGAATTTATCCACACAACTGGTGATACTCATGTATACCTTAATCACGTGGAGCCATTGAAAACACAATTAGAAAGAGTACCGAGAGATTTCCCAAGTTTAGAGTTTGCAAGAAAAATTCATTCTATTGATGAGTTTAAATATGAAGACTTTATTATCAAAAACTACAACCCTTATCCAAAGATTGATATGGAAATGGCTGTGTAGCTATAACTTTTTGCTTAATACATGTATTCAAAATCAATATCTATACTTATTATAAAAATAAGTCCCCCGGCCGCGTCTTTCTGTCCTCCTGTCTGTCCTCCTGTCTGTCCTCCTGTCTGTCTGAACGCGATAAACTCGAAAACTACTGAACGGATTTTTATACGGTTTTCAACAATAGAAAGAGTAATTCTTGAGGAAGGTTTAGTTATATAATTTATTATGCTTTTATGTAAATTAGCTGAAATACGGCGACAAATGTTGAAGAGGTCGCAAAAAATCTCGCCAAATGGGAACTTTCCACGCGAACGCCGCGTAAACTAGCAAAGATACAGTTAAGTAATGTACTAGAGAATTCAAAATCTATAAAAATGCTACAAAAAAGTCCGCGATAGCATATCTCTATCTCTTACGGTTGACTTACAATAACCACTTTTATGTTAACATTTTTAATTAAAAACATTACGTTATTTTCAAAGTTATTTTCTTTAGTTCGGTATTAATCCTTATCCAAATGAATATTTTAGTTAGCTTAGTCATTTAATGCAGATTAAAATTGCTCTTTACACTAAATCAATCAGATGAATAGTTTTTGAGATATCGTTGTTAGAAGTAATTAGTAGCGAAACATTTTTAATGCTTGGCGAGCATTGAGATGCCTACGGCGAGTCCATCCCCTCTGCCCCGCATCGCTCGACCGCCTGCTCAAGCTATATAAACCGGGCGATGTAGCGCGCGATCCTAGGATACTTTTTACCGCGGGAAAATATCTTATTTCTGAGGAAAAATACAAAAACTGCAATGTAAGAGTATACTAATATGTAACACCTAAGAATTTAGTTTTTGGTCATCTGAACGCGGGCGGAGCCGCGGGCAATGCTAGTTAAATATAAAAACCTTATAGTTCTAGCCAACAAAAATTGTAAATAAATTTAACTACATTTACCTATTGGTTTTATTTATTACTTTAAAGCTTTTACTTTCCCAAATAAAGCTTTTATTTTCCTTGAATTTATATTTATTGTAAACATACTTGTGTTTAAACTTATATTTCACTTCAAGTTACAAAGATATCTGTCCCAAAGTCTGTCTACACAGATTTTTTTAAACTAATTCCAAAAATGGAGAGGTGATATTATAGTGGAATATTAGAAAGTCTACTGGAAATTATGTTAAATTTATTAAAATTAATTAAAAAATCATGCCATACAATATTTTTTTAACTATACAATAAGCAATTAAATCGTATGGGTGTAATAAAATGATAGAAATTATCAAATAATATTTATTTCATTTAAGTTATTTGTAGAACTACAAAATAAAACCCCCATAATTATTAAAAATAATGGCAATTCATACCTAAAGCTAAGTGATGCTATTAAAATTGTTATATTTGTAAACTTTTCAACAATAACAAATTCATAATTTTTGTCTTATCTTAGATATTTAAAGTAATTTTATTTGCATTTGTACATTACTTCATTGTTATAAGTCTTATTACATTATGTGATGGGTACACTTAGCATTTACTGTAACTTTCCATATTTTATTATATAACCCATCAAACATTTAAAGAAAAATCAAATTGAAAAAAACCATTGATTTTATGGAGGAGTCAATTGTGGTGACTGATTGTGTCGATAAAGAAAACAAAATGTGACTACTATCAACACATTTGGTCATCTTGAGGTGGCACCTGAGAAAAAAAATATTATTGAAAAAACAAATATAATTATTGGTAAATATACCTATCATACCTACACAAATACATTAATACAACAAGTCATACCTGAGGTACTGATTCGTCCAATCTACTACTTGGTATGGGTAAGGCGGCTAGTTGCTCTGCTAGAGCCATTGTTACTTCAGATTCTACTGTAATTTCCACCCATAATGTATCTGCAATAAAATAATTGAAACATTAGTATGATTTTATTTTAAATAAATCAGAAATAACATAACCTCTAAATTTTTTTATCAATTTAATTTTTATAACAAAAATACATTATAATATATGATTAGATATGTAATTATCATTATTTATATTATTTAATAAAACAAAAAGTACAAGAATAATACATCTGTATGATTTAATTACAATGTATACTCTATAGTCTAATTAAACTTGATGTTAATATGTTCATGATTTTAATGAGTCTCAAATAATATTTTAACTCATTGCATATTATAGAATAGGAATGTGGAATATACATTTTTAAACCATTTAAATTACAAAAGGAATTGCAAAACATACCGCCTACTTGTTCTCCTTTTTCTGTTACTAAATGAAAGTATCCTCTATGTACACCTGCAACACTTGGAGCTTGCAATTTCATAGTTATATTAGTGGAATGTCCTGGAGGTAAAGGTGGTACATATACTGGTGTTGCTCCAAGAGGCTCCCCACCTGCTTGTATTAACCTACAGCTGCCAGGCCATGCTTCAGTTCCTGTGTTGGCAATACTCCAATTTTGTTCAAAACTGTAATCAGATACTACTAAATTATTTCAATTTTTGTAATTTCCTAAATATATCTATTAGTCAAGCATTTAGTATTATTATTATTAGAGTAATGAAAATATACATTTATCTAATGTAATACATGATAGTACTATTTAATTTATATAATAAATAGTATTCTAAGCACTTACTAAGTTGCTGGACCCACTGCAGATTCTTGACTTTGTGCTGCTTTTAATGACATGGATGGTAATTTTGGAGGTAAGCTATAATCTAAATAGCAACATATTGCAGCTTGAAGGTTCCTAAAAGACAAATAAAATTATATGATGAGGAAGACAGAGGAACATTATTTAATTATTATTAGACATATTTAGAGTTATATAATATTTTTACCAATTACTCATATCCAAAAAAAAGCTAGCAGTATTATAATTTAAACTAGGTCCTAATAGCCTTTGCATTTGTCCAATGAGCTCTTCCCTATCAGTAGTATTCATACAGCTGAATTGCAAAAGAAGATTTTGATCTATCTCTCCATGATTCTGGCGGTTTTCGCCAGCAGAAGAAGAACCATCAACATCCATTATGCTTATAACTAAATCACAGGCACTTTCTGCAACTCAGAGCTATCCTATTGACATTCCCTTTGTTTATATTCGTCAGCTGACTTCATTCAAAAATATGATTATAATTTCACAACAAATATTGTTTACAATACTTATAATTAAAAAAAACGAGTTAATATATATTACACTTAAAATTTTACAAAATTATAGGTCAAACGTCGCATTATTTATTTTGAAAAAATGAATGAATGATCTCGGGCCATCTGTCTCTCTATCTGTCAAACGTCAATCATCAATATTCATTATGGAGGCTAGAGATAAGGAGAACCATCATAAATGGAAGATATGGAGGGTAGAGGTAAAGAGATTATCTTTTAAGGGAGACAAGTTGAAAAAGTGTCCCCCTGTAAGCGGTAAATAACAGTTTATAAACCAACCAGAATGGCGCTAGCATAGCAAGAGGGAATGATATGAATTTAGCAGTTAACAGTTGTAAGCGGAGTGAAGTGTTCTGAGTTGAAAAATTTAATTTCTTGGGCGACTTGAGTAGTTATTGAAACTATTTACGTAATCCGAAATAATGAAGTAAATATTACCGAAAAAACTGTAGAGAATAATTTATTTTTTGTAAATTTATGATAATATTTTTGACGCTTTCTTCAAAATGTACCCACTTAGTACCGTGGCGCCCTAATTTTATGCATTTCTTCGGACACTTTTACATCACAGAGATAGTTCTCCTTACTTCTACCCTCCATAATGTGAGGCAAGATGGTAATCCCTGTTTTCCAATTGGAAAATCCATTGGAAAACAATAGGTAAGTTGACTTGACAAATGACAACTGACAACTGTCAAGTGTGAAGTGAAAATTTGACATTTAGCACATTGATTAATATATTTTATTCTCATTTTCTTGTGGTTGAATAAGTTTGTTTGGTTATTAATGTAAAAAATGAAAATTATTTTTAATTAAATAAATGGAATAAACTGTATTATATTAGTTTATTTATATTATAACTATATTTAGCTGCCTTTAAAGAAAGAAAACTCAAAAAGCTACATATTTTATTCTGTTGATGTAAAAAAATACATTAACAATTACTGTTAAATTATTATGTTAATTTTTGCAATCAGTCTACTTTGATATGGATTCACCGGACCAAAAAATAAAAAAAATACATGCTTGTCCATTCAATGGATGTACTGCAGTATTTAATAGACCATATAGACTTGCACAGCATCGACTGGTCCATGTAAATATTGTAAGTTCAATATATTTAAAAATACCAATTATAATATATTTTGAACATTATATTAATATCCTTTTGTTATTTTAAGAAGCCCTTTCAATGTAGTCACAAAAATTGTGCAAAAGAATATACAAGTAAAAGTCATTTAGATCGTCACATCAACAGTGCTCATAAAGAGACTGAAATCGATATATTGCACTGGTATGTATCTACTATTTAATTCTTTTACATATTACTTTTGCCTGTGGATATTAAGTTTATTTTTTAGTTCTTCAAATAATTAAATTACTACAACTTTCAGCTGTCCAAAATGTATGAAAAAATATGTGAACAGACAAAATTTAAAGAGGCATATGAAAGTAAGTCATATGAAAAATAATAAACCCTTCTCATGTGATATTTGTAAATTATATTTTAAAAAGAAACACCAACTTCGAGCTCATATGTATATTCACAATGGTATAAAAACATTCAGGTTTGTGACTTTCTTGTTATATTAATTTTATTTATACACATGTAAATGTTTAGTTATTTAATATTACTTTATTTAATGCAACTGAAATTATTTTAAATATAATAAGAAAGTATAAATTAATGGTAAGCTATTAGAAATAGAGTTTAAAAATATTTAAGCATATTTTAATGTCTATTGTATTTGTTACAGATGTCTACTCTGTGATAGAGAGTTTGTTACTCTATATGAGAAAAAAAAGCACATGAGAAATCATAAAACATACACCTGTGAGCATTGTGACATAAAATTTAACCGGTGGACAGATTTAATGACACATAAAAAAAAAGAGCACCAGGGTTCAGGTTTTATTTTTTTTTATTTATATATAACAGAATTCAATGTTAATAATATGCACTTTATGCCCGAGAGCAAGAGGATCAATCTTTATAAAAGATGATTGTTGCCTCTTCTTTTATACACTGTTTTTGCAATATTTAAATAATTGTTTGAATGCATGCCATAATAAATACCTGCTACATCTTTTACAGAATACATATGTAATGATTGTGGAAAAGTTTTTAAGGAGCGACAACATTTAATTAGACATGTCAAGAAACATGTACCTAATGCACCAAAGAAGATGTTTTACTGCACACATCAGAATTGTCACAGGTTCTTGATGTTTATAAAACTAAGTCCTTCTTATGACTTTTTTTTCTTATACTATTTAGCTTACATGTTTTAACTTACATTTTTCTTTAACTTACATTTCGTCAAGAGAGCTCGCACTAAATTTTTGAATCTTCTTAACTAATTGAAATGAACAAACTATTTTTATTTTAAAAAGTATAGCCATCCTCTATAAAATGTTAAGTTTTTAATGAAACGTTACTACTGTTGTTTCTATTATAATTTTTAAACCTAGATTACTTACTTAAATGTTTTACTTTCAGACATTACTCAAGAAATAGTAATTTAAAACAACATATTTTAATAAAACATGAGGGTATGACATTTAATTGTACACTTTGTGAAGCCAAATTATCTACCAAGGTAATATATTTTTATATAGGTATTAAATAAATTTTATCATTGCTTTGCTTGGGTGCATAACGGTACCCAAAGTGTTACTCCGTAGTCTGTGTACTGAATTTCATACAAATCTGCTAGAACCTTGAAGGCTATAACAATAGCTGTTAGTTCATTTCTTCTTTCCAAACTTACACACTTTAAAGCAGTATTACTACATTGCTGATATTTTTGCCACTTTCTAAAAACACTACAAACCGTTTTCAATTTATAAAAAGATAATAATGTTTTAGGCCAAATTAAATGAACATGTAGCAAGACACTATCAACCTGCTTTATTAAACAATAGAAAAGCTACAAAAACTCGAATAAGAAAGACACGAAAGGACCGGAACACCATGAAAACATCATCAGTAATAAAATTAGGTGGAATTGTTAATCAAAACAAGAAAGAAAATAACACAACTAAAAAGAATGAAGCAATACCTATTTCTGAAGAAACCTTTGTTTCTGAAAATGAAACCCTATTGAGTTCTAACGATCTTTCTAATGAAACGCAAGTTATTTCTAAGGATATGTGTAATGCTTGTGAAGATAATTTAAGTAATATTAAGCAAATTAGTAATTCATCTGTAAACAAAATTAATAATAGCATTGAAAACAATTTTACAAATACAGGTATATTATGTACCTTAAAAGATTCAGTATTAAAAGAAAAGAGAACTGACCCTCACAAAACTGCTACTAGTGACAACTATATAATGAGTAATGAAAGTTCTAATAATGAAACTTGTTTTTCTGCGGGTAATATCTCTCATAATTTTATAGAAGTCAACTATCCACCTAATATAACTCAATCAATCCTATAATCCAAAAAAATGTTTGCTAACCCGCACTTGGCCAGTGTGGTGGACTATGGCCTGATCCCCCCCCCCTCATATTGAAGGGAGGCCCATGCCCAACAGTGGGACATTAAAAAAGAGCTGAATAAAACAATAATAAATATTATTATTATTCCTAAATAATGCAAATTGCCAATAAAACAAAAGATATAACATATAAATTTAAATCTAAATAGGTGTACCTATAACGAATACGTTTTAGGAATACGTTTTTAGTATATTAAATTATAATTGTGAAATGTAGACTGAGAATAAGATAGAATGAGTGTATAGGGCAATAACTTAATCTTGATATATTCATCAACCTCATAATAGGGAATATGTGTGTTATTTAAATAAAGGTAAAATATTTTTTTTATAATCTTTATTACTTCGGAATTACGCCTATATCAATATTTTTTATTGTAATTTCTTTTTTGTTAAGCAAATTATTATTGAAAAGTGCAAAAATAGGTGGCAAATTCAAAGTAGTTGAAATACAACGTCTTTGGTCAGACCGAATGTGACGTCAAATTCTATTATAATAGAGAGTTTTACCATCAAATAAAACTTACCTATTATTTTTTCATCAATATCCGGAATCCATCTTGAGTCAAGCACCTGTCTTTCTGCCTGTTGTCAATGTTTTTTCTACTTCCTCTCCGCTGGTGGCGCCGCCTATACTTGCATTTTGGCGCCAATAACCGGCAGCGCGCACCGGGTGACCGTATGATTTTACCATTATAGAACTCATGATGCACCAGGTAGACCTTACCTGGATTCCGGATATTGATGAAAAAATAATAGGTAAGTTTTATTTGATGGTAAAACTCTCTATTATTTGTTTTGTATCAATATCCGGAATCCATCTTGAGTGATGTGTTTGTTATCACCTGGTGCGCTGAACCCAAAGACGCTATAATGTGTATGATAATTAAATATTGGGTTAATAAAACGCTATGTTTTGATGTACATGTATTAGAACAATTAAACAAGTATAAAATATTTCATATACTTACAAAACACCACTTCATATAAAAGAAGAAACATATATAATGTTATACTAATATTCTCATTTCACAGCATCAAAATAATTAGATAATGATACAGAATTATTCACAAAATTAGAATCATTGTAAGTTATTAATTCTCTTTGATAATAGTTTTGAAAAGTATGAATCATTTTCCAGTTACTAGTTGCTACAATTTGATCAATTGGAAAGTTTTCTACAAAATTGAGAGAAGCCACTGCAGATCTTACTGAACCCGGTGTTGCATTAATACCACTATCCTTTAAGAGAGACCTCACCCATCCACCAATAACAGTTCTAGATGCAGGCTTTGATACAAAACAAATAATAGAGCGCTGTTTGGTGTTTGCGATTGGTACTAACAATCTTGGCCTGTTCATTCAATGGTTGCAATGATATCATAGGCTAGGACGTCACGCCATTAGATTTTTTCTTTTTTATAATTTCTTATCTTCTGCACGGTCGGTCTATTTTGTTTTTAAAGTCATGAGTTATTGAACTATTAAAGATCTGCATTTTATAAGTATAAAACTATTTATTTTATTATGCCAAAATGTGTTTTAAATGTCTATAAGACGTTTTAAATTGTAGGTAAGTACAACCTAATTTTGTTTCGTTTGTATTGGCTGTGAGCTCTGCCGGTAGTCAGATAAATAACGGCTAATTGGTTGAATGATAAAGTCACAATTTCGGTTATTGACTTGTACATATCTTTGGTGTAGTACATCTCTGTATCAGGTATACTTTGAGGCATAAATCTGTTTATGTATCGGCAAGATTTGTAGCTCGTATATTATGTCGCAAGGAGATTGTAAGATCCATTAAATTATTATTTCACTAGTGAAATTATAATTATGCGGAGCATAGTCAATTGGTTCCTTTTCTTACAATATTACAGGACATTTTTAAGTAAATTATAATTTCTACAAGCACACAGTGAAATTGTAATTACTCTAGTTAAATTATCAGTAGTAGCAATATCAGGATGTGGTGGGGAGCCTCGGTCCGTTTTGATTGATCGCTTCACTGATCGCAGTGTTCAATAACGTTTTTAAAACCAAAAACATAATTTTGACATAGAGCTAAGAAAGTACTAGAATCAGTTGAAGTGTTAAGATTTTCATATGTATAGAAACTAAGTAAACAATTTTTAAATTTGAGAAGATAATTTATTAGTAACAAGCGGCTCACCCTCGCTTCGCTCGGGCTCATCTTTGGGAAAATAGAAACAAATCTATCCCACGGGAACCGTACATTTTCCCTGATAAAAATTGTCTATGTGTTATTCTAAGACTATAATCTCTATACCACGTTTCATCCAGATCCATTTCAACCGTTCTGGCATGAAAGAGTAACAAACACCCATACATACTCACAAACTTTCACATTTATAATATTTATACAGACTAGCGGCTCACCCTCGCTTCGCTCCAGTTCGCCTCTAGACACAAAAACAAATCTATCCCACGGGAACCCTACTATTTTCCGGGATAAAAAGTAGCCTATTTGTTATTCTGATGCATGAACTATATATTTGTAAAGTTTCATTAAAATCGTAGTTTCATTAAAATCCAATCGGAAGGTAGTTTTTGTGTACTAAGAGTATAAGTTACTATGTTTTTAACTATCCCTCGAGAACTCTTTAATTTTCCGAGATGAAATATATGTAAAATGTTGACTGGGGATATAAGGTGTCACCATGCAAAATTTCATTTAAATCGGTCCAACAATTTCAAAGATTAGAAGAATTTAGAAAAACTCGGATTTGTTCTATTTCTCTTCTTACATCCTCCTACCTATATACCTATCGCAAGTTTAGATTATTTTTTACTACCTAAAAATGTCCCATGATATTGTAAGAAAAGGAGAACATTGACAATACTTCGTGAAATACTATAACGTATAATACCTTTTTACTTATTTCATATTTATTGATTGAATTAAATTAAGAAAAAATTAAATTCAAGAATGTAACGAGTAATTGATGTGATTTTTGCGTTACTTAATAAATAGTGCATAATATATTTTCTATGAATCCGATGCGAGCTTTGGCATGGAAGATATTTAACCAGACGAAATCTTACGTAGCATCACACGAGGAGATAATATGGACGAAATTAGATGGATGACTGGTCAGATGTGGGCTAGCTATAACAAAAAATTAATTTACAAAACATTATGTCAGAAATCCACTGAATGCGCACGGTTCAAAATTGATTAATATTGTAGAAATATTTGAAGCCCTATATTCTATAGTAAATTATTATTATTTTTTAAATAAATAAATAATTACAAATATATATTTATTTGGTCTACAAAATAACAAAAACGATTTTCAACATTATACAACAAACATTTGAAATCCCTTAAATGTGTTATAAAATAATCATAAATTTGTTTCTTAAATTCTACTTGTTCTTATGTTAGTGCCCTTTAATGTAAATAACATTGAATTTGCTCATACAACTGAATAATTAAATGGTTATTATCAATAATTAGAACGCAGCTATTGTATCTGAATTTTGATTCTGTTAATGTCAATGTCAAAAGCAGCTGCTGGCTGCTGCCATGGATGACAACGGCTGCTGTTGAGTGCTGACTTGTTGCGTAGTGGTTACATTCTCTTTGACTTGTTCCTGCCAGCTGGCTTCTGGGTCTTTGCTGCTGCCTGTGAAAAGATGTATTCCATGATGAGAAAGTCTATAAAATTATAACTTTAATTTATATCATTAATTCTATAGAAGTAATAGGTAATTCATTCAATGTCAATTTGACGTCTGTTATCATTATCAATTGTCTTTATCATCAAGATTCAAGATAACAGGCGATAGAAGCACAACATTGAATTATTTGTAACAATGAAATTTATTTATAATAAAAGAAATTGATAAATGAATTGTTAACATTATCTTTATGTAAATTAACAAATCTATCATATATTGCTCTACCTTTGTAACTAAGCCTTGGTATAAAATTAGGGCTAATCATTAAATTAGTAACTATTGACTGCCCGTCAGTGGAAACAATGGCATCTACTATAAATATATTTACGTTAAACTGTTGGTAGGTAATGGTTTCTTTTTTTACAATTATATACAGTAATCATTAAATATTTATTAATTTTAATAATTCTATTTAAAGGGGTATTCCTGTTGTTTCGAAAAACCGAAAAGAAAGAATAGAAGCCATAGCTAAATATTTATCACAAGCTTCTCACAATATTGTATGTTTGCAAGAAATTTGGAGTGAAAAAGATTACTTATACTTAACAGAAAAGCTTTCAGAAAATCTCCCATATTCACACTACTTCTATAGGTTTGTATTGACATTAAATTTTTCTTTGGTATTCATAAATATGATGAATTATGTTTCTAAAATTAGGCACTAAAACCATGTACCTACTTTTAATCATGCTATATTTAATTTTAGTGGGGTTCTAGGCTCAGGCCTATGTGTTTTCTCAAAATGGATGATTCAGGATGTTTTCTTTCACCAATGGCCACTCAATGGCTACATACACAAAATACATCATGGTGATTGGTTTGGAGGAAAAGGAGTTGGATTGTGCAGAATAAAATGCAATAATACACTTATTAATGTCTATTGTACACATGTAAGTACATATTTTATGGTTTTTAAAAATCTAGTATTGTTTCCAGTTGCATTGACATACAAAACATTAACATCTTTCAGCTACATGCAGAATATCATGCAGATGACATATATTTAGCACACAGAGTATTACAAGCATACTCAGCTGCAGAGTTTGTAAACCTTACAACTTTACCAGCTGATGTATCTATTCTTGCTGGAGACTTAAATACTGCACCTGGTGACTTATCGTTTAGGTATGTTTCTATTAGCAGTAATTGATTTTTTTTAAAAGTACACAAGATATACTTTTTAAAATGGAGTAGCCATTAAAATATTTTATTTTAGAATTTTGAATGTTTGTTAACATAATTATTAATTAGATTTTTAATTATTTCAATTTTATTAATTTAAAACAGGATTTCCCAACCTTTCTTCTGTTGAGCCTCCCCAAATTATAAAAAAAAATGTGTTTGTGTGTATTAATGTATTCATATATTAATGTATGCATGTATTAATGTATGCATGTAAGAAGTTATAACAAGCATAACAGAACAAAAATAGATAAAGATTTCATCCCATATGTCACAACTCTCTCTTTGTAAAAGGAATGCAACTATCTTCATCATATCGCTTTGTGGCTGTCGGTGTGCACGCGCATTGTAAAAATTTTACTATCTAATAATATATTTTTCCAAACTTGGCAAAAGAAGTATATTATTATACACACATTATTTTAGCGATTTTTATTTATTTTAATTCTAAGTAATGCATAATAATCTTTAGACAAAGTTGGGAATTTTTGATTTAAAAGATGTGACTTTGCTGGTACTGTTACTAGTTACTAAGAACTTAGTGCATAATATACAAGTTACATTATGTTAATCCTGATAGTAAATGACAATTAATACTTTATTTTTTTAGAGTAATTACTCAATTGCCTGCACTCATTGATCCAGGCAGCTTAGACCATATTGCGAAAAATGTTAACAAAATACCAGGGACTTGTAATAATATCAACAACAGTTATTCTGATGCAAAATTAGTTAAATCCTGTCCAGAAGGAAAGAGAATAGATCATATTCTCTTTCATGTAAATCCTAGCTTAGAGGTAAGAAATTTGTAAATTGAAAACAAACACTTTTTATTAAACATAAACAGCTATGATTAGTATCTTATTAATTAAAAAAACTCACATTTAAAGTTGTTTCTAATCTTGATTTTTATAAAACTATCTCTCGGTTAAAATTTTTATCTAAGATTTAAAAAAATGTGCACTCGGAAAAATAGCCTTTCTGAGTGTAGTATACAGGACAAGGAAGTATAATTAAAGTCATGTTTGATCAAGTCTGTTGAGTACAAATACTCTCAGTATGTCTCCTATCTACAGTCGAATTTACGCGAATAATACTAGAGAGCCATAGAAACTAGGTTTGTATGGATTTACACATTATATAATAGCAAAGTGACGCTTTCTACGTCTTGAAGGCCAAACAAAACTTTTGTCAGAGTAAATTTTCAAAGCTTCTGACTGTCTAATCTTAATTTTATAAAGTACTAGCGACTCACCTTCGCTTCGCTCGGTTTCGTCCCTAGTTTGATTCCCTATGCAAACTTTCATCCCCATTTTATATAAAAAGTATCCTATGTCCTTCCCAGTGTCAAACTATCTTACCAAATTTCATCTAAATCGGTTCAGTAGATCCAGAGATTACCCCCTACAACGTCAGAAACACACAAACTTCACCTCTTTATAATATTACCTAGTATAGATTGACTAAAGATAACGTCCTCACATCCTGATAAATTTCCTATTTTATCAAATTGCCCAACCACCACGAAACAATCCAGAATATGATAATAATAATCTTCCTGGCCGTTTGTGGCTACGCGACGGCGGCTTATTAAGATAAAGTATATGTTCAGGTATTATCAATTTTATATATTATTTCGCAAGTGTATTTATATATATGTAATAATAATTTTCCAGGCAGATGTCATCAATTTCGGTAATCCATTAGAAGACAGAGTGCCAGGTGAATCATTTTCTTACTCCGACCACAATGCTGTTTATCTGGAGTTAAAACTCACTAATTCAAATGATAAATTTAAACAAAGACGGCTGAATGTCAATGAAAGCCTTCAAGAAACCATAGAAGAAGCGATCAACGTATGTAAAGAAGCAACAAAAACCATTGCAAAATCAAAGAGACTATTTCTTTTGACTGGTGGCCTAATATTTATGTTCCTCTTAGGTTCTGTAGGTTTTTGGCCTAATAGTGTGTTGTCTGACATATTAAGAATAATAATAACCGGTATTTGTTTTTACTATATAATCATGGGGACTCTATGGAACAGAATCGAATTGAACAGTATAAAAGCTGGATTAATTGGGCTAGAAAATTTTAGCAAAAGCCGAAATGATATGAAAGCAATTAATTAATTAACGGGATGTGTTTGTAAAGTCTGAAAAGACCAGTAGAGGCTTTAGCTGTTTATATTTAACACTAGCATTGCCCGCGGCTCCACCCGCGTTCAGACGACCAAAAACCAAATTCTTAGGTTTTATATACATATTAGTATACTCTTACATTGCAGTTTTTGTATTTTTTCTCAGAAATGAGACATTTTCCCGCGATAAAAAAAAATCCGTGGTAAAAAAAATTCTATATGTTGATCCGGATAACCAGCTATCACCATACCAAATTTCATCAAAATCTATCCAGTGGTTTTTCTGTGATGCGGTAACAGACAGACAGGCAAAAATTCTAAAAACTATAGATTCGGTGTCTGTGTCGATAATAATGTTTAATTCAATAAGATTTTTCAAAAAATATTTAATGTACAGATTCGGCTTAGTTACAATTTTATTATATGTATAGATTTGCAATTTTAAATTATCAGTATTATTGTACGTAGTAAATGTAACTCCACATAAGAAGAGCCTAAATGTATGCACTTTTAAAATAATAATTATAGGTATGCACATAACAATATATTTTCAAATCTTTGAAAGTTAATTTTACGTTAATATTTATATTAACGTTATGTAATAATGTAACTGAAATATAATTGAAATTAATCGCAATAGCGCTATTTTTAGGTTATGGACACAACACATTGAAGACAAAATATAATAGTACGTACTTGATAAATGATGAAATTAAAAGATGAAATTAAAAAATAATATTTTAATTAATATATTTAAAAACTCTAGTAAAAAGGACTCTTATTAAAAATTTTAATATACCTAACAGAAATTCTTGAATAACTGACTTAAACATATCAAGCTAATATTATATTAAATTTATTATTTATATATAATATAATTATATTAAATATATAAAAATACATTCCTTTTATAATGCACGTAGTGACTATTCACCTAATCTACGGGAAGCACTCCCGTTACCCGTAACTGACCAGTGGATCGATTAAGTTATTAATAAGGTAATTAGTTCAAACTTTTTAATAACTAATTCCTTTCGGTGTGTTTTTGAATATTTAAATTTAAAAAAATGCATGAATCAATTATAACCTTTTTTAGAATGACTCCATATAAATATAAGAATATATGGAGTGATCTCTATATAAAAATGGATCTGAAAGCTTGAATTAAATTCATTTGAACTACGGGTCAGCTACGGAAAAGTTTCCCGTATACCCTGAGATCTGGCGAACAGACGCGTCCTACAATAAAATTATTTTTTTAATGTATGTATGTATTCAGCCCTTTTTACGTCCCACTGCTGGGTACAGGCCTCCCCTCAATACGAGGGAGATCAGGCCATAGTCGACCACGCTGGCCAAGTGTGGGTTGGCGGACTTCACATGTCTTTCGAAAACTTGCTAGGTTCTCAGACATGCAGGTTTACTTACGATGTTTTCCTTTACCGTAAGGCAAGTGGTTATCATGCTAGAAATAATTCGCACATGAAAATATCCGAGGTGCGAGACCCGGGATTTGAACCCGCTTCACTCGTTTTCCCAAGCGAGCGTGCTACTACTGAGCTACCACTGCCTTTAATTTTTTTAATGCATTTTGTTAGTTAAGAAATATTTGATTAAGCCAAAAAATGTACCATTTTTTTTAATATGTATAATTCCATTTTATGATTACTTCGATTATACTTATAAATTTTATTGTTCGTGTACTGTATCCATAAAATGGATACAAATTAATATCTAATATTTTTGTGATATTCATTAAAAATTAAATTTTGTTATTGTTATTCACTATAAACATTTTTCAATATTAATCTTATTTATTTAATGCAGTAATTTTATGTGATGTATATTATGCCCAAGTCTTACCGATGTACATATATTTTTACATTCTCTTAGTACTTATTATATTTCCAAATAAAATTTAAAAACAATTTCGTCTTTGATTTCTTATTACCTGTTTTTACCCGCATGGTACGAGGATAAAGAATAATCTACATAATATATCCGTCACAGTGATGTCAAACATCTGTTCAGTAATTTAAGAGGTACAACTACAGAACATGTAGGTTACAAAGACATATTTATTTTATATATATTTATAATATTAGTATCCAGTATTAGTTATGGGCTATGGCTTCTTTGTTATTATCATACTCTTTGGCTATGACATAGAATAGTAGTACCTAAGGACCATCTCAGCCATCTTCATCAATGCTAACTACTAAGGACTGACTGAAGTGCCTGTGATGGTGCTAAATAAGTTTTACCTAAAATCTATGATTCTTAAAATTATTTTGTTATGACTTATTTAAATATAAAACATAAAATAGAGCAAACATTTGTTTCAATTATCTATTTGTAAATTATGTTACCTGAAACAAAATTAATTTAAATCACATTATATGATCCAAATCGACGTAAAGACTAAATTTTTGGTACTAATTTGAATAAAAAATTAACGTAAAGTAAAATGAATGTATTGCTCATTTAGGTTTAAATGATGTAAAACAATTATCATTTTAAGTTGCTATAACTTAGGGAGGGGAATTGATAAGAATAAACAAAGCGGTTATTTTTGTTGACGTAGATGGAATATATTATTTTCTAACTGGCTACACTAGAACAACCACATAGCTTTAACTTTTAAGTCACTAATCACTATAAAGTATAAACCAAAAGGCGATTAGACTTATTTTTGTAAACCGGTGCATGTTTCATCAACCTTGTTTAAAGAAGACAATAAGGACAAGCTCATATAGGACAATTAATAGAAAGTACTATTCCATAAGAATATTCTTATAACTCGTCAGTTGAATCCACGAACATTTTTCATACAACTATATGATATATCATATGAAGTATGTACTAGCAAAACTACTCGCGCTAAAACTACAAAACAAAACTCTAGCTTTATAGTTTATGCTATTAGCAATAATGTATGGAAGTCTGACCAATTTGTTGACATTTATGATTATTGCTCCGCTCCCTTTTCGTAGTTGCATGATGATATTTTATATAGCTTTTTTTTTGAGTGATATTTTATATAGCTTAGCTTATAGCCTTCCTCAAAAATAATTTTTGAAATCTGATTAGTACCTAGTTCCTGAGATTAGCGCGTTCAAACAAACTGCCTTTGCGGGTGACGGGTCTCTCTGCTTTCCATCCGTAAGGCCCAAGACTCGAGAGTCGAGAGCTCGTTTGCTTGACACACAGACACATAATTCTGTGATATGACTTTTCGAAGATCCTACCGCTTGGTAGGAACAAAATTCAGTTTTTTAAATTGAATCATGTGATAGTGCAATAAAGCTTCTTTTAGTGTGTGAAATTTTGTTACAATCGTGCGTGCGAGGTAGTAACATTGAAGTGAATTGTCATTTTGCGCGGCCATTTTTTCTCTTCGCCGGCAACCATGGATGACAAATAAAACCGGCAACTTACGACTGTGTTATGATAATTAATTCATAATCATTTTAAATAGTAAGCATTGACGTAGGTACCTTCGTGAAATTTGGACAATAAGTTGTAAAAGGCATATACTTGTACTTACCACTATCACTTTTAGTTTTTTATGGTTAGTGTTTAAGTAATATAAATACGTTGCATAAAAACTAACGCTTTTCAAGATTTGAGCGCGAAACATTATCACCGAGTTAACCAAGGTAAATGTGACATTTCACATTTGTCTGATAGTAAATATTGTTGTTATTGGGAGTAATTAAGTAATTTCATTTAAAAAAAATACATTTATTGAGATAATAAAGCATCGACAGTTTTCAAATGTGTTTAAAATTATTATTCAGTTTTTTTTATCACGGAATTAAGTGAGTGAGTCGCGTTATTTTAGACACCATGAACGAAAAAAAAATAACAGAAAATATAATCTAAATTCTAGCTCAGTGTTTAACGCCGGTGGCGGTGGTTGCCACATCATCTCCCGACCCGTCCACCCATTTGACTTCAAAAGTCTCTTTGAGACATGTTGGTCGACTTAATTGTTAATTTATAATCTATACTTATTATAAAAATAAGTCCCCCGGCCGCGTCTTTCTGTCCTCCTGTCTAACCTCCTGTCTGTCCTCCTGTCTGTCTGAACGCGATAAACTCGAAAACTACTGAACGGATTTTTATACGGTTTTCAACAATAGAAAGAGTAATTCTTGAGGAAGGTTTAGGTATATAATTTATTATGCTTTTATGTAAATTAGCTGAAATACGGCGACAAATGTTGAAGAGGTCGCAAAAAATCTCGCCAAATGGGAACTTTCCACGCGAACGCCGCGTAAACTAGCAAAGATACAGTTAAGTAATGTACTAGAGAATTCAAAATCTATAAAAATGCTACAAAAAAGTCCGCGATAGCATATCTCTATCTCTTACGGTTGACTTACAATAACCACTTTTATGTTAACATTTTTAATTAAAAACATTACGTTATTTTCAAAGTTATTTTCTTTAGTTCGGTATTAATCCTTATCCAAATGAATATTTTAGTTAGCTTAGTCATTTAATGCAGATTAAAATTGCTCTTTACACTAAATCAATCAGATGAATAGTTTTTGAGATATCGTTGTTAGAAGTAATTAGTAGCGAAACATTTTTAATGCTTGGCGAGCATTGAGATGCCTACGGCGAGTCCATCCCCTCTGCCCCGCATCGCTCGACCGCCTGCTCAAGCTATATAAACCGGGCGATGTAGCGCGCGATCCTAGGATACTTTTTACCGCGGGAAAATATCTTATTTCTGAGGAAAAATACAAAAACTGCAATGTAAGAGTATACTAATATGTAACACCTAAGAATTTAGTTTTTGGTCATCTGAACGCGGGCGGAGCCGCGGGCAATGCTAGTATTTATATAATACTAGCATTGCCCGCAGGTCCGCCCGCGTTCAGATGACCAAAAACCAAATTCTTAGACTTTACATATTAGTATACTTTTACGTTGCAGTTTTTGTATTTTTTCTCAGAAATAAGACATTTTCCCACGGTAAAAAGTATCCTATATGGTGACCCGGATAACTAGCTATCACCATACCAAATTTCATCAAAATCCCTCCAGTGGTTTTTCTGTGATGCGGTAACAGACAGACCGACAAAAATTCTAAAATCTTCGGCCTCTGTATCGATAATAATGTTTATTTCAATAAGATTTTCATTCCTCATTATCCGACGACGTCAGTTTCCTCAGTTCTTCCATTCCTCTCAATGAAACCTTACACTCCACTTTTTCTCATCATTCAAAGAGCTTCAATGTTGCCCATATTAATGCGCAGAATATTCCCGCTCACTACCCGGACCTATTAAGCACGTTTGACGTTAAAGACTTACATGCGATCTTAGTCTCAGAAAGTTTCCTTAAACCTTGTCTTCCTTCTATTTCGTACTTTTTGCCGGGATTTCATCTGATTAGGAACGATAGAACTGACAAATGTGGTGGATGGGTAGCTATTTACTTACGTTCACACATTCCTTTTAATATTTTAAGTAAATCTCCCTCTCAATACACTGAGTCAGCTGAATATATTATAATTGAGGTCCTTTTCGGTTGCCTGAAACTTCTGTTGGGAGTCTTCTATAGTCCTTCAATGCGCGTTGACTACTTTGATGAATTTGAGGTCTTAATGGAGAGACTTATCCCAGATGCTGATCACTCTATAATCATGGGGGATTTTAATACCTGTTTGATTAAAGATGACTTACGAGCAAAGCGGTTGAACAACATCATCAATGGTGTTAATCTTAATATTGTCAACTCTAATAGTGCGACTCATTTTTTTCCTGATTGCACTCCTTCGTTGCTGGATCTGATGATTGTCTCTTCACTTGATCTCGTCAATGTGCATGGACAGCTCTCAGCTGATGCGTTCTCATACCACGACCTAATTTATCTGTCCTATAAAATACGTCCACCCAAAGCCAAACCTACGGTGGTTATGCGACGCAGCTTTAAGCACTTTAATAACGACAGCTTTATGAATGATCTCAGTTTGATTGACTGGAATTCAGTTTTAAACGCCTCGTCCACAGATGATAAGCTCAACATTTTTAATTCCATACTGACGGAGTTGTTTGATATTCATGCTCCACTTAGACCAATTAAAATCAAACATCTTCCGGCACCTTGGTTGACACAGGAAATTAGAGTGCTAATGGCCAAACGTAATAGGGCTAAGTCCAAATATAAAATTAACCCCACAGCCGATAATCTGCTTAAATTTAAGCACTTGCGTAACAAATGCAATAGATTCTGCCGAGATGCTCAACGCGAATATGTTCATGCTTCAGTGGAGAATAAAGACTCTGCCAGAGTCTGGAAATTTTTAGATGTTATGGGTATTGGTAAGGATCGTAAAGCCTCTCTCTTCACTGGTAATATTGACTTGGAAGCTCTTAATAGACATTTTACTACAGTTCCTTTAATAGAACATACTATAAAGGCTAACACTCTTTATTCCCTTGCTCTTGGTTCTAAGCCTAACACTACGCTTTTTAATTTTTCACCTATTTCTCCTAAGGAAGTTAAGATGCATATAATGGCTATAAAATCTGATGCCATTGGTAGCGATGGAGTAAGTCGAAAGATGATTCTCTTAGCTCTCAATCCATATACTTACAGTTCTCTGCCATATCTTTAATCATTCTCTCTCTTCAAGTACCTTTCCTAGCTACTGGCGTTCAGCTTACGTTATTCCTATTCCTAAAATTTCCAATCTTTCATCGTTTTGTCACTATAGACCAATTTCTATACTTTCTTTTCTTTCTAAGGTGCTTGAACGTGTAGTTCACAGCCAACTGTCATTACATCTTTCAAAGCATAATTTGCTCAGTCCCTACTAATCTGGATTTCAACCTGGACATAGCACGACAACTGCTCTGATTAAAATCTGCGATGACATAAGGAATAGGATTGACAATCAGCAAGTTAGCATAACTACTTTATTAGACTTCTCAAATGCTTTTAATACTGTAGATTTTGACATCCTCTTAGCAATCCTTGAGTCAATGAATATTTCATTGGGTGCTGTTGACTGGTTCCGTTCATATCTCTTTGATCGCAAGCAATGCATTCGTGTCGAGGACAAGCACACATCTTTCTGTTACCTTAAAGCGGGTGTCCCTCAAGGCGGTGTCCTTTCTCCTCTCCTTTTTTCTATCTTCATCAACTCCATGACTGAGCTTCTCTCCTTACCTTTTCACCTTTATGCTGATGACCTGCAAATTTATGTAACAACACCCATAGATGGTCTTCACGATGCCATAGCCAACCTCAATACTAATCTCAATACTGTAAGTACATGGAGTAAATCGTTTGGGTTATTTGTAAACGCGAGTAAGTCGCAGGTATCCCTATTTGGTTCTCGTCAGCTAGTATCCAAAATTAATATGTCATCCCTTTCACCTATTTTATTCGACGGGACTAGACTGCAAATTCGCAGCTCGGTTAAAAATTTAGGCCTTATAATGGATAATTCCTTATCTTGGGTGCCTCAGATTTCGGAGGTAAGCAGAAAGTTTTTCGCTGTAATTGGTCGGTTGAGGAGGTGGAAGAAATTTTTGCCAATAAAAACCAAAGTATCCTTAGCACAATCCCTTCTCCTTCCTATACTTGATTATGCAGATACATGCTATCCCGACTTGTCGCAGATTCAACTCAATAAACTGGAACGTTTGCAAAATATGGCAATCCGCTTTATCTATGGCTTAAGAAAATTTGACTACATTTCTCAATATCGAGCTCAACTCAAATGGCTCACCGTTAAGCAGCGACGGAACTTGCATGTCCTTACTCTCCTATACACTATCCTTTTTCACTCCCACACTCCTCCTTATCTTAAAACAAGGTTCAATTTCCTTGGTTCTATCCATTCCCTAAGCCTTCGCTCGCAAACCGACAACAAATTACTAATTAGCATTGCCCGTCAGTCGCACCCAAAGCTATGGTGACTCGTATACAGTAAAAGCTGCAATATTATGGAATGCCTTACCACAGGACATTCGCCAGTCGGAATCGATGCAAGTATTCAAACGTTGTCTTAAACATTACTATTTGTCGCTATAAGTCTATGTATATTTATGTAAGCCCTGTTTATGTAAGTTTATTGTAGAATATATACGTTTATTGTTTATACTTTTATATTATTATATATACTTATGTATGTACTTATCGTTATTTATGTAAGCTTGTGTGTACTTTATAGCATGTACCGTTTAAGTAAGTTTATTATAGACTAGTTCTTTTTTTTTTGCACCAACCATAATCCATGTCATCCTATGAGTTTCTTTATAATATAGGTTGCCTGGAAGAGATCACTTTAGTGATAAGGCCGCCTTTACACTAATATTTGTAAAGTTATATATTCATTTATATTGTATTTTTATTTTTGGTGTAATAAAGGATTAATAAATAAATAAAAATAAATAGATTTTCCAAAAAATATTTAATGTACAGATTCGGCTTAGTTACAATTTAATTATATGTTTATATTTATTTGCGTTAACCATAATTGTCCACTCAAATGTATTCGCGCGAGGTCTTGCTAGCGCCAACTTCAGGGAGGCTAAATTTGGCCAGAATTATACTAGTGTAGTGATGATGTTCTCCTGACCGATTCCGGCCATGGCGGCCAATCTCATTGAGACTAGCCAACTGCGCAGGAGATATTATAGTGCACAAGTGTACGCGCAGACACAAGTGCCCTCTATATTCCTGTCGCTCTCATATTCCGGTGGGCGACCACTCGACACGACCAGTGAGAGTTTAGCTTTAGACGCAGGACCGACTGCCTTACGTGCTCTCTGAGGCACGGGGGTGAAACACCGCCAACTTCCCAACTCCGGGCTGTTACTGAGGCTTACTATACAGAAAGACTCAATAACTAAACTTGGCCCGACCCGGGACTCGAACCCAGGACCTCCGGGTGTGCAGTCGTACATGCTAGCCACTACACCACCGAGGCAATTTAACTAATGTAGTATATAAATACCTATATTATGTAAGGATAATGGATTTATCAACAAAATTATTTAGAGAAATATCTTTTATTTTAAGAAACTTAACAGATACAATACTATCAATATATTATAAACATAAATCAATATCACATTTCTTTAATCAATCTTTAACACATACATAGTGCCAACCATATTTGCAATCTGTTAGACCACATCCTATAGAGATGCTATTATTGTACTTCCAAAACAATAGATATAATTTATTCTAAAATCCTATATACAATACATATGTTATATTAGAAATGAAAGTTAACGAATAGTACATCATATGTTTAATATACTAAAGCAACACTTTTTTAAGCAATTAAACAAATTTTTTACAATATATTATATTTATTTTATTTACAAATATCGTATACTTACGAATCATCTACACAATACTGCCCATATCTAGGTCAATGTATTAGATTTTATACAAAAATCAATATTATCATTCTACTTTAAAAGATATATATATATATATATATACTGTTGTGATGAAATATTAAGTGGTTAAGAGGCTGGTGGTCAACGAACACTCAGGCTGAGTGGTCGTTGCTGGTGGTTAAAAAAATCATTCAATTTAACAGATTTTTCTTTAATCTCTTGATTTAGTCGATAATATAAATTATAAGTTATAATTCTTCTTAGGACATATTCTTTTAAGACATAGTATGTATATCAGTGAAAGTGTGTTTGTTTGTTTGTCCTTCTTTCACGAAACGGAGTGACGGGTGGGCCTGTTTTTTTTGTGTGGAGATAGTTGAAGGTCTGGAGAGTTACATAGGATACTTTTTACAGCAGAAGATTATCTAATTCCCATGGGAATACACGTTATAATACAATCCAAAAAAAATTATGATCAGAATTACTTAAAACTTGGTATAATTGCTCTTCAATAAAATTAAATATTCGATATTCATCCTATAAGGGGGTAAGATAGGGAATAAAAGTTTGTATGAAACTACCTTTTTAGATTTTTTGTAGTTTTAGCTAGTATTAGTATAATTATTCTAATTTAGTCCATTTATCTTTTTATATTTCAATGTTATTAATAAAATTGTACTTTAAAGTAAACTAGTGACATGATTAATATGTAATAAGTTTTTTATATTTATTTACAAATACGAACTTCATGTATTAAAATACTATTGTCTGAATACAGTTCATACTTATGCATATATGCAGAATCAAACTTTGCTTAAGTACAAGAAAAAATACTTCATTACTATTGGAAATGCAAAAAAATAACTCAAATTCAGATTCAAACAATTATTTCTGTCAATTATTCAGTTTCAATCATTTTAATTGTGTTTGTTCATAATAGTAAAGTATATATTATAATAATATAATAAATTTAAATAATCAACTATGATTATTAATAATCCATAATATATATCACATAATTTATACTTTAGGGTCATTTTTGTCAGAATCCATTAAAGGTTCTAGTTCAGAGTTCATTGAACCTGAAACTGTGTTATCAATAGAACCATATGTTGTAGGTCTCACTTCAACTGTTGGTTCAGTCGTTTCGATAGTCAAATTTGGTGCAGAGCTAGAAGGCATGGGCTCGCTTACT
The DNA here is from genome assembly GCA_951806755.1 of Brenthis hecate. Classification (NCBI taxonomy): domain Eukaryota; kingdom Metazoa; phylum Arthropoda; class Insecta; order Lepidoptera; family Nymphalidae; genus Brenthis; species Brenthis hecate. The sequence goes on from OX638263.1 coordinate 5,458,019, forward strand.
AATCGGGAGCTTTCATCACACCCTCTTGCCATATGATACATGGATTTCCCACGCAATCGCCTGCTGAATGAGCTCCCTGGTTGTAAAAAGAAACAGAAAAACATAAAAATGTAGCAACAATTATGAATGAATAATTAATGTTGTAATCAAGAGCAATCTCAAGTAGGTTCTTGTCGGTTTAAAAAGGCTTACAAACAATTTACACACATTTCGTATTTTTTAGGTATAGAAAGAATTATCCTTCATAAATTTCAAGAAAAAATTACACCAAGTGTGAAATAAATTGTTTTAAAAAGTAAATACTTTTAAAGAGATTATGTATGCCATCCATAAGGGCGGGCATTTATGTATAATTACTTGTAAAGCAATTTCGAAGTTTGTTTTCTCTTTGGTTATATAGTAAATTTTCATAAGAAATTATAAAAAAATTACACATATTATATTTGCTAAATATGAATAGTTTTACTTGTACATATTTAAATAATCCAGAATTTTTGTGAAGCAAATTATATTTAGTGTTAACTTACCAACAACTCCAAGATGTTCAGAAATATCTCTTTTCACATCAGAAATATCCCACATAGCTAGAAAAGACCCCAAGCAAGATGGTGAGGGGTCGAGAGGCGACACAAATGGCTTGTATGAAAAACTATAGTGATGTGCAATTGCTGCCAAAAACATTTCAATGCATATAAGGAAGTCCTGGAAATAAAATTACAGTATGTAATTATTACTGATATAAAATTCACTTCCTCGGTGGTGTAGTGGCTAGCATGTATGGCTACACACCCGGAGGTCCTGGGTTCGAGTCCCGGGTCGGACCAAGTTTAGTTATTGAGTCTTTCTGTATAGTAAGCCTCAGTAACAGCCCGGAGTTGAGAAGTTGGCGGTGTTTCACCCCCGTGCCTCAGAGTGCTCTCTGATATGAGCATGTAAGGCCGTCAGTCCTGCGCCTAAACTCTCACTGGTCGTGTCGAGTGGTCGTCCCACCCGAGTATGAGAGTGACAGGTATATAGTGTGCACGTGTGTCTGCGCATACACATGTTCACTATAATATCTCCTGCGCAGTTGGCTAGTCTCAATGAGATTGGCCGCCGTGGTCGGAATCGGTCAGGAGAACATCATATAAAATTAAAAATTGTATTTTTTTTGAATATAAACTTATTCAGTACCTGCAATTTGGAAGATATTATTTTTATCTTGTCTTTGTCTGAAATATCAAATATAGTTGATATCACTCCACAGTATACCAATATATTGATAAGAACCCCTTGGCTGAAAAGTAAAATTATAAATAATATTATTTAGAAATATATTATTATTCTCCAATTACAACTTCAAATTATTTCACATATTTGCCATTCATGTTTTTGGTACATTACTTTCTCTCTTACTTCTTATCTATTTTGTAAAAATAATATGGACTTACAAGAATGAGAAGAACACAACAGCCTTTATACACAGGAACTTGCCTATAGGTTTCATTGGTTTTAGTTCAGTTCTATTGGCCCTATAAAATAGAACTAAACAATACATAGCTATAAATTGAGAAAAATTATTGATAGCTATGAGATAAGGGAAAGCCACATCAGGACTAAAGTCACTTTCCCCATACACACCACATAAGTCACATATCATTGATATAACAGTAGTCAATGGCCTTACTAATGTATATTGCAGAATTCCATGCTTACAATTATGTACAAATTCTCTAAAAAAAAGACAAATATTAACATTTTATGTATGTCTAATACATTTTAAATAAACTTAAAAAAATACATTTATTTTGTATATAGGTATTTTATTTTTAAATCATCTTTAGTTTTTTACCTTCCCATTTCCCATGGTGCTAAGCAACAAAGAGGAAATATATGATATACTTGTGGCTTGGTTTCTAAAACAGCCTCTAAATCATGATCCTCATTAAGGTAATTAAAAAGATACTTCATAAAATTATAGATTACATATGCCTCATAGCATTCTCTTAGAGAGTCCATATAAATAGATTGCTCTGGAAATTCCAAGCCTATCCAGGCATTAAGCGCATAAATTGGTACCATCCACAGTATCCTGAAATGATAATTATAAAAAGTTCTTGTTAGTATTTGAGATTATTTACTCTGCATTAAACCAGAAATGCCACAAAAAAATTACCTTATAATATGTTTCTGCAATGATGGCTTGTTATAATGTACAATATGCTGAGTTATCTGCCAAATAGATATTGGCACAGCCAGAAGAACAAAACCACCTCCAACTAAGGTACCTTGGTCTGACTTAGTAAATCCATTGTTAATTGAGTGAACAATAAGCAATGGTACTAATACTATCACCAATAGAACATACGTTGCAATGAAAATAGGACGAATCCATAGTCTCCATTGACTAAAAAACGTTGCTATCGATCTTGAACACATTTTATTCCTTTAATTTTTCTTTTAATCATTAATCTAACAGATGTTTCCATAACATACTAACAAAAGACACTATTAAAATTCGCAGTGATTCATGATAACGGAAAATACTTTAGTAATAATAATAATATACAAAGTGGGATATCCAGCTTCTGTTCTAACATTAAATATTGTGAAAAACTTGTTTTTTTTTTGGCGAATTGACATTTGACAATCATGGATGACAAAATACAAATAAAGTTGACAATTGCGAAATATGAATAAATCATAGATGATGTAGAATTTGTAAAATCTATATTCTTCACAGATTATGTGAGTTCACTTACAATGTACATAGATAATCTATGGGGGAGATAATACATGGGAAGTAGGAACTAGGAACAGTATGTTACTATAATAAAACATAAAGAGCTGATAGAAAAAGTTTAGACATGAATTTGTAGAATAATAAATTTCTTTTAATTTTATATTTACCGTTAAATTGTTATTTATTATCTTATATATTATTATGCAGATTTTTTTAAATCATTTACAGGCGATCATATTGTATTTTTGCATATTATCCGATTTATACTATGTCTTTCTCTCCTTCCTTCGAGTCTATGAAAATGTGTAAAAGAGATAATAAATATTTTAGGTAGCCTGTGTTGCTAGAGAAAAATTAAAATAAAGAAAAAATCACCTGCTTTATTTATCCGAATCATACCATCGTAGAAGAGCAAGTAGTGTAACAGAATGGGTAAAGGTTTGCTAAAAATGTTAGTGATTTCATTTTAGAAAAGAGGAATTCTCTAGGATAAATAAGAAGTGATAAACATTATTAAATGTCCAATTAACATAAACTAATGGTGGGGGCCCACTTATTTGTGCATTTACAGTTATTCGTGTAACACGTATTTTGTGCATAGAGTTCAAGCATTGAATTAGGCCACATAGCGATCTCTCCCTAAAAATACCGCTGTTCTGGCTGTCGACGTATCAAGACGGGCTATCAAGTGAGTGGATGTTTTGTGTTTTTTTTTTGTTTAGAAGGAGTGTTATTTATTTTAATTTTACGACAATGTGACGTGCATAGGATATATTGTTTAAGTTTATAAATAATATATCGTAAGTCGATAATTCGTATGTTTTCGTAAATGGGTCACCTCGCCATACTTTTCAGATTGTGTTATTATGTGAAGTTCTAGTTTGTGAAGCCTCATTTAGATAGTGATTAGAAATTGATTTGTGAAAAATTGTAAGTTAACGCGTGTTTGCGTTTTAGACGTACGAGGCGGGAGAGTGATGATCAGATAGATCGCGACCTAATGTGATGTCATCAAAAGGGGAAACAGAGGCCGATTCTGGCACCGTGTCGCCAAATTTGACTGCTGTTAAAAATGAACCGGTTAGTGTTCTATTTTCTTATTTAAACGTAGTTTTACAAGCATTACAAGTTTTCAATTGGCATATTTTTAAATTTTAGTGTTAAAGTGTGTAAATATTTTTACCTTTTAATTTAAATATATAGGGTAATAGTTAGGGTCATAACATATATTCTTTCCTTATACCTTCAGATATGTCTAATATAAACAGTGAATACTTAATGATACATTTCATGTTTATTTAATATAAATATTTGATGCTTATTTGATGAATTTATATGTTTAATATTGTGAGATAACATCTTATGAACTTCAATTTAATATATAAGATCTGCTGAAATATAACATTTATATAAGATAAATATATAATACAACCAAATGTCATGTCTAACATAATTCTGTTTATTATTACAATTTAATTTGGTAGAAATTCATGTTTATACATTATTTTTACAAATTATGTTTTAGTGAAGTATAATTGATTTACAACTTGATATTTTAAAGGTAATTGTTATTGCTTATCATTAAGCTTATTGTTATGATGATTAAGACATACCTGATTTACTAATTTAGCCTGGAACATTATGTAATTTCTAACATATCTCTATTTGTATGTTCTCAAATTTAAATTAGAGAGTTTCTAATTCTTTAATAAGACTGATGACAACATATCCACATCTAAGCATTACAACTGGTATTATATAGGTTATTTTTTTTATAGAAGTAAACAGTCTCACTAATATTGTTCTTATTAATTTATATACGAGTATATATTTCGTCAGGATTTTGACTGGTTTTTTAAAGCAAGAACTCATCCTTTTAACTATATATTTTATTAAATTATTTAACACAATTTATTTTTATAACTATAAAACAATTTAAAACTATTTGCATTAAGGCATTCAGATCTTTCAAAATCAATCGATTTCTTGCACATATGCAACCTTTGTTGACTGGACAAGAGCAATTTATTAGTGGAAAATATATATCTCTATGATACATTATTCCTTGATTTTCAGGCAACACCTACAGCAAGTAAGGAAACTCCTAAGAGGGGAAGTGGTACACTGCTAAAATGTACTACATGCAATAGCTTTAGTACATTAAGCAGTCGCGCTTTAACAACACACATGGCACAGTGTTCACCTGATAACAACAATGTTGCGGCAGCGCAGAACACGGATGCGAGGCCTCATCGAAAACTTTTTGAATGTGATGTGTGCAATATGAAATTTTCAAATGGCGCCAATATGCGTCGACATAAAATGCGACACACAGGGGTTAAACCCTACGAATGTCGCGTTTGTCAAAAAAGATTTTTCAGGAAAGATCACTTGGCTGAACATTTCACAACTCATACTAAAAGCTTGCCATATCATTGCCCAATATGTAACAGAGGTTTCCAACGACAGATCGCCATGCGTGCACATTTCCAAAACGAACATGTTGGACAACACGACCTTGTTAAAACTTGCCCACTTTGTAGCTATCGCGCCCCCACCATGAAGAGCTTAAGAGTTCATTTCTTTAACAGGTAATTTGGAATACATATAATCTTTTTTTTACATTCTTTTAGCTGGAATTTTGGATCATATTTTTTAAATTTATTTTAAGACCATGAGGCAATGATGGTACATTAGAATTTCAAAAGCTTCTCAAAATAAAGTTATATATATTGTATCTATATTATACATTAAAAATATCCCTTATCTTTTACTGTAGTAATGTGTATCTGTAATATCTTATATTCACATTAAGAGTTATTTTATAAATTATATAGTTTCTTTGTTGTTGTAACCAAAGTGTTTTCATTGTACAAGGCTAGAAATGGACTAGATAATGGATTCTTATAATTTATTCTTCATTATTTCGAGATTCGAAATTATGTACAAATATACTTAAATTAGGAAACAATTGATTATTAAGTAAAAAAATATCAATTTTACAGGCATGGCATAGATCTGGACAACCCTGGCCCAGGGAACAACTCAGTGTCACTTCTTGCTGCCGGCATAGCTAATGCAGCATATGCAGATGGTACTATGGACCCTAGTGCAATCACAGCTCTCGGGGCACTGGGTTCTGGGCTCTCGGTCTCTGTTGCTGCAGCATATTCAGACAGTGGAGACAGTAATGGAGCCCGTTCAGTTGATAATGCGACACCACCTATGCATTACCTCACACCGCATGTGGAAATATCCATGGCTGATAATAATGAAACATTCTCACCTGGGCAGACCAATCACCAAGGTATGGGTTTATTCTGATTATTATTTTTTTTTTAAATGTGTCTATTCTTGTTTATCGTCCATGTGGATTGTTATAGAGAATTGGTTAATTAAGTAATATAATTTGTAATATTAAATATAATATATTGATTACAGATTCCCGCATGAATGGTGAAGGGCCAAGTTCACCGCAGTCTGGCGACAGTGCAATAGCCAGCAGTTCACTGTCTGCAGGACTCCCCACTAATATAACACCGTCTATCACTCTTATACCAATTAAGCAGGTAATTTATTACATTTTAAAATAGAATACTAGTTATACATATTTATTTTGCTTTAATTTAGACAGAAAATGAGAAATTTTGACGTTGTGTTTGCTATATAAATTTACTAGCAGAAGCCGCGGCTTCGCTCATCAAAAAAATCTCCAAAAAGATCTCCCGCGGTAAAAAGTAGCATATGTCATTCTCCAACACTTCAATTATCTCCACACAAAAAATCACGCCAATCTATCACTCCGTTTCGACGTGAAAGAAGGACAAACAAACAAACACACTTTCACATTTATAATATTAGTATAGATGTAGAGGAATAATAATTTCTATTATTATTTCATGGAATAAAAAAAAATATAATAATAAAATATCTTCAAACAAATAAAGACACTACTTAGTGTTTTCTAACTTCATAATCTCATATCACGTATTAATATTTATATAATATTTCAGGAGCCAAACGTTCAAGACGAGTCTAATACAACAGAAGGAGAGGCTAACGGGAACGACAAGCGCGATGTGTCTTCGAGCCTCTCCTCGCTTATCAAAGTGTCACCACTAAAGAGCTTACTGAGAGAGGATTTGCGTCGCCGTATCTCAGCCAGAGGGCGCACAAGGGGATCTAATGTATGGAAATTTTTATTATAATTAATTATATAGTTCCTTGTTAAAATTTTAAATTAACGAATATCCTTATCAATGCAAGGCGCAATGAAAAAAATATGTGTGTGTGTACTTATCTATGCACATAAGAAGTTATAGTTCTTTGGCGTAACAGAACAAAAATATGTAGCTAAAGATTTCATCCCGGATTTCACAACTCTCTGTATGTTAAAGGAATGGTAAATTAATAAATAATTAAATAAAGCATGTTAAGCATATAACAATCATATATTTATAGAATATCATTTAAGGAAAGAATATAATATTATATATCATTTGTCAGAAAATAACAACGGTTACCATGGCAACAAACAGTTATCAGCTATCATGTTATGTAACAGTCATCATGTCGCTTTTTGGCTGTCGTTGTGCGCGCGCATCGTAATAATTTTATTCTCATATTTTTTTTACAAACATCCCAAAAGAAGTATAACTTCAATAAAAGTATGTTAACACCTCCAGGTAAAGGGTCTAGCCGTACTTCCATGACGAAAGTGCCCCCAATAGGAACCTATATATTAACCAATGTTATATTGTAGAGGACACTAATAGTAATTGATCCCATAAATATTAGATCTATATCTTAGTTAATTGAGGAGCTATTTTAAAAAAAGTGTCCAGGGACGACTTTTTTCAAAGCGATATATCTTAGTTAATTTCAAAGATAAAAGTGTCAACAAGGTGCTCGTAAAATGCCTGGTCACTTACTTTTAATTTTTATTTGACATGTTGCACCTCTTGGATTTTAATGAAACTTGGCATGCTATTAGACAATATATAGACAATTATTACGTATTTTTTTCAAAGTGGTAATTTAATTATATCTGATAGAAATCGATTGACAAAAATTTTATTTGCATTTTTTTAATTCTTTTAGTTAGACTTGGCCCATAGGAAACAGCTATAAAATAAACTATAAAGCTTATTATAACACTTACATTTTGTTTTATTACACTAGCTTTGAAATTAACTAAGATATATCGCTTTGAAAAGTCGTCTCCGGACACTTATTTTCAAATAGCTCTTCAATTAACTAATATATATATCTAATATTTACTGGATCAATTACTATTAGTGTCCTCTACAATATAACATTGGTTACAATATAGGTTCCTATCGGGGGCACTTTCGCCATAGAAGTACGGCTAGACCCTTTCTAAGAAATTATTTAAAATTCTAAGAAATCTATTGTTAACTGACACGCCGGTGTGTCCGCGGTCGTGGAGGGATTTAATGTTAGCCTGTGTTAATTCGGCGTATGTATACTATTATATTATGTATACATTTTAAATTTTACTTTGCTCTTTTAAATTGCTACAGCTTTGAAGATATCCGCACGCGTTCAGATGACCAAAAACCAAATTCTTAGGTTTAACGTATTAGTATACTCTTATAATGCAGTTTTTGTATTTTTTCTCAGAAATTAGATATTTTCCCGCGGTAAAAAGTATCCTATATGTTGACCCGGATAACCGGCTATAACCATATCAAATTTCATCAAAAACTATTGGTTTTTCTGTGATGCAGTAACAGACAGACACAATAATTCTAAAAACTATATATTCGGCCTCTGTATCAATAATAATGTTTATTTGAATAAAATTTTCCAAAAAATTAATGTACAGTTTCGGCTTAGTTACAATTTTATTATATGTTGACCCGGCTAACCAGCTATCATCATACCAAATTTCATCAAAATCCCTCCAGTGATTTTTCTGTTATGCGGTAACAGACAGACGAAAATTCTATAAACTATAGATTCGGCCTCGGGATCGATAATAATGTCTATTTCAATAAGATTTTCCAAAAAATCTTTAATGTATAGATTCGACTTAGAATTTTATTATATGTATAGATGATTATAGCAGTGTAATTAATCTGCTTGTCATTTTTGTAAAATATATACCTAAAACATTATATGATTGTCATGATAGTTTAAAATAAATACTTATCTATATTAAGTGGAATAATTATTGAAATAATTATTATGAAATTGTTTGTACTATTCTAAGTAAAGATAGATATGTATAAGAAGTGATTTAGTTATTTAGTGTTTTTATTTTGAGACCAGTGCATGACAACAAACACCCTTCTTGCTTTTGATACTAAACTTGCTTACTGTGTATGAGTATGACACTTAATGTAAGTTATATTTTTTCAGACATCCCGAGCCTCTCCATCCGAGGGTGGTATGATAACTTCCACCCACGGGGACGCTGCAATGCTTCCCTCTTCACTTGTGTGCACTTTCTGCTCCATCACCTTCCCCGATTCAACCCTGTACTTCTTGCACAAAGGCTGCCACTGCGACTCCAACCCTTGGAAGTGCAACATTTGCGGAGAGCAGTGCTGCAATGTCTACGAATTCAACTCGCACCTCCTGAGCAAAAGTCACCAATGACTGTTTGCTGGGGGGCCGTTCCACTGATTTTATATCTGTGTATGCACTTTCATACCTGTGCAGTACGTAAGCACTTCGATTCTTACTTACCTCACTTCAATTATTTTCATGGACTCTTTAACTAATTTTGTTTTGTTTATCTTATTATGTATGCGGAAGTGCTTCGCACATGCTATTGAACGTCCCCCCGAAGCTGTTAAACTTAAAGTGCAAATTATTTTGAAGGTTATTTAGTGGTAATTGTAGGTAAATGAGCGAGGATATTTGTATGGATATTTTAGGGTTAAAATTGTTATAAGATGAAAATTGAGTTTTGGGTATATTCAGGTTTTAACTCACCTAATAAGGATCGTCCAAATATTGACATTCCAAATTGTAATGTATACATTCCATATTGTAATGAGATTGACTTAAAAACTTAAACTGTGACTTTGGTGGGGAATGAAGTGATACTTAAGAAATATTGTCTTTAAAAGAGTTTTATTTATTATTTAATTTCTCTGTACTCGATTGTACATTGGGCGTTATTCGAAACAATATTTATAGAATATTTTTTGGTGCGATAGTGAATTTTACAAATGTTTATTAAAGCTTATAGTGAAGAGTGTACAAATTAATATATTTTTACATTTCGCTGTTATCAAGAAGTTTATAGAAGGCAAAGCCTTATTATATCCCTGATTAATTGTGATCAAAGAACAGACCGGAATTATAAATTCTACATTCCGTTATTAATTTATATTTTCTATTTTACGCATGTGATGCAAGTCCACGACTAATACTTAATGTACAAGTTTTATTTTGTTGTTATTATTTAATTTCTAAATTTTAACGATGTGTACACATCAACGATGTACTTAAAGTGCTCTATTTGTAGTGATAGGTTTTAATGAAAAACTAACCATCATATGGAAAACGCACTTGCTCAATAAATTGAAAACGGCTCAACAAATGTAAAATGCTGAAGTATTTGCGTCGTTTCTCGCACAAACAATTTTTTTGTTCACATGTTATGTTGAATTATATACGTGCTTTTTAAAGGTGTCTAATTAATACTTAATTTTCAACAATGCTACTTAATTGGGTAATTTATGATGAATAATTTAATATCAATAAATTATATTTTCTGTATTTTTTTATATGTTTTATGTAAAAGTGCTCAATGTTGGTGAACTATTTTAACAAATGTATAATAAACGGGGATGTTATGGATATGAAATTTCGGATCTGGGTATGAATATGGATTATATATCCGTAATAATATCATTATGCCGGTTTCAGATACGATTTGATGGTTTCAGATAGTTTCTGTTACATTTTTATTTATATTTAGGAATTGTTAAAGGAAAACACAAATAGGTAATGATTTGATTTTATTTGTAAGCTATCAATTGGTATTACAATATAATTGCCTAATATAGCTAAGCAAAGGAAATAATGAAAACTATCTAAACAGTGCAAAGGATGCGCGTGGTGTGTGTCGTATATTGTCGTAGAACCATCATAACGTCTCATTTCGACTCCGCCCCTATCCGAAATTATTCGAAGCTTTTATTTCGGTTACGGTTTCGGATACATTTTTATTTCGGATATCCGATATTTTCGGTTACGGTTATGGAACTCCATAACGTCCCTAAATTAACACTTGGTATATTGGTTAAAGTGGCATGTTATTGCAATGAGAAATATAACACTCTTACTACACTGGTACCTAATATGATTTCAGTACTTAAAAGAATTTTAGTAGATTTTATTGGTTGATTTATTTACCTTATTATATCCTAACCTGAGATTTACATTCCTGTAGCTAATAAGTACTTAATATCGGTTGTGGTCTTGCCTGTTAAGTTTACGAAATTGACTTAGGTGGAACTGAAATTATGTTTACCAACGAACTTATGTGTAATTATTGTTTTGTTATTGACATTGTGTAGTGTAAGAGTCGGTGCGCGGTGGTCCGTCCGTAGGGTTGCCAACTCGCAATGAATATATATATTTTTTTTATTTTTAACGTTTTAAATATTTTGCCTCTATGGTGGCATTATTAAATCAATTGAATAAATACTTGACATGTGTATATTTTTGTTATCTTATAAAATAAGAAAGAATTATAAATCTATTATGTCTGGTAGAGTTGGCAACCCTATCCAACCGTGCTTTGAGTGGACCTAGTGAGTTACCTGAACGAGCAACACATATTTATTTATAGATATTCTTATATTATTCTATTTCATTGTTGTTTATTTGTGTAGACTTGGATTTTTGTTTGGTCCCAACCGCTGCGCCGCTAGCACTAAGTGTAAATTATCTTAAGAGCTATTAATAATATTAATCGGTAACCCCATTGGGCGCCTTTAATCGATCCGTCCATATCTAACGATAGATATTGCCTTTAATATTTAATAGAGATAATATATTTATAGATTTTAGTATAATAATTAAGAAGAGATCTTAATTATAAAGTGTTTACAGAGTAACAGATGTTTACATTATGTATGTAGTTAAATTTATATATACTTATCATATTGAATCAATGTTGCGTTAAGGACAAACTAAGCGTCAGTGTACATTTATGGCCATAGCTACCGGTTGTTTTAATTGCAATTCAAGACCCTTTCTCGTCCCAACTTATAATGAATACATATAATTAATTTATTGAATCCTTAGCTTACTATCTAGCTATGTCTATGTGTACGTAACTTTATATCGAAGTCAATTACCTGCGCCTATTTGTTCTTAACATAATCATTGATTGATTGTTGCAATTCCATGTTCTATTTTTGTGTGGTCTTAGATAACATAAATAATATAATTACAATTGTTTCAAAGCAATGCAAAATAAATGTCAATTGTGTAGTTAATTCTTAGCAGTATTTCAAGACACGATCATCAAAGTTTGACGTGATGATTATAAAAATATTTTCAATAGTATGTGGTGGCAGTATGGCCTATTTTTACTTTTGATATGTGGGATCCATTAGAAGTCGATAAATTATTTCATATTATAGGCATTGAGAAAGAAATCGGCCTACATTTTAAATATATTTTAACTAGTAACTAATATTAGAATTGTTGCTATTTTAAAATTATTATATTATTGTTTTGGATTCATCATAATGCATTCCACATGTCTACAAGTAAGTAAATGTCTACAAATTTCCACCTGAACATTTAATGTAATATTTTACTTAACAGAATGCTCTAGTGTAGCAATCCTCACCTTAATACCAAAACACAGCTTACCAACATTTTAATTCGTTTTAAGTTGTTATGTGTGTAATGTGTAGTGTTAAGTAAATTGTTTTAAAGCAAATATTTGTAATGGTAGGCAAGTTGATCGTCGTTGATATTTGCTGTTACATTTATTGTGTTATCATTATTAAGAGTAATAATAACATTTTACTAATATCTAATGAGGAGAAACTATGATCTACCAGTTTTGAAGAGTGATAGTGGAAATATCATGTTTTTAGCAGATTGTGCCTTAGATCAGTAATAAAATGAGAATATAAATAACAAATCATGTTTTCTAAATCTATTCGATTATACTATAGATGTGTGCATTTTTAACTGTTTGTCACATTGAAAATTATATATTTACACAAAAAGTATTATAATAAATTAAACGAAATGTTATTTATTTATGTATAGTGAAATATTTGCAATATGGCTGTTTTGCTTGTTTTATAATGGAAAAAGTTTATTTGCAGTTGATATATTATATTATCGTCTTGTTACGATGGTCTAGAAATATAAAGAATGGTACTTATTACCAAGTATGTAGTTCTATTTATTTACGTATAATAATTTGGTAAAGGGTCTAATGAAACATTAATAAATAAATAAACTATGAGATAAAGTACTTTACAATGGTTTTCTTACTTTCCGTTAATTATAAATTAGATTTCCTTTATTTATTTAGAAATTACATATTTTTTACGTTTTATACATTTTTCCATTTTTAGTCATTTAATTTGCAATTATGATTTTTTTTTCAACATATATTATTGTTTTAAAACTGCGTCTAGAGAAGGAGTTGTTGGTTGTTACTTATCAACTGCTGCATTATAATTGATTTGAATCGTTCGGAAAGACGTAATTGATCGCATAGAAGCGAGCAAAATAGACTAAATAAAGTTGACCTCCTAACATAATTTGTTGATTTAAAACTTTCTGTCTGCACCTGTCGTTCCTACAAACAAGTTTTTAATTTCTTTTTGAGCTATAAACTTCGTCAATAAAAACTCCCCCGCTAGTTTAATCTTTAAAGATCCGAATATCCAGTATGAGAAGTACTTGTATGAAACAAATTATTCCAAAAAATGCATGGCACATGCTTTAGGTACTTATTAAGTCAAGGGTCAAGTTCATTTTCTAAAAATAATATAATATTTTAATTTATATATTTTATTAACTTGTTTACTACGAGTATTAGCTGTTAGGTTGAAGCTGCCTGTGCGCATCTTGCCCTGTTCTAATAAAATATAACGGATATATGCACAAATTTATACTTACGTATGTACAAAAATGCAGCTTTGCACAAGCAGTTTGTGTATGTGTGTGTGTGCAAGCGCGGATCCAGAGTCATGACCCCCCCCCCCACAAAGCCAAATATACTTTTTAGAGAAGTTTGAAGTCTAAGAAAGGAAGGAATAAATGGATAACATTTCGATTTATATTAATATATAATAGACATTATTATCGATACAGAGTCCGAATCAAAGACATCCAACAACCCCCCCCCCCCCCCCCCCCAATAGAAAACTAGATCCGCGCCTGGTCAGAACTGTTTTATTATATGTATATTTCAGCCTATGACCCCCCCCCCCCCCCCCAAAATTTAACTCTGGATCCGCGCCTGTGTGTGTGTGTACGATTACGAGTAGTACGATTGTTACTCCATAACGCATAAACGGTTAGACAGATTTAGAATTTAGATAAAATTTAGTACACAGATAGACTATGACCTGTGATTTTATGCGCACTAAAGAATATTTATTTAAAAAGTAATTAAGCGAGTCTAAAAAGAATGAAATGAAAAACGCTCAATAAAAAATATGATTCATTTTTAAGTTTAATTTTCTTAAAACAATCAAAGTAAATATTCTTAAAACATGTTTTCTTTCTTTATTTTAATATTTTCTTTATAAAATATTGCATGTTTTAGCAAAATGAATTATATTTGGCCGAATGAATGAATGCCAGTGCCTGAGACTTGTGAGTGAAAAAAACAAACTGACTGTCAAAGTAAGTTTTATTGTCAAAGTTTTGTTGACCGAATTCCAAAACTTTTTGATTTTCATGATAACTTTTTTTATAATTTTTTCTATCGTATATGTTTTAAATTTGAGATATACATAATCCAAAGCCTTATTTGTGTAAGTGTAATGGGAAAATCGACGCAAGTTGATGGCGATAACAACCCAACATCATCTGAGTCAGATCCCGCGAAGTTATTGGAAGCTGCTTTGCTGCAGATGGATGGAATAATAGCTGGTGTGTAGCAATTTAATTATATAATAGTTCCTAAACCATGTATCTTATAAAATTCCATATTTTCTCAATAATCCATGCTTGACTAAACATTGAGGTCTTCATTTCCTGCTTGCTCAAAGTTATCAAAGGAATAATATTTAATTTAACAATTAATTAAAATAAGTGTACTAATATGTGATGTACTTAACTTTTTAAGTAATATCACTTATTTTATATAACATTAATATACTATATTATGGTAAAGAAAGTATGGAACTATTATCCAATAGTTTTATATTTTATGTTCCCCTTTTATCTAACTTTTATCTACCTTTCTAAAGTTTTATTAAATTATTTGATTGTTGTATGACTCTGAAAGGAGATTAAATTAGAATTTTTATTTGACTTTATCAATCTCATAACTTTCTAAAGTTTTACTGAAGCCATAAAGGACAGTTAAAATTATGCATGTTTAGGCCCAAAAACAAAACTGGATGCCTATTCTATGATCAATAATGCTGTCTCATTTACTTGAGAAAGAAATGTATTTCATCATATAACTTTCTTTGTAAGTATTTTCATCTGAGTTTACTATTTTAATAAATGAAAATAATTATTAAGTTATAGAAATTCTAAATTATTGAAAGTTATAATAACTAACTATGCATATGTAACCATTTTTACAATTTTTAATAATGTATAGAAGTTATGTAGTAGCTACCATTCATTTATTTTACTTTCCAATTAAATTCAAATCACTAGAAAGGTTTCAGAGATCACCAGGTAAGTAAATCTCACATTTTCCTTGTCATATGAATTTTGTACATTTTTATTTTGACTCTTCAATTAGCGTGTCAAATATTGATAATGACAAGTTGTTAGGCTAAACTGAATATCTGAAAAAGATTTAAAAAAAAATATAGTTTTACATAATAATAATTTTCTTTTCATTATATGTGGATTCTACTGCATTAAAAATAAATTTTATAAGCTCTGGATTGTTGATGATATTCAAACAATACAAAAGTCAAAAAGTAATATTCAAATCCATCCACATGTTGCTTTTGAAAACAAGCGCGGATCCAGGGGGGGGGGGTCATAGGGGTCATGACCCCCCCCCCCCCCCAAAGCCAAATATACTTTTTAGAGAAGTTTGAAGTCTAAGAAAGGAAGGAATAAACGGATAAACATTTCGATTTAAAAAAAAATGTTATTATATGTATTTTGAAGATTATATTCCCCTAGTTTCATGAATATCAAAAAGTTTTTGCAGAAATCTATATACATATAATAAAATTGTAACTAAGTCGAATCTGTACATTAAACATTTTTTGGAAAATCTAATTGAAATAGACATTATTATCGATACAAAGACCGAATATATAGTTATTAGAATTTTTGTCTTTCTGTCTGTCTGTTACCGCATCACAAGAAAACCACTGGACAGATTTTGATGAAATTTATATAAGAATATTTTTCGATAAGATATCACAACAAGCCAGAAATTAAAAAAAACCCTTTTTTCAACGTTTTTTGAAAACTTTTTTAAAATTAGATCCGCGCCTGGTCAGATTTTGCTAAGTTACTGTTTTATTATATGTATATTTCAGCCTATGACCCCCCCCCAAAATTTAACTCTGGATCCGCGCCTGTTTGAAAGAGTGACAGAGACATCTCAAATATTACACAGCATTTTTTCTTCTAAATATTTAATGGTGAACATTGACCTTGTTACGATATCAAATATTATTACGCAACTGACTTGCCCCAGTTTTGCTTTACTGACACAAATACAAACATGCACGCATACAACAGTATACCATAATTTCTTACTGGTTGGTATCAAACTTATCTGAAATTATCAGATATTACTTATAACATTTTGGATATGTAATTCAACCAATGTCTTTTTTAAAAGTGTATATACCTATATCTATCAAGATAAGGCAAATATCTTAAAGAATAAAGTTGAAACATTGAGAGATAATGTTTCCTTTATAAATATTATTTATTTATAATTTACTAGCGATGCATCCTCGCTTCGCTCGGGTTCGTGCCTGGGCATGTTGTAATGGTTAGTATGAAATACAAATCTTTGAATTTTTCGGCTTGTCTGCACTATAATATGCATGTATTATACATATTGTAAACCTTCCTCTTGAATCACTCTATCTATTTCTGAAAACTGCTTTAACAAAACTGTTGAGTAGTTAAAAAAGTCTAAGCGAACGGGCAGCAGAAGTGACTTTATTTTATACTATGTAAAGATGTAAACTATTTTATAGTTTCCTATTTGTCAAGTAATGTAATAATATTCTGTTGAGTTTATTTTTATATTCCAGGAAATTGGATTTCTAGAATAGTTATTTAATAATAAGGATCATTGTAATGGTTTATGGCAACCCAAATTAAATAATATCTAATTATATTAACTACATGTTACTAAATATGTTTAAGCTAAAATTAACAAGTTCAAGATACTTTGGGCCATTTTTCTTTTTCTTCCAAATTATTGCTTAATTTTACGGGTAGATACCTTAATCTTACCACCGGCATCTAAAACCCTAGGCTCTCATGACTATTTTTGCTGTAAAGCTTTAGAAATTTCGGGCACAAATTTAAAATATAAAATAATTGCATTCATCTAAGAATATGTAAGTACTATTATTTTTATTCTACTTTTTATAATTATTTAACATAGTAATTTTAAAAGTATTTAAATATGGTTAATTATTTCTCATTATATATTTGGGATAATAAGACTAGAAGGAAAATTAGAAGGAATATAAAAAATATAAATCACTTCCAATAAAACTCGCGTAAATCTACGATAGTATTAATATAATTTCAGTTAAAAATCGTCAAGTCTTTACTCTTAGGTCCAATTTAAGATTGGTTCTAGTGTAATATAATGTATCCTGTTTTATAAGTCGTTTTAGATTGTTTTTAATTACCTTCATTGATTAGGTATATTCTGCGTCGAATTTTACGACAGTTTCCATGATTTCAATGGCTTCAGGCAAGGGTGTTGCAATGAGTTTTTTTGCGAGCGTGCGCCAGGCTGTAAACTGTTTTTGCTTACCGACCATAGATAAATGATAGACATCGAAATTCAAACTAAAATATTAATAAGGTCATTGAAATTGATTTTCATTTAAGAATCTTTAATACACAAGTATAGGCTTTAGAAGTTTAGTTTCGCCAAATAAAGAAATCTTGCTCAGGTCAGGTTTGTCTGGCTCAGGGACCTATAGACAATCGCAACCTGAATTGCAAATGTGGCCCTGTTCTATATACTTTACGATTAATAGAACTTTTGTCATTAATAGGTATAGTAACAAGAAGAAGCATGCTTACCCTTGACCGCGGACACGCTGGCGTTACAGTTAACAATTAAAGTTTTCTTAGAAATTTAATTAATTTCTTAGAAATTTACCTGGAGGTGTTTGATCTTTGAATATATTTACAAAGGCGTTCCAAAGTTCACGTACGAAGTAATTTTGGTAGTTTAGTTTAATAGTTTTTAGTTAAAACTCTCGCCTCGGACAAGCAAATTACTGATGCATAGAATAGTAAAATTGGATAAATAGTGGATGTGCAAGTTAACTGATCCGTTGGTACCTTTATCTAGTAGCCAGCATGTAAGGAGATTTGGAGTTACTGGGTTTGGAGTTGGGAAATTGGCGCTTTTACACACCTAGGGCACGTAAACTCGTTCGTCTTGCACCTGCTATCTCAACGGTCCTGTAGCAACTGTAATTTGTACGGTAAAAACAATTTCTGTTTGTACCCCCGTGTGGCTTAGTCAATACTTTTTTTGGAAATAATATTTTTTTTGGAAATAATATTTTTTTATATATGTAAATTTTATTTATGTTTTCCTAAAAATATCAATGGTTATAGTCGAATATCGACTGCTGGGCGACACTAGTCAATATAAACATGCTTGGTGCATTTGATTATCTAAAATACCTTTCTTAATAAAAATATCGCATTTAATAATTGATTTTAATCCGATATCATGCGTTTGGTTATTCAGTTATTCCTTCTTCTGTTCTGATAGAGACGCATTTCTATCTAGGTATCGCAACTTGTGTGCACATGGTAAATTTGTACCTAGACATTGTTATATATCTCAGAATCTGTGGAAGTTACCACTTTGGTATTAAGGTATTATGGTACCTAAGAAGCATAACACAAGCTCGCGCTAAAACTACAAAAAAAAAAAAAACTAAAAAGGTAGGTGCCTAGGTTTTATACAAATTTTCATCACCTATTTTACCCCCTTATATGATGAATTTCGAAAAAGGCTAAAACATGTATTTATTTAATTTTATTGAAGAGCATTGATACCAAGTTTCAAGTAGTTTTGATCAGAAATAAATTTTTGGATTGTATTATAACGTGTTTTCCTGTGGGAATGATATGATCTCTCGCGAAAAAAGGTAGCCATGTCACTCTCCAGCTCTCCAACTATCTTCACACTAAAATTCACGTCAATCCGTCACTCCGTTTGGACATGAAAGAAAGACAAACACACAAACAAACAAACAAACATACTTTGACATTTATAATATTATAGTATGGAAGTATGGATATATGTAATAATAATATGGATTAAAAACTTTTTGGCGCTTAAATACGTTTAGCATCTATCTATCTCTATACATTATCTTGTAATTCCGCTTCTCTCCGAATCCGAATCGTAGCGGTCTCATGGTGCACTCTTAAGCTATTTTGAATTAGATATACTATGTATTTTTATTACACATAATTTACTATGCTTCCGAATTAAACGTATCTTTTACATTCAAAAATCTTAATATACTTACTCTATACGACTATACTTACAATAGACAGAAAACAACTAAGTCATCAGCGAAAATACTTGGTTTTTAGGATAACCAAAAGATAGGGCAATCTTATTTCTTCCAGCGCTATCTATTATTAGTAAAGGTTTTAATTAAATAAACCGGGCGAATGAGTTATTATATAATAAACACGTGAAAACGTGAGAAAAAAACTATGTTAACATATTCCCGTCTTTTAATTATTTATTATTATCATGATTCGGACAAACTTTTTTTCATTTCTTTGATTTTGCTTGCGATAGTGATGCCGTTTTTCGCCACATTATAATCTTCAAGGTCGTAGAAAGTTAAAAAGAACCTAAAAAAAAACAAAATTATATTATTAAAATTTGTATATAAACTTTGTAACTTTTTAATTTAAGACTATAAAATCTTGTACCTTTTTTCAGAAATTCAATGTGGTACAATACTCAGAATAACGGCCAGTGTGTGGAAATGTTCAATTAAGGCAATCTAGTGCTTGTGCGCTTAAAAGGAGGTCCCAATCACTTATCAGCTATTATAAAATTTTTGAGATACCGAATAAAGATTATTATTATTATAACCTTTAACAGACAAACAGTGACATTCCTTCAGTTTGATCCTTAAAATAAATTTATGAATGAGAAAAAACTCAATTAACTCAGTGCATCAAATGCACTTCTAATGTTAAGGTGCCATACCTATCCCATGGTTGAAATCTCTCCGTACATTAAGTGATCTACGCATTGATGAATTTTACTTTAATTACCTATTAAACTTTTATCAAACGTTTGCATTCATCTTCGCTTACTATTTCTATTTTAATTCAATTAAACACTACGAATATAAAAATATGTTTAAAATTGTATAAAACAAAAAATAGTATATAATTCAAATCGTGTTTAGAATTTACGAGCCTAATTTAATGAAAATTATTTGTAAGTCTTTTATTTATAAAGGACATTTTTCTGTTTGTTTCCGAACAGAAAAAAATCTTATTTTCATAAGAACTCATAAAAAATATTCAAAAATGTAGAGCAGCTTCAGAAGCCATTATAATTTTTGCCATCAAACATTTCCATTAGTATTGGACGTTTATTAAAATGTTGACTGGGGTTTTGATTTATTTAAATGTAGCAGTGCTTATAACACAAACCGTAGTGTGTTTGATTATTATTATTACACGAGCGAATAATGGAAAATACGTACCTATCTGGTTGTACACCAATCTCCTTTTGTAAAAAAGATGACAGTAATTTCACAATCTTTTTATTGTCTTCTGGACCTAAATTTCCAATAGATTCCAGAGTAGCAATAACGGCAGGTAGTTCAGTATTGCCATTAATTGATAACAGACAATCTCCTTCTATTGCACAAAGAAAGTGCTGAAACAATACATAACACATAATAAAAAAATAAAACAAAATAACATAAACAAATACTTATTATAAAAATAAAAAGAAACCGATTGCGTTAAAAACAAATTAAGAGTCTCCATGAGACCGCTACGATTCGGATTCGGAGGAGCGGGATGACAAGATAATGTTCTATCGTGAGTGAGAAATACTTATAGAGCGATAGATGCTCAACGTATTTAAGCGCAAATACAGTTTTTAATTCACTATAAATTAAAATCAAACGAAAAATCAAATTCTGTAACTGAAGAAATACTTCTAGGCTTCCTGATAAAACAAAAATCATACAAAAATAGTGAGCTGTTTCTGGGATAAACAGCAATATGTGTCCAAAACATGCATTTTTCACCAATCGTGTTTTCAAATTTGGCAATTCAAGATAAAAGTCCGAAGTATCATTTCCCAAAATATCAAACTGGTAACTTTCACAGATTCTGAGATAAATAACGAATTCTAGGTACAAAATTGCCATATGCATACTCTTAACGGAGAAATACATACATATGTACATAATATACATGTTACTTGCTGCGAGTCTTGCTACGTGTACTATGTATACTTGTATACTATGTATTTTCTACAATCTAGAACTTGTTTTCATCTTTTTACGACGGAACATTTAATCGACATACATACATAGTAGATACATATGTACATATAGGTCCAACACATAGCCTTTGGGCTTCGCCGAGTCCGGTAAAACTTTTACTTACTCGATATTCAGGTAATTTGTAAATTTTTAGTAAATGAATAAATAAATATAAACAACTAAAACATTGTAAGATAATTCAATACACTTCCCCAAGTTATACTTTTACTTAGTAACAACAATTAAATAAGGGCCTTGACCTGGCCTTAGTTTATTTACAGTTAGGAGTGAAACATGAAATGTACACTTTTTTGTTGATTAATTTCAGTACAAAATATAATATACATTGAAAACTTACTTCAGGCGCTTTTCTTACACCCTCGGAGAGAACTGGTATGATTTTGCTAAAGAAATCCTTGGGAATTTTTGATTTAGGAATATTAGTCAATACTTTTAAGCAAGGCATTTTAATGTAATTAAAATTTATTCTTTTTAAGCTTAACACCAAACAAGCAAGAGCTATAATGTATAAATAATTTTATTATCAACCGCCGACTCCTCTAAGTTATCTCTTGTTGATATTATATTATCAATATCTATACTTAATATTATAAATGTGACAGTGTGTTTGTTTGTTTGTTTGTTTGTTTGTTTGTTTGTTTGTTTGTTTGTTTGTTTGTTTGTTTGTTTGTTTGTTTGTTTGTTTGTTTGTCCTTCTTTTACATCGAAATAGAGTGACGGATTGGCGTGATTTTTTGTGTGGAGATAGTTGGAGGGCTGGAGAGTGACATAGGTTACTTTTTACCGCAGGAGTTTGTCTTATTCCCACGGGAAAACACATTATAATACAACCCAAAAATTATTTATGAGCAGATTTATTTGAAACTTGGTATTAATGCTCTTCAACGCAATTAATAAATACGTATTTTAGTATTTTTCGAAATTCATCCCATAGGGGGGTAAAATAAGCCATGAAAGTTTGTATAAAACCTCCTTTTTTAGAGTTTTATTTAGCGTGAGCGAAGCCGCGGGTTCTACTAGTATCATATATGTTGTTTGCGTGATAAACAAGTGTAATGTCATGTTATTTTACAATCTTGATATACATAATATATTTATAATAATATCGTATCTTCTGGAGAATACTTATAACTTCAATTATTCATAAATACATAATTATATATATTATCACTTAAATACTTAAATACTAATACTTTCTTAGATTTACGCGAATATTTGACATTTTAAATAAAACTATCTTTTCGGATTTTGTCGCGGATTTATCCGCGGAATAAATCCGCGACAAAATCCGAAAAGATAGTTTTATTTTATTTAAAATACTTAAATACTACTTAAATAAGTACTTTATTATATACATCTGATACTTATACTAGCTTGAGTGCAAAAATATTTTGTTATAATTATTATATTTTTTATCTATTTTTAACGTATTAAAATTGGGAGGAACTCGTTTAAAGTGTATGTATGTATGTACATATATCTTTTTGGTATATTACTTACGCATTGTCAACGCCAATTGGTAAGCTGCAGGGTAGCTGGCTGGCTGGAGCGCGTACCAACGACCGAAGTAATATTTTTTGCCGAGGAACAATGCGTTGACCCTGTGCAGAGGTTTAAAGCAAATTTATTTGCACGATGCGATAGAAAATATCACTTTCTCTGTCATTTATTTTCATTACTATTCTATATGAAGCTATCACATATTTTTTTATTAATATCATAGGATGTACGTTTTTTATCTACATACATACCTATATTTTTTTAATGATTCTTGAAAATTAAATAAGAAAAGTAGATAAAATTGCAAAAGCATGTAATAACAATATTTTAGCAATCGTCGCAACATTTTATTAGTTATAGGGGTGTGAGGGAGGATGCAAACTGTTGAACGAGGGGTGTTGGCGCCAGTCGGCCGCTACATGCCGCCCGTACGGACGTAGAGGGTCTCGACGGTCGCGCGTTTAAAACGCACGTGCAAAACCCGCGCGATTCAACCGCTAGTGTGTGATTATTACTTACGCGTTCCTCAGTTTATTTGAAAATATGCATTAAACCAAACATTTTTATCCTTTTTTATTATAGTAACTCTGAATTGTATAAATTAATGTTACATAGTCAATGTTGCTGGTATAGGTATTGCTATTTGATAATTTCTAAATTAGATATTTCGAATTATGTACTTTTAAATTTCATTATTAAAACATTAAGCATAGGTATAGTATATCCCACTAGTTTTCTCACATCCTCATATCCTGGTCTAGATAGTGTTTAAATAAATATGTATTTCAAACAATTTGCATTAGAAAATTTGATAAAATCAAGCTGCGTTTAATGAATGTTTACAGTAAACTATTAATATGTTTTTTAGAGAAATTACTTAAGATACACCAATTTCATTTAAAAGTATTTATTCTTTACTCTTAGAGGTGAATCGAATGAAAATCGATTGAAAATTGGCGAACATATAACGTAGGTATCATACAGAAAAAAAAAACATATTATGGCCTTAATTGAGCACCTACTTCTTTTGAAGTCGGTCCAAAAGATCATGCCACGTGTATAATTAAATCATTGTTGCCTTGTACTATACCTATTACTGACAATGAAATTTACATTATCGCTTAATAATGAACTTAAGAGTATTGTTTATTCATAAGCGTACCATTTAAATGCAAGAAAAATCGTTATTTTTGATCATTCATTATTCTTGATCGAATTGTTGAACAGGTCCTAGCTACAATGCATCCAGTTCTCACAGGTTTTAGAAATTTTCTTTCACCGTTTTAGCAAACGTCCATAAAACTTTTTAATTGTAGAGGTTTAAAGTGGTTACGAAAGAGTTTTCGGTAACGATTCTAACACGAAAAGTTACATTTAAATTTTAATGTAACTTTTATCGGCAGTAAACCGATACTTAGTCTAGTTATTTAAATTCTGTGTTGTTTTTATACATTATATTTCAAATTCATCATTTGGATTAAAGACATGAAAAATAGTAAACTAAGCAGCAGTATACATAATGGAAACTCCTACAATATGCTCTACATTTATTATAGTGCCATATATATGCTGTGCCAAATACGACATTTATTCAGTAAAATAATATTTTTATTAGTGTGCCAATGGTATCTGAGTCCGACTGACCTATCCTCCCTTTATTCGCATTGCCATAAAAGTAGGCGTATAATTCACATAAGCTATCTGCGGTCTGCTCTCTAAAACAAAATATATATTACTAATATATTTACTTGAGCTTCGTACATTATATATATATTTTTTATAATTTTTACAGCAATTAATTATTATATTGAAA